>OY759238.1:10080248-11330248 GCA_963662185.1 Eilema griseolum | reverse complement strand
TCGCTTACTATAGGTGTCCAACATTGTTTTATATAGACAACTACTCCCCCTGATTTATTTATGAATTTAGTGGAAAAGAAATTAAAATAGCCGTCAATCGTCGGAATTACTGGATTTTCGCTTAACCAACATTCACTCAAAAGTAGTATGTCAAATTCCAACTCCATTCTTTTTATGATTACCATAGCAACAATATAACATTCATTATTTAATTGTAAATATCATTTATTATTTAAAAAGTAAAGAGTCAATTGCCGAAATGGTTCATTTGTAGTGAGAGCGGCGGATTATGTTAATAAATGAGGAAACCATCCTGATGAACTTTTTAACTAACGTCCATTCTCAGTCGCGATAATGATACTGAACTACGATATTATAACGATACTGAACATATATATATTTTTAAATTCTTTCTGTTCCTGTTTGTTCGCAGGTTGCGAACAAACAGAATGTAAACATTACTGAACAAATTTTGATGCACTATTTTTTTGGAAAGGTCTTGATCAAACTTACAATTTTACTATTTATACTGTGGATTGATGGCAACTGATGGAATTTGTTGTTACATATATTAAAATATACTTGTACTTTTTCCACAGTCTTTTTACACCTTTTCACACCTGACCTGTTTCGCCTTACGGCATCCTGGAACATTTAGACGTCGTGCATGTGCAGGTCTTAGATGTCGCCCTCACACTGTGCAAAATATACGAGCAACAACCAAGCTCTTCGGAGACTCTTTTCTTCGCCGCACCACCAAGACCTGGAATTCATTACCGGCTTACGAGTTTCCTTTTCCTACAGTACTGGGTCCTTTCAGCTTCGCATGAAAAAACATCTGATGAGGCTGCCACGCTGAGTGCCACCATTGTAACATTACTTAGTGTCTGTAATGGTGACCCTTTTTCCTGAAACTGTGCCTTTAGCTTACCTTTAGGCGAGGTGAATTCAAATTGGCCTGTCCTAGATAAAAAATGCCGTAAGGCTTACGCTAGTTTCATCGTAATTGGTTGAGTAGAACCATACCTCAATAATGATCAAAAGTCGCAAAAATTGATAGCAGGTGGAGCCTTAGAACATGATATATGTACTAGAGAAGAGATACATAACAATAAGTTGGTAGTTTGTAATAGTTGACTCTATAAAATTAGTATTTACTCCAAGGTAAAATCTATATACACTTCTACAATAAACTCCCTAACGAATATAAGAAGTAGTTAAGTTTAAAAATAATATAGGTATTGGTTATGAGGACTAACTTTGTAAACTATCGACCATCAACCATAAACGCCATAACTTTTAAACGAACTTCGGTTCGTTTAAAAGTTAATTCCGTAAAATAGTGAGGAAAGGTAAAATTGTTGTAAAGATTTTTATATTTCACAATCAAGCGTTGAAGAATTTTACGCAAAAATACTTAATAGCAGAAGTAAATATCTTTATTGCACTTCGCACTGCTTCTAAATGTTTCCATGAATCGAGTTACCCATTAAAACTAGCAACTTGACAAACTTTACAAATCAGATTCAAGTGCTGTTGATTTGATAATACGCTTTTAATTTAAACAGTTAAGTTTTGATTTAATGATGTTGTACGGAGTTTATAGAACGTGTTCTCTTAAAAAACAATTGATACTTAAATTCATGCATGCTTATTTAAGAATTTGAAGTTATAGCTTTTTTAGGTTATCAAATTGACTGCACTCTCAAAACATTACAAAAACTATCTCTAGAATGGAGTCCCTACCATGACGGCCTCGACCGATATTTTTTCACCCGGAACTATTGGAAGAAGGAAACGCGTGTGCTGGTAAAGTATGCTAATACTTTATAGTACGGCATAAAAAAGAGTAAGCAGTTGGTATACAACGAGTTTTAAGGCTATGATCATTGCCCTAAGTGATATTGCTATGCTGAACGGAGAAGATTACAGAATACGATAACTATATCTAAAAGCAACTATATCTATTTCATGAATGTGCAATTGAGTGACAATAAAAATCGTACAAATTTTCAAGTGCAGTACTAGCGCGCTAGCTCTCTTAAAACGTGTTTTATTACAAGCAACGACGAAGCGCCTGAGCTTATGTAGCATTGGCGTTTGCAGTAATATTTATTGACGGCACTTTAGACATTGTAGCATAAAGGTCCGAAAGCGACCGCATACAACAACTGCAGCAATAGATTAATTTTGTTTACGGTTTTAATTCATTGCGGCTTCTCAACAGTGTCGTTTATCTGTATTAAAGTTTAACAAGTAATGTATGTGAAGAAAGGACACATCATCCAAATGCACAAAAATATAACATAGAAATAAAAAGAAATCAATTCCGCAATCCACTCATTTGTCTATAACTATACATTTATATATATTTTCACATAAATTACTTCTTAAACTTTGATATGGTTAAACGACATCATTGAGAAGCCGCAATTAATTAAAAGATTAACAAATTTACCATATTCGTCATTCTGCAATCGTCTTCGGAATCGTATCTTAAGCCGTACCTACTGGCTATATAATGTTGTACTCCTTGGTAAATAACCTCTCTGATACCTGAAACTAATCGGACTAATATTTCTTATGATAGTAGATGTCACTACAACCATTGAGAAACAGAGAAATAAAACTATTTTAACGGATAGTAACGCGAAATGCTTTTTTGTTACTAACCATCCATCATTTCATCAATCCAAGCTAATATTATAAATATCATAATTATTGAAGATATTTGGATGTTTGTTATCAATCACGGTCAATCGACTGAACGGATTTGGTTGAAATAAATTTGGCACAGGGATTGATTAATATGAATACATATCTATTTTCACGCTAACAATAAGCTATAACAACTTAATCTACCTTCAAACTAAACAAACAGCGTCTGAATAAGGGACAAACAACATACTGTGGGATAAGCCAATATTTTGTATCATAATATTAAAAGCCGGATATATTTTTATCCGCAGAGCAGCGATTTCATTCACATTCTAACAATAAATGTTGGACAACGTCAAAAGTGCCACATATTAGACAGCTGGGCGAATCATTTACCCTCATCATGTGTCAAAATTGCGGTGATAGAATATGACCAGAACGTAAGCACGGCGTAACCTTAACACTTTAATAACAGAAATATAATTTCGGATCGATTCAGCCAACCCTGAGAATGAGGAGGTAAGTGTAAATACTTTCATGCTAATATGATGATAACTTTTAAAGCAATGATCATTATAAGTTTTTCTTTAGATTTAAATCGGAAACTTGCGACCAGACCCTTACAGGAGAAATGTTCTGACCTACTTGGAGCTAATTTTATACTAAATTTCTTTCTCATTTAATCGACCATCGGAAGTAGGATGTAATGTAGGAGGATCGGATCGGATCGGAATGTAGGAGGTAGGACACGACGGTATTCCCGTCCCAACTGAGCAGTCCGACTGAGGAAGTACCTCCACCCTATAAAATACCACGGCTATAATAACCTCGTGATGTGTTTCCGGCAGTGAGTAGGGTGGCCAGAGCTCACTGGAGAGCTTTTGTGCTGTCAGTGGGAGGACCAAATTCTCTGTTCTTACAGGGTCGGCATCACGGGTGTGACTTCCCTGGTCCACTTCACTATCCATCAGGTGGGTTGTTTGCTTGTCTGCCACCTAAGTTGTATGTAAATAAAATTATTTTTCCAAATTATTATATCAACATAATTGTTGTGCATATTTACAGTTTCTGCACACAAAGATAAAGTTTTGAAATAACCCTCTAATGTTACCCCTAATTTTGCTAATTTATCAGTCTCATCATAACCCCTTTAAACCGTCACGCGATGGTACCCATGGCAATTTGAACGAAATATTTTCCTCATGATATTATTTTTTGTGGCACTGTTTACACAATAAAACCTTTTTTCCTGTTCAACAAATTAGCTAAGTGGAGTGAAACACTTACTTTGAGTAAAAATTACAGCTTTGAAAAATATAAGATCACTGGTTTTAGATCTATCGGTGTTTGGCTTATACCAATATCTATAATTGATATAATCTTACTTTTACAGGTATTATTAAAAGACAAGATTCTAAAGGTCTTTAGAATAAAAACAGAGATTAATGTAGATATAATTATACTATTTACATCTATATAACTAATTCATATCTCTAATTGAAGTATGCGTAAGGTATATATAGGTAATTCAAGGATCTTTTCTTTTGTCCTTTGATAATATAAAACTGATAAATATTCCAATTTACGCGTAATAAAGTTTCCAAGTTTCCTATAAAAATATAGCAACTTTTTATCATTTTTTTTTTATTTTAATGTATTTTAGTACTTAATAATAGTTTTTAGTTTTATATTTCATTTAAGTATTATTATTTATGTATAGTGCAAATTATTTAAATAAATTAATCCAACTTATATATATTTTTTTTTTATACCACTAAGTTGGCAGACAAGCACACGGCCCATCTGATGGGAAGCGGTTACCGTGGCCTATGGACGTATGCAACACCAGGGGTGTCACACTCGTGCTGCCGACCATGAAGAAACCTTCTGATGCCCCTCTTGAAGAACCCCATATTGTAGGCGCTTGGGAAAACCGCAGCAGGGAGGTCATTCCACAGCTTGAGTGTGCGTGGGATGAAGTTTCTTTCATACCGCACAGTGCGTACCGTCTCAGGTCGCAATGTGTGGGGATGAATTCCCTGCCTATGGCGAGAGGTGCGATGATAGAATGAAGCTACGGGCATCATGTCAAACAATTCATCTGAGCACAAACCATTGTATAGGCGATAGAACACACACAGTGAGGCAAAATCCCTCCTAAGGCTAAGAGGTTCCACTCTACCTGTGAGTATGGGATTGTCAACCAGCCTCAATGCCCGTCTTTGCAACGAGTCGAAGGGGTCAAGCTGGTATGCAGGTGCTCCAGCAAAAAGGTGACAGCAGTACTCCATGTGAGGCCGGACCTGTGCCTTATAAAGAAGGAGTTGCTGCCCCGCAGTGAAGTACTGCTTCGCCCTGTTGAGCACTCCGAGTTTTTTTGATGCCAACTTAACCTTGTCCTGCAAATGACTTCGGTATTGGACGTCGCTGGAGATATCGACACCAAGGATCCCGATACTCGAGGAGATGGTAAGCGGTGTGCCCAGGAATTGCGGCGCTACAATGAATGGGGTTTTCTTAGCGGTGAATACACATACTTGTGTCT
This sequence comes from Eilema griseolum, assembly GCA_963662185.1. NCBI lineage: Eukaryota > Metazoa > Arthropoda > Insecta > Lepidoptera > Erebidae > Eilema > Eilema griseolum. The sequence goes on along the minus strand of OY759238.1, from coordinate 11,325,045 downwards.
TAGTGGGGTTGAATTGGACTAGGTTTAGTCGTCCCCAATCGGATACTCCAGAGAGAGTAGTCTCGATTTTAGACACAAGTTGTTCGCGACTCTTCTCCACCTCGGACTGAGGGATATTTGCACGGCCCGTGTAACACGTGTCCCCGGTACTGCCGTCCGCATAACAATGAATGGAGCCATCAGACAGCATGTCATTGATATGCAGCAGAAACAGCGTCGGAGACAACACGGAGTCTTGTGGGACACCAGCGTTTATGTTCATGCGGTCCGAGCAGCTGCCGTCGACGACAGCTTGGATGCTTCTGTTGGACAAAAAGCTGGCGATCCATTCGCAAAGTCCCTCGGGGAGTCCATAGTACGGCAACTTCGCAAGAAGACCTTTGTGCCAGACCCGATCGAAGGCCTTTGCTATATCAAGGCTGACCGCTAGTGCCTCACCCCGACTCTCGATGGCTTGCGACCACCGGTTTGTGAGATACACAAGAAGGTCACCGGTTGAGCGACGGTGGCGGAAGCCGTACTGTCGGTCGCTCAGTAGATCGTTTCCTTCAAGGTATCTCAGGAGCTGTGTGTTAATGACACGCTCCATAACCTTCGAGAGTAGGGAGGTTATAGCGATAGGCCTGTAATTGGTCGGATCTGTCCTGTCGCCTTTCTTAGGTACAGGGTGCACGAATGCGGTCTTCCACGAGGCTGGGACCTGCCGCGCGGAGTAGGAGAGTTCAAAAAGGCGTGTAAGTACAGGGCACAGCTCAGGGGCGCAGTGTTTAAGCACCATCGCCGGTATCCCATCCGGCCCACTCGACTTCCGAACATCTAGGGACTTAAGCTCACGCCGGACCGCCCGTTGCGTGATTTTAACTTCAGACATGGAAGCACCACAGCTGGGAATTATGGGTGGTTCGGCGTCCCCGTCGTTCATAGTCGAGTTTGACGCAAAGAGATTACCCAACAGATCGGCTTTCTCCTTAGCGCCATGGGCCAGACTACCATCGGATTTTTGCAGCGGTGGAAGGCAAGACTGGCAGAAGTTTCCCTCGGCAGCTTTGGCGAGCGACCAAAATGCACGACTGCCAGATGGGTAGCGCGCAAGCCGCTCGCCAATTCTGCCGATGAACTCAAACTTAGCCCTGGCCGTAGCTTTTTTACTAGACCTCGAGGCGGCATTCAACTTTCGCTTCACTTCAGTGATATTAGGATCTTTATTGGCTAAAGCCGTGGTCCAAGCCCTGTATGCAGATTGCTTGTGGTCTCTTGCTTCTCTGCAGGGCCTATTAAACCAAGGGCGTATGCTCTCTCCTGTTGCGATCCAGCGGTTCGGAATATAGCATTCCATACCCGCTAGGATCGCATCAGCTACTGCTGTTGCACAGGAGCTGGGATCATTTGAAGTGAAGCAAAGCTGCCTCCACGGGTACGACGCGAAGAATTCTCGCAGTCCATCCCAGTCTGCCGACTTGTAGTGCCAGACATGCCGCCATTGAGGTGGCCGCGGTGGTTCAGGCCGCGTGAGAGTCACTTGCGCCCGAACGAGGCTGTGGTCCGAAGTACCAAGTGGTGCTTCCACAGTTACTGAGTATTCGTCCGGGCGTGAAGTCAGCAGAAGGTCCAGTATAGAGCTTCTATGGGTCTCTATTTCTGGTGTTCTAGTAATAGAATGCACCAGTTGAGAGAATCCGTAGCTCAGTGCAAAGTCATGAGCAGCCCTTCCCGCAAAATCAGTTCTAGGAGACCCCAGCCACTCTACGTGGTGAGCGTTGAAGTCCCCCAAGAATACTAAATCTGCGGTAGGGTATTGCTCAATTACCTTGTCCGCAGACCGCTGCAGATGCTCAAACAATTGAGCTGTACCCAAGTCACCGCTATGAGACCTGTAGAGGCACGCAAAGATACGGGTGTGGCCACCGTGATCCGTACGTACCCAAAGAGTTGACAGGTCCCTGTCTTCAAGGCCTTGAAGACGGCGGCAGCAAATATCATCCCGGACGTACAAGCATACCCCGGCGCGACTCAGGAAGTTATGCTCGAGTTTGTACCCTGGGTACATTAAGTAGGCTGTATCGGCCGGGCATGATATTTGCGTCTCCGTCAGAAAAAACAAGGTGGGCTGCGCGATCTCTAAATGTAGATGGACCGCGTTGAGGTTGGTGTGTAGGCCCCTGATGTTACAGAAATCCACATGTATTGTGGATGATGGTACCGCTGTAGTAACCTTATTCTTATTTTTTCCTTTCATGACCTATGTGGGGGGTGGGGGGGAGGAAGGTATAGAGAGTTTCTGTGCTCCCAGTGCAGAAGACAAAGCTAGGCTTCGTACCACCACTGACAAGCTGGGGTTGTGTGAGTGGCTGGCGCGGCGGGCGGAAGGGCCCCCGGTCCCCTCCCAAATACTGTAGCCGAGTCCACTCCGGTTTCCTCCTCCGGCACGACTACAGCATTGGGCACTTTACACAGGCTGCTGGTTCAGCCTCCTGGGGCGGAGATTAAGTGATCCCCAGGTTCGGGAACCGTACAACCTGCGGGCGGCCAGCGGATAACCGTTTCACCGGGTCTCCCTGACCGCCGCGCCAACATTTCACGCCCCTACAAGTCAGTGGTGTCAATTTAAGCCTACGGTCTATCCACTGACAGCACAAAACCTCTCCAGTGAGCTCTGGCTACCCTACTCACCACCGGGAACACAACACAAGGTTATTATAACCGCGGTATTCTGTAGGGCGGAGGTACTTCCCCAGACGGACTGCTCAATTTGAGACGGGAGATACCGTCGTGTCCTACCTCCATCAAATTTTATTAAAAAATAAATAAAGTTTCCATTAATTTACATGTTTCGTTATACTACAACGCTTAGTTGACAAAGCGTTTCCCGCTCTGTGGTAAATGCCATACGTACATCTATGGCAATCGTTACGGGTAGTTGAAGCCCTAAAAGTCCTGCGAGGGATATGCCTGTCAACCTCACCTTCGGCAACCAAAGCGACCCACAGGCGGCGTGCGTTTTAGTCGGTTCGAGTCCGACATAACCTCTTCCACCGGCTCCGGTGGGGAGGTATCCGTGGGGATTTTGCGCACGTAAAAAAAAAAAAAGCCCTAAAAGTCCAACAATTGGTATAGCTGTAATGTTTCGATATCTTTTTTAGATCGTCGCAGGTCAGATGGCAGTCGGTTCACGAAATATATTGAAATTTAGCCAAATCCGTAGTTAGAATGGTAAAGCGGATTGAGACTCCGAGGTGAAAGTTTCGGATGCGACTGTGATAAACGCTAAGAGGAAGAATTGCTTCTACCTAAATATTTTTTTTCAGTTAAACGGTTTTATTTATGAAATTGTATTGTCATTTGAACTAAAGGTATGTGGCAAATATCAGATCAATCCTTCAACAAGAAGGGCGTATTTCCGGGGTGGGAGCGGCAGCGGGTGCGACGAAGGATCGCAAGCCAAGCTGCCCGCGTACGAAGGCAACTCGGGCGTCGGAGGTCGAACGACCTCCGCCGGAGCCGCCTGTCACCCTGGCAGAAGCAGGCCGCGGCGGTGGCGCACCTGGCGCGCCTCCCCGTTTCCGGGAACGAGTTGGGAACTCTGTAGTCCCCACACCCGAGAAAAGAGCCAGATCGTAAGAGATGGCCCTGGGTCGGCCGGGGTGCGAGGGATATGCCTGTCAACCTCACCTTCGGCAACCAAAACGACCCACAGGCGGCGTGCGTTTTTGTCGGTTCGAGTCCGACATAACCTCTTCCACCGGCTCCGGTAGGGAGGATTCCGGGGGGATTTTGCGCAAAAAAAAACAATAAAAAATTGCGGGCTCAACTAAATAAAACCATTTAATAACTGATATGATTAGAATACTCTCACGAAGTGAGCAAATAGATACATAGAATAATCTAAACAATGAAACCTTATTTGAATAAGAGCCTTTCATGATCAAAATAGGTACTTGTGAGTCTTTGTCGGCAACTACTTCAGTAGTTGGAATTCATCCAAAACTATATGTGGCAAACTTTAAGTGAGTTATTTTTAGAAGTCTTGTCGTATTTCAAATTTATCGTAGCATCCTTTGAGGGTAGAACGAAAAGCATTCTTCAATCATTTCTAAAATTATGTAAATGTTTCCTATTATGACTCAAAGAAAAAATACGCTCAATACGAACCTGAAGTATAATACATCATTATAGTATCATGATCGCATCTAACAAAGTTATCTGTAGCTTTTTGTTTGTTGATATAGATACATACATATGATATAGTTGTTCATATAGATTAAATAAACAAAAAGCGTTGCCAATTATTGGAATACAAAAAAATACCCCCAATAATAATTCTCACTTAAAATTGAAAAGTATGATTCAATTTGAAAGGGAAATAAATTTTCACAAATGTTTCCAAGATGAGAACATTTTAAATTCCAATCTTGCACTTTAGTCCGATGGTAGACATGCAGATGGGCCAGGAATTTTCAGCGATTTGCATCGGTTGCAAAACTAAGTTATGGTAATCTGGCTATAAGTTACAGCCTTAAGCTGGTAAGCTTTTCAATTTTATTGGAAGATTGGATATTTTTAGACATAATTCCTGATAGTAATAAAATGTCTTGCCTTTTAATGCAGTGGGGAAGTAATTTTGCAAGTAAAAGTTGAATAATATTTAGTTGTAAATCACTTCGCTGACTTATTATGTTATATTATGTAAAATTAGGAGGTAGGACACGGCGGTATTTCCATCCAATTGAGCAGTCCAACTGGGGAAATACCTCCGCCCTACAGAAACCTGTGGCCATAATAACCTCGTGTTGTGTTTCCGGCGGTGAGTAGGGTAGCCAGAGTTCACTAGAGAGATTTTATGCTGTCAGTGGGAAGACCAAAAGCTTGTTCTGCTTTGTCTTTCACACTAGCGGCACAGAAACTCTTGTGCTTACAGGGTTGGAAGCGCGAGTGTGACTCCCTTGGCGTTGCACATGTCCATAGGCCACGGTAACACTTTCCAGCAGGTGGGCCGTGTGCTTGTCTGCCAACCAAGTGATATAAGAAAAAAAATCTTGAAATGCCACTAGTATCCAAATCATTCACTTTTGCTAAAACCTATTACCTAGAAGCAAAAAAATATATTTTTAACATGCAAGCATAAAATTTATAGTAATATAGTTGCTGATTCTTATTGATAAAACATAATGTATCTCACGTTTATCGAAAGGTAACTCACTCAAACAACAGCTCTGTGTCAACAAAATGTAATCAAAGTTTATAGGAACTCGTAACAAACAAAGCCAATATTCTAAAATTACGTATTTAGTTTTGAATTATGCCTTTAAATCCACAAAAGGTATAGTTGAGTTCTGCTATATTTAATATCTTTAGATCCACCTTACACTGGTGGTCGACACCAAGAACCCTGGGATTGAAGGATAGTCTGGAATTATTATAACAAGTTTGCCTTTGCATATATTGCCACAATGAATTGTTTAATTTATTATTCTCTGCTTAAAAAAGCTGATCCAATAACTTAGAGCTGCCAATTTTCACATTAATCTGAAATATTTTATATTTATCATCTTGTATTTAGCAGGTTTTTGGCAGATTTTATGATTTTATTAAATTGGATAAGTTTTAACGAAGGTTATTGTTGTGCTTAAAAAGTCCTATTAAGGTTTATCACTTCAGATGATTTATTGATGTAGAAGTAAATACGATACGATAGCCAGAAAAAGTTCAGCAAGTCTCCTATGTGTGTCCACGGAATAAAGAATCCCTCTTTGGAACTTGGGTGTACCCTGTACATTCTGGCTCTATCCCTCTGGTATAGCTTTCGCCTTCACACCGAATAGGTATTAATTAGCTTGTCCCTATGATACAACCAACCGACTTTACAGTTATACCACTAATATCCCAGTATTGAATTATTAAAATAGATACCAATTGGAGAAAATAAACCTGTTTAACATAAGTGTAACGCTTATTTTGAATGGTTTATTTTGGTTCGTTTTTAATCACATAAGATATCCGCATAATAATAGTCAGGTGTCTTCCGAACGACGTAAGTTAGTTTAATCCTTTAAATCGTTTAGCAGTTGAGTTTCATTATCAGACACGAGAGCTCGCTCATCAGGGTTAAAGGCATCTATAATTCGCATGCGTAAACCTTAGTACCGTATCAGAACATTCAGTGGCCAAGAGACACGGGGGCGGGAACACGTCCCAGTGTTGAATCGCTCCGACGGCAGGTTTACGCGATCTCGATGAGAACCGATTATTACAAAACTGTTTGTGCTGTTTATGTAAATAATATTTGTGAAAGTGATATTCAGGACAGTGTAACGAATGAAATTTTAAATTGTGGCAAAAAATATAGATTTTAAATTTTTCTTAGCCTATTTAGTGTGAACAAAAATTTTAAAGGTGACATTTAATTATTAACATTAATATTTACTGTGAACATATAAGGACATAATATCGTAGAGAGGAATACGTAAATACAATTACCTTATTGTTATATCGGTACATCTCATTTAAATGTCATTTGTTTTTTTAAATCTCAACTGAAAATGAAATTTCCATTTTTACGTAATGTTATGGACGTCTATTGTACGAGTATACTCATAGTGAACCGTAATCTTGATCCTATATCTGTCATGTGGCTCAGTCACAGCACTTTATCATGGCCATAATCTGTCTCTGTCATAGTTGTAATTCGAACAAACAAGTTCGGACAAGCTTTTATTCAAGGTTAAATTCAGCGAGCGGACGTTAAATCTGACAAAATACTCTCCCTGAGGAAATATATCCTGTGCCCCTAGTTTATTTTTCTTGACAAATAAAATCGCATTCCTAAGTGTAACTTTATATGGAAACAACTTTGCAGATAATTCTGAAAAGGTTTAATTACATTTTATAATAAGTATCCATCATATCTCTTTTGATAAAATCACTCCATTGTAGCCATCTAACAATTTTTTTTTTAAGTAGGTAAATCAAATTACCTCACAGTTTTTCGAACTGCCTGATGTTAGGCATTATATTTTACAACTATGAGCTAATATGTTAAAACGTGAAATCTCAACGACCATGAACCAAAGCTGAAAATGCAGACATCAAATTTTCATTATGCAAATTTAAACAGCGCAGACAAATCGGGTTATCTTTATAACGCTCTTAATTCAATGTTTTTTGCGTGACTGCGCGCTCAGTGAAACACTGTTATGAGTTTTGTCGTGCCAATGAAATGTTTCAACCAAATAGCTAACTCAGATTTTTTGGTGAGTGTATCCGACTGATGTTGTTAATTGTAGAGATATAGTTTCTTTCTTCCTGACTCCACTGCTCGACATTTCCTAGGCCCGTTGCCAGAACTCGTATAGAGCTTTTAGTATTGCTGTTTTCTGAATTTATTTAATATAATTGGTATATGTGCGACAAAACGCTTCTTGCTAAATTCATTTTCAGAGAAATTAGATAATGATATTTATTACGTTGAAACCAATAGCCATTACTATTGTATTTTGTTTATTAAATCACAGCATTTATTCGAGTATGTGGTTTTTGAGTTTAACCAGTATGACTGGCCTAAAAATGAATATCAAATAAAGAACTGTACACGAAAATTACGGTCTATCGAAACAGAAAAATATTTGTTTAGGTAAACGGCCAAATTAAAACCAAAGAAAAAATGAAACAATGAATTACAGGTACCTATTTGTTTTTTACGCGTTACCGCACACAAAAAGGTACTAGTTTGTTTTATACTAAGGTTTAATAAATCGACACGACACTAATTCTTATAAGCTTGTTGAAATATTTCGGCTATTTTGAACATATTTGAGATATATTCTTAACATTAACACACTCACCGGAATATTTATCATATTTGTTATTCTCCTGAAATAACGTGAATAACGTGATAATTATCTCGGTGAGTGTTAATATCAATGACCATAATCAATCTCAACTAATACAGTATTTATTCTTTACACAGATTTTAGAAGTTATACTAATTTATTCATCCATGTGTTTAGGTGAGGCACATAAAGGCGTGGCACGCTGATTTAATATTTCACTCTTAATTCAACACAATCCCTTTTGGGGTGAGTTACTCTTCCCAGAATGAAGGATTATTTTCGACTTTATTCTAATGGTAGAATTTTAATGATTTATCTGAGCATTAGTTATATAAACTGAATGAAAATATTTCATAATCTGCAAGTATAATAAGTTAAAATAAAAGTAGGTATTCGGTGATTGGTGTGCTTTTTAGGGGGTTTAAGTAATTAAGTAAATTATTTGATCTTACTTAAAACAAATCCCAGCATGACTTCAACACACTTTGAGCTAAAGCAGTAATTTGAATTAACTTTTATTTAATTTTATTATTTATTAAAACTAGACGTCTACTATCCAAATCTGTCTGTGACCAAGTTACCATGCAAATGAAACTATGAATAATACACGTATTCAACCTATAGGACTTTAATTCCAACCAGTCACCATAAGTAGCAACTGTTTAAAAGTATGATGCATGAATCAGCCCTATATTAATAAATAACTCAATCCATGAAGACCTCACAGGCAATCACTTTGACTTTGCATTTGCACATGAGAATCAAAAGTGCATAATCAAATATAATATAAACCTAAATAATTCCGATATAATTATGCCTAACCAGTTCGATCGCAAAATATAATCTGCCAACTTTATGACCTACGAGGTCGAATGAAGATCAAGCAATTAGTCCCATTTCTCTCTATCGTGCAAAGAATCGTTAATCGTATCTATATAGCCTCTTCTCATTAGATGGCTCTTAATATTCATAACATTTACAACAAAAACCAATATTCCGAGCCTCCGCTATGGAGTCATGGACTTTTAGCAATCTATATTCCGTACAGAATGCAACTTCTGAAGTACAAAGTGGTAAATATACCAGCTGTCCTACCCCACAGCAGAATATCCTAGGACATAACGCTTTAGTTACTGTTACCAACCAGCATTGTGGCTTGCACATTAGTTAGCTGTCCAACTTTATTGACTGCAAAACCACAGAGCTAAGTTTCTCAGCAAAACATTTACAAGTGTTTTACACTTAATTATGTAAGATGTTTCTGATGTACCAAAGATGTTCTAATGAATATTAACACGAATGTCATAAATATAGTTATAGAAAAATAGAATATTTTATGTACCTATTTTGAAATGGAAAATAAAATTTGATAATTTTCTTTACAATAAAAAAAAAAGTTATAGAAAAATACATTTCATACTATGCTATATGCTCATAAAGGCAAATAAAAATACTTTTCTATTACAACTATTTACTGACTGCTGAAAATATAGTACCTTTTCGCCTGATTCAGAAAGGAAACTAAGAACCTTATTCACACCGGCCAAACTTCTGTAGCTGCGCTAGGTTTTGCTACCTTTTAAACTTAATTAGATTTATAACTATGGAACACACAATCTATTTTCGTTCAACTAAAATGAAATAGCACAAAGGAAAATGAGATTCATATTGTTAAATTACACTGGCTAGTTTTTTTCCAAAACTCGCATATCGCTCTGTGAAATTGTTGTATAAAATAAATTCATTATTATTACCTGACTGTGTCGAATATTTATATGTGTAGAATATGTAATTGAATCTCATGTATTTAATGAAACATTGATAATCCGAAAATGTATCTCTATTTTCTAAAATATACATTTTTAAATACCTATTTGCGGCATTAATTATTTATTCGTAGAAATATAATATAATCAACGGATTTAAAACCGATATTTGATAAACCACATTATGAATTAAAATCAAATTTGAACAATATTTGGCTATACCTACAAGTAATTTTAACTTAGCTTTGTATCGAACTTAGCTTTGTTAGAGTGTTTATATCAAAGGCAAAGTGCCTACTTTGAGTTAATTATTTATATAGCAAAATTTAATAACTTATATTATAAAGCTAAAGAGTTTGTGTTATTTTAATTATTTGTTTGAAAGCGCTAATCTCAGAAACTACCAGTTCGAAAAGAAAAATATTTTTTCATTAAATAGTCCATTTATCAACGGAGGTTATGGGTTATATAGCATTACGCTACTACAAAAGAGGGCGGAGCAGTGATCATAAATGTCAACAAATTTGGAAGATTACCATACATCTATTGAAGAGGAAAAATTTGTATTTTTGTATTCGAATAAACTCAAAAACTACTACACCGATTTCGAAAATTCTTTTACCATCAGAAAGTTGCATTATCACTGCCTAAAATAGGGTATATTATATTTTCAAAAATTAGTGATCTTTACTAAAACTCAACCATGCAATCATGGTGTAAAAATATATCTAAAAATCTTTACATCGCGTGTGCTGTGTAAACTATTGATGATAGAACAAAATAAAGTGCTGCGGAAGTGTATAACTTAAAAAGCTCTACATAAAAGTCCGCAATAGCATATGTCTATCTCCTAATGAAAACCCACAGTAACCATTTTTATCTTTTACAAATTACAAAAAAATAATGTGTCATTTTCCAAGTTATTTTTAACAATACAGTATTATTCCTTATCAATTAAATACATTAGACATATTGTGCATTTAATATAGATTAAAATTGCTATTCAAACTATATAATTGCAATGAATAACAATTTATGAATTTACGTGAACCGATAAAAACTCAAGCAGAAAAGCCGATCAAAATCAGGCCTTTTGAACTAATTTTTATCCAAATAAATTATTTCATATTCAAGACTGTTTAACTACCTGTTGACTACAATCTATTTAAAGATATTACCAAATTATAAATGTTCACAAATCTGGTAGATTCGCATACATTTTTTGAAAACTGTTTCAATTACGGGTTTGGGTTAAAGGGGTGCAACGGGGATCGAATTATGCCAGCTGACGTAAGAGGGTATGCAGAACAGAATATGCAACGGGAACGGGTTCCGAATACGTGGTCCGGAACCTCCATGCTATACACCGTTGCCAACGGGAGCGACCCTGTAGCGGAGCTGCGGGCAACAGCTTAAGTACGTTGTTGATAATAATATTATAGTTATTATATCATTTAATTTATAAATATATATAACAGCCAGAGCTCACTGGAGATTTTTGTGCTGTCAGTGGGAAGACTAAAAGCTCCTGCTTTGTCTTTTACACTAACGGCACAGAAACTCTCTGTGCTCACAGGGTTGACAGCGCGAGTGTAAGAGGTTTTGCACACGTCCATAGGCCACGATTACCGTTTTTCATCAGGTGGTGCTGTGTTGTCTGCCACCTAAGTGGTATATAAAAAATCTATCAGTCAATTAATTTGATTAACAGTTTGCCTTGTTAAATAATCATCATCTCATTGTTGGATCCGTTGCAGCCGAGGTTTTCAACTCGGAGTCCGCTACTGCTTCACTTCGCCCAGTTTTCGGCATCTTTAGTAGTGAGACCACGTACGCGTATATCATATTTTCAACCTCGCAACCTCAAAGCAGCATTTCTTGGTTCATATTCAAATTCACGACGTTTACCACCTTACCAGTTAGGTCAACTGCCAGCGGTAAGAAATGACTTCTGACAGTATTTTACAGAATTAAATATGACAAAATATCACCCAAACTAGGTGTACTAGTACTATTAGAGCCAGTTTTTAACCCGAGAACACTAGCTGTAAAAGCTTGCAATGACAACGGTGGCGTGACTAGTACTTCTAGCAGGCCTACATTTTTTTATTTGATCAAAAATTAATGCCGCGTACTATGCTGCTTTTACTACTTGCTACCATGTGCTACATTCCGTTGGTAATGCCGTGTTGGCTCCCGGTGGAGTAGAAATGGAGCCACTCCATCTCTTCCGTGGGAACCATAGAAGACGACTAAGGAATCGAATTATTCTCGATCTGAAAGTAAACATTTACGGTACATGACAAGGCACCCGTTAGAGGGCAGTGGGCCATGTGCGACACTCCCGGAGTCAGTCCTCATCGTCACATCGGCGCAGTATTCACAAAATATCAGGAAACTATTTAGCGCTAGCCTGCAATGTGCCAACTGCGTTTCAGAACAGGCGGTGTCCAGATTCACACAGATATACACACCCCTTAGCAACAGGATACTGCGGGTGAAGGCCAAACACTGTCCCAATTATCCGCGGCAATATTTGAGACTGACATGAAAAGCGGGACCTACACCAGTACCGTTATTTTACCACAGTTTTATGTTCAAGTAATTCATTCGATCAATGGTTTTTGTTCCGCCGACATAAAAAGAGACAGAAATCCGACTAACCTAATTAATCTACTGCTTTGGTCAGCTCTGTACACATATTAATCATGATCTTTCTTTTTAATCAATGTACGTAATTTCCTCGCTGCAATAGCGATTTATTATGTTTTCTTATGAGGGTTACTATATCAGGAAAGTATTTCTTATTAAAGTATTTCATACAAATATATCAAAATAAATCACTTGAAAATAATTTCGTTGATATTTTCTTTGGTCTGTCCTTTGGTGCGCATAGAGATTTAAATCAATGTATCCAAGTAAGTATCTGTGCGTAGGATGTTTTATCAACGTATGATTAATATGATGTTTTACACGCATGATGTGATATCACGTTTTGCACATACGATGTTTTAAGGGGTTAGGAGGCAAGTCGTCCCCCTTCGAAACTTGGACCAGGAGGAACATTTACAAGAAGAATTGAATCACTTTAGCGGCGTTCTACAAAAGAATGGATACAATGGACGGATAAGACCACACAGACACACCACAAATAAACCCCGGAACTGTAAGGTGGAAAGACAGCCAGTCTTTTTACCCTACATCAAAGGAGTGACAGATAAGATCGCTAACATCCTGAAGAAGGTGTCTGTCAAAACTATTTTCACTCCTTTTAAAAAGCTGTCACAATGCCTGCGCTCACCCAAAGATGGCTCCCTACTGGACAGACCGGGAGTGTACAAGATTGATTGTAGCTGTGGCAGTTCTTATATAGAACAAACAAAAAGAACGGTTACATGCCGAATCAAGGAACACATCAGGGCAGTCAAAAACAATGAACCGCATAAATCTGCAATCGCTCAACATTTATTGGAGTCCAGTACGAACCACTGGATCGAGCTACATAACCCTCAGATGCTCTCGACAGAACGTCACTATATAACAAGACTGGTTAGGGAAGCGATTGAAATCAAAAAGTATAAAAATTTCAATCGTGAAGATGGGTTTCAACTACCGAACGTCTGGCATCCAGTGGTCCATCTTTGCAAAAACAACCGGGAACAAGCCAAAACAAAATCGGGAGTGGATACAGTAAGCATCGTGTGTCGTGAACGTGAACGTGATCGAGATCGGGTTCGAGTTTGTAGTGAGAGTGAAACCAATAGTAGTGCAGATACGCGTTGTAAAAGAATTCGAAAGAGGGTATATCGATATAAATACTCCTAGGAAAAAAGGTAACGTGTAGGCTGGGACATCTAAATAATGTCAAAATATTGACGAACGGTGCTCTGACGTACTTTTTCTACTCGGTGTTGTCGGGTTAGAATGCATGCCATACAAAAAATCTGTATAAACCAAATCCGAAATAAGAGCAGAAAGAGAGTGAGAGAGAAGACCCCGAGCTCCAAAGTGCAAGCAAACAAAAACATACACTCTCAAACTTTCGTTGATGCGCATTATTCTATTATTAAAGTAACAACTAATAAAGAAAATAAGCCAGGTACATAAAATTTGAAGGTGACGTTTCCATAACCTAGTATGACATGGTTATGAAATTTTGACTCAATCTATCAATCTATCAATTAGCCCAACGCAGTTCACTGCTGGACATAAACCTCTCCCAATGTGTGCCATTTTATCCTCTGCCTTCCACATCCAGTCTGTCCCATCCACCTTTTCCAGGTCGTCCGTCCATCTGGCTAGGGGGCGTCCTACCTTCCGTTTACCTTCTCGCGGTCTCCACTCTAGGACTCGTTTGCTTGGTCTTTGGTCCTCCGACAAACGTGGCCAGCCCACTGCCACTTCTGCTTGCTTATTCTGCGAACTATGTCGGTAACTTTAGTTCTTTGTCGGATAACCTCGTTACGAATTCTACCCTTTAGAGAAACTCCAAGCATAACTCGCTCCATAGCCCACTGCGCTACTTTTAAGCTATAGACCAGCTCTACTCTAAGTGTCCACGTTTCGTTACCGTAAGTCATAACAGGTAGGCGAAATTATGATTACATGTATTATAACGTTCTCGCATAGTATGCTTACGCATAGTTCCGCATAGTGTTTACGCATTATAACAAAAACATTCCTCGAAAAGTTTCGAGCGAAACTTGTCTTAGTAAGCCTTACTCCCCTATAGCGTCAGTTCGTAGTACTCAAACAATTCCTAAAGACTTAACGTACCTAAAATAAATTTTTGATGCTTCCTAATAAAAAAAATGAAAGGGTTTTTAATGTTCAGTAATTTTTGTCTTGTACAATAAATGGCTCGTACTCTAAAACAACTTATATCTCTACCCTCTAATGGCTAAACGTCAAAAATACATTACCGGGCTTTTCTTTTTAGTATTCTGTACGTCGAATCAACAATTTATACTTCTTTTTTTTGCAATAATCCAACCATGACAATATTTTTTGTGTTTTGTGTTATAGTCAGGAATTGCAGGAATCATACTTAATATTATAAATGCGAAAGTAACTCTGTCGCTCTCTCTACATGTTACGCTTTCACGCTTAAGCCACTGAACCAATTTTGATGAAATTTGGTATAGGAGTAGATTAGACCTTGAGAAATTACATAGGCTATGTTTAGTCACGATAAACGACGTCCACGCCGTCCAGTCCGACTGGGGAAGAAACTCCAGCCTACAGAATACCACGGCCATAATGACCTCTTGTTGCATTCCCGGCAGTGAGTAGGGTAGCCAGAACTCAGAGTAGAGTTTTTGTGCAGTCAGTGGGAAGACCAAAGGCTTATCCTGTTTTGTCTTTTAAATTGACGGCATTGAATCACTCTTTTTTTTTACGTGCGCATATCCCCACGGATACCCCCCACCGAGGCCGGTGGAAGAGGTTATGTCGGACTCGAACCGACCAAAACGCACGCTGCCTGTGGGTCGTTTTTCGTTGCCGAAGGTGAGGTTAACAGGCATATCCCTCGCTACCCGACCGACCCAGGGCCATTTTTCTCGATCTGGCCCTCTCCTCAGGTGTGGGGACCACAGAGTCCCCAACTCGTCCCCAGAAATGGGGAGGCGCGCGAGGCACGCCACCGACGCGGCCTACTTCTGCCAGGGTGACAGGCGGCTCCACCCCTCACCCCCAGGCCTGCGCTCATGGGGGGCGGAGGTCATTCACGCATTACTTGCTTCCAGAAGGAGGTACTGACCGCCTACGCATCCGCGCATCGGACCATCGCCGCGAGTTAGGTGGAGAGAGTGAGAACTTTCACTCCCAGGGCCGCTACCAGCTCCCGTCTCGGCGTCTCCCACGCCGGACACTCGCTGAGCGTGTGCGGCCCCGAGTCCTCACTAGCATCGCAGTGATGACATTCAGTCGTACGAGAGGCTGCCGTGTGGCCTCTCTAGCCACTCCCCCATGATGGATCTTATCGCCGCTACTACGGCGCGCCCTGGCATAGAAATACTATGCTTAAAGAGTCGGCAGCGCGAGTGTGACTCCTCACACATCCTTAGGATATGGTAACCACTTTCCATCAGGTGGTCCGTGTGCTTAACTGCCACGTAAGTGGCATTTAATATAAAGGAGACCCAGTGGTGAAGGGTGAAAATTATTAAAAGAAAAGCTGGTGGATAAATTATCTTACCTTGATCTAGTTTGTCATGCACCATATGACCCATTGGGAATCTGACAGGTCAGGTTATAGGGACACCAGGCCACTGAGGTGACTCCGTATCGTTTATTAAATTCCTCAGAACTCAAACTTGTAGTTTTTACTTACCACATTGCTAGAGCCCAATATCTGAAACAATCTTGGTTTAATTTCATTACATTTATCCTACAGTGCCATTCGATTACCAACACAGAAAGTATTTTTCTCTATACGTTTTCCTTCAGTTCAATATATTATGTTTGCCTAAAAAACTGCAAAGCTCAAACCCATTTTTAATAAAGTTAATAGTTATTTACATATTTGTTTCGAGCATACTAGTATTTTGTTTCACGCTGCGTCACAACAATAGAAAACTTCCATTCGAAATATTCCAACTTGTCAAAGCCCAAAATATTTATTTGACATGAAAAGAATCTATTTGCTCTACTGGATCGCTTTGGTAGAATGATTAAATATCTGCTTACTGGCCTGCATTGGCTTTTATGATCGAAATAGAATAAGTTATGTTGAAAGTATTTATACCTTAATCCTTTATTACCATTAATACTGTCAACTATAAATGATATAACAGTGATGAAATCAGAGATTTTATGTATATGTATATGCTATTCAGAAATATATGATAAAATGAAATGAAATGAATGAATTCAAGTACATACGGATAAGAAAAACCTTTTGAAGTTACACACTAGTTGTTACCAGCGACTACGTTCGCGTGGAACTTTTTGGTTCACAATTTCATAGGTATCATTATTTTTGAGCGGTGCTCTTACTTTTGCTCTTAAAGAAAATAACATATAAGTAGCGCTACACTATAACAGCTATTTATCAGTGAAAACACCGTCACAATCAGCTCAGTCCCTTTAAAAAGGTAAACTTTGATACAAACATATGATTTACATTGCTTACTGAATCAGATCGCTCCTTTCTTTTTGATATTACGATTTGGCCAATGACGTCATGCTTGTGAACGGTTGCTGCTTATAGTAATTGGAGAATATAATTTAACAGGTTGGTGGTGGTTATATCTCTTTCACAGATGGTGTATTATATGTCAGGAGTATGTTACGTGCAGTTAATGGGTTAATTAAATAGTGTCATTAATTAAAATTGCTAGTGATTGTAAAAGACAAACTGTTCGATCCCAGGTTTTACCATGGCACACACCAATGACTTTACGATGCTTTTCGAAGTTACGTGTGTGTGGTTTATAAGTGCCCGGTTAATGGCAATAGGCTTACATTGGAACCTAAACATAAACTGGCGAAATGTGGGTGCTAGCACCTCTGCCTATCCCTTCGGGGATATAGGCGTGAGTTTATATTATGTTACTATTCCTTTTACATTATGAATTTGTAACTGAAATATTTTTTTGTTTCTTGATTTATTCTCAGGATTTGCAAATTTCAATTTCTATATTGCAGAAATACCACACACAATTTCACAACTCCCTCAATATGTGTATCAAATCAAAGAGCTTGACGCGTAGATCAATTTAAAAAGTGCGAAATAAAAATTAAATTAAAAATTAAAAAAAACCCCCGTCACAAAAAAAAACCCCCAAAAAGTCGAAAATAAGTTGCCAACACAACTTATTTTCGACTTTTTGGGGGTTGTTTTTAAGTAGCCCTATAACTTTGATAGGTATACCTAGTAATACATATTTTGATTCAAGCGTTGTCATTGTCGGGGGGATCTTGGCTCGTTCCGATAATATGACGTAGTGCTCTGCCAGTTAGGGTCCGCCGACATGACAAGGCTGGCATCAAAATATTACTAGGTATATCAAAGTAAGATATGTAGTCTTCATTTAACACCGCAACTAGGTATATTATGCATAAATGGCGTCCGTCAATGTTACCTTACATCGTGCAAGGGTGTAACCCTAGTATACACTAGGTAACATTAACGGACGAAGAAAAGCAATAAATGCATTATCTTATTGCTGAGATAATGCGAGCTTTAATTACTTATTGCACTTTAAACATCATAAACCCAGCTGTGGAAAATTAAAAAATAATTTACAAACATTTCCGCGCTAACACAAACTGACAAGCAATTGAAGAGGGAAAATGTACAATCTTCCTTATTGCATTAGGCTTGTAAAATTTACATCCCTAATTTTTTTCTCCATATTTTTCCGCGTGATGAAGAGAAATTGTCACTAATATTGATTTTGGGGCTTAAGCCCGAAAAACCCCAAACGTGATAACCATAAAATGTTTCCACAATACTTTATCATTAATTTACCTCGAAGGAAAATTTGGGCGATCGCTTGTGAGTAATAGATATTTATCATGAGCCCTTCACGGAAAGGACTGTCATTTATATCATAGGACTGCAATTTATTGCCGTCCTTGATCATTTCATTGAATTAGATCGCCCTGATGCAACGTAACTGTCTACCTTTATTATCATTATCAAGTTGATCTTTCGTAGGTTGTAAAAATAATCACATATAACTTAGGACTTAAACATATTATGTGCAAGTAATTAATATTTCTAATTAATTTAAATTATTTATTTACATAATTTTTTTAAAATATTCTACAAATTTGTTGAATTTTTTAATCAAAGGTGTTAGAAATTTCAACGTTTTAATGATTGATTGATGAACATGTTGCAATATAGCAACTTTAATATTACAGTAAATTATTATGTCTTTGAGAAAAGCATAATAATGGCGCAGGTAACTACTGTCTATTTTTTCTTTACGTAATAGAAAAAACTTCATGTCTGATGTAACGAAATTTACAACATGGAACAAGTTTAGTATTGCGACAAACATAGACACCTTACAACGACATGTCGTGTTACTTATAAATTTCAGATAAAGGGTACTACAGAGCTTTTTGAAATTCAGATTAAAATAATTATAACACATAAGTGAAATATAAGTGAAGTTCAAACTATAACAAAGTACGAAAGTGAAGTGACTAAATAATTAATGTTATCGGCATTGGTGATAGCAAGTCGACAACGTGTGTAATGGTAGTGGTCACAGCATGACCACGTGGATGGCGCTATTCGGGCTAGTGTGGCTGCTGCGTGTACGTGGCTCGCTATGTGGCTGCGCGGCCTGCAAGCGTGCGCGCCACGAGCACGGCACGCAGTGCGCCCCAAGTCCGCGAGCGTCTAGCCCCGAGGAACGAGCCCCTTTTGACGTCATCACGCTGCAAAACTACACGCGTGACGTCACAGTCCAGACTGACTTCGACGATGAAGAGGTTGAAGATCTCGATAAAATTGAGCTACAAATTACTGAAGAAAGTAAGTGTTTTTTAACATTTATAAACCACCAGCTGTTGCAACGGAAACGGGCTCAAAATTCTGGATTTTGAGACCGTTCCTGCAACCGTTGAGAATTATAACAGTGATAACGTACTATATAAGTGGTATTTCAAACTTATAATCTATCTCTGAACCACAGCAGCCAAATCCGTTCAGTATTTCGAACGTGACCGGTAACATCTAAACATCTTCACAAATGAATTTAATGTAGGATTCAGTCCTGAATCTTCAATCTGACAGATTTGATAGATTGTCAGTGACATACTAGTTACTAATTCCAAATCACTAGTTATAAATCAGATCAGGAAGCAATTGCTTGACATAAAGCACCTAATACAATTCCGACGATATGCCTATTGGTGTAGGCGTCAAGTAAATTCAATTTGCTTGTGATAAAGTATGTTAGATTTCCGAAATTCCACAAGGAATAATTTGTTATTCCGGTGTATCCGGTATATTCAGTAGGTCTTAAACGTACCCGAAAACTCAACATAATAATGAGTAATAGAGGTATAATATGTATTTAGTTAGTACAACTGATAAGAATGAAATATAATCATGTTTATATGATTATAGTTTATTTGTCTACACTATTATTTATTTATAAAGATGAAACTAATATTTTTATAAAGAATAAAATATATATATATATATATATAATATATATATATATATAAATTTTTTGAGGAGGTAGGACTCGGCGGTATTTCCGCCCAATTGAGCAGTCCGACTGGGGAAGTACCTCCGCTCTACAGAATACCGTGGTTATAATAACTTCGTGTTGTGTTCCCAGCGGTGAGTAGGGTAGCCAGAGCTCACGGGAGAGTTTTTGTGCTGTCAGTGAGACGACCAAAGGCTTGCCCTGCTTTGTCCTCTACACTGAAGACACAAAATCTCTGTTCTTACAGGGTCGGCAGCACGGATGACTCCACTGGTGTTACACACGTTCATAGGTCATGGTAACCACTTTCCATCAGGTGGGCCGTGTGCCATGTCTGCCATCTAAGTTGTGTATATATATATATATATATATATATATATATATATATATATATATATATATATATATAATATAGATAGAATAAACAATCTAACTAATTCCAACACTGCTCTTCAGACTGGTGAATCAATAGTAAGGAGGCCAAAAATGCATAATAATATATCAGATCAAAGAATAATATATCAGAATAATCAGATGTCAAATGAGCGGTTATTATACCTATTTTGTAATAGAGAACAAGTCTAAAACAAATCTCAGGTAGTAACTCAGTTAAAATTATACAATCGTTCGGGACTTTTCGCGAATAAATAATGGAACTTACTAATTCTGCTGTTGTAAAATTATGAATTCACACCGCTATAGTTTAAAAATAACAGTAGTTCAATTAGTAACGCAACAGTAATTGCTTTTATCCAGTTTAATCCGTTTTCTAAAAATCAAAACCTAATCAAGCCTTATAAAAAAACAGAATATAGCCGTATCGCATACTTCAGTTCCTGTGTGCACAGATCAACATGCAAGTATTATAAGCAAAGTAATGAATGAAAGAGGAAATTGCGTTAGCGCTCGCTTACAGTGTTATGTGTGTACCTGCGGCCTTTTCCATTTGGCTTGGTTATCCACCCTATATCTGCCGTATTACGTCATAAATCTTGTTGAGGATGAAATTTAATTTTCGTTACTCTCAGAAGGTAAATTTTATAACTTTAAATGGAAATTTAAGAAGATAATAATTAAAAAGTCAATACAATGTTTGTGCCACAAAATAATTAATAGATTAAGGACGTTATTACGAGGGTACGCGCGCCAGAATTTTGAGCGTGCCCTCTTAGCTTAATAGAAACACGTGCGACCATTTCGTACTCGAGGGTCGAGTGCATACTATCTCTGAAAATATAGCTGCGAGTAAAAAGCAAAAATGATGCTGAAATTGTACCAAAAAAAAAACCACTTTCCATGTGCTTGTCTGCCACTTAAGTGGTATGAAAAAATCCAATAGTCAAGCATGAAAAAAAAATGTATAGAATAATCATTTATACATATACAATTAGTAGTA
The DNA here is from genome assembly GCA_963662185.1 of Eilema griseolum. Taxonomy (NCBI): domain Eukaryota; kingdom Metazoa; phylum Arthropoda; class Insecta; order Lepidoptera; family Erebidae; genus Eilema; species Eilema griseolum. The sequence continues at coordinate 11,303,879 of OY759238.1, read as the reverse complement.
AAGCTATCGGGATATTTACCATGATGTGTTATTCTGAGTTCCCGATATTTCGACGCTGTTAAAAGACTCAACTAATTTGTCTTAATCTCTAATTATAATACGTAAATATAATACAATACGTATTTTAAAAGAAATGTTGATATCGGGTACTTTCTTGTAAATGGAAAATAGAGCCCGGTTAATGGCAATAGGCTCGCTTACATTTAGACCTAACTGGCGAAATGTAGGTGCTAGCACCTCTGCCTACCTCTTTAGGGATATAGGCGTGAGTTTATGTTATGTTATGGAAAATAGAAAGTAGCTGGTATCAACATTTGTTTTTAGAATATCACAAGTTATGGAATCATAATAAAATATTACTGTCTATTTACAATTTACATATTATCATTAGAGATTAAGACTAATTAATATTTTAACAACGCCGAAATATCGGAAATTCAGAACAATACAATATGGCAAATACCCCGATAGCTAGAAAAATGTGGAAAATAAACATTTACTTATTTATTTACATAATGTAATTCCTAATACATTAAGTAAATATTTTACCACGTGAATTGATACAAATATTCTGCCTCTAATGTCCATGTGCGCAAAATATGACATATTTAACTCCTAAAGCTGTGACAGGTATTGTAGCGCTTCCAGGGTATCGGGCGCCCCGCCTTCTTATTTGACGATCCGTACTTTTTATCGACTTCATACAAGAGTTGTCACAGTCGACACAAATTACTTGCCATTGGCAATTAATTCGTAGCGAATAGAGAAGCTACGAAGTTTTTGTAATGGTCTTTGATTTATAGTTTTCGTTAAATTGCAATATACGCCGGCGCGGAATGTGAATGATTAGTTTAGGTATGCTGAGATAATTAGTTGGTATGCCAAATTATAATAAGATATGTTTTTATCACATTCATATTTTATTACTTACCCGGAAGACATAATCTTGAAATTGTTTCTCTAAATAATTTATTATTATGAAGTTTTTGTAATAAATCCGCAGCAAAGCTTATAAAATGGTGCAGCGCATTATTCACTTGATTACCTGCTTTTCGCTCGATTTCATTGTCATACTTTTCGATTCTCGTAAATTTTGTACCAAAGTGCAAACTTTTTTATCTTTCACATTTTTTTATTCAATAACAATAACGGTAGCCTAGTGGTATGGGTAATAGACTGCTGAGACGAGATCTCGGGTTCGATCCCAGGTTTACCATGGCACACACCAATGACTTTTCGATGCTTTTCGAAGTTATGTGTGTATTTATCGCAGGTTTATAAGTGCCCGGTTAATGGCAATAGGCTCGACATTTACATTGGGACCTAAACTGGCGAAATGTGGGTGCTAGTACTTCTGCCTACCCCTTCGGGGATATAGGCGTGAGTTTATTTTATGTTATAACAATTGAAATTGATTGATGGAAATATTTCTTCTTTTTCTAACACATTATACTTTAACAATCCTTACATTCATTTCCATTTCTTTACATTTTAGAGCACCAGGCATAATAGAATTAGCAACGCATGTAGCCCCTGTTACGATGATTTCAATGTATTCCCACATATTTTGTTCAGTTTTATTTATCACTCTTTTGATCAAGATTTTTGCATACAAGTCACCGAAAATGTGGAATAAAGTCAAGGCAAAAAAGATCTTGCTCTTTTTAAAATGATGCGATGACGTTTTGCGCTGGTACTTTTTGTTCACTGTGTTCCTTGTCCATTAAGTTCCTTTTTAAAGAATAACATGACATTTGGAATCACATATGCTCAAAGAAATGAAATTACAGCATCGGAAAATTTATCAGACTGATAAATAATATTATCTAAGCTCCAATAAGAAATATCCTGTTGAAATCCATTCTATTGTGCGACATAATAAATCACTTACAATAAAATTTGATCGTCGTCGCTATTTATGAATTATGGCTCGTATTTCCCAAAATATGGCGAAATCCTTGAAATCGAGAGTATAACTGTGGATATATTCCACTTTTATGCTAAAATAAAGTACCTATTAGGAGGAAACTCTAAATATTATGAGCCCAATATGGAACACTTTCTTTTAAGTATGATTATTTTATAACTTTTTGGTCGAGCACTTAAGCACTTTTCTAAATATATGTTGATCTCAAATTTACTCACAATATGTATATTTGTATGTAACGTAATAAAAAAAAAAAGTTTTCTATATAAATCCTAATGAAACCCCCAAAATGTATATATGTTTATAATTTTACAAAATGTTGCATCAAATTGGAAAAATCTTTTTTTATCATGTTCTTTATTTATCATGAAACGGTTTATATAAAATTAAGATAATAAAAAAGCAGATTGTGCGGGAACGAGTTCTGAATTCCGCGTGTGTGGGGTCGAGGGCAAGCTAAAAAGAATATGACAGTACGAAGTACGCCAGGTCAGCTAGTTAAATTATAATTTAGGCTAACAATTTTTAAGCCCCTGAAATTAAAATGAGCACAAATTAATAATAAGTAATTTTATTTAATCTTACTTTACGTCAGCGTCAATCAACATACTCAGGATACTAGTGTTATATGTAAAAATGGGTCAGACAGCACCTCTTACTGAAGTGAATATACTTTATTTCGTTTAATTTATTAGAATTTACACAAAATATCAATAGACGACAACCACACTATAAGAGTAAAGTGATATACCCTGATAGCAAAGAGTTTGTAATATAATTTAATGTACTTATAAATTACTATCTATTCACTAAATGGCTCTTAAATATGAATGAACTTGTGGCCCTTATTTTATTTCGAGTATCTATTATATTATCAAATTATTAGTCTATTCATCTTTGCAGTCTTATAATAATAATTGATTTTATAGTTGAATTCGAATAATGAAACGTTTTAAAAGTAACCACAATACAATATTGAAATCTTATCATCACGTATAAAGTTCATAATCAGAAGAAAACGAGTTTATTTTTAAGACATGTGCACAGAAGATCTAGAAATAACATCCATAATAATATTTTTACGTCTTTCAAACGTTCCTAATATACAAACATCAGCCTTAATCTCAAAAAGAAAAACGTAACAAATGACAGAACGTGTACTAACGTCACGCGTCATTTCCACGTCATTACTGACAAAGGAAAGTTCTGTAACGCTTTGTGAATTGAATTACTCAAGGTGTCACATATTTTGTCACTTTTCCTCCAAAAAAGAAACAATAAAAACTGAAGAAACAATGTATATTACGAATACGTCCAATGTCAAATCATACAACTTAAATTTGACGGATTGAATTACAAGAGATACTTACTACTGAAAAGAGAAACGTTAATAAATATTTGTATACTAGTTACCAGTGGTAAGTAATACATTACAAAAATGGACACTATTTACCCGACTGCGCAAGCGAGGGTAATGTTTTATGCACGTATGCATGTATGTAGTTTTCTTTGTACCTGTCTAGAGGCCTAACGGCTGATAGCTTGATAGGGTAACCTTACACCCCAGTAATTGAAATCTGACATGGTCAACCCATCTTCACGTATTTCACACCCACTAGCCTGCGGGGGCGGAGTTTGTAGAGATTATCACGAAAATTTTTTTTGATAAATCTTTAGATACAAGTAAAAAACAACGTTTTGATTAAATATTTATTGAACTTCTTCTTTCCTACAATATTCTCATGCCTGGTTCATCTTTTGGTGTTGCACACGTTCATAAGTCACGGTAACCACCTTCCATCAGCTGGGCCGTATGCTTGCCTGCCACCTATGCTGTATAAAAAGTTCCTATTCAGTAACCTCAAAAAGATTGTCATAATTATACGAGTTAAATTATGTTACGACTAGAGATGTGTCAACTCGAGTTACTAAGGTTGGCCTTGGTAACTCGAGTTGACACATAGTTACTAAGGCCAACCTTAGTAACTCGAGTTACTATATTGCCCTACTTTGGATTCCAAGCCAACTAGGGCTCCAAAGTAGGGCGCTATAAATTAAACACACATTAATGTAAACGTACCTAAATGTTTAAACACCCTTGAAATTTAATACTTAGAAATCTATTCAATTACAATACTTACGACTATTGATCAAGGCAAGATCATGTCAATGAGTGGGTGATATTTAAATGACACATGGAATCAATCGGAACAGTATTTTGAAAGATTCGACGACTATAAGGTACTATCATAGATAATGCTACGTACACAGCCAGCGCGGGATTATTGAGAAAAGTGATTAAATCCATTTTTAAAACATTCTTGTTTTTTTTTAGTTACTCTGAGATATTACCATATCGGGCGCTAAATAACAGTAGCATCGTAATATTTATGATACCTAGGCTCATATTATGTTTAATTTTAATTAATCTTTAACCTATGAAATATTTATGAAATCAAAAACTATTTACTAACTAACTTCTATCTGAATTGTGAAACCACATGCAAAACGTTATAATTTCAGCAAACAGATCTATAGAATGGCCTTTATAATCATCTGCAGGCTTAAAACAATCAGTAAAGGTTTTAGAAAAGCACTACACTGATGAAGTGATAAGAATAAAGATGAGAAAATTAACAGAACAACTCAACCGTGTAGCAAAATGGTCCACGTTGGGCGCCAAAATTATGAAAGGAATACTTGTTTTTTAAGTTATATGAATAAGTAATTTGATTTTAAGTGAATTAATAGGCTGTAATGAGTAATGAAATTTTAATTTATTAGATAGCTCAGATTTTCCTGATATTATTATTTAGAAGAAAATCCATGACAATATTTAAATCTTGCGTATTGATGCCGTGGGTGTCCGAGAATGTGTCTCAATGCTATTTTCTATCCGACAGTAAATATACAGGCCATCACAAAGTTATCGTTTACAAACTTAAACTCTAACTAGGCCTAGGTAATCTAAAAGCTTAGAATAGCTGTAAATCAAATTTTCTGCAAGTAAAAAGTAGCTGTTTGGGTAAACAGAGCAATACGTGTATGATATGTTTTAGGTTCCGTAATTTTAAAATAGAAAATATCCTGAAAGAAATTGTGAAGAACATTGAGTTATTGAATAGGTTGGTGGAGTTTTGTTAGATAATTGTTGCTGGACAATAAACACAGGAGCTAAAAAATCGAACATCAGTCTGTGAAAATTTCCTTCCGCTTTTTCTTTGTCAATAACATTCCAGACTGAGCTAACTTCCCCGATGGTTAACTCCTTTATTTATTTTCATTTGTTAGGTATTTCGCAATACATTCGAAAGAATATAAGGTTATAATAATATAGTGTTATAGCTCCCTAGCTATTAAAACAATAAGAGAACAAAAAACAACAAGACAATAGAAACAGAAAGAGATAAGACTGAAAGTCAATTTACTGTGTTAAAGACTATTTTGTTCACAGCAAATATCGGTAACTGCGAGGGTGGCAGAGAACAGACAGCGCACAGTCCGGGAAGCGGACGTCTTGAAGCAGGAAATTTCCAGGTATGTCCAATAATGTTATGGCTACAAAACAAGTCGATTTTCTCCAATGTGCTAAGATTTTAACGCATTTAGAGATATTCGAACAGCAAATAAAGTTCACCATTAAACATTTAGTTCAGTATATTTTTGCACTTAAATTGCGCTTAAAGCCCTTAATAAACTGGCGTGAAAGTATTTACTGTATAATTAATTAATATAATTAATTGTATATAATAAATGGATTCGATGTAATGTATAAAATAATGTACAAAATTTATTAAATACAAATGTCAAATGTATTTAAATGATTGATTAGCGCTTACTAATATTTAACCTTTATTTTTATTATTTATGTGAAGTGGGCAATGCGATAGGTTAGTTACTGGACAATTCAACATTCAAATAACTCTGGTAGTCTGCCTGACTTTTAATATTTTATTCTATTGTCATTCCACTTCAAGCTACAATAATTAGAGCATCAAACAAACTGGATGAAGCTAAATAAATGATATTTTAATGAACCCAGATTGACATTTATGTATGAATTTCGTATGTATTTATATAGTGGTTTTTTAATGTATGTATTATTATTGTGTACAAATTAATATACTCATCGTTATGATAAATAGTTAATTCTTCTGCCTGCACCTACCTCAATGTATTTCTGCATCAATCTAAGATTTTACATTTTACAAAGATGGCATTAAGTCCATCTTTGTAAAATTTAAATTAAATTTAAATTTTTAAATTAATAAATTGACACGTCGCTGCACACTTATTCTCCACCTCCACAGTTTAAACCGATTCTTGTGAATGTTTTAATTAAATCTAAACACTTCGAGGATCACGGGGCATCTTAGATTTATAATAATGAATAACGACATTTTCTAAATAAACATAGATTACTCAGAGTACTTTATAATTTTGTAAAATTATGTTCCTCCCTTTATAAAGTATGCAGGTCATAATTAAACACAACTTTCCCGGTTTTGTCCTAGTTTCGGGGAGAGTTTGGGCGCGGCTTTACCTATCACCCGTTTATGCTTTTCTTCAATAAATATAGCTTTAATTTTTATGTGATAGGTTTTCAAATATTTTAGTGTCGTTAACAATAAAGTATTTGGAATTTAATGAAATAACATATGTATGTATGATAAGAATAGCAACTATAACTGATTGGTATTAAGTGTCTTGTTATCAAAGTAGAAGAAAATGTTCGTCATAAATGAACAATAACCATTTATTGTTAAGCCCTACATTTTGCAAAGCCTTTTACATATGGATGCATCTGGGAGCTTAAAATTTGTTCCAAAATGAGGCCACGTTGCTAGGCAGGTTGAACCACTGCGCGCCTTTGGTGTGTAAGCACCCCGAGATAAATAGTCATATTGATGCTATAAAATAACAAAACCGGTGATTTTCAAGTACCTTGTCCAAACTCATATATATTTTTTTTTTATAATTATTGTGATAGTAGAAATCTTCCGCACATAACTTTTTTACTTATATCTATAAAATAAAATATTTTCTACGCCTGCCTAATGTATTACACACCGAAGTTCAATATTATCAAAAAGACTGTTCATCTATTCATACAAGTTCTACCATAAGGTTTGCTCTATTGACAAGACATAATTTTGTGGCTCTTTCCTTCCAGAATCTCTTTCTTGAAAAACATTCTACCATTGATTATTAACAATTTTTTATTTATACTTTATTGTACACATAAATTACATTCACATAAAAAACATGAGATGTAATGTACAAAGGCGAGCTTAACTCAAAGTTGAGTTCTCTTCCAGCATTGATGTACCTTATACTTACTAAAAAGAATTAAAAGCCAAACTTAGTACCTACCATATCGTAAATACGCCTTTGACTAGGTACTAGTATATGGGTATAACTCTGAATGAAGTGAAATTATTTCTCTCGGTCGACTTATGACTCAATGAGACGCTTATGAATAGCAGAATTTACAGCTGCTGCAACTTCTTGTAAATCGCATTTGCTTTTGTGGAATTGATGATGTGGAATATTATTACTGGTAATACAGTTAAATAGTTTCAAATTAGTAATGGAATGGTAAACGTCATGTGTTTACGTTATAGATAAAATATTATAGTAGAAAGTTATACCAAGGAGGATAAATTGGTTGTTCCGTACTTCAAAAGTAAAAACTGTAACCCTTATAGGATCACATCGTTATCCGTTTGCCTGTCAGTCTGTCTTTGAAGACCTTTATCTCAGGAATGCATGAAGGTATCAAGTTGAAATTCATACCTCATACTCAAATCTGTAACATTTGAGACAATATAAAAATCAAATTTCTAAGTCAACGCATCCAAAATTTTTTTTTTACCACTTAGTTGGCAGACAAGCACACGGCCCATCTGATGGAAAGTGGTTACCGTGACCTATAGACGTCTGTAACACCAGAGGAGTCACAGTCGCGCTGCCAACGCTGTAAGTACAGAGTTTCTGTGCCGTCAGTAGAAGACAAAGCAGGACAAGCCTTTATATAAGGCTTATGTCGATTAAGTTCCGGAACTGACTGTTTGTCGCATGAGTGCGACTCGTACTTGACCGGCTTTTTTAACGCATTATTGAATAAAAACATAGATTATTGACTGGTCTCCTTACGGGAGATCAATGGATAAAATCGAAGGGGACAAATTTACAACATTTAATCTACGGTTCGAATTTGAGACCTTTGAGTTAGCTATTTATAGAATGCATAAAGAAGTACATAATAAAAGAATTAAGTTAATTTAAAATTTCATAACAAAAGTTGAGCTATTGGATTTTTCTGTTATCTAATTTTGTCATGATGTCAATATAGTAGAAGGTACACGTCTCCCTCGATATAGGGGTAATTAAATAATAAACTGATATTTGAAATCTAATATAGATAATGCTTTAAGACGCACGTATATATACTTATTATACCAATAAGTGTTTATTTTGTTCCCGTGACTTATCTTTAATACCATTTACCTTCTGTAAAGAACGATTGCAAGACGGAACGATAAACGAAATTCATTGGACATACTGAAGGCACGGAATGTTACACAATGAAACGCAATATTACATAACCATATTCGTAGTACAAGCATAATGAGATTTCTTTCTATTGAGGAACTTTGGAATATAGACTCGGTTAGTGTTGCCACAGGATTTATATATTAATGTTCAAAAACCTTTTATGGGGCGATCTAGGTAGGGCCCGGGTTTTGATCGTCTATCGATCGATAAAGTTGCCAGTCAACATTTACGTTTTATAAGTGCGTCTTCTGAGCTACTATATCTAATAGTCATGGTCAATTAATTGTTTATACCGATGAAACAGATTTTACAGCCCAAGTAGTAGTTTCCAATTTAACTTTACAAAAAAAAAACTCTAAGAACGATATTCTTTGCAGTTTCCTTTGGATTCTGACAATGATGCGGTGTGGGAGACAGCTGAAGTGACATTGGAGCGGGGTGTATGTGGGCTAGGGTTAAGCATAGCAGGTGGGGAAACCGGAGGGGATGTTAGCATAACACGATTAGCTGTTGGAGGCGCTGCACAAAAAGACGGAAGAATACAAATAGGGGATATTTTATTACAGGTGAGTATATTGTTATCTATTGTAATATTCGTGATACTTTATTCGACGTTCATTTTTTCATTAAAGGTATTAGTAAAAAAAAAAGTAAAGATATTAGTACGTTTCCTATTTTCATGTAAATAGGCTTCAACAAACACTATGAAGATGAAATTATTCCCATTGAACAACTAAGATGGTATATCTTAGTTGTTCAATGGAAAAAATTTAAGACCTTGGCACTCCTGATTTAGAATGCATGAATGATAAGTGGTTAGTAGCTCGTGCCAACATTCGCTTCGATTTACGTGTTGCTTACGATGATTCAAGGAGTTCTAGCATATCTGCCCACATTCAGAAGTATTTGCTAGATATTATGTTGAAGCAATGTTGTTTGAAGAAGGTTAAGTTTCAAATACCTTTGTTATTACTTGCCTATACAGAGTAACTATTGTCCTAATTTTATTGTTTAATACTACCTTCGATATTCTTGAATTTGCTTTAATTAATTGGAGTATAGAAATATAGATTTTACGAAAATATAACGATGGAGCAGGTAATTGACGTCAGCTTTACAAAAAAAATAATTATTTCTTCAATTTTACGCGCTACATCCAAAATATGTATAAACTTGAAAAAAGAAACAAATAAACATCTCTAAAGTAGATCGAAACCCATAACGGAAAATAAATAGATTGGTAAGATAAAACATAACATCAAAGTTATCTTTCCTCTTTCCGATGTAACATACTTCTTAAGTCATACACAAGGCGAACGTAATAAATAATGCAATTGTCGAGATCAATTGTCTCAAGCAAAACACTCGGTGCCAGTTATTTCCGCAAAAAGTAAGGAACAGAACAGGAAAAACATTACGTAAAAATGATAAAGCGCCAATAAATTATGTCATTGCCGTATCCAATTTTGTAAGATGTCCTTATACACGTATATTTTTGGCGACAAAATGAAATAATAAGGGATTATTGCGCAAAAAATAACGACCTTAGAAATTATTTTTGTCTTAAAATATTGCCTAAAACTTAATAAAAACATGGCAAAACTTTTGTTTTAATAAAATTCTAACTGAGGTTGAATATTTAATTTGATAACTTTTTTATGAAGGCCTCTGAGTAAATGCAGGTTTTTTTATTCGGTTTCAGTTTTGTACGTTTTAATTTTGCAAAGTACTTTTAAAACAATCATAAAACTGAAGTCTATACCGTAAATATTGTTAGACGACTCCGAAAAATACTTATAGCATAGACTTCTTAACCATGCACTTCTTCAGAGCACGCCACTGCCACTGCAGGGCAATCTCAATACCCTAGGTATTCTTTGCTACAAACTAAATAACAAAACTATATCGAGAGTATCATCAAAACAGCCTCGCGAAAACTTGAAGTTCTGAATAAATGAGACGATTTTTCTCGCCTTAGCTGCGGTGACTTATACAAGACACAAATTCGCTCCTGCGCGGAATACTGCTCGTATCTCTGGGGTGGCTCAGCAAAGTACTTACTAGATGCTCTCGACAGGTGGCACTAACGTGAGGTCCGTATTATTGGGAATCCTGAGTTCACAAACACCCTAGAGCCTTAGCAGATGTGTAGAGATGATGCGTCCTTGGCAGTATTTTATCGTCTGTCCCATGCTGAATGTTCTGATGAGCTCTTCCAATTAGTGTCCCTTCCCTTTTCCTACTCACGACTACACGTACAGGCCATAGACCGGCATACGGTGCAGAATATCCGATCAAGAACCAAGCGGTTCGGAGACTCTTTCCTTTGTCGCACCATTAAGGCCTGGAAACCATTTATCATACCAGCTTACGTGTTTCCTGCTTCCTATAGTCCCAGGTCCTTTAAACGAGTGTGAAAAAGCATAGGATGAGGCCGTTAAGCTGAGTGTCACCATTGTAACATGGTATATATATGTTATGGTGACCACCTTTTCTGAGACTTTGCCTTCAGCTTACTATCAGGCGAGGCAAAGTCTAATTGATTTGCCTAATTGTCCTATATAAAAAATACTAATAAACGTAGGTCTAAACTTGGAAATGGTTAACAGAGATTTCATAATTTGGAAAAATAAGTAATAAAACAGGTTAAATAAAAAACGACTGTTCTAAAAAGTGTCAGAAGCTACAGATGCCTGTCTATATCGCTAATATTATGATTTTATGCACCTAAGACTCACACAGGCAAGCTCTATTTTTCTATCTGTCTGTTCTTACGGTCTTACACATTATTATGTTATTTCACTACGATATTCCTCGAGATTTCCAGCATAGTTATTTGGTTAATAAATTAAACTAGACGATAAGATCTATCCCAAGTCTGTTATTATAGCGTTTAAGTTATCGTTGCTTAAACTGTGTACCATAACTGTTTATCGCGACAGTCAACTAAATTGTTCGAACGTGGATTACTACTGTTTATGTTCTGAAATGTTATTACAGGTTGTTTATATTGAATGTTAGTTAAGGATTCCAAAATATATGGTTTGGTATGCAATGCTTGAATTTTAGGATTTTTGAATAAGTTAATTGTATAATGTAATAATTAATTTTTATATATTGGCGTACTCTAATTTCTAAATTATTGTAAATCTAATTTTAAGTGAACTTTATGTTTTTATGAGAAATAAATGACTTTTTAGTTAAAAATGTATTAAAAATAATTTTTAATTGTGTATATATGTGTAGTATAAAAAATAGCCTATGTTGTGTTGGTACTGGGGAACGAACCGTGGTTTTCACAACCTAGGGGGCGGAGCATATTGAAACCGGTTATGGCTCTGGGTCAATTAAGGGGCGAAGGAAATATCAAATGGGCCTCCTATTATCTCAGCGTTTAAGACCGAAGATGATGTGCAGTTTTAGTCGGTTTAGCCGGTTTTTCCATATGAAAAAAAGGTACTGAAGAATAAAGAAAATTTTAATTGAACGTTATAATTGTACATATTTATTAGGCCGTCTTGATCGGTCAACTGGGTTGCTAAATGCCTGCATGAGTGCATTAAAATTCATTGTGACAGTTGAACTTCAGTGCATATGCCAAGGTTCTCATTAATTCTAAAAAAGAAATATCAATATATCAGTTAATGCAGTTAAATCTAGCTTACAATGTTATAACATTCTGTATAGTCCGCTTCAATCAAGAGCTAAAACTAGAAAAGATAGGAAGAAACACAATTTTTCTGGTCTTATCTAACGTTGTTTTCCACAAACTTAATGAGGGCTACTCACGTACCTAAAGCTTACTTGAACAAGAAGCAGGATCGTAAACGTCGCCCTCGTATAAAATTGACCAAACGTAGCTCTTCAAAGAAAAAATCTTTTCAAACACTACTTATTTCTAACAAGCATAACTAAACTTGTACTACATACTTTAATATTCCATTTATTCTGCTCAGGTAAACGACGACTCAGTGGAAGGAGCGCCACATTCAGTAGCAGTAGATGCTCTTCAGAAAGCAGGCAACATCGTTAGATTAGTAAGTTCTCCATCAAAAAGCTCGTGTAATTGGTCGTTTTATGCTAGACTGCTTTAGCAGCATTCTTACTAATGATTCACTCGTTCTCTCGGTTTGGTACGACTTCTTCACAAAGTGTTCAGAGAACTAAACGAGTAGAAAACCGAATTAAAATGTGTATTTTTTAATTGCTACGAGATTAAATAATTACTTGCATTTGTTCACTGCTTACAGCTTTGATGATGTAGAGGGTTGTTAATTAAATGTTTTATCTTAATGATTTTTTTAAACGAATAATAAAATGCAAGAAAATATTCTACATCGTTGATCCGTTGAGTCAGACTTGTAGTTTAATTACACTATACCGTTGTGTTGTATGAAAAAACTTTTCATTCTTTCTTTCCTAAGTGTTATGATTGTATCATAAAAGACTTTGTTATGAAGCTAAGATTTACAGATATTTTAATTTTATTAAGGCCTATAACCTAGGGCTTAGTAAAATTATGAATATATAATAACTTAGGCTACACATATTCTTATTGATTGATTGAAGCCCACTAGTGGATTCGTTGATTTTCAGCACTTAATACTTAATTTATATGTCACACACACCATGATATTAGTACTTCTTGTAAATTCAATCTTTTTTACCCATATATACATTAATAATCATCCTCTTATTACTACAATAAGTCCGCCTATGTACTTGTGTATAAAATTCAAAAAATAAAAAAAATCATAACTAATTCCACGTCCATTAAGTTAAATGTGAAAATGCAATTTAGTTTGATTTGTTAGCAATTACTTCCAGTAATGACTTTAACCGTTATATGATTGTGTAGATAGTTCCATACTTAAGATTTACCATAATTCGTCCACATAACATGAATGACATAAAATATTTCTAATTTCATTAATTTTTTACCAGCGCGTCCGGCGAGCTCGGCAGCCCAGGGTAGTAACATTGTGGCGAGGCGTTCGCGGACTAGGCCTCGGTATAGCAGGTGGAGCGGACGACGCAGCGGGTGGAGGTGGCATATTCGTATCACACATAGCCGTTGGCGGAGCTGCTCATCATGACGGGAGATTGAGACTAGGAGATAAAATTTTGGCAGTGAGAGACAAAGAGGTAAGGTTTTTGGAAAATACATGTGTATTGTATAATTTTAGGGCTATTTGAAACGCTATTTGAAATTGACTCACATTAGCAAGCTTAAGCGAAACAAGGCTTGTCCTCGTTTCGAGTACTGGTACCGGTGAAATTAGGTTATGGTATAGGTATATGCTAATACAGATTGCAAATGTGACAATAATTACATATATAATTATCCGACGGAACCCTACCTTCAAGGCAGTATTACATTCACGGTCAAGCGCTTAAAGAAGTCGGTCGTTTACGCCATACAAAAGAACTTCCAGCTGTGATTAATTTGTTATTTTGTGTAATAGAAGACTTTAAATAGTTGAGAGCTTACAGTTGGGTATTTGCATGTAGTTAGAATAAATTATTTAACTGAAGTTATTAAATTAAAATGGTTAAAGAGCGGTAAAAGTAGCATTGGTTCTTGTATTACGGATTTTATTTATTTTTAATCATCCACTCAACCTATAATAGTAATTGATTTGACTATTAAATATTATGACATCACAATAAATAATTTCGTACATTTCCTTATAACGTACCTCTTAGACGTTTAGTGAAATGTAACTAGTTTGACTAGTCGGTCAAATACCAAATTAGACTTACTTGTTGCGATAGAAACTTAGTTGGGTGATTTTACAGTCTAACTGAGATGCGGCTAAACTAGGATATTTGCCGTGAAGCGACCGTCATTTGACCTTATTTTTATACTTCTTTGAAGGCATAAAAATATCATTATGTGATTGATTCTTCTAAAGTAAAGATTATAGCAGAATTTCTTATGCAGGGTATAGAAACAACACTAGTCGGTGCAACACACGCTCAAGCAGTAACAGCACTGAGAAGTACAGGAGATCAAGTGACACTTGTTGTGCTGCCTGCCGGCTCTGTACCGACAGTCGCCAAAACCGCTCCGCTTTACACTAGTAAGAGCATCCTTAACTAATAATAGGATCTTTGGTATATATCTTTTTAGTTCCTTCACAGTGGCTTGGTAAATCGGTTTTCATTCCTGAAGGCTTTTTATTATGATGGAGGACAAAATTCAAACAAACACATGACATTTTCATCAAAGTCACTTCAGTAGTTTAGGACGTCGAGAAAATTATAAGCTCATGTTCGAATGTAAAGATTAGGCAATTTTTTTATGTATAGACAGTAAAAGATGATTACAAAATATATTATCTGGTTTATGAAACAGTTGAAACCGTTATCGGTCTTCTCTTTCATTCTGAAAGCTTTCATTTTGACCCTAATATTTTTTCATTGCACTTTCATAATCCAACTTCAGAACATCCCCTGAATGGGAAACGACGCACGTTGCCTCAATCAAAACCGCAAAGACAATGGCGAACTATGAGTACGTGACCTGACCTCTTTTAGAGATTGTTCGGGTCGTCATTACGCAGCGCTTAATTTTTGATACTCTCTAGTTCTTTTCGTACAAAATTTATTATTGAATTGGTTAGCCTCATCTTCATCATCTTCAGTATCTTCAGAAATATATTTGCCCCAAAAAATAATCTTTCTATCGGGTTACATAAGGTAATCAGTATAACACTATATTTTTCTTTATACAGCTAAAACACAGGCAACTTCTTGTTCGACACTTCACGAACTTCTGGAAGAAGAACCCAGTGATATACCTAGGTAACCTTCAATCTTTTTTCTTTCCTTTTGACCTTATATTATGCTCCATTTTAGTACAAATTCTAAAATTTATGTAGCTCCTAGTGCTATGAACTGCTCTCCTCTAACAAAAACTGCCTTATGCTCTCTGTAAAGATTATGTCTGTTTTTAAGAAATATTGATGTTTTTTAATTCTTAGTAATCAGATTTTGAATTATTTTAATCAACGAATTACATCTATGTCGGTGGGGTTCGTACAGATCCCCCGGAGATTAAACATTTGTTATAACAAGTTGGTCCTTCTCCGCAATAAAACAAAGAGTTTCAGCAAAGATTCAGCCAGAATAATCTTTTGACGATATTTATCAAACCGCTTACTTTGAATTTTATTAATAATTTGCTAATTAAATAAATTATTTCACCGCTACGGAACAAAGACAATAAGTTTCGGACGTTCAAAACTTCGCCTACTCGGCTATAACTGCAAAACCGCTAAATGCGTCTTTCCAACTCGTAATTCCTTAACTTTTGTAACCAAGAGCTGGCTATTTCCCAGTTTTAAAGTCATATTGAAAAAGGTATTCCCTTTATGAAAAAAGACTTTGGTATAATTTATGACGAGTCTTTGTTTTATTTGTACAACGATGATAGCGGTAGACGTAGATGATAACTGGAAGAAAAATATTTTTTGAATTTTCTACTAGAATACTATCAGTAGCAGCTTGAAGACTGTTTTCAAATGTATTTATTTCCATACTTCATGGTCAAAACGTATGCTTAATAGTCTAATTTATAACTCAGGTGTGTTCGAATGGTGCGGCTCGTTCGCTCTGGATCTCGTCTCGGAATGGACATTGTTGGTGGGCTAGGTGGAGAGGCTGAGGGCACTACGGAAGAGGATGCTTGCGGAGTCTTTGTGTCAGGGGTGTCCGTCGGTGGTGCAGCCTACGGTATGCTTCATAGAGGAGACAGAATCCTTAGCGTTGATGGCAGAGATCTTACAAGAGCAACGCATGAGCAAGCTGCTGCGGCTTTGAAGGTAACTTCCTAGAAATTTCATTTAAAGTTGTGCACTTCCTAATTTACATAAAATATTTGCCTAAATTAAAGGTGACAATACCTGAAATACTTTGTTTAAAAGTAGGTTAGCATGCGTACCTTATGAAATATTTAAGTATGATAAAAGGTTTTTGCAAAGTTGAACAGATTAACTTTCTGGCTAAGACCCACGGGGGAGTAAACCGCCACTGCAATTTTAAGTAAAACGAGTTCAAAACATTTGTAAAATTAACAAATTTCACGATGCTTGGGGAAAGTGTTGCAATCCCGTACTAAATCATGTACTAAAGTTTTGACGGATAGGTTTCAGGAGGAAAATTCTGTATTTAATATGCTTCATTGTTGTATTGCATTTTAACTTTAATTTTCATAAACATTATAAAGCCTCTGTGGCGTGGCGGTAGTGAACGCGACTGCTACGCAGGAGGCGCGGGTTCGATCCCCGCTCAGTGCAAATATTTGTATGCATGAATATGGGTATTTGCATTGGTCTGGGTATTTCTATGTATAATATGTATGTATTTACAAAAAAAAAGTATTTAAGTATGTTTATCCGTATTCTAGATTCCATAACACAAGCTAGTTAAACTATGCTTATCATGGGTCTAGATAGCGTTGTAAAAAAAAAAAGAAATATAATTTTTTTTAATATTTTAATAATTTCTATTAGAAATTAATAGTTAAAATAATAGCATTATGTTATCTGAGGAATGATAAGATCATGCTATAATTTTAACTCCTATGCCCGATATTCTAATAAATCAAGAGATAAATTTGTTTATTTAATTCCGTACCCAAGCAGTACTCGGGCGCAGCTGTGACCATAGCCGCCCAGTTTCAGCCTGAACAATATGAACGACTGCGAGCACGCATTCGAGCAATCAACGCAGCGGCAGTTATGTCACCGCACGCTAGACACGTTCCTGTACATCCCGACCTTCATGCTATGTATCCAAGGTAATTGTGAAAAAGTATCTATAAATACGTAATAACATCAATAAAATCTTTGAAATTATGTGTTCTTCCAGAAAAAGAGAAGAATAGAGAAATAATTACCACCAAGTGTAACGCTTCAATTATTACATTACTATTAAAGTTGCAATTTATTGATACATTTTTTATTTATTTAAAATCATATCATTTTTATAAGACATGGATAAAAATTAGGTAGAAAAGGGAGTTAGCGTTTCTTTGAAAATATATTCGTTTTGAAGTTAATGGTATTGTTAATTGTAAATTATTATTTGCGAATGTCTGTAATTGACAGGTATCCCATGCCGTTGACATTGTTTGCCACCTCAGTGGTATAAAAATGTTATAGTACATAGCTATGAAACTATTGCTTCGCTCATAGGTACACATATAAAATTCATTTAGATAAGAGAAAATGTATATTAATGCAGTCAAAAGCGTAGGAAATACCCTACAGCTCCAATAGAGCTCAAAGAATTAATTGTATTTATTCAGTATAGGCACACAAAGATCACATATGAACGTCAAAATTTTACAATTATGTAAATATAAACCATTGGAAAATGATTCTTTCGCTGGTTCGGTAGCTTAGTTCTGCTGAGAAGATACCAGCAAGAAACTCAGAGAACTGCATTAGAACTAGATTATCTTTTTTAAAATTTGCTTTAGTTTACAATTTATTTAGTGCGAGAGAGCATGAAACTTATGCTGACCACGCATTTACATCATAAAGATACTCATACTCTAACCTTTATTCGATTTTTCTAGTTTCGATAAGATTTGGAACCTACTCTATTACATCGCGTTGCAGCCACTGTCAGACCATTGGCTGCAGAAAACTAATGCAATTATCGTATAGATAGGCTTAACCCTTGACCAGGTGCTTCACATAGGCAGTGGTTACACATATAAATAGTAGGAGTACGAAAAGACACATGCACGGTCTTAATTTAGGCAATTATAATGTGGAATATTAATTAATGTATGTAATTAGGAAGTTCGCGCAACCGTATTAGAAATCATTATCATGCAAATTAACAACAGTGTGATATTCCAAGACGTGTTTATAAGATAGATTCATCAGATTTTGGCATAATACTGCTACTGAGTACTCAATCATCTAATATTATGACTACAATGGCAGGTACATAATATTAAATAGTAAGCCTTCAATACCTAATCATATCTAATTATAACTAATATACTAAAATACACAGTAAGTACATAATTTAAGTACATAAAGATCTTTTAAGTGAACTATGTGAAAAAGTGTGTTGTACAGTCGACCAAGGGTCGACGGTTCACCCGAGGAAGGCCAGATCGAGAGAGATGGCCCTGGGACGGCCGGGGTGCGAGGGACATGCTTGTCAACCTCACTTTCGGCAACCAATAACGACTCTCAGGTGCCGTGCATTTTAGTCAGTTCTAGTCCAACATAACCCTCCCACTGGCTCCGGCGGGCAGTATCCTTGGGGATTTTTCGCACGTAAAAAAAACGGTCGACGGATGCACTTTTTCATTTAAAGTTGTATGTAGAGGCACGTTGGTTACATATCAAAATCATAAGGTCATGATACCGAATTTCATAATACCGATGAACTTGAATGATGATTTTGAATTTCGGTCGTTCAAAATACCGAAAATACGAAATTCTGAAGTTCAAAATAGTCAAAATTCGAGATTTGGGTGATTTTGTTTGGGTGGTTATAAAAAACAGAAATGGAGGTTGTACATATAGCAACTGCTTGTTACTTATACACTATAAATTACCTACTGGGATGAACTAACGTACGACGCATTACTAATGAGCTAATGTAGACTAAGAGAAACAAAGAAGTCATTTTAAAAGTACGCACATTGTAAAAAGTAACTATAAAAATTAAACCAAAATCAACAACGTATTAAAATACAATTTTCGGGAATTTGAACTGTGGCATTTCAAAATTCGGGATTATGAATTTCGGTGTATTAAAGTTCGGTATTTCATACATTAGGGATTTTGAAATTCGGGACTTTGAATTTCCGTATTTTGATATGTTTACGGTACAATTGTATCTCTCTGTGTACATACATACATATACATATACATACATCATTATAGTCGTGATAGCTCTTTTCAATGTAATTGAAGCCATAATGAGAAAATCAAACACAAAAAGACCTTATAAACATAAAAAATGTACGACAAAGGCCTTTGAGCCGCAAAGAATTATAAATAAATGCTAGGTCTTTGTTTCACTCGCTTAAAGGATCCATGGGACAAATAGAATCTCTTTATCTCCCCAAAGGAAGACGCCAGGGGTTAGCATAGCCCGGATTTCTACACGTATTTTCGTAGGCTTAATTAATTCAGTTTATAAACTATGGCAATTCATATTTTATATTAGAGATAAGATTCATAGCGACTTACTGTTATAAAATAGTGAAGAATAAAAAAGTAGTATTCATAGTTGATAGGTCTTTGAAGAAGAAGTACAATGATATTCGCGGCACGTTCGTCCACATTATTGTGTTTGTGTGGGTAAACGTGGCGCATAGCGTGTAACAAAAGCCGTTGGTAACAAATCATAGGCCCTCGCAACCACTTTCGTATATTTTTATTGTTTCTATGATACAAAATATGAATTTCAAAAATGAGAATTAATTTTATGAATAAAACGTAAAAAATATAAACACCTTAATCTGGTCTGGTTTCAAAGTAGACTTGCCATGGAATTTATAGGTAGTTTTCATTCTCATGGGTTCATTTTTATCATTAGAAATAGCATTATTTTTTCCGACGTTAATATTTCTTATACTCTCTCTCAAACTAAGTTACTACTATTCATTAGCACTATATCTTATGTTATTATAACTATTCTACTCAATATAGGTGTCCGTTGAAAGTATCTTACGAGTCGCTTGTCCCAAATACAGTCTGTCAATAGTACTTTGTGACTATTCTCACTACATGTATTATGCTACAATGAAAGTATAGTATAGTAAGTATAGTAGTAATTATTACTGTGATTTATCGCATTTTTATGACCCAAAATAGACACACAATGATAGAATGACATTTCGTATCATGTCGTGCAAAGAGAAAATTCTGGTCTTCTGTTGATTTTCGTAACATACTTTAATCTATTGGTAATTGAGATAACTGAGAGTTTATAATCATATCAAAATACTACTAGCATCTCAACACAAAATTTTCTACAACAATATATGCCACAATCTAAACGTAGTACAATCTATGTACGTAAGTATATTAATAATTCTACATCCGCATGCTGTTTCAGCTTTAATCTCCTTGGCAAGAATTTTGTACATTTTTACTTTGACGCAGATTTGAGTACACACTGTGAGGCACTGTTTCAGTATGTTCAGTATGGTTCTTAAAGCCAAAATCCAAAAACAATATTAAGGGGTATTAAAAGGCGCAAAAAGAACTTGAAAGAATCAGATTAACGCAACTGACTCCTTGTTCACAATGAGGCTCTGTCCTAAGAAGATTACGGCAGGCTTTTTGTGGTAGGAATCTGGGTGAAAAGAAAAAAAGATAAAATATTACTATTGAAAGAGGCGGCTTTGAACAGTGAGCACTAGTATGGTATCAGCGTATTTCTTTTTTAAGAATATTAATAATAAAATAACAAAATTATACATTTTATTTCGCAAAATGCCAGAAACTTGAAATTTTTTCACAGTAGAAAACTATTTATATTGTAGACTATTCTGAAAATGTTAATAAATAAATATACCTAATTCAATTTTATTATAATATTTACATTAATATAAAATATAAAAAAATTTAAACAAAAGTTAAAATGCATCGTGGAATTCCTCCACATCGCATGCATCTTGTGGTAGCGTTCCCAGAACCAGTATTCTGGGAACGCTGTATGGCAATGCTTATTCTCTGACCTAAGAAGAGGCCAGTCCTCTGGTTACGAGGAGCGTCGACAATACGCTTCGCAATCTCCCTGAAGAGATTGCGGGTGCTCGGACCCCATGGCCCAAACGTTTCTACTCCAAACGGCACAAATTCTTAATCACCAATGAGATTAGAATACTTGCGCCGCTTATGAGCCACTGCAGCAGCAGATAGCCGTGACAGGTATATGGGTAGGGGTAATGGTATCGATGCATGTTGCGTCCCACACCAGAGTAGTAGTATTTAGCATACTTTTAATTAATTATATATGTCAAAAGTAATAAATAAAATAATTTTATTATTATAATAAAAGCAACTTATAATAAAATTATTATAACAAGTAGCAAACAGTGTTCAAATAAATACTTGAATGCCCTCATTTTGACAATTTAAGCCAGTGTAGAGCTTATTCAAAATATCCTTTGGTATCCAATGGTCCCGAGGGTAGCGTCACCCCCCCCATTCCGTCTGTGATGAACGCTGGAAGATAAGCAAATAAATCGATGTTAATATCGTGTAACAAATGAGCAGAAAATGACGGGTGCTTGCCCATGTCCCACCAGTTCGACCCACTGGTGGTATACAAAATTCCCCGTAGTTCCACCGTACGAAGCTAAAGTCAATTTTATTCTGTATGATAACACCTAATTCCTCTATAGGTCAAAGCTTTCTAATATTACCAAAAATTGAAAAACGCTGGCTGACCAGAAAGCAAAATAGCACAACAAATTTTAAAGTAAGTAATATTTAAATAAAATACGATCCAAGCTACAGAGGTCCTTGATACAATTAGCATATCATTTTACTCACTAAAAATAACCTCTTGTTGCAGTAAATAGCACCCTCCTTGCTTAATGCAGTTTAGATGCGGATTACCGTGGTTTAGTTTTATCATTATCAGCTCGTATAAATACAAGCTTCCTTCAACTAAAGACCAAGCTTAAATGTTTCCAGGAGAGATTATCGTTTGCGTGGCGGTGCCTCCATCCATCTGTCGACGGGCCATAACTCACGAGTCGCTTAGCCAAGCGCCTGGGGCCATTAATTCAGAGAATCCCCGAAATGCGATCACGTTTGATATTCGACATAAGCAATAGCTGTTTCGTAAGGTGCTATAGAAACGAAAGTGGTGTTAAGATTCATATTCCAATATTTAAATATGACGTTCTGGTTCAATAACGATAGTAACGTTTAAATGTTATAGTGTAAGGATCAATACTTAAATGGATTCAATTATAAGGTCCACGTTTGGATTGGCGGGTCCTTCCGCAATTATTTCTTCATAGTGTTGGTCAGATGACATTCTGTTATATAATAAAGCATATAATGAAGCAGTTAGACTAGAGGTAATAATGTTGACACTATTATTAAGAATTTATCGAAGTATAGTGGGGAAAGAATTGGCGATGCTGCTATTAAGCTGTGTTATTTTTTTAAAACACTCACAAAAATCTAGCCACTGTTTTGAGACATAATTCTCTCCTAAACTTCACAAAGTTAAATTATTGTGAAAAATGTATTTGAGTTATATTTATTTATTTTTGTTTCAGGTAGCAGTAAACTGACTGTGAAACTGACCATTCGATAAGAACTGAATTAGCTAGTGACAAATTTATAAATATGTATGTTAAAATGTTTAAAAAATATCAATTTCATAATAAATGTAACCGTGGAATTCCTGTCTTGGTCTTAGTACTTTCTTTTTTACCTACTGTTTTGTATAAACCTGTTAATATAATTTCTGGTACTTGATTTTATTTTGTATTGATGTCAACTTAGACTTTCCAATTTTTACATTATGAAGATAGCATCAAAGTAGTTGAGAAAGAAATCTCCAATAATTAAATATTACATGCTTTTGACATTCCTGACATTAATTCTATATAAGGCAACTCATTATGCCATAGACATTGTATTAAAGAAAATAAAGAAAGAAACAACTTTAACTCTTACAAAAGTATCTGTTAAATTATTATCTTAAAACTTTTTGATAACTGAAAATCAATTCTATGTCAACCAAACGCATTAAAAGTTTTTAAGATGTCGATCGAAACAAATAATATGTGAAACGCAACAAATGTGTTTCACATATAATAAAGTTTGTGTCGATATTCAGTACTGTAATCATAACAATGATACAAGAACGCCCTAGTGCCAACAAGCTTTTAGAGCAGTCATAAAATAGGTGAAATGAATTTTGTTTATATCGAGTCACGAAAGAAATATACACCTCGATACACACAAAAATTCTTCCAACAGTTGAAACCTGCAATTCCTGAAAGAAGTAATATTACTTAATTTAGAACGAGGACTCCTATCGAGGAATGTAATAAACAGTTTCTATTTATCTCTTCGCATATTTTTATATTTGGAGTCCTCAAACACACTTTTCTTTCTTTGTTTTGTAGTGTTCTAATGGTTTCTAGAGTATATTCACAAACAAAAATCTCAGGTGTTTTTATTTACCTTCCCAATGTAAATATGTACCTTCTGTATTTTTTAAGTTTGTGTATTGTAACCCGTGTACGTTTTCTTAGTATTATGATATTTTACATGTAAGTTGTTACACGTAACATTTTGAACTGTGATACTAAATTAATATTAGGGTTATCATTGTACAGTAAATGAAACTGAATATATGATATTGGAAAAGTGTGTTTCTAATTTAACATTCTCTATTTTTACACTAGCTAATATGTTATGAAGTATACAAAATAAGATCAGACTTATCATTCACGTAAGTGAAATGGTATTTCAACTGTCATAAAATAACGATTATTACCATTTTGAGTTACTTTCAAGATATAAATATACGTACGGTACACACTCACTATTTTTTAAGTATACTGACAAGAAATATACTTTTATTTATTTATTTAGTAAATAGTATTTTTTAGAATAACTGAAATTACAAGTATTCTCGTTAAACCCTTCAGCTTATAATATTTATGGTATTAGAGCTTCTTGGAGGGGCTAGGGGCCAATGTTTGGCAACGTTTTAGGTTCGGTACAAATCGCAGGCATCGGATGAAGCAGTAATACCACCGTTTCGAAAATATCAGAAAACATTGAGCAACATTACTCGCTCGCCGTTTCTGTGCTATATTTCTAAGAACATTTATTTGAGTCAAAAACCACAACAAATTACAGGACGAAATACATTAATGACGTTGATTTGTCTGTGTTTGCTGTTTGGATGAAGACTAATGAAGTTAATGATTAGCCTAGCAAATATAGTAATGACATACCTGGGTAATATTACAGATTACCTATTATATTCTTTACCGCACTCTAAAATATAAAATACAAAATGTTTTACTTTAGGTTCATGTAACAAAGAGTTTCATATTTATCATTTTCCTTAATTATTCACTAAATGGATGTAAAGGAGCGCTTAAAGTCAAAAACAATGAGGCGCAAATAATTATCAGAAGTGTCAGTTTAGGCAAAAATTTAAATACAAAATGAATAAATTCGTAACAAACTTGAGTAAATTTTGAACGTCGTTTTGTTAAAATTCTAAGAAACTGGAAACGTTTGTTATATTTAACTTTTGCAAATATTAATGCATGTAACATTTGGAATAAACAAGTAGAGTTGACCTAATCCATGATATATAGTTATTCTATGTGGGAGACTGGTGCCTAAACTAGGAATAATCCTAAATTATTCAATTTAGGTATTGTCAGGGTTATTTAAATCGATGAAATGTACTGAAATAAAATTAGCATAATACATAGGCACTTCTTAATAAATATAATTACTCGCTTTTTTCATAGAACTGAAAATGTAATATTAGGTCTTTACCTATGAAATTGCCGTTATGTATGAAAAAAATTAAGCGTTTTATTTTAATAATAATAATAATAATAAATATACTTTTTTGTACACCAAAATACACAAATGAACATGGATTTTATATGTAATAAATGTACAATGGGCGGCCTTATTGTAAACAACAATCTCTTCCAGGCAACCTTTGGATGGGCAGGAGTGTATAGAAATAAAAGTGGGTTTATGGTGTAAAAATCAATTTACAGACTACTTAATAAAAATTACTCAGATGAAATAATAATACATATACACTACATACAATGTCTACATACAATACAAACTATATCCAAATACAATACACACTAGATCTACATACAATACACACCATATCTATATACAATACACACAATACTTACATACTAGAATACATAAAATACCTATAAACAACTTATATTCGTACAGACATACACTTATGAAATATATAATACACACATAGTTACAGACGTCTTATATTGACAGATAATATTCAGTCACCAGTCTTTTGAAAGATACCAATGTTTGAGCTTGCCTAATAGAGACAGGTAATGCATTCCATAGGCGTGCAGCCACTACAGTAAACGATTTGTCGGTGAAGTTTGTAGAATGTATTGGAATGTGCAGTCTCAAGTTCTCCGAAGATCTCAAGAATCTCGAATGCGTGTCACGTAGGAACTAGAAACGTTCTTTAAGATAAGGGGCAGTGAGAGGATTAAATAGGATATTATAAAGTAGAAAAAGGATGTGAGTATTCCGTCGAGAGCGAATTGGGAGCCACTTGAGCATGTTGCGATATTTGGATACATGATCATATTTGCGTAAACCATATATGAACCTAATACAAAAATTTTGAAGGCGCTCAAGCTTGTCAAGTTGCTCCTCAGTAAGATCAAGATAGCTGGCATCAGCATAGTCTAGTATCGGGAGTAAAAGCGACTGTGCAAGCGAAACTTTTGTATCCATTGGCAAAAAATTTCGCAATCTTCGCAAGGAACCTGCTGAAGCAAACAATTTGCGACTAACCTCCTTCAATTGGGTATTCCAGGACAACGTTCGATCAATGTGTATCCCCAAGTTTTTCACACTATCACTTATAGGAAGCGGCATACCATTAAGATTGAGTTGTGGCAGTTTTGCCCACTCTACACAAGCAATCATCCAGGGGCTACCTACAATGATGACCTGTGTCTTCGCAGGATTTACTTGTAAACCATAGCTGTTGCTCCACTCACATATGTGCTCCAGATCATTATTTATGATAGCAAAAGCTTCATGGATTTCATTGAACGGGGCTTGTGTGTAAATTTGTAAATCATCTGCGTAAAGGTGGTAGGATGAAACAAGTCGTTTGGATATAGAATTAATAAATATAGCGAATAGTAAGGGAGATAAAACGCCACCCTGCGGCACACCAACAGTAATATCACACCAAGAAGATATCGACTCATCAATGCGAATGCGCTGTCGACGACCAGACAGGTAACTGCGAAACCAATCAATCACTGTTGGAGATATGTTAATAGAGTCAAGTATCCCGAGTAGAATATGGAAATCCACGGTATTAAAAGCGTTACTGAAGTCAAGTAGTGTAAGTAATGTAAGATTTCCATTCTCCATAACCATCCTAATATCATCCGTGACATTAATTAGCGCTGTGACAGTACTATGCCCTGGCCGGAAACCAGATTGGAATGTATTCAAAAGATTATTTTTACATAGAAAGGAGTTTAGTTGCGTGTGGACAAGGCGTTCAAGGACTTTAGAAAAAAATGGTAGGATAGAGATAGGACGGTAATGAGAGAAAGAAGAAGGACTAGATCTTTTAGGTAACGGTATAATTTGAGCCTCCTTCCACATCATGGGAAATATACCTTTAGAGATGGAAGAGTTAAGGATATGACATATGATAGGAAGTATTATATCAAGGATTGGCATGATCATGTTTCGACTGATGCAGTCATTGCCGACAGCTTTAGATGTAATAGATAATATACTTTTTTTAACATCGCAATCAGTGAATTGATTAAAGATAAATGGTGGATAATTGGGAGCTGGAAGCTGTGAAAGATGGTTCAATGTATTAGTTTTGGTAGTATCGTCAAAACTAGAAGCGGAGAAATGTCGATTCAAGGCGTCGAGGTCGATATTCTTGGGATTTACTTCCTGTCTTGACTTACCAACTCCCAGGGATCTAAGAAATTTCCAAACTTTCGCTGGATCTCCATTTTCAACAGATGTTTAAATATGTTGGCGCTGTGCTTGCCTACACACCTTGTTGCAGTTATTTCGGATTTCCACATATTTGTCGCGATTGTACTGAGTAGGCCGATACTTAAATTTAGTCTTAGCCCTTGCTTTTTTGGTTATCAGGTCTTTGATTTCGGCAGTAAGCCAAGGCGCAGGACAATGCTTAATTTTCACTGCGCGAATGGGTGCATATGTATCATAAAGACTGATTAATTTAGATGATAACATGCTGACCTTCTCATCAACAGAACCCGAATTATAAAGCAGCTGCCAATCGATTTTATTTGCATCAGTACAAAGATCACTAAGATTCATGCCACTGAAATTACGCATCATTAAAATCCTGGGCTTAGCCTTAGGAGGTCGGATTCTGTAAGAAAGAAAGAGCAGATCGTGATAGGAGAACATATCAGCCGTGCACTGGCCATGCTTGGCTACATGATCAGAAGATGCAATTAGAATAAGGTCAAGAAGAGAAGGAACACAATCAGGAGCATGATGAGTAGTTTTCAGAGGCAGTGCAACGAGATTATAAGATTCTAAAATATTACAGAGGGTGGCAGACCGTGAATTCTTCACAAGACACGTATTAAAATCTCCCATAATAATGCTGTGACTGTAAGACGGTATATGTTTTTCCAGTATGTGTTCAAAGGAAGGAAAATAATTAATCCTTGATGAAGGGCAGTAGTACACACCGAGCAGAACCTTGCAATGATGTAGTTCCAACCCTAAAAAGAGATGCTCGCCCGCATCTGTCGGCGGTGGTTGCATTGATACATCAATAATACTAAAAGGAATATATGTGCGTAAGTAGATGGCAACACCACCACCCCGACCAACCGAACAATCATTCCTAATTAGTTGGAAATCCGGTAAGGAGTAAGAAAGAGTAGGCAGACATGGCATCAGCCATGACTCAGACACCAGAATGGCATGAATATTTTTGTCGCTTAAATAAGCCAGCATCTCAGGAAAATGGGCGGGAATACTTTGAGCGTTGATGTGGATCACATTGAAGTTCATGGGAACATCGGAGAATGTCGTCTGTAGTATGTCTGCAAGTGAAGCCTTACACGCAGCGATATTATTATGACTATTTATTGTAGAAAGTGTAACATCTGTCATTTAAATTATAAAATAAATACTACTAATAAATAAATAAGTACGTACCTAAATAAATATCTATATAGACAATAAATATATTTGTAGATTGTATATATAATACAATCCTGATCACCCACCAGTGCCAAGAATGCTATTAAATAATAATAATAATCAAAACAACACACAAAAAAAATACCACAACCTAAGAAAACATGGATAACAGAAATTAAAAATATTATAGTGTATTAAATGGAACGGCTTCCACCCCAAAGCACAAATTTAATATAAATTTCTAAATACATTAGAAAATAAAATACAATTGTAATAAAATTAATAAACAAAAAAAAATAAGATAAAAAACTTACGTTGTTTTGTTGTAAGCTTGATGAACATCAACTTACGGCATAAACGTACCCCTTCACATAAGACAGAAGGCTTGTCAATGTCAAATGTCAAAGTTATGACATTTGAATTGTAAGTAATTCAAACAAAATGTGAGCCCGGTGTAAAAAAAAATACGTTTTGAGTAATTTAAATTAGACAAAACAATATGACAAAAAGAGGGGTGGAAGTGACAAATACCAATGAAAAAAAAAAGACATTACTCGCATGTTATAGAAACTATCAGTGTAACAGAAATATATGCTAAAAACTGAACTATTTCTTAGAGATAAGTTTTCTTGACCTTGCACTTGCAATTTTTGGAGCAGCTTTTGCGGCACTCGCAGTAGTTGCTGTTTCGGTATGTGCAGCAGTACTCTCGAGGATTTTTATGCAACTTAGTTCATGCTGCGACGTGATTCTGTGGCGCGACCCGTCAGGGCCGATAACATGAATAGACCCATCTCTTGTCCAGCACTTATTTACACCAAACCGCTCTCGTGCAGCCATAAATGTGTCGTGTCTTGGTTTGGTAAGGAATTCCGAGAGTGTGATACCCGAGCCTTTGAGTTTTGTTTTTGAAAACCAAACTTTATCACGGTCGGCAATATTTTGGAACTTTACTAATATAGGTCTTGGCTTATGGGGTGCTGAAGGTCGCCCCATGCTGTGACAACGATTAATGTTTGTTACCTGGAACGTAGGAATTTGGAGCTCCATACTGCAGAAATTTGCAACCGTTGCAGACGTATCCTCTGTGGTCTCCTCTTTGACACCGTGCAAAAGAAGTATTTTTCGGCGCCTGCGCATCTCCAGTGTCCACGTCATGCGCCAATGCTTCCATTTGACGTTGGAGTAGATTTAAGGCTGTCATGGTGAAGATCTTGAAAGCAGCAAAATCAGCTGCTATGCTGGCTCCATCCGGTGAAGGGTTGCTGGATTCCTTTAACCTCTCCTCAAAATTGGCCATTTGGTTCCGGAACATAGTTTTTAAACTTGTTAGTGACTCTTGAAGACCGGACTCCATGTTTCAGCAATGTATTTGTTATGTATGCAATGAGTTTTTCAAGGAAATAACACTCTGACTGGTAGGTGACTATTACTAGCTAATAATTTGTATCATTAGACTACTATTGGTTTAGTAAATTATTTTTAATTAAATTTCAAAAGCAGAGCAATGTTTACTAGGTGTTTCTATTGGAACTACCCACCGAAAAAAAAAAAGATTTTATGATTTTTTTATTTGTATTAATCGAAGTAATTACCTATGCAATCAATGCATCTTTGCCAACGCAGCGGCAGTTTATTGATGCCCTCCTTAAAGAAATCAGCTGGACGGTAGTCAACAAATTCGTCAAAGGCATTTTGTACTGCCTCTCGGGTATTGAATTTATTCCCGCCAAGAAGTTAACCAAATTCTGGAAAAATTGGTAGTAGTGTGTAGGTGTAAGGTCTGGTGAGTATGGCGGATGACGGAGAGCTTCCAACCCCAGTTCTTGCAACTTGGAGTACAGTACAGTGCAGTATGAAGTCACACATTGTCGTGCAGGAGCAGCGGAGACGAGTGATTGACCAATGCTGGTTGGAGATGTGCCAGCTTCTCCGTCATTGTGTCCATTTCTTCACAGTACACATTGACAGTAATGCTCACCCCATTTGGTAACAAGCTGTGATGAATCACACCGGCACTAGACCACCAAACAGTGACCATCACTTTTCTAGGGGTAAGTTTTCGTTTAGGGCATTGTTTAGGTGCTGAATCAGGATCCAACCAACTTGCTGAGCGCTTGAGGTTATCAAACAGGATCTATTTTTTATCGCAAGTAACAATGCTTTTCAAAATTTCTTCATTTGTGTGTTTGTTGAGCAATGCAAGGCATGTTTCGACGCGTACTGCACGCTGGTGATAATTGAGTTCGTGGGGCACCCATTTATCAAGTTTTTTTACCTTGCCAATTTGACGCAAATGGACCATATTGTTTTGACACTAACGTCGAAAGCTGCTGCTAATTGAGCCGTAGATTTAATTCGTCACTATCGACCAAAGACTTCGGACGACCTCGAGGTTCATTTTTAGGACGAAATTTCCAGAATGGAAGCGAGCAAACCAATAACAGGCGGTATGTTGGTTTGTAGTGCTAGCTCCGTAAACGTCGTTGATGTTGACTGCCGCTTGGCTGCCACAACGATACTCATATTCCATAATTACTCGAAATTTTAACGTATTCATGCCATCACTGCGACGCGAGCGAGGACTCAGGTCCGCACACGCTCACCGAGTGTCCGGCGTGGGAAACGCCGAGGCGGGAGCTTGTGGCGGCCCTGGGAGTGAGAGTTCTCATGCTCTCCACCTTGCTCGCGGCGATGGTCCGCTGCGCGGATGCGTGGGCGGCCGGCGCCTCCTTCTGCGAGCAAGTAATGCTCGTGAAGGAGGAGGCGGGGCGGGAGCGACGAAGGATCGCAAGCCAAGCTGCCCGCGTACGAAGGCAACTCGGGCGTCGGAGGTCGATGAACGACCTCCGCCCCCCATGAGCGCCGGCCTGGGGGTGACAGGTGGAGCCGCCTGTCACCCTGGCAGAAGCAGGCCGCGGCGGTGGCGCGCCTGGCGCGCCTTCCCGTTTCCGGGGACGAGTTGGGGACTCTGTAGTCCCCACACCCGAGAAGAGGGCCAGATCGTGAGAGATGGCCCTGGGTCGGCCGGGGTGCGAGGGATATGCCTGTCAACCTCACCTTCGGCAACCAAAGTGACCCACAGGCGGCGTGCGTTTTGGTTGGTTCGAGTCCGACATAACCTCCTCCACCGGCTCCGGTGGGGAGGTATCCGTGGGGATTTTGCGCACGTAAAAAAAAAAAAAGTACTGCAGAATGGCAATTACATAGGTAAAGATCTATTATGTTTCTACCTATTATCTAATACGTTCAGTCTGCATCTTTGGATTATGTGATATCGTCATGCTGATTCGTGGCAAAATTAGTTGCGTACATGAGTTCAAAGAGAGAGTATACATATTATTATTTTAGGAATTATCTTAGGAAAAGAGATAAATCGTTTATTCCAACTTGCAGACAATACAAGTATTCAGCCTACGTATCCACATGTTTCCAACGTCTCAAAATTAAACAACTGGATTAGTTAACAAGATTTCTAAAATATCTATCAGTAGATTCACTGAAACGGTACAACCATTAGATGTACCAAACTACAGCAGCTGCACTGGAACATTCGCTACGCCCAAAAATAGGATGGTGCTACGTAACGATGTTGGCTACGTCCCCCAGCTAGCCACCCATTTTCCATGCGGTAACGATATAGCATTTTAGTCTCATGTTATTTTATGCTAAGTTATGGCTGAAAGTCTAGCAGTTTTATAGCCGCATGTGTGTCTAACTTTTGTTTAAAAATTACACATTATTTATCTTCTGGAATATCTCCACATACTTGAATCTGGTCGAGGTCAAAATTAATTACTCATATTTAGTAAAAAGTATAACATTTATTAAACACATCGTTTTATTGAATTGTACACAAAAATGTATCCGTGTATGTTTATTCGTGTTTTGAACTTTTAGAACTATAAAATTAAAGCGGGAAAAAATCAACATTCAGAACAACCTGCATGCAGCCACTTTCTAGGAGGAAATCTATACTTAGTTTAGGATCTAGATAAGCAGTGTAATAAATCGCAGAATATGTGTAGCCTTTTGTTTCTTTCTAGTGTATGACAGTCACATAAGTATAAATGTTTTAATTCGAACGTAAGTAACAAAGAGAGCGTTTCTGTGGAGGCCCTTTTTGTTTTGTGTAAAAATTAAATATTAAGGCCGTCTGTGGAAGAAATACTAAAGCTAAATAAAATGTTTTATAGTTACCCGCTGTTTACAAATTATAATTAGGGAGTTATGAAGACAAATATTTTTTAAATCAAATTTTAATACGATTCCTGGAATGTAGTGTGTAACTAAAGATAAATAAAAGGTTAGCGAATTTGTTATAAAAACAACCGACAGTGTTATTATGTAGTGTGTTGTCGATCTAGCCCATTTACGAAATGTCGTGTCAATCCACGTGAAGTAGAATTCAAAGGCCACTCAATTTTATTTATTCCCGTGAGTGTCATATGAGGTAACTGAAGAGTAAGGTGTTGTCAGATGAGAGAGAGAGAGAGAGAGATAGCGATACTAGTTCAATAATCTTCTTCTTCTTCGAATCAATGGCCTGGTAATGATCTTGATACTCTTAGAGTTATATAGTGCCACAGTTGCAGAGTCCACAGGAAAGGGCCAAGATCTCCTTTATACCATGTATTCAAAACAAATTCAAAACGTGCAAATTAAGGACTTAAAATAGCAGCAAGTCACATGTTTATCATTTAAATTTCTTAAAGATATGTTACAAAAGTGACATTTCTTCGTATATGGTGGTGTAGTTACATAGAATATCAAGCGAATTGTTTATGGTTTATGGTTTAAAGCGGTGATGGATTATCAGATCACAAACGCCGGCAAAACTGAGTTCCTGTATACGTCCTGGATATTCAAAAGTTTTCCATACATGCTCCACTGCAAGACGTAACTAGAAAAAAATTTAAATATTAAAAATTATACTTGGAAAATTGTATCATTATTTTGTGTCTATGGGTATTATAATATATTATGTTTATATTACAAAAACTATAGAGATCCAGTTTAAATAGAAAAAGAAGATAAGGGTAGTACGTGACCAAATTGTAAACCGGATGAAAGTTCTGTCGTTTTAATATGAAAATGTGTCCCAGATTTCTTGGAAATTGTTATTAAAATTCCAATAGTGCATCGATAAATGAGCAATAAAATTTATTTTTCTATGACTTCATAAATTTATACGATCCGAGGTAATAGAAATGAGACTATAGTAAGACAGATAACGTTGTAAACAGCGGTTACGCCAATACTCTTGTCTTACTTAACTTTCATTTGGTGACCCAACTTTAATCCGCCCAGCGTAAACTACAATTCTCTCGGGCCAAAAGGTATTTCAACCGCAAAATAATGCAGAGCTAGAGAATACCCAACGCAAAAGAAATGTCTAGTACCTGATGTTCACGCGATGTTAGTTGAAATGTAAGCTACCGACACAAAGTAAATATTTAGTACTGGTGTGCGACCAACGACCGCAATTCATGACGACATTCATATTGAATTATATTTTATAGCAGTATCTAAGTTTTCGTCTAGACGATGGCTTATACAACAAGTGCTTACGAAGCTGAAGTATCTGGTGCCGTTAAAGTAGCAGTATTAGGTATAATAAAGTAGCAGAATGGAGTGATGGAGTAGGAAAAAAGGTTTCAAAAAGGGAAAAAAAAAATGTCATTCAGGCTTAATAAAACAAAATAATAATAGACTAAGCATTTAAAACTACAAATCAGAAGTCAACTCAGTTTAAGTATGCAGCGCTGATTTTCAGATAGTGACTAGTGCAATAGGGTAGTATGAAATTTTGTTTAATGGTGGCACTTCACTTGCCTATTTGTGTTTGCTATGGGTATTTTGTTGACTGTGCAAAATATTTGGCGTATATGCAAAAATGCAAATATAGACAAACACATTTTAATTCACAAAAAAGTATTCACATCAAAAAGGTGTCACATGTGCATAGTCACTTTTTGTCTACTGCCAAAGGTACCCCACTGGCCGTAAATAATTAAAAAGAAACAAAATAACAAGTCAGTTGTACATTTTTTTTTTGATCATATTTATGAAACAGGCAATAAGGCAAATGCTTTGTCAAACACAGTCCACACATGGTAATTATTTGTCAAATATGCAAACACGAATAGCTATGTCAAGTGCCATCATTAAGAATAGTTGCCAAGGTTGCAAATGTAGGGAAGGTAAGAGATGTTCACATAAATTGCCCACCAGCGGATACCTAATACACACATCAACAAAGTCTAGGGAACAAGGACATTTCTAGTTTTTATTTAAAAACCCTTTCTTGTAATAGTGAGTGTTTTATATCAATAGAAGGGTATTTTTATACCGTTTTTAATTTTAATTTTAATAAAAACATTTTCATACCATTTTTTTTTTTTTAAGAAAGAATTGAATAGTGCCAATATTAAGTATTACAACCTTCTATGATTAGGCACAAAA
Source organism: Eilema griseolum (assembly GCA_963662185.1). NCBI lineage: Eukaryota > Metazoa > Arthropoda > Insecta > Lepidoptera > Erebidae > Eilema > Eilema griseolum. The sequence goes on along the minus strand of OY759238.1, from coordinate 11,268,980 downwards.
ATAACGAGGTAGTAAGAAATACAGTAATTAACCGTACTTTAAACGTTTTTAATAATCTGTAGGACCTCCTAAAGCATTAGCAACAGCTCGACAACGGCGTGGCATACTTAGTATGAGATTGTCAATCATCGTCTGTGGAATATGGCTCCATACACTGCGAAGGTGTAAAAAAAGTTGTTCTTCAGTGTTCAGATTTTCCAAAGAATCACTGAAAGCTCTTCTCCCAAGCAAATCCCAGGCATGCTCTATGGAATTGAGGTCGGCAGACTGAGCAGGCCATTCCAACGTCGTCATATTGTGCTCGCTTAACGCATTGACCACTACCCTCGCGGTGTGTGACCGTGCATTATCTTGCATGAACATAAAATCTTGACCGAACTGCTGTCGATGAGGGATTACCATGGGGTGTATAACCTCCTAAATGTATTGGTTTGCATTCAAATTGCCCCGTATCCAAACGAGGTCGGTCCTTCCAACAAGGCGAATGCCAGCCCATACCATGATTGTTCCACCTTGGTAAGGGTGAACTTCTTGCGGATTCTGGAGACGACTCCGACGTCCAGGAACTCGCCATATACGCACTCTTCTCGAATCAGGATGAAAACCGAAGCAAGATTCGTCGGAAAACAGAACCCGTGCCCATTGATGGTCGGTCCACTGTAAATGTGCGTTAGCCCACAATAAGCGACGACCTCGATTTCCACGTCGAAGAGCTGGAACCCTAAGCGGTCTGCGAGCATAAAGATTGGCTTCGTGTAGTCTTGTTCTGACAGTTTGATCGCTAATAACCACTTGATGCTGAGACTGGAGGCCAGCGACCAACTGACGAGCAGTAATCGTGGGTTGCTGCCTTGCGGAATTTTGCAAGAAACGATCTTGTCGCGGGGTAGTAACCCTATTTCGTCCCCTGTGACGTTCGGCAACATCCCCTGTAGACCTGTAGCGTGCCCATAATCTGCAAATTACGCTTGGTTGGGTGTTGACAGCATCCGCTACGTCGCGTTGAGTTCGTCCAGCTTGCAGCATACCAACAGCCCTTAACATCCCTTCGCGACTTAAATGACGACGTGACATGATGACTACAGTCACAAAAACGCACAAACCATACGTAAAAGACGTATTATTGATAATAAACGTTATTTACAATCAAAAAAAATATTTTTTATTTTGCCTCAGAGAAACTGCACAATCAAACACTTTTAAAAGTTTTCCCTCCATATTCTAAAATCATTACTTATTTAAATTTATTTTTAAATTTCGAACAACTCTGTAATCTTCTTTATTCTATTTTTATTTATTTGCTGCCAGTTATTTGCAAAACAAGATTTACACGAAAAAAAATAATTGGGGTCATCTTGTTCCCTAGACTTTGTTGAGGTGTTTACTTAGCACATTGCATGCAATTGGCTTTCAAAACGCTATATCGGCATCAATGAAATGTTGCAGACATAAGCAGGCTATTACTATATCTAAAATAAATTAAACTTCACAAATTAATTGAAACGACCAAAAATATATCAAGATTTTATGCTACATTACATGTACAAACCCAGTTTAATTTTAGAGTGGTATTAAAATAAACTGCATAATAATATGTAATGACAGCCCTTTAAAAATCATAACATAACGGTAAATCAGATCTTTTACGTGCTCTTTTAGAACTGCAAACGAGATATTTAGATTAAAATATTTCAATTTTAAAACGATCTCACGGGTGGGCTCATTTGAAAGTTTTTTCATTAGTAGCATGGTGTAAACGAGGGCTGTGGTTCTGTAAATGTGTTCACTGGAACTGAAACCACTTCAAATTCGGGGCCACCAAATAAAATTAGCATTTTTATCGCGTTTCCTAAAAGGTTGACGACTTATAGGAGCTGACTTGCACCCTTAACAGATTACATTAAAAATTTATCGTTATTTGGACCCACTAGATTTTTACAGACAATCTAATCAAGTAGATTGTGGTAAATCCCATGAATGTGTTAAAGTTTACATTACAACGTAATGTTATTGTTATAAGCATTTTTTTATTTCATCTGTAACGACACCGGTTGAGAGATTTGTAATGATCTCGTTGGATAGCGCTGAGTATATTATCAACGTCATCTGGAGAGATCAAGCCGAATTAATTTTCTCACGCTGATTAATGCCAATAAATGACAATAAACATTAAATTAATGCGATTATATTAATCACAAACATTACAAACTTTATCCCTAGTAAAATGACAGTTTTCTAGGTACCTAGCTCTACACTCGACTCTCTGAAATTAAGACATGATGGTATCCCTTTGCGAGAAATATGTCATACATACATACATATAATCACGCTTTTATCCTCTAGAGTTAGGCAGAGGTGAATTAACACCCACATTTCACCAATCATTGAATTCGGTTCCACGTAATAGAGGGTGAGCCTATTGCCGTCTTACGGACACTATTGTTGACTCAAGCCATGCATCGGAGGCTGAGTCTCTTGTGTGTCATTTGATTCATATATGTAATCAGACAATAACAAGTAAACGTAAGAGACCATATTCAAAAATTTAGGTACTTATCTATTTTTTATTTACAATATTTACAAATTTCGTCTAATCTTGATAGACTCACAAGAAACCATTTTTCATAATTAGGTTTAATTGTTGTTACTTTTTCTTTTAAGGTTAAAATGAATTACATGCACAGCTTTTAGTTGTAAGTCATATTAATGATCCTTCCTGTTACTTTGGAAATCTTATGTTTCCAAGCATTGGTTACTTACTATTATTACCCGACTACGGTGAAGTAAAAGGAGGGTTATGATTTTGACAGGCTATGTATGTATTTATGTATGTATATTTGTATGTACGTATGAATATATGTAAGTTCATCTATTACTATGAATAGTGCATCCTTTGACCAACTCAGGGCAATAATAATGAAAGCTATTCTCGCTACGGATTTAAGAATTGTTTCAACAATATTTCCAATTAGATAATAGCTTTTGTGTATTGTTCTTTTGTGTATTTTTGTATTCAGTTCTTTCACCTACTTCAATTTATCAGCTTAAGTTAGCGTTATATTTATTGAATGGACATTATACTACCTGTGGTGGGTTTGGCTTTTACCTTGATATAATAAACTTTTGTTTTTCTATATATTTTCATTTTTAACATTTGTAAATTAAACTGTTTTAATAAAAATCTTCAGCTCCCCTACAACTTGGTCTCATATTTTTATATTTATGTCATTGTGAATCATTCTTCTAATTAGACGGCAGTGGTATGAACGCTACATAAGCTAAAACAACAGGAGTATAAGGTGTAAGTGGACTTTGGATTCCGAGGATAGCATTAAGTTGACTGGATATAAAAATCAATCAATCAATCAGTCCACCGAAGTCCACGGCTGGACATAGGCCTCTCCCAATGTGCGCTATTTTCTCCGATCCTCCGCCTTCCGCATCCAGTCTGTCCCAGCCACCTTTTTCAGGTCGTCCGTCCATCTGGCTAGGGGGCGTCCTAGCTTTCGTTTACCTTCTCGCGGTCTCCACTCTAGGACACGTTTGCACCAACGGCCATCGGTCCTTCGGCAAACGTGGCTAGCCCACTGCCACTTCAACTTGCTTATTCTCTATGTCTATATCGGTAACTTTAGTTCTCTATCGGATAACCTCGTTCCGAATTCTATCCTTCGTACCTTTTCTTCCCTTTGGTAGAACAACGGCTTGCATGGCATTGGGTCGAGCTGTCCCAGCTCCTCACTGGACATGGATGTTTTCGAAAGAGATTGTATGACCTTGGCCTTGGAAGCGAAAGTGTGTGTTTCTGTGGTTTGGAAGATGAAGACCTACACCATGTGCTGTGGGTCTGCCCCCTGTATGTTGATATCCGCGACAACATGAAGGGAGGTGTGGTAAGATCGGAGACTGGGCCTATGTATTACTCGGACCTTTTAGGTACACCCCAAATCTTCGGACGGCTTTTGAGCTTTGCGCGCGTTTGGCACGAGAGGCGCAAAGCTCGTGAGGTCTCTAACGGCGACGAAGCCTGTTAGTGTGGCGTGCTGCCCCAGAAAGGGGAGAAAGCGAAAATGGAGGGGCACATAAAATAATTTGTAGGGAGTCAAGAAATGCGCGCCTGAAAGACAGCAGACGCCAGTAGGGGCGCATCTCCCGAGATTCGGCCTGTTATAACCAAGATGTTTGGTCGGGCCATGGGAAGGAGGTGGGAATAGGTATTCTTCAGAGAAACTCCAAACATAGCTCGTTCCATAGCCCGCGCGACTTTCAAGCTATGGACCAGCCACACTGTAAGTGTCCACGTTTCGGTACCGTAAGTCATAACAGGTAGGACGCAGTGTGTCAGTCTGAAATTGTTTAGTGCAGCTGGACCTGGTAGGTTTTACAGCACAGCAAGTACTGATTTCACATTCTCACTGTAGACTTACAAAATATAACACCTCAACAGGTCTATGATTCTACAAATAATATTTTAACAGGTATATGCAATTTATTCTGTTTTATTAGATTACCTTTACCTGGTAAAAACTGTTACAAAATTGAATAGACAATTTACGTCGTCGTTTGTAAAACAATCACAACTGATAAGCCAAAACGTTTTCATGAAAATATTTTATGATTTACCAACATGTCACCAACGTTGATTATTTTCGCGGAATACGTTGAATGTGAAACGAATACAAACATGCAAATATTTGAACTGTCAACTCGGTAAGGATCAACTTTCACCGTATTTCATAATAATGTATTTGAAAAGTTTCCTATTTCATTTCTCGTTTAGGTTGAAAGCCGTTCACTCCAAACTTTCTTCTCTTAAAAAAACAATGTCACTGTCACGCAATTTGACAAGGAATCGTATTTATAAACAGGTTAATAAAATATTATTTAAGTACTACACTTTTGATTTCGGTAATCAATATTATGCGGCTCATAAAGAGTACATATTATTACGTGTTGGGGGTCAAGATACATGCCGATAACTATAGATGTTCTAGTCTTTATACAGAAATGTTTAGAAATTAGAACATCTTTTAACAAAACCTTGGCTGTACAATAGATTGGATCAAGGAAGGGAAGAATTCAAAAATAAAACAAGTAAGAGCAGATTTCGCACAGTTTAATTGTATAAAATTTCTTTTGTAAAACTCAACCTTAGTATCTAAATATATTAACTGTGTCTTCAATCTTATTAATCATACTCAGTTAGAATCATAAATTTGCTGACCCATTTTGACCGCAATAATAATAATGATATTTACTATACTATACTATAACGTTAAGGATTACTTACTTATCGTTATTGTACATCAGTAAATCGTTTTTATGAAGCTATTGAGTAAAGTCATTGTCATGCTAATTAATATAATAAACCTAATCCCACGGTTGAATCTGTTTCATGGTCTGTTTCAGCTATAACCATTCAACAATTCAGTGAAACAACAATTTTCATGTTAATAATACTGTTGTTACAGAATTTCACCCAAATATAATAAATTCTTGTCTCGCATTAGCCAGAGGCCACTCTGTTTTACGACAGCGCAGTTTCTGAAAGGTCGTTTCGCCCCCAGGACATAGGTAAAAACAAAATAAGGTAGCTTACTGCTGCATTCACAACACAATAACCTCCAGTTTCTTTATGAAACAAAGAAACAACTTGTTTCAATAGCGCTTTATGTTAATAAATACTTTGTGTAGAAAGTTCAAGATTTATAGCATTTTGTTAGTTCATAAGTGCTTTTCTTTTTGCTTTTCGTGTAAGTGACAAAAGGAAATTTCGTTTCAAGAACACATTGTATTTGAGTAAGGATATAATTTATCAACTAACTTACATTATAACGACGAACAAGGCTCTGGCACAGGCATTCCTCTTGAAGTTGTATCAGAAATCAGTTGCTGTTATAAAACCGTATAACCATATTAATAGAGAAGTAGAAGTAAGCGGACACTGAGCATCAAGGAGAAATGCAATTGGGTACACGAGATTATGATGATTATACACTATCTTCTGAATAGGCGAATTTTAGCTAACTATTTGGTTTTTATGTGTACCTACCAAATAAATTTTCAACAATTCCAGAATAAATGAGACTTTCGTTTTAAGCTGAACTACGATAATAGAACTGACTGTCTATTATTGTTACCGAACAGTGTCTAAATACTCTGTTTCAGGAATTTTAGTTTATTTATATACTTTATTGTACACATAAATAACATTTATACATAAAGATGAGATATCCCATAGCCGTCACCTCAGTGCTGTGCAAAGTGTTCGAGCACATAATTAACAAACAGCTCATGCGGCACCTAGAGGATCACTCCTTAATTAATGACCGGCAATATGGTTTCAGGCCGAAACGGTCAACGGGTGATCTTCTAGCATACGTTACCCATCTTTGGGGTGAGGCTATGGACAAGCACGGCAAGTCACTGGCAATTAGTCTTGACATCGCCAAAGCTTTCGATAGAGTCTGGCACAAATCGCTTCTTTCCAAGCTACCTGCCTTTGGTCTGCCTTCTAGGCTGTGCAACTGGGTTGCTAGCTTCCTGCAGGGGCGGCGTATTCGCGTCCTTTGTGACGGACAAGCTTCGGAGTTTCTGCAGGTAAATGCTGGCGTGCCCCAGGGGTCCGTCTTATCACCCACTCTCTTTCTTCTGCATATCAACGACATGCTGTCTACCGGCAATGTTCGTTCAGTAAAGTATTCCACTTTACATGGGAGTTTTATGGACATCCTGCGGGCAAGCAGTCAGATATCGCAGAGAAAATGCAGCTTCTTGTCACTGAGCTTGACGGGATCCTGAATCACATTTCTCAATGGGGCTCTGAGAACCTGGTTGAGTTCAATGCCAAGAAGAAGCAGGCATTTGCGTTTACAGCAAAAGTATCTTCTTTCCTTCCCCTCCCCACTTTTCAGAGCACGCCACTGCCACTGCAGGACGATCTCAATATCCTAGGTATGGATGTTCGCTGCAACCTGAATAACAAAAATTACATCGAAAGTATCATCAAAACAGCCTCACGAAAACTCAGAGTCTTGAACAGAGTGAGACGATTTTTCACGCCGGAGCAGCGGTGTCTTCTATACAAGACACAAATTCGCTCCTGTGTGGAATACTGCTCGCATCTCTGGGATGGTTCAGCAAAGTACTGGCCTGGAATTCATTACCAGCTCACGTGTTTCCTTCTTCCTACAGTCCCGGGTCCTTTAAGCGGGGCGTGAAAAAGCATATGATGAGGCCGTCAAGCTGAGTGTCACCATTGTCACACGGTATGTGTAAGTAATTTGTGACCCTCTTTTCTGGGACTTTGCCTTCAGCTTACCATCAGGCAAGGCGAAGTCTAATTGACGTGTCCTATATAAAAAAAAAGATATATGGTACAAAGGTGAGCTTAACTCAAAGTTGAGGTCTCTTCCAGCAAACCTGGAAGTGAACAGAGGAATTGTAATACGAGAAGGAAAGTCTAGTGTACATGAAAGTGTAGAATTAATAAAAAGTTTTGTATGTACTGTATCGCATGCTGCTTGAAATAAAACCTTTTTTTTAACAAAATCTATAAACAGTGTATGATACGAGTACTGTCGGGTGGTATTGGACTTAGACTTGGTTGCTATTGTTTATACATAGCCCGACATTTGGACTAACTTCGTAACGACTGCCGTAGATGTTCGTATGAGGACCGAGACACACTGCTTAACGTGCTCTCAGAGGCACGACCAGACCAATGCAAATACCCATATTTATGCATACAAATATTTGCACTGAGCGGGGGTTGAATCCGCAGTCCGCACCTCCTTCGTAGCGGCCGCATTTACTGCCGTCACGCCGCGGAGGCTGTCAAATTGCTTCTCTCGCTTTATTTAATATCTTTATTAATTTCCACTACATATCTAGTTATTCCTTATTACAGTTAATCCTATTCATCGTTCAAGATTCCGTTTCTACGTAAATAAGTATATTGATGAATATCACATCGGCTCGACGTCACAACATTCACTTCGCCTTAGAACCGAGAGTCCTTCAACCTTCAATGTGCGGGATTAATTAACATCGTTTAGTGACCACATTACAACCGCGGTTTGACGACCCACCGGGTAAGGGTGGGTGTGTCTGGGAACATATACCTATCCACAGTTGATATCGTTTTACTTCAACAACTTTGATAATATAATTTATTAACATAAGATACACAACGATAAAATTATGCCAGATTGATGATAGGGTAAGATCAGATTAATTTGGAAATTATATTCATAAGAAGAAACTTACAAAATATAAATGATAGATTATAATATAAGATAATTGAAATATTCTGAACCAGAAACGCTTTGCTTGATGTTTGACTCACGCTTCGGCGACTTTATAATTCGGAAACATGTAATTTTCTATTTTCTTTGTACAAGTAAATCTTAAAATATTTTAGGTATCTGTCTCGTGACCTAATGTTGTTGTTAGTTAAAAATATACAAAATTACATTAAGTCAGTAGACAAATAAATAAAATATAACAATTAGATATCTATATCGCGTATACATTCAGATTATGAAGGAGATGTATGAAATAGGAATAGAAAATTCACGTTAAAAGTAAGCTTGCTCGGCTTCCAAGAAAGTTAATAATGAAGGCGCTCAAATTTGAACTGACACTTTTAATTCGAGCTTCAACATTATTAAAATGAGTATTTTTAGGCTAAAAAGATGTTACAATCGGTACTGTTTTTGGTATAAAAAATATTGGATATACATTTTGTCTTTCTCACTTTGAAATAGAAAATAATAACCACTTGCCATTTTTGCATTTATTCTTACACACATCCATGAGGTTCCTCCAAGCCTGCTGGTAATATGTACGTAGTCAATCAAAATGCTAATGCTTTTGTTGAAGAATATTATTCAGAAAGCAAATTTTGCATGATCATCGGTAAGCCATTTTTATAAAATTCATGATATAATTCGACATGATAATGGTGGCTAGGTAAATAGGTTGCAGCCGTAGTACAATGTGCTCGTCACCTCGAACGTTCAGAATTTACATCTATGCATAAATGAATATATTCAAATACGTAGTGGCTAAGCAATAGGCTAGGACACCTAACAGTCCCGGTGAAAAGCATCTGATGAAGCCGTCAAGGTGAGTGCCACAATTATAACATGGTACGTGTCAGTAATCGTGACCCTCTTTCCTAAGACTTTGCTTTCAGCTTACCTTCAAAGGAGTTGAAGTCTAATTGACGTGTCCTACGTAAAAAATAGGTCTGTCTTTGGATATGTAACCATTTTTAATATATCTTGCTCGCGGCGATGGTCCGCTGCGCGGATGCGTGGGCGGCCGGCGCCTCCTTCTGCGAGCAAGTATTGCTCGTGAAGGAGGAGGCGGGGCGGGAGCAGCAGCGAGAACGACGACGGATCGCAAGCCAAGCTGCCCGCGTACGAAGGCAACTCGGGCGTCGGAGGTCGATGAACGACCTCCGCCCACCATGAGCGCCGGCCTGGGGGTGACAGGTGGAGCCGCCTGTCACCCTAGCAGAAGCAGGCCGCGGCGGCGGCGCGCCTGGCGCGCCTCCCCGTTTACCGGGAACGAGTTGGGGACTCTGTAGTCCCCACACACCCGAGAGAAGAGGGCCAGATCGTGAGAGATGGCCCTGGGTCGGCCGGGGTGCGAGGGATATGCCTGTCAACCTCACCTTCGGCAACCAAATTGAGTCGCAGGCGGCGTGCGTTTTAGTCGGTTCGAGTCCGACATAACCTCTCCCACCGGCCCCGGTGGGGAGGAATCCGTGAGGATTTTGCGCACGTAAAAAAAAACCATTTTTAATATATTGTGATACAACAATCATGTTTTTGGCTTAATTGCTCTCCGAGGTATGGAGGAATTTTAATGCAGAAAAATTCCGATAACCTGGTACATAGCTTAGAAATCACCATGTTGTCGATGTGTGACGATAGTCTCATCACGTAAAATATAGAATTAGTTTTCGTAGTTGAATTAAAAACTGACTTCAACATAGTTGAAAAAGTTTTAGAAAACGATGATCTTAATTTTGGTACTCTTACTCCTTAAGTGCACTCCAAAGACACGAAAAAACGCAAATAAATAAAGAAGTAACTTTTTCATGTCATTTATGAGAAATTCAACAATAAACTGGATGTAATCAATATATTGTAGATAGTGATGGTTAATAACTTTTTGAACACAACTTATCTGTCTGTATTTGTGTTCAAAAAGTTATTCAAACAAGGTAGACTTAGTAGGATTTATCTGTAAAATATGACTATAAATGTAATGAAATACCTCGACATTTACAAAGTTTTCCATCTCAAATATCTAGAATGCGGAGATATCAAACGGTACATAAAGATAAGCTAAAGTAGAAGTGTTAAAAAGGACTGTACAATAAGGCAAGAAAATGAGCATTTCGAGGATTAATACTCGAATTCATGACAATGTGATATTTGCGTAGTTCAAATATGTATCTTGTACAACGGTTCTGAAGCCTCTTATATATGTGGATATTTACCATGTTGTATTTTTTTGAGTTTACGATCTTTCAGCGCTGCACCATGATCACGGAGGAACTGGAGTACTGGCAGTAAACAGTGGAAAAGTTTTTAGGAGTAAATATATCGATCTACTCTCCTTCGAGTTCCTTTCTAAATGTTTCAGTAACATAATGTTACTCGTTAAATATGAAAGACATAACATGTCTCACGCCCACTCTGGTCCTAGCACCCACATTTCGCCAGTTTATGTTAAGGTCCCAATGTAGTAGGTAGCGAGCCTATTGCCATTAACCAGGCACGTATAAACCTGCGATAACTACACACATAACTTCGAAAAGCATCGAAAAGTCATTAGTGTGTGCCATGGGATCGTACCCGAGTCCTCGTCTCAGCTGTCCATTACCACTAGGCTACCGCGGTTGTGTGAAATATGAAAGAGAAAAGAAAAAATATTACATAGGCAATAGTTCTTCCTTTTTTAGATAGTCAAAATCATAAACCATTTATTCTGCAATAATCGACACTTACAAAATGTCAATATGAAAAGAAATATGAAAGATGAATTTAGTAAATGGACCAGCACCGATTCATAACGCGGCGAGAAGACTCCGGTAAGAAACTCCGCGAGCATTTTTTTGTCTATTTACAAACATTTACTTAGTCAACTTAGTCTAAATACAAAAATTTACTTGAGTATCATAATTGAGCGAACAGCTCATTTCCAAGCTTTATCATTGAAGTATTCTTGGTTTTATTAATAGCTTTTCTGGCACAATTTATTTTTAAGTACATTTTTAAATTATCCACAGGTAAATACCTAATTTTATTAAAGAGATTGTTAAAAATGCGTATACAGTTGGCCTGAAAAAATTACCAATTTTTTGAAGACTACAGGCTTGTTTTTGTGCCTGGTATATATGATATGCCCTTCACAAACTATATATATATGTGTGTGTCTGTATGTACGCTTTCACTGTTTATCATATATTATGATAGTCAGTAAAAGTGGTTTTGACTGTAATAACATTAATATGCAACAACCATTGTTCACGATGCGCTGAAGAAACTTCTATAATAAAAGAAAACTTCCACAAACTTCGCTCTGCATGTCCTTTGTTGAATCTGACATTAATAGAATTCGTGGTATTGCGGACGGTTTGCTCCCAGTGCCATCCTGGACACAAAGTTGAAAGGCAGTGAATTTGACTTACGTAATTTTGTTACAGAAGCGATTTTATAATCACATTTGTTAGTAAATTATAATAAAATCTTTTAAAATTAGTTTCATTTCATTTCTTTACTGTGAATGTAATAATTCTTTAAAAATTATTCCGTGGACCGATCTAAGAAAATCCCATGGAAACACTGCACCCCTATCAACCCGAAGTATAAAATGGAGCTTGATGTACCTTTTGACAGTAACCGAACACTTTTGATATTAAATATATGGGAGAGAAAATCTTTGCTTACCACTTTGGAAAAACACAGACGTATTAGTCTAAGTATGTTTGCAAAGTAACCGCTGTAGGGCTGAAGGTCGAAGGTGTGCTTATGACAGTGCCATTTGAACTTACTAATTCCCCGCGGTACTCAAAACTTCAAGTAGTAACCTATGTTTTAGTAAGGAATGAACCGAAAAGTCCCCTGGAAACTTTTTGAATTTATTACGTCAGAATAACCTACTTCAGAATACACATACCTACTTTACATTACCCTAGAGACATATATTTCTGATATAACTTTTGATATCACAGTAAAGTACACAGTCCACCTGATGGAAAGTGGTTGCCGTAGCATATGGACGTGTACAACACCAGGAGCGCCACAGTCACGCTTACAAATACTTATTAACATTTTGTAATTTTGCAACACGACTTAACGAAGATACTTAACATTTAAGAATAAGTTAACTTAAGCTATATGCTAGGCTATCAGAATTATCTTGTACCACACAATGCCCTTTCCTGAATTAACCATACACAGAGATCAAGATACTGCAGCTCTCACGCTGGGCACTTTATAGATGTATTCAAGATGGCTTGTCTGTCACTAGGATACGAAGCTAGTGACAAGGCTTCAAAATTACTAACTGATAAAGGTGTCCTTCAACCATTACCCCACCAACATAACAGTTTTTATAATTCAATCTAAAACCTTATGGCGAGTGATGCACGACCGGTACTATAGTGTGTGCGTGACACGTGAAAAGCAATTATTTTTCTCTGTACCTACCCTACTGTGAGTGTATCAAGCTCTACGCGTTTACTGAAATTCAATCAATGATTGATGCCTGCTACCAGCAAATCCGAAACCACCAAACTAGCTCACAGTTTATTTTATTTTCCATCGAATTCTATTATCCAAAACACAGAATATAAGCCCCGATATTCAAAATTATTTTGTATTTGAAATTCATTGTTTTACGCAATATTGTGTTTTCAATTAAATGTTACGAGGAATAATTTAAAATTAATATCAACGTGATGATGTCAAAGCTTGATAAATTACAACAAAATATTTGAAGCCTACTCGTGTTATACTCGTACTTATGTAATGTACACTTTGTTCTCTCGTAACTCAAATCTTTCAACTTCCCGCCCGTTGATAGGTACAAGCAAGAAGTTCAAATTATTAACCACGATTATTAAGGAAGATGTAATACCTAATTGGAGCGGGTTAATCTTGTAATAACAGAAGTTTATACAGGTTAATGCTACCTGGGATTAACATCTCATTTACGAAGGGTTAGAATACATAAAACACGGAAACATGGGCAACAGGATTGGGTAAAGATAAAATTAGTTCCAGTTCCAGTAATGTTTGCAATTTTGGAAACTCACAATGAGATACGCTTTATTAACTTTGAAATAGGACCCAAGACTTTTTCATGATTCGTTATTGGTATGAAAGTTTTCAATGACGACGAAAGAGGATATTGTCAAAATTGGTTATTGAACATCTAAAATTTCCATAACAGGTTTGACCTTTTCAAGTGCTGCTAGTTAAATAAAGAGGACGCTGTCCGCTATTTTAAGGGTGGCTATTAGTATTTATACAAGGTTGATACACGGTAGGGGTGACAATTGAATCCTTACATACTATGCATCATTTCAAGGCTGTATTTACACAAAAAAATCAATTAAATCTGAGACCTATGAAACCTGTACTGCTTGCCTAGAAATAGCACACTGCAATCAAGAAACACCTCTACGATGTCTATTTATACTGTTAATTGATGGCACTTGGTGAAATTTGTTTTTTTTTACTTTTTCAACAGTATTTTTTTATTAGACCTAACCGGTTTCGCCTTACGCCATAATTAGCTGTCATTGTAAACCTTTGAGGATGCCATAAGGCGAAACCGGTCAGGCCTAATAAAAAAAATCTGTGAAAAAAGTACAAGTGTGTTCTCAATATGTGCGTCAATGTATATCAACCTCGTGTATGGTTGACCTCGTGTATGGTTCTTCACTAAAGTGAGAAAAAAAATGTGGAATAGTTGAAGGAAAATGGGGTAAAAATAATGTTGTTTTAGCACAATGCTGACACATTCTTGGGTGTATGGAGCCCTATCTATCTTAGTACCCTAATCAATCTCGCTAATTGCAGTCTGATTGAGCTGCTGATTAGTGGATGAAACCCTGGTACTAACTTTCCTCTTAAAGGTGAACGCCAGGCGCTCTCGTCAAAGGCAAAAAAATCCATATCAGGAGGACAGAGAATAGAGCCCGCCATCCATAGTGCTTGTTTACAACTGCGATTAAAGCTAATGTGACGATACTGATGCCAACAAAGATAAACTCTAATTCAAAACTAATAACAATGTAATTTCAATTTGTTGGATCATACGAAACTTTTCTAGCTGTTTAACACTTTCCAATACTTTCGTCGTATGCCAGCGGATGATAAAACGTCTTCAGAAAAGCAATAAAAACTTTTATCTCTGTATAATGCAAAGACATTAGCGTGGTATATGTCAAATCAAACTATCCCAAAGTTCCGTATCACTTGTCCCCACTTAAGGGGATGGGAGAAATAATAGCATCGTAAATTCATAAATGACACTTTTCGAGTGAGCTGGCAAACTTTTTTCTTAACTTTAAGGTCACAATAAAAGTGTCACATAGCCTATAAAATAATTTATTGGTCTCATTTGGAACACTATGAAGTGGGAATAAAAACTTTTAAAATAGTTCCAACACTTTTACAGTGTTAGTCAGCTTCACAGGGGATATAAATGTAGTATTTGATAAAATTTACATAATGAATTTACATGCTTAAGGGATTGCGGTAGGTAAATATATTTGAAGAATCTTTTAAAAATAAAAATAGGTTAGAGAATAAGCATTGCCATACAAAGTGGCAATGCTGCCAGTCTTCTGGGAACGCTACCACAAGAGCCATGCGATGCGGAGGAATTCCACGACACATTTTAACTTTTGTTTTTTTTTTATTATTATTATTTATTAATGTAAATATTAGCATAGATTTAAAATACATTAAATATAAATAGATATATAAATATTCACGTAATTTAAAAAAAAACTGAAATTAAATATTAATGTATTTACTTTCAATTTGTTCTAATTTTGACTAAGAATAAAATTAACTAGAGTCTGACAGTAACAGCTGCACCGTGCCTTACGTATGTGCGCGTCGAGACAGGGGGAGTATCAACCAATCGATCGATAGATTTGGTCACTCTGCCGATAGCGCTCACGGTAGTAACTCACTCGGTTTCGACTCATGATCTTTATTTTTCTTTCTTTACCTCGTCCCCCGCTACATCACACTTTCCAAGGGCACGGTACAGCGACAGCGGTCATCCTATAGCAAACTATGAAGACCAAAGAGGTGTAATAAACTTTCAACAACTTAGCCTTGCTTCTGAAGCCTGAGGAGCCCCGGTTCCGCTAACTCATTTTCCTCCTTTTATGACTTACGGCTTTTATGGGAGAGCCGTCTAAGTCCCCCTGAGAAGAAAGCGTGTATTCTGTTGGTTATCAGTACATTAATAGAGTATGTTTTGTTCCTGGAGATCGTTTACTTACAAATGTTTACTTATGAATTACACTTTCACACATTAGTTTGCAAAGGACTGGAGTTGAGTATACAGCTTATTATATAAAGTTGTAAATAAGGAAGTTATCTTCTTTGCCAACAGTACACACAATTTTGCGTAAGCATGTCATAGCATAAGCATATATGCAGCATGTCAAATTGTACACAAACACTACGAATTTTCTTCCTTTCCATTATGTTATAAGACCCTCCGATTACTTTTAGTATCGCACTATCATTTAGGTATAGTGTATCACCGCGCTCGATCATTGTCCAAATTAAATTTACTGCCACAGCCCACCAGAACGTCGTAACGATACAGCGACCGCCATTTATAGCCAATAAATATTTTTTACTGGTGGATTTTACAGGGTTCCGTATCGTTTTTCAAGGGGATCTTACACCCTGTGTTATTTCATAAGCGGTACTTTTATTGGAGTAACGTCAGTTCTATGATATTAATTTGGTCGTATTATTTCGGTTATGACAGATTTTATTTCCACGTGAACATCCTTGTCTCAAACGGCTTTTATAGCGATTCATTTTATTAGCTTTATAGCATTGTTCATATTGATAACTTTTTGTATATTTAACCCTTTTTTTACCATAGAACCATCTCACAAAGGACATATTATAATACGTCGAAATTGAGCCAAAAGCAAACTTTGTTTCATCACAGCTGCCTGGGGCTGCCTGGCTGGACAAATAAATAAAAGTATAGTGTCGGTTTGTTACGTTAGAATAACAATTTTTAAATTACTGTATCCACGATGCCTAATCCATTATGCCGGTTATACCGCAATATTTGAAAATTTTGTCTGTATGTTTGTATTTTTTTTTTTTTTTTTTTTTATATATAGGACACGTCAATTGGACTTCGCCTTGCCTGATGGTAAGCTGAAGGCAAAATCCCAGAAAAGAGGGTCACCATTACTTACACATACCGTGTGACAATGGTGACACTCAGCTTGACGGCCTTATCATATGCTTTTTCACGCCCCGCTTAAAGGACCCGGGACTGTAGGAAGAAGGAAACACGTGAGCTGGTAATTAATTCCAGGCCTTAATGGTGCGACAGAGGAAAGAGTCTCCGAACCGCTTGGTTCTTGATCGGATGTTTTGCACCGTGTGCGGATGGCATCTAAGACCTGCACGCGTTGTCCTGTGTAGGAAAGGGGAGGGTGGGACTAATTGGAAGAGCTCATCAGAACACTCCCCATGGTACAGACGGTAAAATACAGCCATGGACGCAACATCTCTACGCAGCTGTAAAGGTTCTAGGGTGTTCGTGATCTCGGGATTCCCAATGATGCGGATCGCACGTCGCTGCAACCTGTCGAGAGCATCTAGTAAGTACTTTGCTGAACCATCCCAGAGATGCGAGCAGTACTCCACACAGGAGCGAATTTGTGTCTTGTATAGAAGACACCGCTGCTCCGGCGTGAAAAATCGTCTCACTCTGTTCAGGACTCCGAGTTTTCGTGAGGCTGTTTTGATGATGCTTTCGATGTAGTTTTTGTTATTCAGGTTGCAGCGAACATCCATACCTAGGATATTGAGATTGTCCTGCAGCGGCAGTGGCGTGCTCTGAAGAGTGGGGAGGGGAAGGAAAGAAGATACTTTTGCTGTAAACGCACATGCCTGCGTCTTCTTGGCATTGAACTCAACCAGGTTCTCAGAGCCCCATTGAGAAATGTGATTCAGGACCCCGTCAAGCTCAGTGACAAGAAGCTGCCTTTTCTCTGCGATATCTGACTGCTTGGCCGCTGGATGTCCATGATAACTCCCATGTAAAGTGCTATCGTCTGCATAACAATGAACATTGCCGGTAGACAGCATGTCGTTGATATGCAGAAGAAAGAGAGTGGGTGATAAGACGGACCCCTGGGGCACGTCAGCATTAACCTGCAGAAACTCCGAAGCTCGTCCGTCACAAAGGACGCGAATACGGCGCCCCTGCAGGAAGCTAGCAACCCAGTTGCACAGCCCAGAAGGCAGACCAAAGGCAGGTAGCTTAGAAAGAAGCGATTTGTGCCAGACTCTATCGAAAGCTTTGGCGATGTCAAGACTAATTGCCAGTGACTCGCCGTGCTTGTCCATAGCCTCACCCCAAAGATGGGTAACGTATGCTAGAAGATCACCCGTTGACCGTTTCGGTCTGAAGCCATATTGCCGGTCATTAATTAAGGAGTGATCCTCTAGGTGCCGCATGAGCTGTTTGTTAATTATGTGCTCGAACACTTTGCACAGCACCGAGGTGACGGCTATGGGTCGATAGTTGGCTGGCTCCGAGCGATCCCCCTTCTTGGGAATCGGCTGAACATTCGCCTCTTTCCAAGGCAAAGGCACTGTACCCGAACTGTAGGATAGCCGGTACAGGCGCGTAAGCATTGGAGACAACTCCGCTGCACATTTTTTCAAAACTACCGCTGGAATACCATCCGGACCACTGGCTTTCCGGACATCGAGTGATTGCAGCACTGCACGGACATCGCGTTGCCTGATATGGATATCAGGCATCGCGTGGTCACTGTCCGGTAGTGTTGGTGGCTGGGTACCACAATCATCGATTCGGGAGTTGGCCGCAAAGAGATTAGCCAGCAGATTTGCCTTCTCTTGCGGCTCATGGGCCAGGGATCCATCAGGGTTACGCAGCGGAGGCAGCGAAGGCTGACAGAAGTTGGCTTGCACGGCTTTAGCCAGTCGCCAGTAGCCACGGCTTCCCGTGGGATGCATCACTAGCTCTTGACCAAGCCGCGCTATGCGCAGGGCATCCGCTCTGACATAGGCCCTTCTACAGACCTTTGTGGCTCTGTTGTACGCCGCCTTGAAGTGGCCCAGATTGGGATGGCGCGTGGCGCGCGCCCTTACCCAAGCGCGGTACGCAGACTGTTTTTGTTCAACAGCTTCCGCGCACTCGCGCCCGAACCAAGGGCGCACCCCGCGGTCACCGGTGACATCGGTGTATGAGATATAGTATTCCATACCCAGACCGATCTCACCGGTGACAGCAGTAGCACAATCCGATGGGTTCTTACCTTCAAAGCAGCGCTCAACCCACGGGATGGACGCAAAATAGTCACGAAGTCCATCCCAGTCCGCTGACGAGTAGTGCCAGAGACGCCGCTTCCCCCGCACTAGTCGTGGAGGCGCCATAATAGGCACCGTGGAACAGACCAGGCAGTGGTCAGAGTTGCCTAACGCGGCTCGCACCGATACACTGTACCGGTCCGGATCACTCGTCAGCAGAAGGTCTAGCAGAGAAGGTGCTTGGCCCGACCTTCTTGGTATCCTAGTGACCTCGTGCACCAATTGGGTCAGGCCGTGCGCCAGAGCAAATGCGTGGGCGGCTCTTCCCGCATGGTCTGTTTTGGAGGAGCCCAACCAGATCTCGTGGTGGGCGTTAAAATCCCCCAAAAATACCATTTCGGCATTCGGAAATCGCTCCTGCGCATCATCTGCCGCCTGACTCAGATATTCAAAGAGTCGAGTTGTCTCAGCATCTCCTGTATGGGAACGGTAGAGGCACACATAGATCTGACTCGTAGGGCCATGGTCTACGTGTACCCAAAGGACGGAGAAGGATGGGTCCTCTAGGCAGCGCAAACGGCGACAGCAAACATCCGCCCTAACAAACACGCACGCCCCGGCTTTTGCACGAAAACTTTCCTCAAGAACATAGCCAGGGTAGAGCAAGTAGGTCGTGTCGTCAGGGCGGTGTATTTGCGTCTCCGTTAGAAAAAACATGGCAGGTTTCGCCGTCTCTAGGTGTTGGTGGACGGCGTTGAGGTTTGCATGGAGCCCACAGATGTTAGTGGACTCCACCTCAAATAGCAAGCTTTTGGGAGTGTGACGAGCCGCTGTGTTGCCTTTTTCTGTAAATTGCGCTGCCATGAGTTTGGGTGGGAGAAGGCGTGAAAAAAGAAGTGATTGCCGCCGCAGCACCGTGTGACAAAGCGCGGGATATTGGTTTTATCTATGAATGTGAGGCATGGCGAGAGCCGACGCGCCGAACGGAAGGGCCCCCGTACCCCCCCGAGTATGGTCGCCGGGCTCCCAAATCCGGTCACCAACCGGCACGACGAACCATATCGGGATTATGCGCGGCCTGGTGAGGCAGCCTCCCAAGGTGGTTAACCCCAGTTGGGCCCCTGTACTATACCGCGGGCGGCCAGCGGCACCACCGTTTCTACAGGTCTCCCTGTTCGGCGCATCGCCCCGCGCCATCCCCACTAGACTACGCCAAGACCCACTGGTCCCACTAGTGCTGCGACAACCACCACCTCTGCCCGGCTATGCACATGCTGACCCCTGAACACAATCCAACCGAGATTGAATTGCTATGGAGGGTTTTTCGCAATAGTGCACGGTGGTACCTACCCGGTCGAAACTTGAGACAAATTTGTGCCACCAAGTTTCTACCACCAGTAAAAAGTTTTATCTGATTGTGGGACAATTTTGGTGGGATCATCACTGTCAATACCTGATTTTGTTTTAGAAAAATGAATATACTAAGAAAGAAGAAATCTTCTTTCCTTCAATTAGTCCTCCCCCCCCCCCCCCCCCCTTCCTACACACAACAAATTGTGCAGGGCTTAGATGTCACCCGTATATGATGCAGAGTACCCGATCAAGAACCAAGCGGTTCGGTGACTCTTTCCTTTGTCACACCATTAAGGCCTGGAACTCATTACCAGCTCACGTGATTCCTTCTTCCTACATTTCCGGGTCCTTTAAGCGGGGCGTAAAAAAGCATATGATGAGACCGGCAAGCCGAGTGTCACCATTATCACATAGTATATGTAAGTAATGGTGACCCTCTTTTCTGAGACTTTGCCTTCATACCATCAGGCATGGCGAAGTCTAATTGACGTGGCCTCCATATAAAAAAAAGAAAAATGAATATTTTAAAATAATATTGTTTTAATTAACACGGAAAATATTGAAGTTCAACCAAATCCACAGTTAGGCTGGTAAAGCGGACCCCAGACTCCGAAGTCTATCGAAGCTTTCAGCTTTGAATGCGACTGGGATTAACGCTAGGATGATAAAGAAAATGATGAATGATGATGATTTAAAATAGTTAAAACCCCAATCGAATTCTGCGCGGCTGAAGTAGCGGGTACAGTTAGTAACTAATCAATCATCCCAATGCTGGACAAAAGCCTCTCGCAATGTCGGGAGGCTTTGTCCTACTGTATCCACGCTGCCTGGCCAAACGGGTTGGTACAGAATTTTATTTGGAGTTTTCCTTCACTCGTAGTGATATCGTCTGCGCATATTTACCCGACTACGACGAAGCAAAAGGAGGGTTATGATTAACCACTTATTAGAACTAGACAAATGACGTATCGTTAGAAGCATCTTAGTCGTCCGCTGGTTATAGGCATATAACGTGTCACTGAATCCAAGTTGGCGCCCTCTAGGTCAAAAAGTACAGTGTTGGAAAATAAATTTGATTTGTTTGGTATCAACTGTAAGGGCTTAAATAGCACATGTCAAATAAGTATTAATTCGACCTATTACTTGCCCCAAAATAATATAAATAAAAAATCAAGTTTGAGACCCGACTACTGAAAAACCACGCTCTAAATAGTATTAATTATAGCGTGATTTTTCAGTAGTCGGTTTGAAACTTGATTTTTTTTTGTGTTAGTCGATTCTTGCGACATCCTTCGAATGATATGAGGTGGTGACACCTGTATTCTTTCTCCGTCCGACACGGATAAAATACAATACAAGGTCATAATTTAGACCTAAATCCTAAGCAGGTGTTGTTATTGGCATACGTAAAAAACAAAAATAAACTTTGCTCACATGATATTCATTTTTCATTGACAGAATAATGTTTTTGCGTGCGGACATCTTTATCATAACAAATGATTGGTCATCAAACCTTCAATAACGCATAATAGTCACGTCTATTATCCCAGAAGGGTTTTCTGATTTCACCAATTTCTTTATTTGGTCCCCACTTGTTCTAATGCAAGCGATTGGCTTGCCTTTGACAATATTATCTAAACTCATAAGGTTGCAACTTCTATATATTTAATGGCTTCAAATCTACGCTGTCAATGTCAACTGACACTGCATTACTTTGCCGTGTCAGTTGACATTGACATACACTGCATCTACTATAATATTTGAAATAGAATATTGGATTACGGGAGTTTAAATTTACCCTTGCGTATCAAATACCAGTTAACAATGCCGAAGCCAGAGAGAAAGTTTGTCAAACAGTATTTCCAAATTAAAAATAATTTGAATGAGTTTGATGATGTTATAATTACTTTCATTCCATAATTATTACAACGGGATCATGCAGAACTATGCGTTGAAAAAAAAGACAAAATAGCTAGCGTAGCTTGGTCACATCAGCAGTATAATTTATCCAAGAACAAACAACTACATGTTTAAGATATTGTGACTAGTAGCGTGACATTAACAAAGCACAAACAAATAAAGAATAAATAGAATGAAATGAGAATTTAATTTTACAGTTGGCCGGCCATCGAATGACAAGGGTACGTGTGGATGTGTTGCAAGAGCTAGCTTTTATTTACTATGTTGAAGCGAAATAGATTAAAAAGAAATCTTCGATTTCGTTTACTTTACGCCGGCTAGGTTAAAAGGCCAGGTCGATAATACCATCATAAAATAGCTTGGCCTTTTACACGGTTGTAAAACATGGCTTCTCCTGGAACGATACAAGTAGAACTGCGCGTCCTCTTTATTAACTGTCGCATAAGCGTACATAGAATTAGTCATACTCTAGTCTAATAGGGATCAGTCTTTGCCGAAGTTTATACTTAGTGATTCATTGAGTTAGTAAGTTCACTAGTTACGTAATTAGTTACACGCACACTAAGCAGGTGCTGGTACTTTTACCTGCATGAAAATATATGCTGATACTAATACTCGTATTTATTTTCAGACACTGTTATCTTAGTTACAGTACCAATGTAGCACCAAGAGGGTTATAAACGTTGACGTGATATCATCGTTTTCCTCATTCGAAATGTGCTCGACACCTCCTTCTGCCACATTTTGTGCGAGGTAAGAAAAATCACATATGAGGAGCGTAGTACGCTCTCTTACATGTTACGATGATATTCTTCATTATGAAAAAAAAAAACAATTTGATTAATATTTAAGAGTTCCTCATGTATCTGTGTGTATACCTTGTTAAAATCTCGCGGATATCAGCCTCCCTGCTGTTGAGGATCAGACTCGAACGCAGGCTTTCCTTCGCTTCGCATCTAATTGTGAAAAGAAGGAGTGGCAAAGTATGGCCTTGACTCCAAAGGGTAAGATTTTGGGAGCAACTGGACTTGGGCGCTTCAGTGAAGAAGAATTAATTAATAAATAAAACCCTCACTAAGGTTTCCCAGATTCTATCAAATGATGGGAAGCCTTATTGAGGGTTTAATTTATTAATTAATATTATACTTCATACTCTTAATTTGCTACTTATTTAGCTTTGTGGCTACTTATTTGGCTTTGGGTGGGGTCCCATACACCTACTGTTCACTAAAATGTTTATCTAAATGAGTTTGGTATAAACTATATAGATATTTACATATTATAAGTATTTATAATATTCAGAGAATTGCCCTAACTATTACTTTGAAGACGTGAGAAGTCATCCACACCGTCGTCTTCGTCAGATGAGAGAGCCTTAAACCAACAAATTAAAAAGCTGATTAGACGCGACCTCCGACGCTACAACACCCATATCGTCCAGGAGGCGATTGAGCGAAATAGGGGGTCGAAAGTGTTCGCTCAGCAGTTGGGGAGGCCCCATCTGACGAAACTTAAAACTGCGGATGGTAAAATGACTGTCTCAAGGTTCGAGATTCTCGATGAGATCGAAAAGTTCTATGGACAGCTATATGCATCACGGACGAGTAAACCTACGGGACACAGCGATGAAGACCACAGAGCCCCACTCACGCGCCATTACACCGAGGAGATACCCGATATCGAGCAGTGCGAGTTGGAGGCGGCTCTCAGACAACTGAAAAACAACAGGTGACCAGGTGATGACGGTATTACTACTGAGCTCCTGAAAGCAGGCGGAACTCCAATCCTGAAAGAGCTAGCAAGCCTCTTTAATTCCGTCATCCTACAAGGTCTAACACCTAGGGCATGGAGCGGGAGTGCGGTGATACTGTTCTTCAAAAAGGAGATAAGACCTTGCTGAAGAACTACAGGCCCATCTCACTCCTGAGTCATGTCTACAAGCTGTTCTCGAGAGTCGTCACAAATCGTCTTGCGGGTAAGCTCGACGAGTTCCAACCACCGGAGCAAGCCGGGTTTCGAAAAGGTTATAGCACCGTGGACCACATCCATACTGTTCGGCAGATTGTAGAAAAGGCCCAAGAATACAATCAGCCGCTGTGTATGGCGTTTGTGGACTACGAAAAAGCCTTCGACTCCATCGAAACCTGGGCAGTTCTGGATGCCCTACAGCGGTGTCGTGTCGATTGGCGATACATCGAGGTGCTGAGATGCTTGTATGACACTGCCACAATGTCCGTCCAGCTCCAAGACCAGAAGACGAAACCTATTAGCCTCCAACGTGGAGTGAGACAGGGAGATGTTATATCCCCCAAACTATTCACCAACGCGTTGGAGGACGTCTTCAAAACTCTGGATTGGACTGGGCGGGGTATAAACATTAACGGTGAGTACATCTCACATCTTCGGTTCGCCGACGACATCGTCATAGTAGCGGAATCGTTGGAACAACTGTGCGAAATGCTGCATAGCCTAGATGGAGCTTCTCGACGCGTCGGCGTCGGTGTAAACTTGGATAAAACCAAAATTATGTTCAACGAACATGTTGCACCGAGACCGATTGCCATCGAAGGGGCGACACTCGAAGTTGTTCAAAAATATATCTACCTGGGGCAGGTTATCCAGCTCGGTAAAAACAACTTCGAGAAAGAACTAGCCAGAAGGATCCAACTGGGTTGGGCAGCATTTCGCAAACTACGTCGAGTTTTCTCTTCACCCCTACCGCAATGCCTCAAAACAAATGTCTTTGAACAGTGCGTCCTACCTGTTATGACTTACGGTGCCGAAACGTGGACACTTACAGTGGGGCTGGTCCATAGCTTAAAAGTCGCGCAGCGGGCTATGGAGCGAGCTATGCTTGGAGCTTCTCTGAAGGATAAAATTCGGAACGAGGTTATCCGACAGAGAACCAAAGTTACCGACATAGGCCACAGAATAAGCAAGTTAAAGTGGCAGTGGGCTAGCCACGTTTGCCGAACGACCGATAGCCGTTAGAGCAAACGAGTCCTAGAGTGGAGACCGCGAGAAGGTAAACGAAAGGTAGGACGCCCCCTAGCCAGATGGACTGACGACCTGAAAAAGGTGGCTGGGACAGACTGGATGCGGAAGGCGGAGGATAGGAGAAAATGGCGCACATTGGGAGAGGCCTATGTCCAGCAGTGGACTGCAGTGGGCTGATTGATTGATTTGATTGATTACTTTGAAAATGTTTTGTTTGAAACAAAAACAAATGAATAAGTATCACACCACACACCTATAGCGTAAAGTTGCGTTTAGAGATATTAAAATTATATCAAAAGAATCAGACTAACTGTCCAAACTTGTGCCATTATAAGATTTCCTTTTCATTAACAGTCGTTTCAGTTAGATTTCAGGATATAACAAACTTTTTAATTAAATAGATACTTTAATGAGTTAGATACTATGAAAGATTTTATTAATTTGTATGACTTTTTTAAATCTGATTCTAAATATATTCTGTAAATGAAATACGTGACATTGTCCAAGTTTTTTTAAACATTGATTTTAATTTATTTAAAACTATTAAGGATTTATGTGCACGAAATTCTTAATTAAGAAATTCTCCTTATTATATAACACCACCCAAAAGTGCATCAAAAAGTTGTACGTTGGAGCTCGGAGTCTGCTCCTGTACAACTCTTTATTTTACTAATTTTGCCCTTCGGTGAGTTAGTGCCCCCAATACTAAGAGAAAAACCTGCGACAAAACCTCGTTCGCTAGCAATTGCATAGTGAGCTTGGTCTCCAAAAATCTTTGTGAGGATAATAGTATTATTATTACTGTTTTTATATTATCAGAGTACCTAGTAAAACAATGATAAAATAAGTAACATATACATACTAATGTGGTGAATATGGCTCACGATAAATATTAGTTCATTAAAATAACTCAATGCCTATAGAATAATGCAGAAACCCATAAAATTATTGGAAAGTACTTTTATCGCTTATTTCCATAATAAGCGGTTTAAAAATATAGAAATAGTTTATCATTGCTAAACGAATTAATGGCTAGTGAGCTAGCGTCATAACTTCACACAGCAAATATAATCGTGCACCTATATAAGTAAATTATTCATAATAAAACTGCGGTATTCATTTTATGGTGTTCATTATAACTATAAGCCTCAATTTATACTAATATTATAAAGGTGAATAGTTTCTTTGTTTGTTTGATCGCACTAATCTCAGGCACTACTGTTTCAAATTGAAAAAAACCTTCTTGTATTAAATTGACAGTTTATCGATGAAGGGTTCAGGCTATATATCATCACGTTACCACTTAAAGAAGAGAAGCAGTGCTCATAAATGTCATCAAATTCTGCAAATTTCCATACATTATTTTCAAGACTTAAAAATTACTGACAGGAGGTTTCAAAATATACAATATATTAACAAAGCGTAACTATGGGTGGGTCAGCAAGTGTATAAATAAAATTAAGTAACACTAAAAGCTTTCTGATAAAACCTTTTTGAATAACCGACTGACTGAGTGCAGAGGTTTGATAATGGGCCTTATTACTTTTTGTCGTCGCCTCATAAGCTTCATGTGACTGCAAAAAGTGGCTAATCCATTGTTAAATACTACACTCATTTAAATTCTGTCTAATGTAGGTATATAACTATGATATTTCACAATGATAGTATGACGTGCCTTGGGGAGCTCTAAGGCCGTGAAGTTCTCTCTATCTTTCTATCTAATTTGACCATGTCAATATTGGTTCCCAAATCTATCTGGAATAACCTCATCATCGTCATAATTCTCTGAGCCATATCCCACTAGTCTACTTAAAACGTGGCTAAACTTCTGCCAGACCAATGCAAATACCAGACCATGGAGCTGAGCGGGGCTCGATTCCGCGCCCCCTGCGTACCGCCACGCCACAGAAGCTATTTATCTATCTGGAATAACTTATTTTATGTAATTATGTTAAAAAATATTTAATATTACTAATAAGTACAATTAAAATACAGTAGCATTCATAGCCCCTATGGTTTGTGATAAGTACTACAAATCTACACTACACAATCGATCTATGTAGGTACTTATATAGAAATGATTTAGATAGCCACCTTTGTAGATTGTGAAATGCTGTTAAAAAACTGCCACTCATATTTGATTATCAAACCGGGGGTAAGTAAAAAGAATATAAAGTGGAACAGTACCCGGTATAGTCCTCTTTTTAATCAATAACCTATTAGCATTTACAAGGAAGTACAATTCTCTGCAATCAAAACGCATTATGATATCAAAGGAACAGATCCAGTGTACTCGTGCAGATGAAGTTACAGAGGTAGGCAAATATGATTGAATCAATTCCCCTTTGTGTGTCTTACTTACTTACTCACCAAATTAACGCTAAGTTTAAATTTACGTAGCTTGTTTCAGCAGGTGTGTTGCTTCGAGAATGCTGTCAATGAATATCTATGTAGGTGTGTTGGAGGTCTTAAATCAAGGAAATCTTATTACGAAATTCCGACGTGTGTCGCTGGCTAAAAGCCGGGGCTCGGATCCGTGCGGGCCTAATGAACGTGCTCAAAATTTATAACACCTTTAACCTTTTAGTTATTTCGTAAGAAACAAATTGAACCTCAAATGTGCTTACCATAATGGGCGATAACTTTCCTGTATTTTATTTATATGCTTCGAATTGCCTGCTATGAAATTAAAAATGGTCCAAGACCTGGACAACTTTTATTTTCATGGACCTCAGATATATCTATATAGACAACTATTTAAAGTACTTAGACAATAAAAGTTATTAACAGTAGTAATAAATTTATTTATTCATATTATTTAGAATGTTTCTGTACTGAAAGGACTAATCCTACCTATATTTAAATACATTATAAAGATTCGACACTAATAATTAAATAAATATTATGCTTTGTTAATATATTTGATGATTATAATAGTGAGAACTCCAAAGAAAGTTAATTCTGGTCGAAATGTGGTTGTCCCGCTGATGGCTCGAATCCAGTCTGAGTAGTTGGACACGCGAGTGTACACTTCTGGGTATGACGATGCTAAGCACTCATTTGTACGGAACATGATACCGGCAAGTTCTCCGCTGCATACTAAAGCAATTCCTTCATCCCCCTGCAAAAAATACCATAAATAATGTGTGTATTTGTGTGTGTCTTGTGTGAAATTTCGGGCAAACAGGCGATAGGGCTTTCTTAGTAAATTCATACTGCTTTAACTAATATAAGTAATACGTCATCGTCATCATTTTAATAGGTACGTACCAACATTTATTATTTCAACTGTAGTAAATATTGATACGATAAATATCGTTTAACCGTAGGCTAAATCTAATTCAAATAAATCAATCGTAATAAAAATTGAAATTATGAATAGTAATGTCACATTGTTAATATTATTTAAGACTCAGACGGTAATTGGTTTGTAAGCCCGCGCCCATTCTGAAATTATAATTTGGATTTAAAAAGAACTATTAAATCATACCTAATATTTGATCCCAAATTTCTATTCTCCTAAGCAGTACAAATGTTATTAAAAGAGCAAATTGGTAAAAGAAAAAAATATCTGATAATATTTGAGTAAAGTTATCCTGTGATCAATTTTAACGATTATTTATTTAAAAGAAAACAAATTTATTTTAACGGGTTTGTTTATTGTTATTAACAAGTACATAAAAAAATGTTTGATAAGCGCAATAACACCGCAATTACTTTTGTGTAGCAACAAAAAGTAATTTTTTCAATTTCTGCTTTAGTGTTATAATCATATATCAGACGAGTCATAATATTGTTCGAATACAATTACAGTGAACTATTAGCTACCTCTAGATAACAAATACTGCATGCAATGCAGGTGATGCAGAAAATCACCTCCCTAATACAGCTGAATATTGGATTGTTCATTAGCGATATTCAAAGATTTCACTAATAACAATTATATAGCTCATATCCTCAGGTTATTTACTTTCAGTTTCAACTCAAACTATTGTACAAATCATAGTTTTGTAATAAAACTATTGTTTCATAATAATTATAATCTGATTTAGACTTCTTTTAAAATTCGGATACAGTAACTTATATCACAACCTGTGATTTGATTATTAAAAATTATTGTACTGCTACTAACGTTATTAAATGAAAAGTAACTGCGGTCTAGACACATTATAAAAATCGAAACTTAAATATTATGCTTTATTAATATATTTAGCAACTAGGAGAGTAAGAACTCCAAAGAAAGTTAATTCTGGTCTGAAGGTTGTTGTTCCGCTGACTTCGCGAATCCAATCTGTGTAGTTGGACACACGAGTGTACACTTCTGGGTATGACGATGCTAAGCATTCATTTGTACGGGACATAATACCGGCAAGACCCCCGCTGCATACCAAAGGAACTCCTTCATCCCCCTGTAAAAAGTACCATATATGTGTAGTTGTGTGTGTAAGTGTTGCTCTTCAGCAGCCATGGTCACGAAACCAAAATAAAACATTGTTTTATATGTTAGATATTATAAATATAACACTATACATATGAGGAACAAATAAATGAATAAATCGCGATAGCATTTTTATTGCGGTTTTTCTTGAAAACATTATTTTCATTGCACAAAATTTATTAGATTTTTTTCTGTTACCTCAGCTGCAAGCGCACTCATTCGTCAATGTCTAACAGAAACAATTTGAATCTAAAAGCTGACTTATTTTATTTTATTTTACGTATACTTCAAAATTTTATATACTTATATACTTAACTTACTTACTTATAAACTTATTTTTTTATATATAATATAATATATTAAAATATTAATATATTATATTATATATAAAAAATTAAGTTTTCTGTATTTTATTTTCGTTGAAAACTTTACCTTTACCATATCTCGTATCTACTCCCTCCGTGAGCTGTTTCATCATGCTCTTCAAATGGATTTCATGAACTTACTATTAATAACTAATTTTAAAATATAGATAAATTAAGTAAATACTTACAATGCATCCTGAAGATAAAATATCGAATGAAGCTGCGCAGATCATCGAAGGAAATATATTAAGATGTCCTATCATCTGATTGTACAGTGTGTTGCACAGGTTTTGATTGTAAACATATTTTCTGGTAGCACGCAGGCCATTTGTTGCCTGGAATTAAATTCACAAGCCTTTCTAAATCATTATAATCGACGCCCCGAAAAAAATAACAAGAAGTAAATTTTAAAGTTACTATACTAATTATAAAATATACTTTTGCAGAATGATTTAAATCTGCAATTGCTTAATATAAAAGCGTCTAGCCATATAGTTCCCGGCAGAGTAGAATTTGGACCACTCCATCTCTTCCCATGGTGGCTAAGGGATAGGACTGTTTACCATCAGACATATATATAATATACAGCCCAGACTCAGTCTCAGATTCATGGCTTGGGTCAACAATAGTGCCCGGAAAACGGCAATAGGCGCCACATTATAGCCTATTATGTGGGACCGAATTCAATGATTGGTGAAATGTGTTTCACCTCTGCCTAACGCTCCGGGGTTAAAAGCGTGATTACATATTATATCTAAAAGCATAAACATTTGTAATAAGTTAGAATAAATAAGTAGCATCAAATTTATATATTTTTTGTCTTGAGCTTGAGCTGAAGTTACATTAAACTTCAAAGCGGTTATGACCTTAGACAATATTTATCTCTGTTGTGTAATATATATTGTAACTCTATGTAGGTAGTTACATAGTAAATATATATCTGTGAATATTATGGTAATACTTACAGTTTCATTAAAAAACTGGGCTCCCCAACTAGCAATTGTGCATAGTGTAAAATCTTCAGGAGCAAAAGTTGGTGGCGGAATGGCTATTGGTGTTACTGTTGTGTTCAAGAAAGCAAACGTTAGCTAAAATTAAAAAATAATCATTTATTATCTGTAAACTATCTTAAATATGCATATTTAGTACTGGGTAGCATGAATGGCAGTTCAAATTGCACTGATAAATAGTGTAGCCCGAAAGTACGAAAGGAATAAAAGCGGGAACTGGTATGTTACAAAAGGACTGGAATGAAAACGAGATAATTATAAGTCAAGAGTTATATATATAAGTATTCTCAAAATGTCATATGACAAGGAATATATTCAGCATTGTATAGAGTAAAGAGGCTCTGGCGATTAAAATACTCAACCACGAGGTGATACATTAAAAAAAAACGAAAATGTGCAATCGTAATGATCCTAGTGTATTAGCCACATATAAAACATTCAGACCTCCCTACATAAATTACCTATAATAAATTAAATGCAATAAACAATATAAACTAGTAAAAAATAACCATCACCCCCCTATTTTTATGACTTTGAATCATAATAAAATCATAAATAGTCTCAGAAAGTTTTTTAGAGGTAACATAAAAGATATTACTTCTATTGAATACATCATAACATTTTTCTAAAATCTGAGATAGCCGGTAAATACTTCAAATCGATAATATTTCATTGGGATATAATGTATTGGGATAAAATATCATGTAAACTTACATTTAGGTGATGCATACCTAACTTTCATTTCCTACTTCTAAAAGATTAGTTAGATACTAAGGCTTTGGTAAAATGATCCTATTTAAAGTACCTTACGACATTTTGCTTTTGACCTTCTGTAAGTACTATAACACCTAGAGCTGCTCTAGGTCGCAATTACTTATATATGTCATACATAGTAGTTACACTAGTTTTTCAAAGCTAATGTCACTATAAAAATATATATAATATATCACTTTGTATGTAATAGGCATCAAACAAGTTTAATACTTACGTTAAATATAGCAATATCATTGAGAGATGCTGGTGGCTGTATATACTCAGGGTGTATCACGATATTCTCTACATTCCTAACGTTTCTATTTGGATCCGCATCGGCATTCAATAAGGTTGCTCCTGTAAATACCCTAAAATCTGATGCATTCATTTGGACGTAGGCCCTGCAAATTTAATAATTTTTATTCATGCCATCTCACAGAATACACTCTTTTTGTGAAATTTTGTAGTCAATATGCAAAGCATGACCAATTCCTTAACTGTAACTTAATCAGATAAGTTCCAAGAATCTTACTAAAGTTTATTAGACACCACAAAATTTATGGCTCTGAATAAAGTATTGCCCACAGTGTTTTGTTGTAAGGTAATTTACAACTGGTGTCTGTTGTATCGAACCGATTTTTTAAATAAAACTTAGAAGATTCTTGATCACAAAATATCCTATTTTTGTTCTACTAAACACATTTACAATGATTTTGTTAAACATAAAAATAAATATTAATGTTGAGATTTCTTTAAAAAATATTTTCTACTATTACGTATTCTTCATTTGCAGCAATCGAAAATACCGTGGCAAACCATCACGTATATCAAATCAAATCAAAGTTCGTTTATTTCAAGTATCAAAGACTCATTACATATTTAAGTTCATATTTCATCTATTATCATGATTATAATACAATACACATAAAATACAGTGCGCAAATGTCATGAAATCAAATTTAAATTCATTTTCATCATTAGTCAGTCACGAATTGTCACGTATACTAATCTAGAGAAAAAAATGATATTCATACTAACCCATTCACTGCTCGAAAAGCACATGTGGCTGCTGTCAATACGTGTCTTAAAGTAATCGCAGCTCCGCCACATTTGTGTCCTCTGCTTGGTGTCGTTGCTAATGCTAATTCTTGTATCGAAACCTAAAAGTACATTTTATTATGCCACTGCTTCTAAAACTAAATCTATAACATATGAGCACAGGCCGATTTAATCATGGTTAATAAAGTTGTAAAACTTTTTTGCCACAAAAATAGCATCTTAACATCCATTTGGAATGTAAACATAATGGCTATTTTGTAGGACTGCTGAATTTTCTCGTGCGTGAAGGATTCGGCCACTTTAATTGCATCTATGTAGTCAAAATATTATATTATTAATTTTACTAAAGACATGCGGAAGGCGGAAGCTAGAGTGCCGGGGCACATATTGTGGGGTACATTGTGTCTAACACTGGATTGTGATAAACTAATTGAAATAATAATACATGGTTAATATGGACGATATGGACAAACATATTTTTATTTATTTTTTTTAATTTAAAATAGAAATTGTTACTACCGAATAAGGGAAATAAGGTATTGAAGTCTCCTGTCCATTGCTGATTCGGCTATATGCTGTATTATCAGTGAATGCGTTTACACCTGCAAAAAATATAAGAAAGAAGCAGAACAGATTAGTACAGAATCTAATCTTATTTATAAGTACGATCAGATCAATATCGATCATCATCTGATCGATAACCCTGACCAGTAACGGACAATTACAAAAATTTTGGGGTGGCGAGGTAGAAAACGTTAAAAATATCACGCTGGTGACCTAGCAATTGTGAGGTAGTTAATGGTTGTCATATCTAGCGTCCGCATGTTCAAACGGTAGAAGTAGCCAAAATAGTAAGATTGAATTGAATTAAACAGTTAATGCGCGCTCATTTCAATTTAACAATCCTTGATTATGATTTCGATGGTTTTGTACATACATATACATTATTTTCACGTCTGTAAATCTACAAAGGAGCTGGCAGATGTACATTGACGCCCATGTTTCACCAACTACGTTTTTCACTGTATGTTTACGGTCAGATCGAGAACAGCCAGCTCAGCGTGGCATTTGTTAGTTTATGAAAATACATACATACACATACACACACGACTTTATTCCGAAGGATTAGACAGAGGTGAATTAACACCCACATTTCACCAATCATTAAATTCAGCCCCACGTAATAGGGGGTACTAATCACTGTAAATACAGAGAATTTTCATGCTGAAGTTTTATAAAGTCCTTTACGATGAAAAAATCTATGTTGAATTCTGCCCGTTTTAAAAAAAACAACTCTTTTTATATTTACTGGTGCCATTGACTTTGAATATTATGCATAAGATGAGTGCATCTGCAGCTGAGCCAGTGGGCTTGTGCCAGTCTTTTTGTTGCTAGATCCTAATGTTTTTCTGCGGTCTCGCCTTGCATCGTAAATACATTTATCACAGTGAGTAAACTAGAGGCAATTCCTAAGTAGGTATATTTATATTTATATCATCATCATCTTTGTACCTATTAGTCCCGGTCCCGGCATCCAAGGCTTTCATTTCAGAGTCCGGGTAATCTTTTTTCAGTTCAATTTGAATGTTAATTCCCGTAAATATAACAGTAAAACCTTCTTACCACATAGTATAACGGCAAAAAAAATCACAACTTTTTCCATTTTATATTGATAGATAGTACAACTAATAGTTGACTACAACTTCACTGTTACCTCGTTACACAACAATAAAAAAATGGATGATTTCATACGATATAAAAATATCACTTCACTTTTATCAGTTTATCCCAATTGGTATCTAATCTATCATGCCTTCATTGTAGGTCTCACTGTCAATATGTAGGACATTATAAGAAGAATTTTGTTATCACTTTGTATGTACGTGTAAGGTATCAATGTTAACTAGTCATGCGTAGAAGTCATAGCTCTTACATTAAATATGAAATAAAAACCAGTCAAGTGCGTAGGGTTCCGTACTTACTCATCTGAGAAGTGAGCTTCAGTTATTTCATACAACTTAGCTGTATATTAGGTATATAAATTAATCGTACGTAGTTTTCGAAGTAAAGCTGCAGACGGTTGATAACTGTAAATCTGTTGGTGTACAATAAAGAATTATCTATCTATCTATCTATCTATCTATACCGTAACTATAAGGGACGGGACGTGTTGACTAGGCACGGAAATCTAAAAAGTGTCAACTAATGTTGTGGATCTTTTCACTTAAGATTTTGATTTGGACCTTGGATCGCTCCGATAATATGATAACAACAACAATATGACAACGCTTGCTTCAAAATATTACTAGGTATTTCAAAGTTATGAAGCTAAAGGTAGGACACGACGGTATTCCCGTCCGAATTGAGCAGTCCGACTGGGGAAGTACCCCCACCATACAGAGTACCACGGCTATTATAACTTCGTGTTGTGTTCCCGGTGGTGAGTAGGGCAGCCAGAACTCACTGGAGAGTTTTTGTGCTGTCAGTGGGAAGATCAAAGGCTTGTCCTGATTTTGTGTTCTGCACTGAGGGCACATAAAATCTCTGTTCTTACAGGGTCGGCAGCACGGATGTGACTCCACTGGTGTTACACACGGTCATAGGTCACGGTAACCACTTTTCATCAGGTGGGCCGTGTGCTTGTCTGCCACCTAAGTTGTATAAAAAAAATAACCAATACAATTTATTTTTAACTTTTTGCGGGTTGTTTTTTTGTGACCGGGTTATTAATTTTTTTTTTTTTACAATTCATTGATTGCGATACTTATAATGTCGTTGTTGATTTCAACATAATAATAATTTATTATTTAATACTGTTTGTCAAACTTACTTAGGTGCTAAAAATTTAATTTTATATATAAGTATTTATTTTATTTTTTGTAAGTCAAAAAGTAACTAACATTACCGCACGAATAAGCAAATTCATGTTCGTGAAGCTCACATTACCGCTAATGAAAATGTTAATGTATAATGTAAGATCCTTGTCACGTTTTGTGTCCTTAGAACTTTATTCGCTATTCAACCGCTAACTTAATTTCTGTATTATAAAATACGAACGCGAAACATAAACGAAATTTGAAAAAGTTGTTTGCGTGAATTTTACAGACATTATTAGTATGTGTATTTTTATTTCTCGATATTTGAAGCTCACTCTAGAAAGATTTTTGGTTGGATGGGTCTATTCAATTTAAAAAATCAAATTTCGCAACCAACTTTATTTATTACTTGAGTTTAGATGATTTGAATTGTCGAAAGTTTACATGAATCTTAAATTGAAATATTACAACTTTTATCGAAGTCATAGTTTCCCCATGCCATGGCTGCTGGAAAACAACCGAAATGTCTGGATTTATTTATTTCACTACAGATTATACCAAATATTCATGAATATAGTTTTATTTCAGTGTCGTAAACAAATTTAGGATATGTACCTAGTAAAAATTATAAAACATTAAGTAATACCTACATTTTATGTACCTACCTACAAAGACAAGCTTAACTTAGAATTAATTTTGTTCCCAGTTTGTTGCTATGCATACACTTTTGCAATGAATTAATTTTATATTAATAGCTAAAACTGTTTTCCAGCAGAGTAGAATTAGGGCCACCCCATCTCTTCTCATGCGGTGTCGTACAAGGCGACTAAGGTAAAGGTTGTTTAACATCAGACAGATATATACAGCCCAGACTCAGCCTCAGATGCATGGCTCGAGTCAACAATAATGCCCGGAATACGGCAATAGGCTCACCCCTTATTATGTGGGACCGAATACAAGTATTGGTGAAATGTGGGTGTTAATTCGCCTCTGCCTAACCCTCCAGGGAAAAAGGCGTGATTATATATGTATGTATGTATATATAAGCGTCGGTAGCTTAGTGGTTAAGGAGTCGGCCTTACGATCGAGAGGTCCCGGGTTCGAATCCTGGCTATTACACTACCGACTGGAACCCACTCCGAACACAAGCAATTTAGCTTAGCTGGAGGGGTTAAAAGGAATATTAGTAATTTCGGTAATAATATTCTTTCAAAAAAAAAAACATGGAAGAGAGATATATTTATTACTGCGTAGATATTTACTTTTACCTTAGAAGATATAGGTAATAGGTAGTATTAAATAAAACTCTATTTGAGAACGACTTAATACGGTGACCTTCAGGTTTTGATCCAAATAAATGTTATCTTTATCGATATCGATTTATCAATAGATATAATTGAGAAAATCGATAAGAATATTGATATTTCTGAAACATCCTCAACATGTGTTTATTTTCAGCAATAAAATTTGCGCTTAATCAAATTTTAGTGATCTTAACATTCACAATAATTTTACAGAATTAAATAAGAGAAATTTGAACAGCACTTGTGGAAAACAGCAGGAACAAATTTTGTTACGCATGGCACTGAGATAAAAGAATCTGAATACGACCGTTATTTGAAACATTTTGCAATATAAGAAAGTTTAGAAGTTAGTTTTTATAATTTAATTATTTATTTAAGTAACACACTCATTTTTATATCAGTCACAATTCTCTTATTCTACGTTAGTAAAACTATACTAGAACAAATTTGTGTGCGTAAAAGTTTATTAACTATGTATATTATCATAACATAACAACATAAACTCACGCCTATATCCCTGAAGGGATAGGCAGAGGTGCTAGCACCCACATTTAGCCAGCTTATGTTTAGGTCCCAATGTAATAGATGGCGAGCCTATTGCCATTAACTAGGCACTTTTAAACCTGCGATAAATACACACATAACTTCGAAAAGCATCGAAAAGTCATTAGTGTGTGCCATGGTAAAACCTGGGATCGAACCCGAGACCTCTTCTCAGCAGTCCATTACGCATACCACTAGGCTACCGCGGTTATGTATATTATTAATCACCAGTAAAGGCTCGAGAGAGATGTGTAGAGCCTGCAGTAGTGATTTATATATATGTACAGTTGAGTCTACTGGCTATACACGCCAGGATGCCGTTCGGGCTGACTCGCACACGCACCAGGGACGCGCACCATTGCCGCATGAGCGTGTAAAAGCAAGCAAAACATGCCTCCGCAAACATCCCTGATGCGCTGCAATACCGAGGCAGTATGTACTGGCCTTGAAGGACTCTTTACGATTTTTCGAAGTAAACTGACCCACAGGTGAAAAAATGGAAACAAATGGAAAAATTAAGTTTAAAACTAAAACCCGGTTACTTAAGATCACGCTCTAAAAAGTTTCAAACAATAAAACAACTAAGCAAGGATAGCCGTGGTCGTATGCCACTTTTCCCTAGAATGTATTGTTTTGTTAGACTAATCGATTTTAATATTTTTATTTATTTTTATTTTATATTTTGTTAATAGATTATATGATATTTTTAACCGACTTCTTTTTATTGAACTGATTTTAAAAATTCTTTTAGCACTGGGTTCGGTCCAACTCATGGGTACTGTACCTTGAACTCCGGAGATACTCTAGAGAACTCCTCGAAATCAAATCTGTAAATAATAATATATCTGTAAATTCAGTAATGATCTCTTATCTTTATTAAGTTATTTTATAGTTTGTAGTTTTTTAAGTCGGTTTTTTTCCATACCGCACAATATATCTACCTATCTATGCACAATATATGTACCGAGTGTCGAATTTTGTGAGAATGACTGTGATGTGCCCTGGAATTTAATATGGTGGCGTGCAAAAAAAAAACATGGCTCTGAAATGAGAAATCTTATAAAATGTTTTATTAATTCAAGAATAGTTTATGCATCGCGAGTAGAAATATCTATTTGGTTCACTTGAATTTGTATCCTAATATTAAGATCAGCCGAGATCCCAT
Organism: Eilema griseolum; assembly: GCA_963662185.1. Taxonomy (NCBI): domain Eukaryota; kingdom Metazoa; phylum Arthropoda; class Insecta; order Lepidoptera; family Erebidae; genus Eilema; species Eilema griseolum. The sequence goes on along the minus strand of OY759238.1, from coordinate 11,230,667 downwards.
TTATTTTTATTACGGGTCTGATATCAGCATACGAATGTCTAATAAAAGCACAATAAGATGTTTATTTGACTCCTACGTTACTACTCCTATTGGACGTAAAAAGTTTTATTTTCAATTAGAAAATTATGTTTCGTCCATTTTTTCTTTTTACATTACTAGATGATGTATTTCTTATTGCATTTTACATCTGTGGGTCATCTCAAATTTATCTTATAGTTTAAATTCAGTTACGTTATATGTGTTATAAGGACAAAAGTGATTAAACAGTATTTAGAGTCAAGAAGATGTGCATATCTGTAATAGAAAATCGAACTACATAAAAATGTATTTACGACTATAAATACTCTACTACTATACTTTTTTGTAGCTTACCATAATGCAACATTGGCATTGGTCCAGCATACCATAAGCCATATGTATCAAAATAATCGGGCTATTTACCATGTTGCATTGTTTTGAGTTTCCGATATTTCGGCGCTGTTGCAAGCACCATGATCACGGAGGAACTGGAGTAGTGGCGGTGAACAGAGAAAAATATTTTTCTAGGAGTAATTATATCGATCTACCCTCTTTCGAGTACTTTTACTACGCGTTTCTGCACTACCACTGGTTTCACTTTCACTACAAACTCGAACCCGATCTCGATCACGTTTACGACACACGATGCTCACTGTATCCACTCGCGATTTTATTTTGGCTTGTTCCCTGTTGTTTTTGCAATGTTGTTGTGGTTGTTGTTACATATGTGAGTGACCATGATAGTTTAAATACCTTTACCATAAGTCATATTATTATATCTATTAAGGTAATAAATTTGAATTGGATTTGGGCGTTTACGTCATTTAAAAATTATTTTCATTTGGAAACCTGGACTCTGACCCTGAATGGATCTTCATCTGTGCTGTAAACGTTGTATCTTCTTATTATCGATTCCCGTTACAACTGAGAGGCTTTCATCACATAGCCCGTGGTCTGGTTATTCTTTCTCCTCCTTTTGGTTTGACTTTTAAAACTTTTATGAGAACGACTGCCCTCTAATCTTCCAACCCCAAATCAGATCATGACTAATGGTAGCGACATAAATAAGCGCAGGTATCCCACAAGGCCTGTTGTTGAATATTTCTAAGGATCCGTACTCCATAAGAAAAAAAAATACAATAATATTGAACTGTTAAAGTTATACGAAGAACACGTTTAGGTATCAAATTGCTAACTATGTATTCCTAGAAGTAGTAAAAATCAACACGATAAAAAATACGATCGCATATTTCGTACTCATAGGGTATTACGAAACTTTTAGGGTACATACTTCTGATTGACCTAGAATCATGAAATTTAGAAAAACAAAGGATTTGTAGAATAAGTAGTCTAAAGGAATATTGTTACATTGTAGTATTATCACAAAATACCTTTTTTGGGATTATAAATTAACTTGCGGTTGGAAAATTAACTGTGAATTACGACAAAATTCTTCTATACATCACAGGAGAATAGTTTTTTCCACTACACTTTTGTTGTTTAGCTATATTATTACTCTTTCAAGAAATTGTACGATGACAATATACTAACTCGACAATACTAATTTGTACCGATACGACGTCAAACTCTCGCTTGTTCCTCAGTAATCAATTCTACGAAGAATAACAAATGACAATATATGGTGTCACTAATGTTAACTATTAATAACGGATAACTGACGGTCGTAGATAAGGAAAACTAAAACAAAGTACAAAGAACTCTATCCATTTTATTACATAATTATCGTTAAGGAAAATTGTTCGCGATACGCTATAACTTTCCACTAAATACTGTACACACAAACCGTAATAATGTAATAAAATTAGTGTTTCTTGATGCTGAACAACATTTTATGAGACAAAAACCCTAAAATGGAATACTGGATCGTTTGGTAGTTGGGATATAAAGTAAAACGAAGGAAATAAAGCGAATCGTAACGATGCTGTTACCTCTGAAATGTCAAAAAAAAAGAGGTTAGACTTTTTCAGACTTTTAGGTACCTACACTAGTACATGGTCACTAGTATATTTATATATTCAGATATCTTTAAAAACTTGATGAAAATCAATGTATTAGTTTGGCATAACGTATCAGTTTACAGTAGTTTAGACGGTATAACTCATAAACTTAATATATAACTAGTACCTGTGTAAATCGTTACACATATGCTAGTATTATTATGTTTTTGGTTGGTGATACCCTCGACGAGATATTTTTTGGAAACCTCCAAAAAATATCTCGTCGGTTTAGATGTCTGAAACCTAAATGAAACCCTCACACACTAAAATACATACACTTTATACTGCATATAGATTTTAAAAGTTAATATCTTGAAACTATAAACAAGTGGCAGAATTAAACTCTCGGTGTAAGTACTAAAAACAGAACTGATCTAGACTATTTATACTGTTGATTGATGACACTTGGTGGAATTTGTTGTTACCTGGGACCGAATTTAATGATTGGTGAAATGTGGGTGTTAATCTACTTCTAACTAGCCATCCGGGGATAAAGGCGTGATAATATGTATGAATGTATGTACATATTGAGAACTCACTTGTACTTTTCTAGAGTAGTTTTTACAATTTACATTACTGTGGAATCACTGTGGAAAAGTACAAGTGAGTGAGAGAGTAAACGAAAAAAGGTAAGCTTGCGAATAGTCATACGCTGTAGATAAAATATATTGTAAAAATCTATCAACTAAACATTATAAAAATACATTTTTACAATAAGGTGATATATAAATTTATAATAAATGAACTTATTAACAAACGTTGGGTTCGTGGGGTCCGACCGCACGGTCGCTTTACAAAGAAATAGCAAAGCGACTGGTCGATGCTTCACGTGACCAAAGAGCTGGACCTCTTTTTCGCACAACTGATTGGTATTGCCATCCAACGGGGCAATGCCACCAGCCTTTCGGGCACGTTACCAGTCGACATCGATAGGGAGAAATTTTTCGATGCTTGAAACTTTTGAATCCTATTTTGTATTCTTGGAAATATTAGTTCATATCTTTCTATGTTACATAACTAAACGTATTATAGTAATCCTAATAAAAATATTTAATAATAAAAATACATATAAAAAAAAATTATAACATTATTACTTAAAACTACGGAGGAACATGGAATGAAGAACAAAGAACAGTTAAAATTTTTCATATCTAATAATAAAAATTGAAATTGTTGCCTTCATTGGTGCTGAAACACAAAGATCAAAGGTTTTATACCACGCTTCTGAATGTTCTTAATGTCTGTTTGATTTTGATGCATTGACAATGTTTTACAACCGAATGGTTGTAACATACCAAGCCCAGCAGTATACAAATAAACTTAAAAACCATATATTGATATATAAAATTATATATTTTTAATATCTAGATTAATTTAGTTAAGTGTAATGTTAATATGTATGGGAAAATAAATGTTTTTCTTTCTTCCTATCTAAAGACAAATTCAAGTTTAAGACTTTAAGTTTACTTAACAGAAACAGAACAGATTATTAGGATTTCGATGCAGCTCAGCTTAATCATATTTGGTTTGAACAATTTGCTCAATCCACTGAAGCAGCCACGAGCATACAAATACCTGTTTTCTTCTTAAGGGACGGTAGAAGAACTTTGTAATTTAATTGTTTTCAGATTTGTTCAATATCTACACTAAGAAGGCGTTTAACTCGGGGGAAGTTGGTAAACGCCATTCATTATTTTCACTCATTACACAGAGAAGTTTGCTTTGGAAACAAACTTCGGGAAATAGTACCCACTGTACCCAGTAATAACAAAAAAGATATTAAATGATTAGGTGCTGAGAGTGAAGCAAAGCTGAACCAATTTGCCAAATACTGGCTAAGCATTTAACAATTTGACAAATTAGGTAGTTACTATAGTTATTGTGAGCAAAAGGAGGCTTCTTTATACCACTTAGGTGGCAGACAAGTACACGGAGCACTTGATGGAAGGTGGTTAGCGTGATCTATAGACGTGTGCAATACCAGAGGAGTGTCACACTCATGCTGTCAACCCTGTTATAACAAAGAGTTTTTGTGCCGTCTGTGCAGAATATAAATATAACTTTAAATTACCGAGATCAAAGTTGATTGCCTAAAATGTAAACAAATTTATAGCGAGCTTTCGATAAAGGGGGTTTGCCAAAAGTATTGAAAAAGCTTTGAAAATAGATTAAACTAATGGAGTATTCAAGATTGCAACATGGAAAATGATAGGGAAAAAAGAAAATGCGTAATAGTATGTAAGTATTATTTCGTATTGAGCTTTTAAATCTTTTAAGATTTTTTTTTCTCTAAGATCTTTTAAGTTTGTATAAATGTTAAATTCTACTCCAGCTCATTGATCCAGTTTGAGGCGCCTCTTTGTAATAATGCCTATGAACCCAACTTTATGGGCACCTCCATCCATCCACGAGCTTCAGATATCAAAATCTTTAATATGAATTAATACTCAAGCAGTTGTAATTAAAGCTCTTGGAAACTATCTGGATCAAGTAAGAAGCCCAGTGAAGTATTGGAACTTTGAATAAGGAATCCAATCCCAGTGTGTCAGCCTTCTTTTTTTACTCCAGCAGTAAAATAACACCAATACGAAGTTTTTAGCAATAATACGATGTTTCTTGGACAACCGAACTGGTGCAAATGAACAATTGCATATAAACAGTCCAACCGGACTATTGAAACTAAAAATTTGCAGTAGTTCGACCGACCGAACTAGGGCAACTCACCAAATTACTGCTGTACCATCAGGTGGGGAGCAATAATGCGTTGTTTTTTGTACAACCGGACTGGTGCAACTGAACAATTGCATTTAACAGTTCAAACGGACTATTGCAACTAAAAATTTACAATAGTTCGACCAACCAACAACTCACCAACTTACTGCTGTACCATCAGGTGGGGAGCAATAATACGATGTGTTTTGGACAACTCAAGTGATACAACTGAAGAACTGCATATAAACAGACCATGCGGACTAATGCAACTATTGACTATTCATCGAATTACTGCTGTTCTATCCGTAGGGGAGAAATAATTCGATGTTTTTAACAACCGAACTAGCTACCCACAGGACTACAGCTCTACACAAAAGTAGCTGTACTGCAGTCGCAGTAGCCCGATCAACCGGACTAGCAACCGGACTACTTCGACTGAAGCGAACATAAATTATGAGTTTCAGAGAAACACTCGATCATCTCGGTTTTTCATTTAATCTTGTAAATCCTATATGCCGTACAGTCAGCGTCATAACGACCTTTTTTTACGTGCGCAAAATCCCCACGGATACCCCCCCACCGCAGCCGGTGGAAGAGGTTATATCAGACTCGAACCGAGCAAAACGCACGCCGTCTGTGAGTCGTTTTTGGTTGCCGAATGTGAGGTTAACAGGCATATCCCTCGCACGACGGCCGACCCAGGGCCATCTCTCTCGATCTGGCCCTCTCCTCGGGTGTGGGGACCACAGAGTCCCCAACTCGTCCCCGGAAATAAGGAGGCGCACCAGGCGCGCCGCCGCCGCGGTCTGCTTCTGCCAGGATGACAGGCAGCTCCACCCGTCACCCCCAGCGTCATAACGACCTTGACTAAAAGTCTCAAAATGATCTTTAAACCAAGGTATTAAGAACAAATCAAACATTTTTATCAATTTAAATTGTATTATTGTCCGAAGTAAAGGTGTGTACTATATATCAGAACAATCAGTTAACAGGAAGTGGGAAAACCAAGGCATTGTGTACATTTTGACTCAAGATTGACCTGTCTGTACGTAAAATGAGTTGCGCATTAAAAGTGTTTTATTACAATTCACCCTACTCCTGTTTACTGGTAACTACAGGATGTAATTCACTTCGAATTATCGGTTTATGACGACCAGTGTTATTGACTGTTTCCATTAAAGTGGTTGACATATTTTTACCTGTGAATCGCGGTGGATAGCCAAAAAGTTCAATTGGAAACTGGCTCAAACTATGTTATCGAACGACGTGACTGCAAGCAAACTAAACACCTCAACAAAGTCTAGGGAACAAGATGACACCAATTTTTTTTTTTCGTGTAAATCTTGTTTTGCAAATAACTGGCAGCAAATGAATAAAAATAGAATAAAGTAGATTACAGAGTTGTTCGAAATTTAAAAATAAATTTAAATAAGTAATGATTTTCGAATATGGAGGGAAAACTTTTAAAAGTGTTTGATTGTGCAGTTTCTCTGAGGCAAAATAATTTTTTTTTTTTTTATTGTAAATAACGTTTATTATCAATAACACGTTTTTTACGTATGGTTTGTGCATTTTTGTGACTGTAGTCATCATGTCACGTCGTCATTTAAGTCGCGAAGAGATGTTAAGGGCTGTTGGTATGCTGCAAGCTGGACGAACTCAACGCGACGTAGCGGATGCTGTCAACACCCAACCAAGCGTAATTTGCAGATTATGGGCACGCTACAGGTCTACAGGGGATGTTGCCGAACGTCACAGGGGACGAAATAGGGTTACTACCCCGCGACAAGATCGTTTCTTGCAAAATTCCGCAAGGCGGCAACCCACGATTACTGCTCGTCAGTTGGTCGCAGGCCTCCAGTCTCAGCATCAAGTGGTTATTAGCGATCAAACTGTCAGAAGAAGACTACACGAAGCCAATCTTTATGCTCGCAGACCGCTTAGGGTTCCAGCTCTTCGACGTGGAAATCGAGGTCGTCGCTTATTGTGGGCTAACGCACATTTACAGTGGACCGACCATCAATGGGCACGGGTTCTGTTTTCCGACGAATCTTGCTTCGGTTTTCATCCTGATTCGAGAAGAGTGCGTATATGGCAAGTTCCTGGACGTCGGAGTCGTCTCCAGAATCCGCAAGAAGTTCATCCTTACCAAGGTGGAACAATCATGGTATGGGCTGGAATTCGCTTTGGTGGAAGGACCGACCTCGTTTGGATACGGGGCAATTTGAATGCAAACCAATACATTCAGGAGGTTATACACCCCATGGTAATCCCTCATCGACAGCAGTTCGGTCAAGATTTTATGTTCATGCAAGATAATGCACGGTCACACACCGCGAGGGTAGTGGTCAATGCGATAAGCGAGCACAATATGACGACGTTGGAATGGCCTGCTCAGTCTGCCGACCTCAATTCCATAGAGCATGCCTGGGATTTGCTTGGGAGAAGAGATTTCAGTGATTCTTTGGAAAATCTGAACACTGAAGAACAACTTTTTTTACACCTTCGCAGTGTATGGAGCCATATTCCACAGACGATGATTGACAATCTCATACTAAGTATGCCACGCCGTTGTCGAGCTGTTGCTAATGCTTTAGGTCCTACAGATTATTAAAAACGTTTAAAGTACGGTTAATTACTGTATTTCTTACTACCTCGTTATTTTTGTGCCTAATCATAGAAGGTTGTAATACTCAATATTGGCACTAATCAATTCTTTCTTAAAAAAAAAAAAATGGTATGAAAATGTTTTTATTAAAATTAAAATTAAAAACGGTATAAAAATACCCTTCTATTGATATAAAACACTCACTATTACAAGAAAGGGTTTTTAAATAAAAACTAGAAATGTCCTTGTTCCCTAGACTTTGTTGATGTGTGTATTTGATACCTGTACAGTATCAGGTATTTTTAGATTCAAAAGACTTTTTTGTAACAAATAAACTCTCTATAATTAAAATACGGTCTTTGTGGCGTAGCGGTAGAACGTTCGACTGATACGCGGAAGGCGCGGGTTCGATTCCCGCTCAGTGTAAATATTTGCATTGGTCTGGGTTTATCTGTGTATGATGTGTATGTACATACATACATACATATAATCACGCCTTTATCCGTGGAGGGTTAGGCAGAGGTGAATTAACACCCACATTTCACTAATAATTGTATTCGGTCCCACGTAATAGGGGGTGAACCTATTGCCTTATTCCGGGCACTATTGTTGACTAAAGCCATGCATCTGAGGCTGAGTCTGGGCTGTATATATCTGTCTGATGTTAAACAGCCCTATCCCTTAGTCGCCTTGTACGACACCGCATGGGAAGAGATGGGGTGGCGCTAATTCTACTCTGCCGGAAACCACGCGGCGTGGTATGTGTAGGTATTTTCAAAAAAGTAATTAAGTATGTTTATACGCATTCTAGATTCCATAATACGAGCTAGTTAAGCTATGCTTACCATGGGTCTAGATAGCGTTGTGTGGAATGTTGTGGCATATTTATATTTATTTTATTTGATTAGCGCTTTTTTAATATAATTTATTTAGTCCGCAGGAATTGCAGCTTAATGCATTGAATGCAAGATTCGACCACCTCTTAAATATATATATATATATATATACTAGCTGACCCACCCCAGCTTCGCCCGGGGTATATTTTGAAGCTTCATATCCCTTTGAGCCCGTATGTTTTAGTCTTCAAAATATGTATGAAAAATTGCCAGATTTGTTAACATTTATTATCAATGCTCTGCTCCCTTAAGTAGTAGCGTGATGATATATAACCTAAAACCTTCCTCGATAAATGGACTACCCAACACAGAAAGAAACATTCAAATCAGACCATTAGTTTCAGAGATTAGCGCTTTCAAACAAACAAACAAACGAACAAACTCTGCAGATTTATAATATTAGTATAGATATATACATTTCACTCGCTGTACTTTTTGGTTAAATAATAACTGCATTGTATGGAGTTCAAGTTTGTGATAAATTAATATAATATAGATAGATAAATTCGCTTTAATATGTCACACAGATAATAAAACTGAATTATTTGTCTATTATAAGGTTTACAATACACTTGTGCGGTGTAACTGTAACTTAATACCATACATTTATTTATTAGGTATATAGGTATTTGTGTTACGGTAGTAGTGATCGTAATCACTAGGCCGTACACTGCCCGCTCAGTAAATTAGGAAATGCATAAATTAATCAATGTGTATTAGACTAAGTGTCACTTTATACATTTAAAATAGGCTTCTAAATTAAAATCTCTTGTCACTGTTTTTGTGGTCGCACTTCTCCAAAATGGTTCGAACAAGTTTTAATGCAATAATATATTAATATTTTCTGCTAGGTGCGAGGATAGATTGTAAAGTCACCCTAGCAGAAGCAAACCACGGCGGCGTTGCGCGATGCGTGCCTCCCCATACCCGGAGACGAGATGGGGTCTCCGTGGTCCCCAGACCCGTCGGCGCCAGCGGGGCCCATACAGTCGGCGTGCGTTTTAGTTGGTTCAAGTCTGATATAACCTCCCCCACTGGTTTCGTTCATTTTCTACCTTTAGTCGCGATTTTAGTATCTTTAATTTAACCGTCGGTTAATGTTTATTCACATGAAGTCATTTACATGAAGCGTCATGTCACTATAAAAATATACAGACATACATACATACATAAAATCACGCCTGTTTCCCATAGAGGCAGAGATCACGGATCTCCATTTGCTACGATCCTGACATACTACTCTCGCTTCATTGACTCTCATTACATTCTTCATGCATGCTCGTCGGTTTAGAGTACTCCTGACCTGCCCCTTTTCTAAAACTTCCCCGATTTAGTCCAGGTATAACAATATATTCTGCATATTAATACTTACACTAGCTGTTAGCCGCGGCACCGCCCGCGTGGTATTCGGATTCCATTCCAACTTTTTTTCGTGCGAAAGTTCCCTCGGATACCACGTCGTCAGTCAAGGAAGAACGGTGTCCCTATCGAATCCCGTAAAGAGGGACGGAGGGCGGACATGAATGATGTCTGTCTTCAAGCGTTTTCAAATTGGAGGGACCTTGGATCGTTCCGATAATATGACGGAGTGGTTTATCTGTTAGGGTCCCCCGATATGATAATGCTTGAATCAAAATATTACTACGTATTTCAAAGCTAACCAACACCTTTTGTGACGGGGGTCTACTCACCTTTGAATTTATTTTTTTATGTTCTGTTCTATGATCTTTACATATGATGGTGTTCTATGATTTTGACAGCGCACGCGATATAAGGATTTTTTTACACCATGGATTACATTATAACTTTAGAAAAGGATCCCTTATTTGATTTTTTAATTATAATTTAGTCTATGTTAGTCAGTGATATTATAGATATCTAAAGGTAAAAAGAATTTTTGCTATTTATGCAAGTAGCTTTTGAGTTTATTTGAATAAAATATAAATCTTTCCTCTATATAATATGTATGAAAATCTGCCGAATTTGTTGACATTTATGATCACTGCTCCGCTCCCTTTTATAATAGCGTGATGATATATAACCTATAACCTTCGTCGTTTAATGGACTATTTAATAAAAAAAATACGATTTCAATTCCTGAGTATTTTTTGTTTTTGTTTGATTGTTTGTTTGAATGCGCTATTGCAACAACAAACAATCAAACTCTTCAGCTTCACAATATTAGTATAGGTTCAATTAAAATATCAAAATAATAATACGGGCAAAATAACGGCTTTATCTGAGTCAGCTAATATTAATGTAGATCTGGAATAGTATCTAAACATGTTCACAAAGGTTTTAATAAGTAGTGTCTACCAAAATAGCTATTTCTCAGAATATACCTATCATTATTAAAAGTCTCTCTTACCTCAGTTATTTACCTCTTGTTTGGAGCGTACCTTTGGGAACTGATGAGAATTGAAATAATATCTATGGAAACACAATTTTAATAATAAATAATTAGAGCAACATTATCCGAACTGCGAATTTCTGCAAAATAAAGCTTGATCTACCAGATTACGTTGAGAGCGGTTGCTTATACGCGTGTGTTATCTTCCGTGAACGTAATAGGCCTGAGAAAAATTGCCATGTGCGCACCTGCCACCACGTAAAAGTAAACTTAACACTTTATGAGTGCGCACATTAACAACCTGGAAGAGCCTGAAAGTCGAGAGAAGCGGCGTCAAATGTCTCATACATGTTGAATACACTTTTATCTCTGTATGTACCTGCTGAGTTACAGTAATTGAAAATGATTTCAGTTCTATTTCTGAATTTAAAGAAATAATTATTTAATAAAGAATGTAACATTGATTGCATATTAATTTATACTGTAATCAGTTTACGTGAATATTATTTTTGAAATTAATTTACATATTCAAGTTGGTTTTCTTTATTGTATTTTATTGAAGCAACCGTGCATACTTGCAGTGTCCGAGATAATTATTTTCAAATTTTAATCGATCCAGATTTATTGCTTATTATAGTAGTATTATCCAAAATAAAACATTATTATTCTCTCTTTGTGTCGGGTCTTTTTGTTAGATGAAGGTCTATGGGGGTCTGATTATTTTATTTATTATTAACTGAATTTAAAAATGTAATTAAGTCCGTTCTATTATTTAGCACAAAATCTCAAGGGTGCGTTTGATTTATTTCAGAGATAAGGGTGATTTATAAACACAGGCCTGCTGCGACTGTTATTATTGTCTTGAGTAAGAACTTGAGAAAGTAATTGTAAAAGTAAATAGCAAGCTTGCACCCCAATTGCTTTCTCACACATTTGCAATATAATCCTATAAAGTTTGAATGTTTTTATGTGTGCGTTTACTATGTGTATACTTTTATACGTATTATGTGTATATGTACCGCGCCTACATTACTATTTGTTTTTAATTGTTAACTGAGAACCTGCTTCCGATTGCACAGTGGATTTAATGTGTTAAGAATGGTCACCCATCCTAAGTCAGACCAGCCTTTTATTGCTCAACCTTGTAATGTGTGAACCTACTAGATTACCACTTAGCCGAAAGCCCGGCTTTAAAAATATCGCGATAGTAACTACGTGCTGTCGTGTTCATTAGATTTTTTAAAGTTTTAGTACAGCGAAAATGTTTATTCCTTAGAAAATATACACCGCTGTATTATACCAAAAGTTTTAATGGAAAAGAAAAGTAACCACTCCAGCTAGGTGGGGTGTGCGAGCTAATTAGTCCCGCGAGCGTCATATCTCGTTGAATGAGAGTCATTTGTCCCTGAATCACACACTAACAGCTAGCGACATGCATAGTTTAATAAACTCACGCCAGAGGTAATGAACTAAAAAGCTTTGCTGGTTTTTAACACTAAAATATGTTCGCGACATGACTAAAAGCTAATGCAATTTGTAATTATCATAAAGGGACATAGGTAAGTTTTTGAAGTGAAAACTTCTTTAGGCGCATTTTCCTTCTTGGTTGAATAATCATGGACTGTCGCCGAATGCGTTTCAAGTAAATCAATTATTTTTTACTTCCATCGGCAGTCCCCAAAGCCGTCACGTGTTTGTTGTAATGAATCCTACTATCAGACAACTAATTTTGCTAGGAGTAGCTTCTGGAAGCAGCCCTGCCTATTTCCGTCACTGAACAGTATTGTATTATGTATGTACGTAGTAAAATGGAGGAATACTAGTCTTATCCCGTTGTCTTTTTGCAAAAATGTCAGTGAAATCTCACTGCATTCAATATGGATATCAATCAATCAATCAATTAGCCCACCTCAGTCCACTGCTGGACATAGGCCTCTCCCAATGTGCGCCATTTTCCCCGATCCTCCGCCTTCCGCATTCAGTCTGTCAGCCACCTTCTTCAGGTCGTCTGTCCATCTGGCTAGGGGGCGTTCTACCTTTCGTTTACCTTCTTATAGTCTCCACTCTAGGACTCGTGGATAATGAAACAATATTAAAGTTGATGAATAGAGTTCAACTTTCTTCAAATTCTAGGTCAACGAAATATAGAACGTACATTAATTAGTTAGTGTACCTTCACCCGGACACAATACATAAACTATGCCCTTTGACCCGAACAGGCTTACCAGATTTATGATTGGACTTTATGGGACTTACAAAATAACAAGTTAGGATATATAGTTCAAGATGTTATTTAGTTGGGATTACTTGTGCTGTTCTCATACTATCAATATTAGGGAAAGAAGTAGAAAGTAAGTTTTATTAGAAGGAAAGGATAAGGTTTCTCATTCATAAATAAAAATTATAAAAAATATCATTTTTACTGATATTGATATCTCACTTGTATTTTTCCACATTACTTTTATTATTTATTACACCTTACCGGTTTCGCCTTACGGCATCGTCAAAGGTTTACAGGTCTAATCAGTCAATAGTCTAACATTTTTACTATTATATTAATATTATCATATTACCAAAAGATAACTTTAATCTAGCAAATTTTGTATTGAGAAAGTAAGTATTTTCATCTTATAAAGTATTTATTCAATTGATTATTTTCTTATTACCAATGTTTTTTTTGTCGGGAAAAAGATAAATTGTACAAAATAAATGTCTACATTTTTTTAAATAGGTTTCTGAAATTGGTCAAGTACCCAATTATGATGGTAAGTAAAAATTATTTTATTCAATTGCTCAAAATATTGTTGTGGTAAGAGTTAAATATTTACAAGATGAGTTCTCAGTAAATATTTAGCTTACTTGGCGTTAATGCGAGCATTGAGTCTGTGTAATCAAATGGGTACAATCCCGAGAGACCTCAAAGCCTCTTGTGCAACATGAAACACGGGAAAATTGTGTAATTGCGTGTGATTTAATAACTTCTACAGATATGATCAAAGGGATTGTTTTGATAAACACCTATATTCTAGTGGTTTATTTCAAATGTAAGTAGTGGAAATTTGTGAAGCAATTACACAATTCTAGTACTCTTAACCTTACAAAAGGAAGAGATCTTGAGCATCTTTCAAAACAATAAGAGAGGTTTGAAAAAACAACCGGGAACAAGCCAAAACAAAATCGCAAGTGGATACAGTAAGCATCGTATGTCGAGAACGTGATCGAGATCGGGTTCGAGTTTGTAGTGAGAGTGAAAACAGTGGTAGTGCATTTCTCTGTTCACCGCCACTACTCCAGTTCCTCCGTGATCATGGTGCTTGCAACAGCGCTGAAATATCGGAAACTCAAAACAATGCAACATGGTAAATATCCCGATAATTTTGATACAGAGGTATTGCCGTCTCTGTTACCACGAGAAGGTTTTCTCGCCACGCACTCGAAGTTAACATCGATAGTAAAATGTATTGTTCAAATCATAAAAAGTACCTCCATAAAAGTTCACGGTAAATTTCCTAATAGACAAATCGTAATTACCTTGTGGGCAACAAAAATAGGGACTAGTGATTGCTATGTTTTTAATGTATATAACAATGTAAATATTTGAAAGATCAGAACTTAGTTAAAGTATAGAAACCCTCCAAAAAGTACTATATTATTTCCGTTTAGTCTATCTGAGCAAGATTAAATAATATAGTATAATGATATCTTTACAGAACAAGGTCATAAATAAAGATTTTCACACATACTTTTCTGACATTCGTAGACAAAAATATGTCTCATATCTATTAAGGTGGTTGAATAGTGACTCGGAAACCCTTCTAGCCATTATTTTATAACACAGCCATAAAATATATAATACGTAAGTTTTACAACGTAAGTACTAAGGCATACACCAGACGTGAGCATATTTCGCACTTAGCTAGAATAATTAAGATTAACTCTAATATAAACAAAGTACACTTTTAATTAAACCGAAGGGAACAACTCTAGAAATTCACTTAGCTAGGAATCAGGTGAATTTATAATAGGCGAGACTTTGAGTGCGATAGTTAGTCACGTTCCACGACCTCATAAATGGGGGCGATATACCCCATTTGCTGTAAAAGCCACCGCTACCTGTGCTTAGTTTCTTATTTAATATTAGCCACTGTTAAGTGCACTAAATGGATGGTGTCCGAACATATGTGTCTGTTGTGTAAGAAAGTTAGAAAACTCAGTGGTAAAAATAGTCTCTCCTAAATCTCGCTCGATTCCTGTGTCAGTGGTCGCCGGTTTCGTTTCTGCTCCATACATATCTATTTCGATTAGTCTTGTATATTTACAATTATGTTCATTTGTGTTTTAGAATTGAAATTTTTCGTACACCTTATTGTCTTTCTTTCACCGACTCTAGTCTATATAAGAAAATAATGATGAGGACGTAGGACACGGCGGTATTTCCGCCCAATTGAGCAGTCCGACTGGGGAAGTACCTCCGCCCTACAGAATACCGCGGTTATAATAACTTCATATTGTGTTCCCAGCGGTGAGTAGGGTAGCCAGAGCTCACTGGAGAATTTGTGCTGTCAGTGGGATGACTAAAGGCTTGCCCTGCTTTGTCCTCTACACTGACGGCACAGATACTCCGTGCTTACAGGGTCGGCAGCACGAGTGTGGCTTATCTGGTGTTACACACGTCCATAGGCCACGGTAACCACTTTCCATCAGGTGGGCCGTGCGCTTGTCTGCCACCTAAGTGGTATAAAAAAAATACTCAACCGCCATTATGTTGGGATCTTACAGAATACACGGGTATAAGAGGTTTGTAATGTTATAAACTCCACTGAGGTTTTACTGTAACTATATTTATTTGAACAAATCATAAAACCGCTTTCCTACACAGGATAAGACGTGCAGAGCTAAGATGTCCCCCGCACACGGTGCAGAATATCCGATTAAGAAACAAGCGGTTTGGTGACTCCTTCCGTTATCGCACCATTAAGGCCTGGAATTAATTACCAGCTCACGTGTTTCCTTCTTCCTACAGCTTAGCTGGAGCCCTTCCTACAGCTTAGTTGGAGCCCTTTCTACAGCTTAGCTAGAGGGGTTAATAGATTCCTTATATTAAAAAAAATCATTTCACACAAACTTCATTATCAGCTCACGTGTTTCCTTCTTCCTACAGTCCCGGGTCCTTTAAGCAGGGCATGCGAAACATATAATGAGGCTGTCAAACTGAGTGTCAACATTGTAACATGGTATATGTAAGTAATAGTGACCCTCTTTTCTGAGAATTTGCCTTACAGCGTACCATCAGGCGAGGCGAAGTCTGATTGATGTGTCCTATATAAAAAAGCCAATGGGATGGAAATTAACTATTTGGGTGACTGAGTTTGACATGAAAATGGTTTATCTCCTTCCTGTAATGACAGCGAAGGTCAATGACTGAGAAGATCCCCCAAAACTTAATAGATTGCTTTGAATTTGACAGTACAATATTAAAAAGGAACAAGGGCAGATACTGATTTCTTTTGTTCTTATAAATCGCTTGGAAAATATAAATCTTTGTTTATATTCCGACTATTGTTTTCCAGAATTGACTACTAAAATGAAGAAGCGTTTACTTAACTACAATTAACTAAATTGCTACAATTATTATGGTTACATACAGAATGTTTGTTTGACCGAATGTTCAAAATCCCGAAAATTCGATTTTTTGGGTGGTTTTGTTTGGGTGGTTATAAAAGAATAACCACAAAGGCTAATGCGGGAGCTTCTAACCTAATCTATCCAAGACGGATTGCGCGGGGTGAATGCTGCGCGCCTCGACATGGAGGATTGTACTTTTACATGTATAACTTCTTGTTACTTATATATTATAAAGTACCTACTCGGATGCACTAACGTACGATGTGACGAATGTGCTAAGAGGAACGAAGAAGTCAATTTAAAAGTACCGCCATTGTAAAAAGTAACTATAAAAATTAAACCAGAAACAGCAACGTATCAAAATTCAATTTTCGGGCATTTGAACTGCGGCATTTTGAACTTTTTGGATTCTGAACTTCGAGAATTTAAACTTCGGTATTACTTATATTCGGGCTTTTGAAATTCTGGATATTGAATTTCGGTATTTTGATACGTAACCGTTGTAATTAGTAAATAAGTTTTAGAATTTTAGACCGACCGATTTCTTCGCCTGCGGTGTCGTACATAGCCGCTTGGTTTCCGGCAGAGTAAAATTTGGACCACCCGATCTTTTCCCATGCGGTGTCATACAAAGTGATTAAGGTATAGGGCTGTTTAACATCAGAGAGATATACAGCCCAGACTCAGCCTCAGATGCATGGCTAGAGTCAATAATAGTACCCGGAATACGGCACTAGGCTCACCCCCTATTACGTCCCCCAAAAGTCCTGATTATACTTAGTCTGGCCATAAATACAGTTACAATTAAAATAAGAAAGATATTACATTTGAATTTGGAATCTGTTTTTTTTATACGATTGTTCATTGTGTTTTCTAATTTTGGCGCCAATACATTGTACAATATTTTGCTATATTAAAATGGAGTGGGGTGATAAAGAAAACCGAATCGCTGTGATTGCATTACACAAAGTTGGTATGGAGCCGAATGTAATTTTTAAAACTCTCCATACGCTTGGTATTAGTCAAATGTTTGTGTACCGGGCTATTAATAGGTACAATGAGACCTTCTCTGTTTGTGACAGAAAAAGATCTGGCCGTCCATGTAGTGTTCGTACGAAAAAGATGGTCAAAGCAGTAAGGGAAAGAATTCGAAGAAATCCTGTCCAAAAGCAAAAGATTTTATCTCGGGAGATGAAGATAGCACCCAGAACCATGTCGCGCATTTTAAAAGATGACTTAGGACTTGCAGCCTATAAGAGACGCACTGGTCATTTTTTAACTGATAATTTAAAAAAAGAATAGGTTGGTAAAATCGAAGCAACTACTGAAGCGGTACGCAAAGGGAGGTCACAGAAAAATTTTGTTTACGGATGAGAAAATCTTTGCAATTGAGCAACATTTTAACAAACAAAATGACCGTATTTATACTCAAAGCTCTAAGGAAGCTTCCCAATTATTCGACAGAGTGCAACGTGGGCATTATCCGACTTCAGTGATGGTTTGGTGGGGTGTTAGCTATGAAGGAGTGACTGAGCCATATTTTTGTGAAAAAGGTATCAAAACATCGGCACAAGTGTATCAAGATACTATTCTTAAGAAGGTAGTTAAACCCCTTAACAACACTTTGTTCAATAACCAAGTATGGTCTTTCCAACAAGACTCAGCGCCGGGTCATAAAGCTCGGTCCACGCAGTCTTGGTTGGAAGTGAACGTTTCGGACTTCATCAGAGCTGAAGACTGGCCGTCGTCTAGTCCCGATCTTAATCCGCTGGATTATGATTTATGGTCAGTTTTAGAGAGTATGGCTTGCTCTAAACGCCATGATAATTTGGAGTCCCTAAAACAATCCATACGATTGGCAGTGAAGAATTTTCCCATGGAAAGAGTGCGTGCTTCTATTGATAACTGGCCTCAACATTTAAAGGACTGTGTTGCAGCCAATGGAGACCACTTCGAATAAGCTTTTATATGTTAAATTGTTTTATATTTATGTATTAAACTAACACACTGTAAAAGTAATAAATATTATTTGCAATAAAAAAAAATGTTTTTTCTTCGTAACAATATTTATGGCTAGACTAGGTATGTATGTAAGATTTAGAAAATAGTCTATAATTTTTTTTTATAAAATTAACCATCTCGCAAGCTGACAAAAATATATCATAATAATATATCGAATTGAATTGAACCGTATTATCGGAATATTTCCCATTAGGTGTGTATTGTTTTGAGTGTCCGATATTTTAGTACTGTTACAAGTGCTGAGATCATAGTCTAACTCTAATCCATATAATTCCGATAATACGATATCTTTAATCGCAATGTGTCCATGATAGTACAAATACCTACACACATTATATTTCACTCTACGGGGTAGACAGAGATAACAGCTCGCCATCTGCTCCGATCCTTACACACTTAACGAGCTTTCTCTACTGTCATTAAATCTTTCATGGAACCTCGTCGGATTTGAGTGCTTTTGACCTGCCCTTTTTCAATATAATTCACATCAATCATTCAATCAGTATCTTCGGTTTCATTACTGTATGTTTACGTTTACTGTATGTACATCTTGTGAGACGTGCAAATAGACTTACAAGCTGAAGTCGACCTCGCAGAACATATAACGTAAAGTAAGTCGTCACTTACCTTACATACTTTGTGTGTCTTTTACTCAGTTCTCATCTGTTCTACGTATCAAAAGAATAAAAACTCATTATGCAGTTTTATAAAACGTCCACTATTCAAATATTTACCGAACTAAAAACATATAAATCTAATCAAAATACAGTATAAATGATTAACTGTTTATAATTAATTAAATGTACTTTAAGAAATAATTCATGAGTAAATCTGAAAGAGTATAAAGACCAATCATTTCAATAATAGATTAGTTATATTTCATTCATGTACTGTAAGTGCAATAAACGTTTCGTAATTAATTACCACCGCCGGGCAGAAAACGTCATATTTAAAATGCCTGAGTTTGAGAAGGACGTATTTATTACTATAAGTGATTAATACCTTAAATTTAAGGCAAATGAACTCTGTCTATTCCGACATTTGCTTATAGAAGAAAGACTCTTATTCTCTTATTTGCAATTTCATAGGATAGTATAACGATGATTATTTATACCCTGGCCCTCAATTAGAGTCTAAGGCTGAGTCCTTGGTTAGCGAAGACGTCAGTGCTTGTGCTAATGCCGCCAGAGAGCAGACTAGCCATTCATCCGTAGACGGTCGACCGGCTCTACCCGTATAAGTCAAGGTCTATCTATGGAATAGAAAGGGTCTCTTCCTGTCTCTTCTGTCCGCGACTAGCCTAAACTAGAGTCAAGGAGTAAAGGTCTAGTCCACAGGCTTCAGCTGGTCTCCCGACGGAACTGGGTTTTTAAAATAAATTGACTTCAATAATGTAAGATAGTAAATATATTTCAAAAGCAACCACACGTGAACAGTCTAAGGATCGGAGCTTTGTGTAAAATATTCAATCTAGTTACACATTATTTACAAGTAGTCCTTATAAATCAATTAAATCATTTCGTTATTTCTTATTTAGACTTATATTTTAAGGTAAAAAACAAATCAACCTGTAAACAAAATACAGAAGGTCCGCTAGAAACATAATTAAACTAAGATCCTTTTTGATAGTCCTTCGTCACAGAGTCAAATAAATTAAAGTGATTATTTATTAAGTAAAACGGCCGCTGTCTTACTATATTTACGGTCTGCAATTTCAAATTAAGTTACAGAGACATTTAGTTAATTTAATGGAAGTAACGCACCAAAGACGTTGGAAAGTAAATATTTAAATATAGCTTGACGAACCTCGAATAGAATATGCTCAATTGAATAAAGTCAACAAGACACAGTCATGCGCATAAGTAGCCAACGCAACGGACGACCACTGCAGAACGATTTCATTAGATTATACTTATAGGCACTTAGATTGAATTATTTACTAACCACCAACCCACCTCATAAGTATGTTTTATTAATATTTCATTCTTTCTATTTGTTTTATCAATATTCCGTTCTTTCTATTTGTACTAACCATCTAAGCATCCAGTTCTCTATCTTGGTCACTATTTTATCAGACATCCATCAGATTAATCCATCTATCAACGTGACTCTAGTTAAGTATACGTTAAGTATATATACGTCTCACACTATTGATTTAAATCACCGTATAACAAATGAAAAAGGTCAATCATTATGTATAATACTTTCTACATCCGCCTACATTCGTGTCTCTCCCCTGTCGCCAATCCATTTGTGTAGATAATTGTAATATTTTGAACTGAATATCTAGTTTCCCCACAGGGGACAAAGCCTTGAAGAATTGTGGGCACAACTCTATTTGACGATTTTGTGGCTTGAGATATTATTAAAAATCACGAAATTAAAAAGATTTATTATTTAAATTTCATTACGAAATAGTGAATGCGAGTATTTCTTCAAAGTTGTAATTAAATTCAAGTTTCAAAAGCGGTAGAACAGAAGATTGTTAACACTGACAAGAAAAAATATCATTCATTTTAATTTTTTCCATAACAAGAACATCTATTTATCATTGTTAGCATATAATAGTAATAAAATTATAATATTTTATCCATTAGGCAGTTATCAGGCCCTGAATAAATTACGAGTGTCATTTTCTGATACTGGTAGAATTGGTCTTTTGGCAATGTACCGATGGCACTAAAGATTTATTAAATTACATTATATTAATACCTATCGATAAAACAATTACGTAAGATCAGACCTCAGGCCATGCACACAATAAATATGATGGGTTTGATTGTTTTACTAAATTTGGTGTAGGTAGGATTAACCTAGGTTAGGTTAATCTATTTTACTACTTACTAAAACAAATTATTATGTCAACTTAGAGGAGGTAAAAAAGCTATTCTCACTTCGTTTAAACAAATTAAAAATATTTTAGTCTTTAAGGAACTTCTAAATTAATTTTCACCGATAAGTGCCTAGAAATTTCATCAAAACATTTTAAGAATGTAGTTTGGGAATGGGATGTTGAGCTAAGAATAACCTTTTCATAGACGTAGAAGGTACCTATAGAATGTTGCAAAAACATATTATGATAGGTTGGTTTTTTAAGGTAATGCTGCATTGTTCAGTGCTGTGTGGGAATTTAACCTTTTACTTTAACCCTTTTTTTCGTTTAGGACTTAACACTAACGTTACTAATAGTAACGAATAGTTAAAACAGGATTTAGATAATTTGTTTGTGTTAAGTATAGGCTTAAATCGTGCTGGGAATACGCTCGAGGGATATGCCAGAAGTTATCTCACCTCCAGCAGTTGATGGGCCGAGATGGCCTTGCGGTATTTCGATCCGTGTCCTACGTAAGCACTCCGCTGGCTCAGGCAGGTTTTCTCCTGCTCCAAGGGGATTTCTGCACATAAAAAGAGGGTGGGATCGAGGATTGAATAGCCATAAGCATTCTCTATCCCATACACTTTCTTTTCTCATACTCTCTCTTGCCAATCGTGTCATGTACACTTTTGGAGGTTAAAATTCGCTCATTCGTAATAAAGTACCATAAAGTACCTGAAAAAATTTTCAGCCTTTCCTTACTATTACAATGTTGTCCATATAAATGCTCAAAGCATTCCTGGACATTATTGTGATCTGCTGGCTTCTTTCAATAATTTTGACTGTGTTCATGCTATCCTTATCTCTGAATCTTTTCTTAAGCTTCCACTCCCTTCCACCCAGTATTCTGTACCCGGGTATAAGCTTGTGCGTGTTGACAGAACTGGTAAGGGTGGCGGCGGGGTTGCTGTATATCTGCGTGGGGATATTCCTCATAAAATTGTTGACCAGTCTCCAGGTGTATACTCAAATTTTACAGAATATCTTTTTATTGAAATTGATTTTAAGCACACCAAAGCATTACTTGGCGTATACTACAGCCCTGTGAGCAATATTGATTATTTCTCTGCTTTTCAAATACAATTGGAAAAATTTTCGTCAATGTATGAACATAGAATTATCCTCGGGGACTTTAATACCTGTCTACTAAAACAAGATTCACGTAGCCGTAAACTCTGCTCCCTTGTTTCTTCTGTAGACATGCACATTCTCTCCCTAAAAGCCACCCAAAAGGTTCCTAAAACTCAGCCTTCGCTACTGGACTTCATTCTAGCCTCCAACCCTCATAAGGTGGCCTCACACGGTCAGTTATCTGCTCCTTTTTCATACCATGATCTCTTATATCTCTCCTATAAACTTCGTCCTCCGAAATGCCAGGGTAAATTTCTATATCTTCGTAATTTTAAAGACATTGATCTGGAGCGTTTGGATCGTGGTCGTCTGTTTATGACTGCAATGATCTGGATGGGAAGGTGTCTATCTTTACCAGCACATTGTTGTCAATCTTTGATGTACATGCTCCTCTTAAAAAGGTAAGAGTTAGACATCGTCCTGCGCCATGACTTTCTCCAACTATCAAAAACATGATGTTAAAGCGAGATAAGGCCAAGCGCAAATATATGAAGTGCCCGTCTGAGGAGGGGTTGAACTTATATAAGAAACTGCGTAATCGCTGCAATCGTATGTGTAGGGATGCGAGACGAGACCACATTCACAAGTCAATTGAAAACCTTGACACTTCACAACAATGGCAGTTCCTAAAATCCTTGGGTATTGGTAAGGTCGCCCATGACAACCTTACTGACATGGATCTCAATGCATTAAATGCTTATTTCTCAGCGCCTCCAACTGCTATCTGTATTGATGTTAAATCTTCAACCTTAAATCTTCCCTCTTCTCTTCCACTACCTTTAAATACTTCCTTCTCATTTCATCCGGTAACAGAAGCGGATGTTAGTAAACATTTAAAATCCATATCCACTCGGGCGGTCAGTGAGGATGGCCTTCAACTTCAAATGTTTCTCCCCATCGTAGACCTCATTCTTCCTATCCTAGCTCACATTATAAACTACACCTTATATTCTAATCCTTTCCCTTCATCATGGAAGAAAGCTTCAGTTATACCTTTGCCCAAAGTACCCAATCCTACAACATACTCCCAATTCCGCCCCATTTCAATTCTTCCCATCCTGTCGAAGGTACTTGAGAGTATTGTTCACGATCAACTCACCTATTACCTCTCCTCTAATGGCCTGCTAAGACCTTTCCAATCTGGCTTTCGCCGTGGCCATAGTACTATAACAACTCTAGTTAAAGTTACAGATGACATAAGATTGGCCATGGAGAACAAACAACTTACAGTTTTGGTCTTATTGGACTTCAGCAGTACCTTCAACTTAGTTGATTTTGACATTCTCTTAGGTATTCTTTCATCCATCAATGTTTCTGCCTCTGCAACTACATGGTTTAAATCATACCTCCGTGGACGCTCACAATCTGTTAGAATGAATGACGCTTCCTCCGATTGGTGCGACTTACTAGCAGGCGTTCCACAAGGTGGCGTCCTTTCTCCTCTTCTCTTCTCTGTCTTCATAAACGCCATCACGAAGGTCCTAACTTCGCATTATCACCTCTACGCAGACGACTTGCAGATATATCGACATTTCAAAGCTGATGAACTACCTAGGGCTGTGGATGCCATCAACAGTGACCTTGAAAACATCAATATCTGGGCCAAATCTTTTGGACTGCTGGTCAACCCAAAAAAATCTCAAGCGCTTATTATTGGTGGTAGACACATGCTCCGCCTCCTGGATCATGATTCTCTGCCTCCAGTAACATATGATTCTGTACTTATTGGTTATTCCAAAAGTGTAAAAAATTTAGGCGTGCACATCGACTCTCTGCTTGCCTGGGATGTTCACATCGCGGAGGTAAGTAGAAGGGAATACTGTTCATTTCAATCCCTCAAACGTCTCCAGAAACTCCTACCTCTTCAGACTAAAGTTACTCTTGCACAATCTCTCTTACTCTCTCTACTAGACAATGCTGATGTCTGTTTTCTCGATGCATCGGAAGAACTGCTGAACAAACTCGAACGCTTGCAAAATCTGGGAATCCGCTTTGTGTTTGGCCTTCGTAAATATGACCATGTCACGGAATATCGTAAAAGATTGAACTGGCTCCCTATTCGGCAGCGCCGTGACCTACACATCCTAACTCTTCTCTATACTATTCTTCACAATCCTAATGCTCCAATTTATTTGCGGGAACGCTTCAATTATCTTGTGCCTAGCGGCCAACCCTGTCGTCTTTCTTCCTCTCTTCTGCTTCGCACACCTGCACACAGTTCCAGCTGTTATGATGGATCCTTCACGGTACAAACTGTACGTCTTTGGAACGCACTACCTCACTCCATTCGCAGTAGTAAATCTCTGGACATTTTCAGAAGAAGAACAAGGGAACATTTTCTCTCACAATAATGAAGTCTGTATATTTATATATGTATACTTTGTATATTTATATTATATATGTATATATATATATATAAATATATGTATGTAGGTATATTATGTGTAGGTGTAAGTATGTATTAATATAATACTATGTATGCTATGTTTGTGTAAATACATGTATGTACCTACCTATTCAGGTAGGTACGCTTATTTTCTTTTTTATTTTAATAATTTGTTTCTTACTTTTCTTTTCTTTCTTTGTTTATCTTTTCTTTTTCTTTTTTTGTAATGTACACTTCTCATCCCCCTTCATTATTATATGCTTCTCTGCTACTCAAAGGTTTGCTGGGAGAGAACTCATTTTGAGTTAAGCTCGCCTTTGTACATCTTCTTTGATATGTTTTATTTATGATCTCTGTACTGTGTGCGTGTAATAAAGAATTTAAAAAAAAAATCCCCACAGATGCCTCTCCACCGAAACTGGTGAGAGAGGTTATGTTGGACTTGAACCGACAAAACGCACGGCACCTGTGGGTCATTGTTAGTTGCCGAAGGTGAGGTTGGCAGGCATATCCCTCGCACCCAGGCTGACCCAGGGCTATCTCTCTAAATCTGGCCCTCCTCGGGTGCGGGGATAGGGTCCCCATCTCGTCCCCAGAAATGATAACACGCGCAACGTACGCCGCCGCCGCGGTTTGCTTCTGCTAGGGTGACATGTGGCTCCACCCATCACCCCAATAAAGTACCTTTGCTTTCGAGCGGTTAAATAAGAAACCTTACTCTCAAAAATGTCTCTTTGTCGAATATTCTTAAATCTTATTATAATACATCTTCCTCGAATCTTATCGTGGGCAGATCATCTTTTGATACCGTTCCCTAACAAGTGAGATAATCTGGCTGTAACAAAACATACCCATACTTTGTTACGTAGACAAAGTAACTCGAGAACAAGCTCCTTTCAAATTGCTCAGCGGTAAATATAAGTTATAAATACAACTACTGCCATACAAATATTATATCGTAAGACTTGTTTGTTGGCTATTATGAGAACCTTATTGCATTGAGTATTGAATGTTTACTGTAGTACAAGCCAAGTTTATTTTTATGGTATGGTAAAAATAAAACTGAGGTTTTAGAGCATGCTCTAAAACCTGTTTTATTTTTACCATTTTATATTTTTGATATCGTTATGTAGTACTACTAGTAATCAATCAACATGCCAAAACAATTAATAATTGAAACAGTAAATTGTTTTAGTTATATGATGATAAACGCATTACTCGTTTAATAAGATAAATATAATTGTTTGTGTATACTCGTAGTAGAACTCTTGATTACAAATTCGTATCTTAAACATTACGGTCACACATATATATATATATAATATGTTATAGTACCTATCTGGTGAGCAGTTTTTACTTTTTGTTTTTTTTTTATTCCACTTAGGTGACAAACAACCTTATGTATAGTGGTCGTCGTAGCCTATGGATGCAAAATCAAAAGTCTCACTCGCGCTGCCAACCCTGCAAGCATTGAGAGTTTCTTTGCCGTCAGTGTAAAAGACAAAGCAGGACAAGCTTTTGGCCTTTCCACTGATAGCACAAAAACCCTCCAGTGTGCTCTGGCTACCCTAGTCACCGCCGGTAACACAACACGAGGTTATTATGGCCGCGGTATTCCGTAGGTTGTGTGTTGGTGTGTGTGAAGATTCGGAACAAAAATCTCTTGGTTGCAAATTCGATGCCTTGGAGCCTATTACGCTACCGTCACCTTAACACCCTATTGATGTACTTATTATGTAACATGTTCCGTTATAAAATGATTGATTGGTTTATTAAATGTAACATACTTAGGAAACATGTAAGTGCAGTTATAGCTTAATTATACTAACCCTAATATAACATGTTTCTCACAATCGGTTCATTAACACAACAAGCGAACATCAAAATTCGTGATTTGAAAATTGCAAAAGTAAAGTCAGTTAATTCATTTAAGGGTTGTGGTCATGGCCTTTGAGCGACATAAACGTTCCTTGTGTAATAAAGAACGCTCTTTGTATAAAATAGCCTTTATTTATTTACGTACTTCGTTTTACATTCACACAAAAAGGCTAACAAAAATGGGACGTTGCAAGGTTTTTCTATATTCATTTCATACACAGTAAAATGTGTGAGTTTGGTTTTTAGGAATTATTCAATAAAATATCAGAATTTTACTTAGCACTGTGAGTAATTCAATGTATAAAGGATAAAATAAGAGTATATTTAGAAGTTTTATAAACTAGTGGGTACTCCTATAGCACCAGGCTACGTGTAAAGTGTTCTTCGCAGAAGTTCTTAACGGGCGCTTTCAATTCCTTGTACTTTCCATATAAGTAGTTCAAAACATAGATAGACATATTGTAGATACCTTAGTGGGTACAATTACTATTGTTTAGATGGCATTACATAATCTATTGGAAAGATGAAACACATCATAAAAAATCATTAATAAGTAGATGCTGGCTGCCCCAACTTTACAGGGGAAAATTTCACTGAGAAACATTTCTTTATAAATAAGGTACCCTAAATTACACCTTCTATTATAGCTATGTGCTAGCAAAAGTCCATTTGAAGCTATTTCAGAAATTAGTCAAATCAAACCAACTCAAAAACGTTAAAATATAGCTGTTTATAGCCTTTATATTAATATTGTAAGTATTCATTAGCTATGTAGATATTTACTAAAAGAAAATGTATTATTTTATATTTCCCAAATGCGTTTCAATTTTATTTATTTGTATGCATAAATCGTGTGGTTCCTGGCAGAGTAGAATTTGAACCACCCCATCTCTTCCCATGCGGTGTCATACAAGGCGATTAAGGGATGAGGCTGTTTAACGTCAGATAGATATATACAGCCAAGACTCAACCTCGAGTCAACAAATAGTACCCGGAAGACGGCAATAGACTTACCCCTTATTACGTGGGACCGAATTTAATGATTGGTGAAATCTGGGTGTCTGCCTAATCTTCCAGGGATAAAGGCGTGATTATACGTATGCATGTGTGTATGTATAGATACATTTTCAAAAAAGCTGTACATCGTAATGATAACAATTAAAAACACATTTTCTTTTTACTTCTACAATGTTCTTCCTCATTAAAAATTAGACTAATTTTAGTACCACATAAATTTTCGTCCCTGCAATTTAATTGTGATGGTGCCAGCTGTTCTATGTTTTTATTTAATGTGCTCTTAAAAGGGTGACAGTAATAACTTGGACAAGTATCCATCCTTTTTGTTACTTTTCTTAATTGTTATTTTTTTGTAATTTGCACTCCCGATTGTCAATTACGGACAATATTGTCTGAATTTTGTCCGTGTTGTGGCGGATATCAAACCAATAGTAGCTGGGCAAATTTTAGTGAACTTGTAATGGCATGATTTTTTGTTTTAAATATAGGAAACGTCAACTTGACTTCACCTCACCTGATGGTAAGTTAAAGGCAAAGTCTCAGAAAAGAGGGTCACCATTACAGGCACTAAGTAATGTTACAATGGTGGCACTCAGTTTGGCGGCCTCATCAGATGTTTTTTCACGCCCCGCTTAAAGGACCCGGGATTGTAGGAAGAAGGAGACACGTGTGCTGGTAATGAATTCTAAGTCTTGGTGGTGTGGCAAATAAAAGAGTCTCCAAACCGCTTGGTTCTTGCTCGTATATTCTGCACAGTGTGAGGGTGACATCTGAGCCCTGCACGTATTTTCCTATGTAGGAAAGGAGATGGTGGGATTAGTTGGAAGAGCTCATCAGATCACTCACCATGGTAGAGACGGTAATTTTTTTTTATTTATTTAACATATTACATAATAAATACATAAACATAAACTCACGCCTATATCCCCGAAGGGGTAAGCAGAGGTGCTAGCACCTACATTACATAATACGGATATAAATAACAGTTTAGTAGTAATAATGAACCACCAAGGTTTGTGCTAATACTACAATTTATACTTAAAACAACGGATATTTGATTATTATAAATACAGCCAAGGAAGCAACATCTCTAGGCATCTGCAAAGGCTCGAGGGTGTTCGTGACCTCAGGATTCCCAATAATTCGGACCGCACGTCGCTGCAACCTGTCGAGAGTGTCTAGTAGGTATTTCGCGGAGCCATCCCAGAGATGCGAGCAGTATTCCACGCAGGAGCGAATATGTGTCTTATAGAGAAGACACCGCTGCTCCGGCGTGAGAAAACGTCTCACTTTGTTCAGGAGTCCGAGTTTGCGCGAGGCTGTTTTGATAATGCTCTCGATGTAGTTTGTGTTATTCAGTTTGCAGCAAAAACAGCCATGCCTAGGATATTAAGATTGTCCTGCAGTGGCAGCCTGCAGCGTACTCCAAAAAGTGGGAAGGGGAAGGAAAGAACTTTGCTGTGAACGCACAAGCCTGCGTCTTCTTGGCATTGAACTCGACCAGGTTCTCAGAGTTCCATTGAGAAATGTGATTCAGGATCCGGTCCAGTTCAGTGACAAGAAGCTATCAGACTGTTAGGCCGCAGGATGTCCGTGATAACTCCCGTGTAAGGTGCTATCGTCTGCATAGCAATGTATGCTGCCAGTGGACAGCATGTCGTTGATATGCAGAAGAAAGAGAGTGGGAGATGTACGTCAACATTTACCTGTAAGAACTTCGAAGCCCATCCATTACAGAGGACGCGAATACGGCGCTCTTGCAGCAATCTAGCAACCCAGTTGCACAGTCTAGAAGGCAGACCATAGGCTAATTCCGGATTTTCTTATTTCGCTATTTTTAAACTATCGCGGTATGAATTCATAATTATACAACGGTTCGGGATTTTTCGCGATTAAATCATTGAACTTACTATTTCTGCCGTCGCGTTGTTTCGGATGCGTTGCAGCACCCATGGTCACGGCTTGACTAGCTGGTAGCGTCGAGAGGTATGCGGGGAAAATTTTTTTGAGCGCCTACCCACCATTACATTTATTATGAACGGTTAGGCTGGCGACACACTACACTCACTATGACAGTTTTTAACGGCACTTTGTTTTTTTGGTTTTAGTATATTAATCACTGTACTCTACATTCCGGATACTTTGAATCCATCTTCCGGATTGAAATTTTTATATTTTTTGATTTCAATGGTTTTTTTTATTTTTTTATACCACTTAGTTGGCAGACAAGCACACGGCCCACCTGATGGGAAGCTGTTACCGTGGCCTATGGACGTATGCAACACCAGGGGTGTCACACTCGCGCTGCCGACCATGAAGAATCCTTCTGATGCCCCTCTTGAAGAACCCCATATTGTTTCACGCACAATCCGTGAATAGTAGTGGCAATCAGTGGAGAGGAATTTGGGTTGATGAAGCTCAATCCGGTGATTGGTACCCGACTCAAAATGTTCTGCTACTGCCGATTTGTTGAACTGACAGTTTTTCACAGCTGCGATATGTTCTCTGACTCTCTCTGCAATGGTTCACTTGGTCTGGCCTATGTAGGAACTACCGCAGCTGCAATCCACTTTATAAACACCCGGTGTTTGTAGAGGAATGACGTCCTTCGATGTTCGCACATATTTCGCTACTTTGGCGAACGATTTAAAAATCGTCTTTATGGAAAACTTCCGTTAGCAAGATCCGATTTTGTTCGTTACACCTTTCACATACGGCATATATGCCGGTTGGTGGTCAACACCCGGCAGCATCTTCCTCGGTGCACGTCGCGGCTTTCTAGCACTCGTAACATACCCATTCACCTCAAGAACCTCCTGAACATGATCTAACTCCTGCTCTAGGTGCCCAGGGTCACACAGGTCATTAGCTCGCTTGATGAGCATCGAACTTACTTATTTTAAGTGAAATGTGTGATGATGCGAGGAGGCGTGCAGGTATGTCTGTGCGAGTGTGTTTACGATACACAGTGTGGGCCAAGGAGTCATCAGTTGTTACCATCAACTTCTTACCGTCTAGAAAAGACAATGTTCTTTTGTTCTCAATCTCATACGTAAACTGTGTCTTTACATGTAATGAGTTGAGATACTCAGTAAAGCGAACCACCTGCTTTTAAATTGCCACTGTTGCCTTTAAATTCGCAAAAAAATATGATTTCTTATTTCGGTCGGTTATGCATAAAGTGGATGAAAGTATGTTTTTGTTTACAATTTCTTTCATTTCTACTGAATAATGTCGACTAGCCAACCTTTTGATATGAGTTTTATTCTAATAACGTAACACCGCGCGGTTGCCGTAAGCGTCAGACTTCGTAAAAATATTCTAGATAGTACTAGCAATATACCTCTAGTATATTATACGTATATATATAATACGGAGTCATTATATAACAATTGTCACAAAGTCTTTTGAGATTATGTATTTTTATTTATACTTGGGTATATTTATTAAAAATTAAATAGTATAAGGATAGTTTCTTCGAAGAAGACTTAACATACAAAAGGGCTTACCATGACTTGTTAAATCGCTTGTGTTTTGGTGTGTACATTACAGTTCCATATCTTATATATTTCCATGTTCCTTACCTCTTTCTTGATCGGAACACGAAGCATTATTTGTAAGTAACAGTGATTTGTTCAGTATTTATCATACTCGTATTATGACCAATTTAGCAACAATTTTAATATTGTAATATTGTAAAAGATACGTATAACTAACTCCAAACTCTATGAGACTATCACAAAAACTGAAGATTGCAAAATGTTCAACACCCAAATACGAGAAAGATTTTACTACAATAAGTTAATAATATTGTTAAAAGGGGACCTCGTTTCCAGCTGAAACCAGCCCTCGAGTCAAATGCTCACTTAACATTCAAGTTGTTAGTTAGTCATCAATTTTCCATCCTCCACGAAGTCTCTTTAATTAAGTTATTGTGACCCCTGTAACCCGTTTATGCGTGTCGACCTACACCATTGACCTAAAATGTATGACACTCTGATTTTATCGTATTAATATTATAAATGTTAAAGTTTGTGAAGATTTTTGGGTTTTTGGAATTTAGTTATTCTATCACGCTCTAACGGCTGAAGGTCTGGTTGGAATTTGATATATATATAGGGATAGATTGTTGTACGCGGACAAAGTAAGTAATTATAAGTCGTAAGTATTTGATAAAAAATATTTGAATTTCAACCATATACTGATAAACATCAAGTACATACCTATAACAACAATATTAAGTAATGTCGTTATGTAACCGAAGTAATTAATTCCTAATGTCATCAGTCAAGCACTACATTTTATTTGTGTTAGTGGGACTATAGGCATAAAGCTTCCCATGACCTGATCATTAATCAGAAGTTTAACAAATATCATCAAGTCATGAAGGACAAAAAGTACTTATGTCTCTCTTTTTAAGCTTATAATATAATGCTTTCACTATTTATTTTTACAATTTAGGCGGATCGGACCCTGGTCACTGATATTAAAATGCCACAATAGCCCAATGCTACCGGGAATAACACTAGGAAGTTGATAACGATAAAAGGAGATGTACTAGAATTCTGAATCTTTTCTGTGTTACAAACAAATGTAATTTATCAGTACATGAGTTATTTTAGTATCAGCTCTGGGCACTCGGGTCACAGTTATGACACTTGATATCTACCCTTATCAAAGTTTAACAATAATAGTAAACATAATGTTTTTGTTTGAAATAAATAGACACAAAGGCCAACAGCGGTAGTTGATACCTACATGATAAAATATATGAAAACTCAAAATATTTCATTTTGAAATTTGCATCGAGATACATTAACTAGGTGCATTTAACATCGGTACTATTACTTTCCATTCTGATAGAAGGACTTACAGTCAAATTATAATAAAGAATCTAGGTGTATAGGTAAGAAACTAGGTATTTTCATGGTTGAAAAAGTATCTACTACTAAAAAATAATTTCATTTCACATAAAAATCGATAGAATTTATTTGATATCAAAAAAATACATTTCAAGTAGCATTTGTTCAATTATGTACTGCTTAACAATATATGATTACAACTTCTAAATTAAAATGGTTCACTTTGTAACACTCAAAACATTAGGATCCTCCTTGACTGCCGCTTTTAGTTGTCCAAGAAAGAGATCGATAGAAGATGTCATTCGGAAGTTAGCTTTAAACTTCTCACAGTTCTTCAAAAACACTGGGTACAAATGGCTCAGAAAAGCGTGGTCGACAGTGGGAAACAGGTGGTGCAATGCATGGTCGCCGAAATTGGTCATTACTTTAAAAAAGTTCCCGTTAATATCAGTACGATCCATCACAGCTTCGAGTTCGTGCATGCCCCAATCCACAGTAGCACCCCTAAAAAAAGCATAAATTATATTTAGTAGATATTTAATCCCAAGAACAAAAGATAAATTTATAACTGTAAGCATTATGTGACAACGATTATACTGTAAACATGCTGTAAACAAATAAGGAAAGCAGTGAATGGATTTTGTGTAAAATGAATCATAATATACTAATTTCTGTAACTAAAAAGTATTGCTATGTATGTCCTAGGTATCTTTAAAAAAATACCCCGAACAGTTGAGGAATGACCACATCAATATCTATCATGTAATAGACGTAATTGACTTAAATATTATCATAAATCTAATTACAACACTCGTATACTATGCTATCACATAATTAGGCAAATACTGTGATAGCAGATATTCAAAAATAGAGAATTTAAAAAGAAATAGGATTTACTAATATTTTGTTATATACTCACTCGACTTCATCCCCATCTTTGAAAATGTTTGGGTGGTGGTGAGCGGCGTTTACTCCAATACTGTAGAAAATTAAACTTGCAGTGCAGTCGATCCATAGCCACATAATCACCGTATCTAACAAAGAGGAACCACTAGCAAAATACATCCATATTGGTAAAAGGAAGCCGATACCATCGTGCCATTTATAGTGATTCTTGAAAAAGCCTTCTTGTGTGAAGTTTAAAGAAAACCTGAAAAGAATGAAGATTTCGTATAGAAACAAAGAAAGAATGTAATGAGAGTGAATGAAGCGAGAGTAGTATGTCAGGATCGTAGCAAATGGAGATCCGTGATCTCTGCCTACCCCTATGGGAGACAGGCGTGATTTTATGTATGTATGTATGTACAAAGAAAGAAAGAATACCTAATTACTAAGTAAACACGCGGAATATTCCTAAAGCCAAAATTCACGCACACATTACACTAGGTACCTTTGTAAGCGCTTGCACGTGGCTCCACATGCGTGAAACATTTGTACACGTGCTATTTTTTAAATTTCCTTTTTATACACACCTTGCCGAAACAACAACGAATTCAACAAAAAAAATATAATTCAATTTGGTGCAGTCTGCAATTTTGGGATTCATTTGTTTACTAAACATTTTTCAATTTAATTTAATTTATTTTATTGCGATATATGGGAACAAAGATGCTACAGGCAAGGTCATTAATATATGGGTACAAAGATGTTACAGGCAAACCATTTTTGAACCACATGGGCATGCAATAATGTTAGATATTATGACAAAAATGTAATCACTTAGTATTAACTGGCAATTAAGAATTTGCATTCGAATATAATTTGAAATATTTATTTATCTTTAGAAAATTAATTTAAATAATATTCCTCACCTCCTGCAAAATGCTAAGATAAAAAGAAAGGGAAAAACTGCAAACTCAACCAGTAGAGTAAATTTTGCATATGCAGGTTTTTTTCTAGGGTTCCAAAGTATAATAGGCTCCAATCCACTAACTTCTAAATCCATAAGAGTGTTGGGATATAAATGATGTGACAGTGCATGAGAAACTCGAAAATCCCTGTAGAAAAAAAAAGAAATTTAATATAAATTTAGGTTTTCAATAGTTCTAAAATTTATAACCCTAGTAATATAATTTTAAAGTTACCTATAAGACCACATGGTTAAGTTGAAAAGGTACATTCTCCAGTTTGATCTTCTGTGTAAGTAATTATGTGAAGCAACTGCCGTCCATGCTAGACATACAGATGCTATCAGATATGATAGTAACACAAGCCAGTAATTTGTTAGCCACAAAGATAAAAAGGATGTCACCATCAAGGTTCCCAAAAGACCGTCAATAATGCTGTCAGTTCTTTTTGATTCGGTTGGTGATATCTTCTTGAGCTCTTCCACAGCTTCTCGTTTAAATGTTTTATAGAAACCATCTTCTTTAAATGTGAAAGGTGAGTTTCTCGGTGTTTTAGCATCTCTAACGTGAAATTTTTCTAACATTTTTACAGCAACGTTAGACAAGTGATGCGTCTCAAAGGCTTCAGTGATGTCTGTACCCTGAAAATATATTAATTGAAATATTTAAATTTTATAGGAGGTAGGACACGGCGGTTTCTCCGCCCAATTGAGCAGTCCGACTGGGGAAATACCTCCGCCCTACAGGATACCGCGGTTATAATAACTTCGTGTTGTGTTCCCAGCGGTGTGTAGGGCAGCCAGAGCTTACTGGAGAATTTGTGCTGTCAGTGGGATGACTAAAGGCTTGTCCTGATTTGTCCTATACACTGACAGCACAGAGACTCTGTGCTTACAGGGTCGGCAGTGCGACTGTGGCTTCTCTGGTGTTACACACACATAGGCCACGGTAACCACTTTCCATCAGGTGGGCAGTGTGCTTGTCTGCCACTAAGTGGTGTAAAAAAATAATAATATTAAGTATATATCCAATCTACGCATCTGAATATTCTACATAAAATGTATATACACACATCAACAAAGTCTAGGGAACAAGGACATTTCTAGTTTTTATTTAAAAACCCTTTCTTGTAATAGTGAGTGTTTTATATCAATAGAAGGGTATTTTTATACCGTTTTTAATTTTAATTTTAATAAAAACATTTTCATACCAATTTTTTTTTTTTTTTAAGAAAGAATTGAATAGTGCCAATATTGAGTATTACAACCTTCTATGATTAGGCACAAAAATAACGAGGTAGTAAGAAATACAGTAATTAACCGTACTTTAAACGTTTTTAATAATCTGTAGGACCTCCTAAAGCATTAGCAACAGCTCGACAAAGGCGTGGCATACTTAGTATGAGATTGTCAATCATCGTCTGTGGAATATGGCTCCATACACTGCGAAGGTGTAAAAAATTAGTTCTTCAGTGTTCAGATTTTCCAAAGAATCACTGAAAGCTCTTCTCCCAAGCAAATCCCAGGCATGCTCTATGGGATTGAGGTCGGCAGACTGAGCAGGCCATTCCAACGTCGTCATATTGTGCTCGCTTAACGCATTGACCACTACCCTCGCGGTGTGTGACCGTGCATTATCTTGCATGAACATAAAATCTTGACCGAACTGCTGTCGATGAGGGATTACCATGGGGTGTATAACCTCCTGAATGTATTGGTTTGCATTCAAATTGCCCCGTATCCAAACGAGGTCGGTCCTTCCACCAAGGCGAATTCCAGCCCATACCATGATTGTTCCACCTTGGTAAGGATGAACTTCTTGCGGATTCTGGAGACGACTCCGACGTCCAGGAACTCGCCATATACGCACTCTTCTCGAATCAGGATGAAAACCGAAGCAAGATTCGTCGGAAAACAGAACCCGTGCCCATTGATGGTCGGTCCACTGTAAATGTGCGTTAGCCCACAATAAGCGACGACCTCGATTTCCACGTCGAAGAGCTGGAACCCTAAGCGGTCTGCGAGCATAAAGATTGGCTTCGTGTAGTCTTCTTCTGACAGTTTGATCGCTAATAACCACTTGATGCTGAGACTGGAGGCCTGCGACCAACTGACGAGCAGTAATCGTGGGTTGCCGCCTTGCGGAATTTTGCAAGAAACGATCTTGTCGCGGGGTAGTAACCTTATTTCGTCCCCTGTGACGTTCGGCAACATCCCCTGTAGACCTGTAGCGTGCCCATAATCTGCAAATTACGCTTGGTTGGGTGTTGACAGCATCCGCTACGTCACGTTGAGTTCCTCCAGCTTGCAGCACACCAACAGCCCTTAACATCTCTTCGCGACTTAAATGACGACGTGACATGATGACTACAGTCACAAAAATGCACAAACCATACGTAAAAGACGTATTATTGATAATAAACGTTATTTACAATCAAAAAAAATAATTTTTATTTTGCCTCAGAGAAACTGCACAATCAAACACTTTTAAAAGTTTTCCCTCCATATTCGAAAATCATTACTTATTTAAATTTATTTTTAAATTTCGAACAACTCTGTAATCTACTTTATTGTAGGTATTTTTATTTATTTGCTGCCAGTTATTTGCAAAACAAGATTTACACCAAAAAAAATAATTGGGGTCATCTTGTTCCCTAGACTTTGTTGAGGTGTTTATTAGGATATAGTACATCTTAGAGTTATGTACATTTTAAAAACTTTTCAGTGCGCCCCGTCACCCTACTTGAAAAGGTCTACAATGTGTAAATAGTGTTTTAGTTCAAGTTTTAGGAAAAGGTACTTGGAATAAAGAATTATGTTAGACTTAAGAAATATGCACCTAGAACTGATTGCTCCTCAAGCCTATGAAAATAAATTGTATATACGTAAGCACATTTCAATTGGTACGGTGTAGTTCCAAATAATCTAATATGAACTCTTAAATAATAAAGAGAAAAGATAAAGGAACAAGTTTCTGTGAAGAGTTACTGGTTTTATTGAAGAACCAGACCTGGTTTACACTAAAAGATATAAATAATACACTTAAAATACTAAATATAGGATAAGTTAATGCCTAATAACATATCTACATATATATTATTTCAAACCAATTCATACTGTTATTTGTATTAAATTACGAACGGCTATAATAATAATTTAAATGAAGGTACTTTTTATCCTTTTAATATTAAACAGTAGAATAAGAAGTGATTCCTTCTGTGACTATTGGTTATGTGTGGAAACTCTAAGTAATATAAAATATAGTAAACAGAACCTAAATGTATCCTATTCAATGTAACTTATAATACTAATACATTTTGTGGTCGCTGTACGCGCATTACAAGAACAAAGGAACATTCAGTTCAGTTCAGTTCGAAGCTACTAAGTTAGGTATGGAAAAGTAGTGTTTAACAAAAACTTTCCACAAAGTCGTGTACCACTATACAAAAGGTTCTAATTTCCGCATAGTTTTCTTTGCACTATATATCTATTTCGTTTTTATAACAATGTGAGAAGTTCTTAGCATGATCGCTTGGTGGAAACGTGAAATATATTTACATATAGTTTACCTTTGACAGTTCCAGCCACTCTGCACCACCAGGATGTTTGTTCACAAACTCGTTGAGATCATAAATACCATCATGAACTCTCCACAACCCCTCTGCACCATCGTCCATGGCTTTCCCTTGCAACCATTGTATAGGGTGCTTTGATCCTTTGTCTCTGAGTGAAGGATACTTCAGTTGAGGGAAACTAACATGAGTTTTCTTTTCTGTAGCTCTTCGATGAGCTATCTCGATATATTTTTCTTTTGGAGCCATTTTATTTATAACATCACAATAATGTGTCAATAACGTAGTGTACACAGTTTGAGATACCAAGACAGTTTAAACTAAAATTATGGTACGCTCTTTTATATCACGAGAGAGTATTATTTACTGTTAATGTATAGATATGCTTTATAAACAAAACATTAACTAGGTAGGTTATCAATAGCGGGAGCAATAAATTTAAAAGTACACCGCTTAAACGAGATAGTAAAATAACAACGGGCTATATCAGCAGGATTACGATTATACCTACTATTTAGGCTAACATTCGGTAATCGCAAAATTAAAATGTTATATAAGTTGTATACATGACTGTATGCAATAAAGCAATATAACGTCGAATCAATGATACAATATGAAGAGAATTTAAACATCTGCTATGTGTGCTATTTCATACTCAATCAAATTCTAAGGAATTGGGCGACAATAAATTCATAGTATAATATATAAAGTAATAGAAAGTGTATTCATTCCATTTACCAAAAAAAGGTAATACAAAACGGATTATTATTAATATTTTAAAATCTTTTGACTGATAACAGATAGGACGAGTTAAATCTTTATACTATAAAAAATAAATACTCAAATAAAAATTAAATTCTGGGACTTCTCGCGAAATTTAATATTTATAAAACCCCCGTCACAAAAAACAACCCTTAAAACGTCGAAAATAAGTTGTGTTAGTTAACCCAATAACTTTGATATACCTATCTAGTAATACATATTTTGATTCAAGCCTTGTCATGTTGGGGGACCCTAACTCGTAGAGCACTACGTCATATTATCGAAATGATCCAAGGTCCCCCCGACAATGACAACGCTTGAATCAAAATATGTATTACTAGGTAATCAAAGTTATAGGGCTTACTAACAATAACTAACATTAACAATTTATTTTCGACTTTTTAATGGTTAGTTTTTGTGATGGGGGTTTTCAAATTTTTTATTTAATTTTTATTTTATACTTTTTAATTTGATCTACTCGTCAAGCTCTTTGATTTGATACCCATACTCAATACTCAATACTCAATACATTTATTGCATTCCATATTGTGATACAGATGTCAGATTAAGATGAAGTTACAATTATGAACCCTGTCGGGCACAGCACAATGTTTGGAGAGAGGGATAATTTACTATTATACAGTTTCATTACAATTTTAATTTTAGATACATATTAAGTTTTTTATACCTTGTCATTTGAAGAGTGATGATGTGATACATAGGCTGCTACTTATGTATGCGGAATCTGGGATTCCAATAATTTTAAACGCAATGTCTGACCTCCAAGCACATATTCGTTCTTTTTTTAAATACTGGCCGCTAATATTTTTTTTCTTATATACGTTAGTGTTTTGTTTTTGTTGGGTTTAAAATGTCATATCGCTGAAAAAATGGAACTCACTCGTGAAAATATTCGTGCTATGATTTATTACGATTTTCGACGTGGTTTAACGCAACAACAGTGCGTAGATCAACTAACTTCGACTTTTGGTGGTGAAGCTCCATCAAAAACGACTGTGTATCACTGGTTTAGTGAGTTTAATCGCGGGCGGAGTAAGCTAAGTAAGCGGTGGTTGTGCCACAAAATATTGAAGCTGTGCGAAAACTAATAATGCAAGACCGCCATGTTACGTATCGCGAGATAGAGGCCATTCTGGGCATATGTATGACGAGCATTCATAGGATATTACATGAACATTTGTCTGTAAAAAAAATTTGTTCGCGTTGGATCCCGCACAACTTAACTGAGGATCAAAAAGATGCTCGCGTCGAATGGTGCAAGAAAACCTTGAAAAAATTCAACGGAGACGACTCAAAATCTGTTTATAATATCTAAACAGGTGACGAATCCTGGATCTACGCGTACGATCCCGAAACTAAACAACAATCAACAGTTTGGGTGTTTCAAATTGAGCCAAACCCTACGAAAGTGGCTCGTGCAAAAAGCACTGTAAAGCAAATGGTGGCCTGCTTTTTTGGTATTAATGGCCATGTGGCTACAATACCACTGGAGAATCGCAGAACGGTTAATTCGGAGTGGTACACGACCATTTGTTTGCCAGAAGTATTTTAAGAAATACGCAAAAACAACCAGCGACGCAGAATCATACTTCACCATGACAATGCCAGCTGTCATACATCTCAGGAAACAACTACATTTTTGGATGGTCAAAAAATAGAATTAATGGATCATCCACCGTACAGCCCTGACTTGGCTCCCAATGATTTCTATTTATTCCCAAATATAAAGAATAAATTACGTGGTCAACGATTTTCGACCCGTGAAGATGCCGTAGACGCGTTCAAACAGCACGTTTTGGAGATACCTCAATCAGAGTGGAAAAAGTGTTTTAAAAATTGGTTTTATCGAATGCAAAAGTGCATCGATCATAGTGGAGAATACTTTGAAAAACAATAAAAGCATATTGAGCCATATACATTTGTTTATTTTTTCTATTCCGCATACATAAGTAGCAGCCCTCGTAATGATAATGATGTGAGCAGAAGTTTGAATCACTGCTCAAGAGAAGTATATACAATAAGGGAATTTAAATATAGGCAATATTAACTGATAATAATAAATTTAGTTCTATGTCGTATTAACTTTTTTAGTTTCATTAAAAATTGTAACGACGCGCTCTGCGAACGTCGTCACACCGGTTTTAATTCTATTTTTGAACGAAAAGTTTCGGAACGCGGAGTGAATGACATTTTGACGTATACCTGTCAAAGCACCTTTCTTCCTAGCATTGAGGCTGGATGGTCGATATTCATGGCTTCGTAACTTAATTTCAATAAATCTCATAAAAATGAGAGTATTTTGGCCTAAAGGATAATAGTTTGAGTCTTCACAACTATCCTCTTGTGGAATTATAGTTTATTTCTGGTGAGTTGTCATTTTTTAATAAGATTCACTCTGATGGAAATCGCCACGCTCCTAATTTGAAAAATAATTGTTAAAATTCTATTGTTTCAGCTCTTAATCTGAGAATATTATGATTTCTTTTGCTATTGGCATTGTTCCAGCAAAAAAAGGCGGTTCCAATTTGGAAACCTGTAATAAAATTGCATGTCATTAGAACAATACTATATGGGCACGAGGTCCTAATTTTTTATAAATTTGCGCGACTTACCGCCTTAATTTGCTGGAACAATGCCAATAGCAAAAGAAATCATAATATTCTCAGATTAAGAGCTGAAACAATAGAATTTTAACAATTATTTTTCAAATTAGGAGCGTGGCGATTTCCATCAGAGTGAATCTTATTAAAAAATGACAACTCACCAGAAATAAACTATAATTCCACAAGAGGATAGTTGTGAAGACACAAACTATTATCCTTTAGGCCAAAATACTCTCATTTTTATGAGATTTATTGAAATTAAGTTACGAAGCCATGAATATCGACCATCCAGCCTCAATGCTAGGAAGAAAGGTGCTTTGACAGGTATACGTCAAAATGTCATTCACTCCGCGTTCCGAAACTTTTCGTTCAAAAATAGAATTAAAACCGGTGTGACGACGTTCGCAGAGCGCGTCGTTACATTACATCCCTCCCCAAAAAGAAAAAAAGAAAGAAGGAAACTTCCTTTTCTAATGAAAATTATGAGAGTCCAGAACAAAATTCCAAAAAACCTCAAAAGACAAAATGTCTTGCAACATTTTTCAATAAACAAAAAAGGCAATGCGAAAGCATCTTGCATTGGGTATTGCAGAAATAATTATAAATTAAAGAAGGGGAAAGCATTCCTAAAAATCAAAGAATGTGAAAACACTCGAAAAGTAAAGAACCAAACTCAGAAAAGAGTAAAAACTTATTTCAACACAAAAGTGAAAATAAATCCTTCAATAAAACAAATTAAACAATCCCTACTCAATTCCATTCCAGATATCGATTAGGCAACCAACGCCGTCGAATCTAATCCTTGATCTTAACCAGCCTTCTAGCATCAATACAAAAGTGCGGTTGAGCTCCTACGCCACCGACTCTATACCAGCTATTCCTGAAACAAAAATATGAAACTAACAAGATATCGGTTAAGCACCAACGCTGCCGAATCTGAAAGAAAATCGGTAAAAACAATGAAGTTTTCCCACTGTCGGTTAGGTTGAAAAGCCGCCGACTTCAAATTCCTATTCCAACATCCAAAACGTCAAAACAAAATCACAACAAAAGGGTCGTAATAATATATTTATAAGCATTGTGATCGGCATAACACCACCAACTTTCCGAGCACAAGCAAAATATAAAGAAAATATGACAATTGTGACCAGTACAACACCACTGACTTTCTGAGCACAACCGCATAAGAAAAGTATGACATTTGCGACCGGCACAACACCACCGACATCCCGTGCGCAAAGCATAAAAAATGTAACAATGTGTATAAAAACACAATCGTACAAAAAGAGAAAAACGACAATTACGACCGGCTCAACACCACCAGCTTCCCGTGCGCAAAGCGTAAGGTGTGACTATGTGTATGAAACACAATAGCACAAAAAATTGTAAAGTCCAGTAAGACACAAGTTTCCCAAAAAATGGTATAACAAGGTGTGTAAAAAATGCATAAAATGCGTCCAATCCGAGAATCTTAATACTAAGAAAATAACCCAGAACTGTACAAAAATAAAGTTCAAGAAACTTAATTTTCCATTCCCTAAGTGAGTGGAAATAAGTCAAGTGAATTTAATGTAGAAAATGAATATTAAATTTCACTCCTATATTAGAGTAGAAACTAAATTCCTAAATTTGTACAAAATATACAATATTAAATATACAAGTGTATAAAAATATATACAGGAAAATAATCCTATACAACAAAGATAAATAAAAATATAAGATCTTTTGATGTGGAACAATTTGTTAATATGGAGTAGAGTTACACAATAACAAGTCCTAAAATGACCTAAGTTATTTTTGAAGGAAACTAAAATTGAAATTAATAAATTGTTGTGAAGTTCCTAACATACATCTCCTTTCAAAATCCCTTAGCCTCACAAACATCACCTTACAATGGGATTATACTTCAAACAAAGTACCAAAGACAAAGATAGACATTGTCAAAACAAGAATAATTTTAATATTTAATTATTACAAAATATAAATTACTAGTCTCTCAATACATAATGTTTTCAACAATTTTGAACACATGCAAAGTGAACATGATTATAAAAAATGACAGTATTAAATAACAATTTTGATGTCAATACAAAATACAAAATGTTTATATCAGATGTCAAACAAAATACCATCAAAATCATATTAAAATACAAAAGTCAATTAGCAATGTCAACATAAAATACCAAGGTCAATTTCATATTTATATTTTGAACACATGCAAAGTGAACATGATTATAAAAAATGACTGTATTAAATAACAATTTTAGATGTCAATACAAAATGCAAAATGTTTACATCAGATGTCAAATAAAATACCATTAAAATCATATTAAAATACAAAAGTCAATAAGCAATGTCAACATAAAATACCAAGGTCAATTTCATATTCAAAGTTCAGTATACAAACATAATTTTAATTTATTCGATGTCAATATTATATTAATAAAACATTTTCGTACTAGTAATAATGTTAATAATAATATGTTTATGTTAGGATGTATATAATATTTAATGTAATCAATGTCATTCTGAATTGACTATTTATTTATTAGGTATATTTTAGGGTTGTGACTAGTTTTTATCATCAAAGTATACCTGTAAGCTGTAGTAGTTTTTACTTGATAGGAAGTTTTTTAACTTGTTTACAAAAATGCTAAATTTTTGTTCATTTTTAATGGGCTCGGGCAACCTATTATATATTTTTATTGACATGACAAAGGACCTGAAGAATGCATTTCGAGTTTGGAGGTAGGTAGATTCAGTCTATTTTTATGTCTCAGTGCATACCTAGTTTGTATGTTTTCACGTGTAGTGTAGTGTTCTGGATATTTCCGGACAAACTTACTTACCTCCAAAATATACATGCAAGGCAATGTTAATATTCCCAGGTACTGGAAGTGGGGCCTACAAGTGTCTGTCTGTTCTATATTTACTAATATTCTTATTAGTTTTTTTGTTGAGTAAATACAGTTGGTGCGTCTGTACTGTTTCCCCATAAAATGATGCCATAGGTCAGCCAAGAGTATGCATACGCCTATAGTATAGTAGGTAACCAAAGCAGTTGCCAAATCGGTGGTCTTCTTAACTTCCCGTAGAGCATAGGAGAACCTTGATATTATAGATATATATGATATTGAGGGAGATGTGAAATAAAAATTCGATATTTTGTGGTGGCGGCCATCTTGGATATGGAATTTGTCATATTATATGGCATTCTACTAGTCAAGTATTTGATACCCATTTTGAGGGAGTAGAGAAAAAATATTTACTCTGTCCTTTTGTTGCGGCGGCCATCTTGGGCCGATTTTTTTCAAACATAGCTAATAATAATAATACAATTTCTTTATTAAAGCGTCTTTGGCTCATTGGGTTAGTAACAATTTCTTACATGGCTATGTTAGTTACAAATAATTTAAATGATAAATAAAAA
The DNA here is from genome assembly GCA_963662185.1 of Eilema griseolum. Lineage (NCBI taxonomy): Eukaryota > Metazoa > Arthropoda > Insecta > Lepidoptera > Erebidae > Eilema > Eilema griseolum. The sequence continues at coordinate 11,186,035 of OY759238.1, read as the reverse complement.
GAAATTTACAATAAAACAATAAACATAAAGTGCTACAAGGTTATCACTCTAACCTGCTTGCAATCATGCTCAGGACACTGTTGGGGCAGGCCCGCACCCGGCGCCCCGAGGATGCGCACTTCTTCCTGATTGTTGCATAGAAACAGTCAACCCTGGCTTCAGCAAACATCCCTGATGCACTACAGCATCGGGGCAGCCCCATCAACACCCGGAACGCGTTATTGTATTGAACGCGAAGGGCGCCGTAAGCCCGCCCCGTATAATGACTGACGGAGAGAGCCGTCATCTACCCAAGTGCGACTGGCGTCGGTCGGCGTGAGATGTCGTGCGGTGTTCCACAGGGATCGGTTCTTGGGCCGCTCCCGTGGAACATCGGATACGACTGGGTGCTTCGCAGTGAGCTCGCTGACGGTGCCGCCGTCACGTGCTATGCGGACGACACGCTAGTGACGGCGAGCGGGGCTACATACCGCGAAGCGCGGTTGCTCAAGTCGTGGAACAAATCCGGCGGCTGGGCCTTGAGGTGGCTCTGCAGAAATCCGAGGCCATGTTCTTTCATGGACCTCGGCGCACGCCACCACCTGGTTCGAGTCTCACATTGGGAGGCACTCTCATCGGCATCAAGCCCCAGATGAAATATCTGGGGCTCGTGCTCGACGGCCGGTGGGATTTCGGGAAGCACTTCCGAAGTCTGGGCCAGAAATTGGTGGGCACAGCCAACGCTCTGGCGCGGCTACTGCCCAACTTGAGGGGCCCGGAGGACTCCTGCAGGAGACTCTACGCGGGTGTCGTGCGGTCCATGGCTCTGTACGGGTGTCCCGTGTGGGCGGACACTCTGAATGATCGTCACATACCCCTGCTGCAGCGTCCGCAGCAGAAGTTGGCGTGCCGCATCATAAGGGGGTACCGCACGATATCATTCAACGCGGCGAGTCTCCTCGCCGGATCGCCACCATGGATCCTGGAAGCGAGATCCCTTTCGGCGCTATACCGATTCCGAAAGGCGGCGCGGGAGCGGGGTCACGATCCCAAGCCCGAAGAAATTCGGGCCGTGAGATCCCGGCTCCACAGGGAAATGGTGGCGGAATGGAAGCTACGACTAGGGCGACCAGGAGCAGGGCGCGCCGTAGTAGCGGCGGTAAGACCCATCATGGGGGAGTGGCTAGAGAGGCCACACGGCAGCCTCTCGTACCGTCTGACGTAGATGATCACCGAGCACGGGTGCTTCGGAAAGTATCTGCGTCGGATGGAGAAAGAGCCTACGTCCGAGTGCCATCACTGCGACGCGAGCGAGGACTCGGGGCCGCACACGCTCACCGAGTGTCCGGCGTGGGAGACGCCGAGGCGGGAGCTTGTGGCGGCTCTGGGAGTGAGGGTTCTCACGCTCTCCACCTTGTTCGCCCGCGATGGTCCGATGCGCGGATGCGAGGACGGCCGGTGCCTCCTTCTGCGAGCAAGTAATGCTCCTGAAGGAGGAGGCGGGGCGGGAGCGGCAGCGGGAGCGACGAAAGATCGCAAGCCAAGCTGCCCGCGTACGAAGGCAACTCGGGCGTCGGAGGTCGATGTACGACCTCCGCCACTTTAAACCAAAAAAAACCTAAATTTCGTCGTTGTTGCGTCGGGGGTTAAAAACTAAATGTTTTAAAGTACATAATATTAAATCCAACGGGAGTAAACCACCCATGTTGTTTGAAAGATTACGTGTTTATTTCAAGAGATATGTAAAGGGAGTTAATGCCCTTTGATCTGTTAAATATTTACTTCATTCTTTATGAATTCTCTTTCCTCTTAGAGTAAGGTACTAAAGCGAAACTAACATTTAAAATTCACAAATTCAGTTAACTCTGTCATCGACTCATGCATAGAATGTTAATTCAGTCAAAGAGTCTCGTCCCATCAAACCTGTGTCGAGTGGCAATTAATAACGCATCGTCTGGTGAATATCACCGATCTATTCACTGTTCAATTTCCTCATTTCACCTTTGGTTCGTTGATTTGGTTTAGTCGAAAGGTTCATTACCTATTTTTTCGTGGTACATAATGTTAATAGAAAAAAGTGAATCTTTTCGAAATCGGTAACAATATTTCAAAATTTTATTTACTACTCGTATTTTTAGGTAAATTGTAAAAAATAATCTAAGATGAACTTTACGCATGGAATGGCGTACTATATATTTATTTGTTTGAAATTGTACAATTATAATAGCATTGAAGTGTCATCGGTAGCTTAGTGGTTAAGGAGTTGGACTTACAATCGAGAGATCCCGAGCTTAAATTCTGGCCATTACACTACCGACCTGAACCCACCCCAAACACGAGCAATTTAGCTTAGCTGTAGGGGTTAATTAGGTTACTTATATTTAAAGAAAAAAATTCACATAAACTTCGAAATAATTTATTTGATAACTTGATATATTTCATCTAGATTTTTAATTTATTTGTGTTACGTGGTATATTTAACGATGTAGGATTACAATTTAAAAATAATTCACTTTACAACACTTAAGACGTTAGGATCCTCCTTAACTGCCGATCTTAGCTGACCAAGGAAGAGATCCATAGAAGATGTCAATCGGAAGTTAGCTTTAAACTTATAACAATTATTCAAAAACACTGGGTACAAATGGCTCAGAAAAGCGTGGTCGACAGTGGGAAACAGATGGTGCAATGCATGGTCACCGAAGTTGGTTAATACTTTAAAAAGGTTCCCGTTAATATCAGTACGATCCATCACAGCTTCAAGTTCGTGCATGCCCCAATCCACAGTAGCACCCCTAAAAATTATAAATTATATTTAGTATATAACCTCAAGAGTAAAAGAGTAATTTTACTAAAAAACGAGATCACGGCTATGTGTTCGTGCCGTATACATTAAATAAAAGCTTTAATTCTGTAATTAATAAAAAGTATTGTTAAACATGTCTTGGGTATTTTAAAAAGCCGCAAACAGCTGAGTAATGACCCTATATTTTGTAATAATATTTATCTATGATAGGTCTAATTGATTAAAATAATTTTATTAATCTGATTACAAAACTTGTACACTATGTTATCACTAAAATAAAATAATTTAGAAGAAATACAATATTAATGTATTATTCTAAAATAGAAACGTGAATATCTACTCACTCGACTTCGTCCCCATCTTTGAATATATTTGGATGATGATGAGCGGCGTTTACTCCAATACTGTAAAAAATTAAACTTGCAGTGCAGTTGATCCATAGCCACATAATCATCGTATCAATGAAAAAAGAACCACTGGCAAAATACATCCATATTGGTAGGAGGAAGCCGATACTATCGTGCCATTTATAGTGATTCTTGAAAAAGCCTTCTTGTGTGAAGTTTAAGATGAACCTGAAAAGAATGCACGTTTTATTTAGAAAGAAAAAAGAAAAAAGAAAAAAAAGAAAACAAAACCCTTAACAAAGTATACACACATACACCGAATATACCAATAAAATCACACGCAAGCACATTTTACCTTTGTAAGCGATTGCTTGTAGCTCACTAACGTGAAACTATGAATTCGTGATTATTTACTAATACCTTGAAATTCCTCACCGAAACAATAACGAATATGACAAAAAATAATTATTCAGTTTAGTGCAATTGTTTAGCAATGTATACATATTTCTATAATTCATTTTTGTGTTGAAATTTTTAGAATCATTTGAATTAGGAAAATTCATTTAAAAAGTATTCTTTACCTCCTGCAAAATGCTAAGATAAAAAGAAAAGGGAAAACTACAAGCTCCACCAGTAGAGTCAATTTTGCATAGGCAGGTTTTTTTCTAGGATTCCAATTTATAATAGGCTCCAATCCACTAATTTCTAAATCCATAAGAGTATTAGAATATGAATGATGTGAAAGTGTGTGAGAAACACGATAGTCCCTGTAAGAAAGAAGAAATATAAATGTAGGTTTAATTAGTTCTCAGACTTACTGCCCTGGTAATATAATTTTAAAGTTACCTGTAAGACAACATGGTTAAATTGAAAATGTACATTCTCCAGTTTGTTCTCCTATGTACGTAATTATGTGAAGCAACTGTTGCCCATGCTAAAGATACAGATGCTATCAGATATGATAGCAACACAAACCAGTAGTTTGTTAACCACAAAGATAAAAAGGATGTCACCATCAAAGTTCCCAAAAGACCGTCAATAATGTTGTCCGTTCTTTTTGATTCGGTTGGTGATATCTTCTTGAGCTCTTCTACGACTTCTCGTTTTAATGTTTTGTAGAAACCATCTTCTCTAAACGTAAAAGGGGAGTTCCTTGGTGTTTTTGCGTCTCTAACGTGAAATTTACCTAACATTTTTTCAGCAACTTTAGAAAAGTGATGAGTCTCAAAGGCTTCAGTAATGTCTGTGCCCTGAAAATATTTTAATAAGAATTAAACAGAGTCAATTTATGCTTTTGCATACTGTACAAAAAATGACGAAAACATTACCTAGTACATATTATGGATTCAACTTCTAAAAGTTATGTACATTTTTAAAAACATTTAAAATAATAAATAGACGGTAAGTCAACATTCAGAAGAATTAAGGGATGACTCAACATCACCAGTAACTGATCACCGCCAGTGACAGCCTATCTGGCGTAGTGGTAGTGAACGCAGCCACTACGCAGGAGGCGCGCATTCGATTCCCGCTCATTACAAATATGCATTTGCTATTTGTATTGGTCTGGTCAGGTCTATGGCAGTCGTTACGGGTAGTTAGAGCCCTGAAAAGTCCAACAACTGGTCTGACTGCTTTGCTTCGGTATCGCCATTGAGTTGTGGAGGTCATATGACAGTCACTTCACGGAAAATATCGAAGTTCAGCCAATTTCGCAGTTAGACTGGTAAAACAAACCACATACTCCGAGGTGAAAGCTTCGGATGCAACTAGAATTAACGCTAAGACAAAGAAGATAATAGTACATATTTCTAATAATAAACACATGAGCTTCTATACATGAGCAGTAATCACTTCTTATTCTTATACTATAAGAAGTGATTACTGCTCATGTATAGAAGCTCTAAACAATAACAATGTAGTAAACAGTACCTAGTACCTAAATAAGTCCTACCTAGTCAATGTAACTTATAATTCTAAAACTTTTTGAGTTCACTATATGCTCAATACAAGATCAAAGGAACGTTCAGTTGTTTACAGAACTCAGAACTTGCATAGAGGTGAAGCTAGTTTTGTGAAATACTACTTTTCTAAACCTATCTTTGTTTAGAAAAGTAGTATTTCACAGCACAAACTTTCTACAAAGTTGTGCAACACCAAACAATAGGTTTTAATTTGCATTTGGTTTTTTTTTGTACTGGACATCAATTTGTTTTATAATATTTATCATACACACGAAATATATTTACAAATAGTACACCTTTGACAGCTCCAACCACTCTGCACCACCAGGATGTTTGTTCATAAACTCGTTGAGATCGTAAATACCATCATGAACTCTCCATAATCCTTCTGCGCCATCGTCCATGGCTTTGCCTTCCAACCATTGTAAAGGGTGTTTTGATCCTTTATCTCGAAGTGAAGGATACTTCAGTTGCGGGAAGCTAACATGAGTTTTTTTTTCTGCAGCTCTTCGATGTGCTATCTCTATATATTTTTCTTTTGGAGCCATTTCATTTAAAACGACACAAAAATCAAAATTTCGTGTACACAGTTTGAGATAACACACAGTTTGTTTATTTACTGGTAATATATGATATGCTGTATAAAAATCATTAACTAGGGAGGTTGTCAATATAGGGACTATAAGGAGCAATAAATTTAAAAGTACACAGGATTATGATTATACCTACTATTTAGGGTACACGTAACACTCGGTAATCTCAAAATTAAAATGCAGTTGTAAATATTACTGTACGGAATTGACGGAGTTAATTCACTCTGATTTGTTAAATATACTCCTCTTATGGAATAAAGTATTAAAGTGAAACTAATATAAAAATCAATTCAGTTTACTCGAACATCGACTCGAAGGCTCGGACCATATAGTCATAAACACTGGTGTTCCACAAGGCTCCGTGTTGTCTCCGACCCTGTTTCTGCTGCATATCAATAACATACTGTTTGATGGCTCCATTCATTGTTATGCACGTGTTACACGGGCCATGCAAATATCCCTCGGTTCGAGGTGGTTGAAAGACGAGAACAACTTTTGTCCGAAATTGAGACTACTCTCTCTGGAGTATCCGATCAACATTCTATGATCGCACCGCTCGCCATAGGCAGAGAATTCATCCCCACACATTGCGACCTGAGACGATGCGCACTATGCGAAACTTCATCAGTGGAATGAACTCCCTGCTGCGGTTTTCCCATACGCCTACAATATTGGGTTCTTCAATAGAGGCATTAGAAGGTTTCTTCAGTGTCGACAGTACAAGTGTGACGCCTCAGGTGTTGCACACATTCATAGGCCATGGTAACCACTTCCCATCAGGTGGGCCGTCTGCCACCTAACCTGTGTTGAGTGGCAAGCAATAACGTAACGTAACGACATCTGATGCATATCACCTATATATTAATGAGTGCTATCACAACGTACACGTTGACTATTCACTGTTTAATTTGCTCATTTCACCTTTGTGTTATGGATTTGGCTTAGATAAAAGATTTATTACATCTATCCTTTCAATTCAATTAGTAGATAAAATTGTATCTTTTCGAAATTATTTCAAACATCTAGAAATTATGTTTTCTTTTTGTTACTTACTTTAACCTATCTAAAAAAGGATGATTTTAACATATTCATATGAAAAGTTTGTAGAAATAAAGGCTTGGCAAAATAATAAACAATTAGCCAGCGAACGACTGGACAAAGATCTCTTAACCTGATCTTTTATCTTCCGCCTATAACAACTACTTTAAAAATAGCAGAATATTTCGATGATTTTACTTCTGTATAACATAATACGAGTACACGTCAATAGTACCCTATATTATTTAGGCCAAAGGCTTTGAACCTTTTGTGGTAAACCGTGCGCTATGGATTTATGTAGAAAGTGAAGGGAAAAAAGGATATTGCTTTCACGGAATTTGGAAATGTAGAAGCAAAAATAGCACGAGTTAGTTAGAATCACATCCCTATTACTCATATAAGATGTTCTTGGAAAAGATATATAGATGTCTTAGTCATTTTTCTTTGTATCTTATCTATAAGATGCATGACAATATCCTTAACTACCGACTGCTAATCTAATCTTTTCTTTTTCTAGAGTCGCCATTTTATTTATCGTCACGTATTATCTGTTGCGGCTGTAAATACTCATTCTGTTCCTGCAAACCAATAGTATTCTATGTCTAGTTGTAGTCTACCTGCGGTGCAATTTTTTTTCTATCCAGTATAGTTTGCGTGAAGTAAAAAGCCAATAATTCACTTTCTCCTTTATATTCTCACCTAGCTTTACTCTCAACATTAGCGTCAACATACTCAACTAAGTGAGCAATAACCCAAATGAATGAACTTGTTATGGCAAGTGTGCTAAAACCATAACGCATTTGAATTAAAATAGAATATATATGAGAAAGTTATATTGGAATAATAAATGCACACAATAACTTGAGAAGGGTGAAAGATGATTTCAAATGATTGATAACTAAGTGTATCAATACCCCTATTCAAAAAGGAAATAAGAAAATCGGTTAGATAAAAAGGTCGAACGGACTAATAACAGACGCTTTAAATGGATACCGGTAAACTTTGAGCTTTTATTGTCCTCATCCTTTAAACCAGCTGATGGAAAGCATTTAGCTTTATTAACAAACATTACAATAATCATTCATTAAATACCACGTCCACTTCCAATAATCCAACACCAATATTCTTTCAATAAATAGAATACACAAAAAGTAATAAATTGTGAAAGAAATAAACAGTAAGTTTGAAAAAGTTACTGAATGAGATTTTCTTTTAATAAAATTGTCTGAAAACGTAACAAAGAAACTTTTAAGGACGTTTGAGCCCGCAAAGGCTTCGGGAATCGCTCTAAAACTTTCAAGGAATGATTTTAATGTTAATACCCACCTGCGGCTATATCTCAAATCTTTATGAGTTATCGTGGCGAACCAATATCGCTAAACAAAAGAAACCTCGTTTGGAAGTAGGTGTTAAAGAATAGTCAGTAAAAACATGTACTTTTTCAAACATAAATCGTTCAATGAGATTCGATTCCAATGTATCGGTGGTATAGATCAAGACATTGTTACCTCAATAGGAGTATGCAGACAGTTCTATTTCCAGTGTATCTCAATGGCCGATCGTTTCACCCTCGAGACTCGGACGCCGGCACCAATCCTGATCAAATTACATATTTTATGAATCTACCGAGAGTTTTATTGGAACGCCTAACAAGACACTCGTCTATCCTTTGTAAGAAATTGAATGACTCATCCATAAACAGGTGGTGTTTTCCATATCTTCATATTTGGTGCCGATTTTTTTCTTTTGTGGGATCTCTTTCGCACAACTAAGTCGTTACATCAAATTGAGAGCGGCGTAAAGTTTATTCCTCTTCACCAAGCCAGCAAGCCTAATCGTAAGCATATCTTTACGCTTTGAAGCTGACTAGCTTCAGAATAAGGCTCATCTTATTCTTCTCGACTTGGATATACCACATTTCTCCTAGCTTTCCGTGGGAACGAGATGAACTGCAAATAATAGAACATCCAAGTAGGTGGCAATGAAGTTTGATACTCGTTTTTAGCAGGTGAGAAGTAAAATTTAGATAACCATTTTGTTGGAGGTAACGGAGAGGAATGAGTATTAAAATTTAGGAAGCATTTGATTTAACGAGCTGCCTTAGTATTGTTTGTGTAAATAAGACCAAATGTAATACAATACTAATACACGTGGATTTTAATAATATAACAACTCTTATCAATATCTTATTTTACGTCTTATCCAAACTTATACTTCCATCTGTTAAACGTCCCGTCGATTTAATCTACAGGAAGTAACGACGGAAAATATTTTTGCTACCAAAGTCAGCAGTCCAAGAGAAAAAATAAAATCAAATATAATGAAAATGTATCATAGAAAGCAAAAAATTATAACAGGCAGATCTGATAAATGTCCCTTTTCAGATAACGCAAATAAAGATATTGGACCAAATTCTGTGTTTGTTACTTTGGCAATTAACCAATGTACCTAATTAAAGTTTTGATTAATTCGTGTAACTGTTAAGTTGAGTGAGAGTATTCATTCAGCTACAGTGGACTAACTCTCTTAATAACAAGTTTAACGAGAATTGTGTCAAACCAAAGTAACTAAACTTCATAACCGATACCAAAGACCATCGCAAACTTGGGTGTCGTGTGAATTATAGCCTTTGATGTAATCTGTGTAGGTATCTAGTAATTAAATGTATTTTGCTTTGCTTTGCTAATGTTCTAAAATCCACACCTTTGATAAGTAATGACATAATAATTATAGCCTGGAAGTGGCCTCTATCTTTAGCGATGTTGCAAACTACTTTGATAGTTAGACGTCTATATGAAAATAATTACAACATTGTATTGAATGTTAGTAACTCAGTCATGCGGAAACGCCCTGCTGCGGTTTTCCCAAGTACCTGCAATATGGGGTTCTTCAAGAGGGGCATTAGAAGGTTTCTTCAGTGTCAGCGGCGTGAGTGTTATCTCGTCTTGAATGTTTACTTTTTCCGATATTTATTGATTTATTTATTTAAACTTCATGCACAAAGCCAATAGGTCAACCCAATAGGTAGTGCAGAGACTAACAAGGTAACAAGGAATAATGAAAGGTAACTAGGCAAAATATATATTATTACATAAATATATATACATAAATATATAAATAAAATATACATACACATAATTATATCCAACCATACATTGATAAATATAATTACAATGAAGTTTCTTCCAATTTATCCAGCATGAGCTTCCTTATATACCTATACGTTGAATATATTTGGATGAAAATTACAAAAACATGCGGGGAACGTGATTGCAAAAACTACCCTGGTGAAGCCGCGAGCATCACAGGATGTGAATCAATTTAAGAACAAACTCGACAATCATTTGAAATCTCAAGTGAAAGCTGATGGAGAATAACAGGATTAGGCATTATCAACTGCTGCCTTATAATAATAATACTTAAATAAATGTTATTGCAATGATTATATCTAGGTACAACTAATTAACTGTCGGACATAGAACAGCTCTATCCCTTAGTCGCCTTCTGCGACACCCACGGAATGATCTGAGATGGCCCTATTCTATTTCGGCAGGAACCAACAACAAGGTAAATTGAATTTGATCGAATTCATTTCTACATTTTACTAATGGTTATCGAGTGTTCTATTTTGAAATGCCCGAAATATCCGTAGTCAACGCACGCAATCATATTGTCTTATCCGACTCATCAATCACCCAACTGAGGATCATTCAATACCTAAATACACTCCTGGGGTTTCCCTTCAGTTATTTCGAATAGGATTACACATTATCCCATCCATCTTGGGTACACGACAAAGCTGTAACATCCTATTTCTTACTGTTATTTTTATATTTTTGGAGTATTAGCTATTATTATTTTACTTTTAGACGTGCCCTCCAAGCTTGCCAACGGTCGGGCCCGCTTAGCATAAGACCTTCTATGGCAATCGTTACGAGTAGTTGGAGCCTTTTTTTATTGTGCGCAAAATTCCCATAGATATCCCCACGACCGTAGCCGATGGGGGAGGTTATGTCGGACTTGAACCGACAAAAACACATGTCGACTGTGTGGGCAGCAGGTTGCCGAAAGTGAGATTATCTAAAACATATCACTCGAACCCTGGCCGCGAGTAGAGCCTTAGAAAGTCCAACAACTGATCTAACAGTCTGATACTTCCGTATTGACAATAACAGTCACTTCATGGAAAATGTCGGAGTTTCGCCAAATACGCAGTTACAACTGGAAAAAGCGGACGCTGGACTTCGAGGTGTAAGCTTTCGAATGAGACCGGGATTAACGTTCTAGGATGAAAAAAAGTATTTTTTACATTTAAAAATATTAAAGAAGACTTTGACATTAGTTATTCTAATATACAACAGATTTGAAAATATTTTTGGCATAGTTAATTAAGTGGTTGGTACGTTGCTTTATTATTAAACTTGTACCGCGGTAGCCTAGTGGTAATGGACTGCTGAGACGAGGTCTCGGGTTCGATCCCAGGTTTTACCATGGCACACACCCATGACTTTTCGATGCTTTTCGAAGTTATGTGTGTATTTATCGCAGGTTTATAAGTGCCCGGTTATTGGCAATAGACTCGCCACCTATTACATTGGGACCTAAACATAAACTGGCGAAATGTGGGTGCTAGCACCTCTGCTTACCCCTTCGGGGATATAGGTGTGAGTTTATGTTATAAACTTGGTATATTACATTTTCAGTTCTGTGAAAAAAGTAAGAAATTATGTATTTTAAGAAGCGCCTATGTATTATGCAAATTTTATTTCTGTGCATTTTTCATCGATAAAAATAAGTAACCCTGACATTATCTAAATTGAATAATTTAGGACTTTTCCCAGTTTAGGCACCAGTCTCCCACACAGAATAACTATATATCATAGATTAGGTAAACTCTAATTGTAGATATATTCCAAATGTTACATGGTTTACAATTCTATTTTCTAATTCGGGCTTGTAGAAATTCGCTGTTAAAGGAAAAAAATATGAATCTGCAATCGTGAATAATTTAATTACACACGCCACGCCATTATCCCCGAAGGGCTAGGTAGAGGTGAATTAACACCTTCATTTCACCAATCATTGTATTCGGTTCCACGTAATAAGGGGCGAGCCTATTGCCGTCCTCCGGGCACTATTGTTACCATGCACCTAAGGCTAAGTCTAGGCTGTATATATATCTGTCTGATATTAAACAGCCCTATCCCTTAGTCGCTTTGTATCGATGCAGTGTCGCATAGGAAGAGAGGATGGCCCAAATTCTAAACTACCGGGAACAAAGAATTTAACATAAGCTGAATAATAGCGCGCGATTGATATTCAACTTAGTTATGCAATTGAAATCAAAAGCCTTTTTCCACTAAGTACCACTGAATTTCACAACCAGTTCACGTTTTTCACTATCGGTTCACAGGCCATTTCGCGCCCATCGCTACTCTGGCGCACACTGCAAGCGTTTATGGACGACTAGGCAAGATACTTGGTCCGTTGAATTTATATTTCATAGGTTTCTACAGTGCTAAGAATTTTTTATGGAAAAAAATACTAGCCTGTATACGTAGACAAATGGCAAAATCATTACTAAAATAGAATAATCAGTGTATGGGGTTGACATATGTTTTGAACTTGTGTTGTGAGATTATGTCCTAGGATGAAAAAGACGGCACAGAAACTCTGTACTTAAAGGATTGGCAGCGCGACTGTTACTCCTCTGGTGTTACAAACATCCATAGGCCACTTTCCATCAGGTGGGCCGTGTGCTTGTCTGCAAACTTGTGCCACTTGTCTAGACCTCCTGGTCTTGTCTACATCTGGTTTTGACAAATATGTTGGATCCTTATTAAGACGAAACAAGGTAATTATCCAGTGTAAGGGCTTGTGTCTAAGTGGTGTCCGGGTAGGATAACACATTGCAAATTTAAGCACAATTAGCCACCTCCATACCTCGGCAGGTACGTTAAGCTGTCAGTCGTGGTTACCATACGAACATCTCAGTCATAACGAGTAGTTGTAGTGCTAAAAGAGCACGAACTATCTACTGAACTTCGACGTCATTGACAGTTGTAGATCTTAGAAAGAAGGTAATTCACGGAAAAATTGAAATTCGACCGCTTAGTAGTTACACTGAAAAATAAGATATTAAATTTACTATCTGTTACGAAATAAAAAAGCAGTCAAGTGCGAATTGGGTACGCTCAAGGATTTTGTACCATCACATTGTATTGTTTAGCTCGCTCACAAATCAATTAGAAAATGATTTTTTGCCGCATCACTGTTTGCGAGATCCTCGTTTGCTTTGGACCACAAATACATTGATTGACGGATGTTTGGTAATTTATGAGATTATAAATTCGTAACAAATGACAAAGCATAAACTAAATAATAACGCTTTTCCTCAGTACAATTTTAGGCCTCTAACATTAAAATGAACATGATAATAGGATTTTCATTGCAATAGCATATAGCTTACGGATTCTGCTTCTTTTGTTTAACAGAATAAAACCCCGTTGTATTTGACCAAGCTCGCATCGGCCGTCACGAGAGAACCACATACGAGTGGTAGTATTTAAAACTTAAGGAACCGGTTTGCTCTCACGTGTCGTCACAGGCACGTACATGAGCGTGTTCGCCCGTTCACGCACGTGTTCGCAAGTGGCGCCTAGGTGGCCAAGACACTTATTTCGAATGGCAGTAACGCGAGTATTTGGAAAGTGATGCCAGCTTGAGCTTGCTTGCATACCCACCCCCGTCGGGCATCAGGCATGTTATCTCGAGTCTTAAGTGGGAAGGGACATGTGGAAGTCTCCAAGCAGCCTTCTGCAGGATCGCTCCGATTGCGGCCAGTATTAAATGCACAATATATTTCATGCATTTTATTGGATCAGGAATAATACTGTATTGTCAAAAATAACTTTCGAAAATGACATATTATTTTATGGTAATTTGTAAAAGATAAAAATGATTACTGTGGGTTTTCATTAGAATATAAATATATGCTATTGCGGACTTTTATGTAGACTTTTCAAGTTATACATTTCCTCAGTACATTATTTTGTAATACCATCAATAGTTTTCACAGCCCACGCGATGAAAGGAATGTTTTAGATTATTTTTTACACCTTGGATTACATTATTGGAGTTTTATGGTACCGTGATCTAATATAGCCTATAACTTTCGTGAAACTTTTCAACAGATAAATAATTATTTAATTCGAATCGGTAGTTCCTGAGATTAGCGCGTTCAAAATAACAAACCAAACAAACAAACTCTTCAACTTATATTATTATAGATGACAATTTGTGGGGAAAGTGTGCAGAATTTTTATTTTATGAACCCCCAAATTGGGGATACTTCAGCCAGATTTGTGGGGAATCGAGATCGATGTTATTGGCAACACTGCTTAAGACACTGCTTGATGTACATACAACTCTTTAAAGCAATTACGGACACACACGTGTCGAACAATGTCAATAGGTATGACATTGACGCAGTGACGTAAACGAGTGCGAGTTAAAGCACGTGCGGTGGGGCTAATAGAAAAGTGTGCAGTTGTATAATGATCATAAATAGTAGATACAAGCATTTGTCACAAGAGCATCCGAACGAAACCCGACTGATTTATGCTACTTTAGGTCCAAAAGAACCATTCATACACTAAATACGGAGTGTAACGCCCCACACCACCCGTTGCCACTTTCGCCCCACCACTGCTGTAGTCGAGGATGTGACGGGATAGCCATTTCGTGCCGGCCAACATGAGTGGTTAAATTTCATCGCATTTATTATTTTACAACGGATTTATGCCATGCCATGTACACGCTGCAGGGAAATTAAACTGGTAATTCTAAAATGTATTATTATTTTTTTAACATAAAACATGTTATACCGTATTTTCAGCATATAACAGTTTAGTGTACCTACACGAGAAGTAATTAATGACTTTTAGAGAGGCTTTTGCCTCAAATTAATTATTCTTCACTGCGAAAGCTACATTTATTTTGTGTTTGAATAGAATTTCGCAAGCTGAGAAATAAAGTGCATGTTTTTTAGAACACAAAATACGATAGAGGTTTTTCAAAGAGGTTAATACCATTAGGCTATCTAAGACAGCTTTATTGTTGTTCAGCTCCAATTAGAGTAAGACTTTTGTTTGTATAAAGGAAAATATAAATGGCCAGTAATCCTGATTAGCTAGAGAAATTAAAAAAGCCATTCATAGCCTGTTTTTAACTTATGATCTTGAGAACAGCGCAATAGTAACAACTACTTAAAATTCCTTTAAAATATAGTACGTTATACATTTAATTTTAATAGACCTCTCTTACGTGTTTATTACTTTTGAAAATATTCTTTGATATTCTTTGAATTTTGTTCACTTTTCGATTCACTCACAGTTGGATCCAGTATGTAATATTTATAGTTAGTAAAGGTAAATTAAATAATAATACTTAACGAACTAACTAACATAAATATTTATTTCTTTCAATAATTATAACTTAGGGTTAACTATTTTTTCTTCGTTTTTCTGTTTACACAAGAATTGGAATACAGGCTTTGATTGTTTAATCTTATTTTCGTTATAATCATAATTGTAATCTGTGTTGTGTAGCAAATAAATTAAAATGAAAATAATATGTTAAGTGTAATTTTGCCAGTCAAAAGATATTACATTTCACAACAGTTTTGAGGACATTGCTACACATTTTTCTCAAACGCCTAAGAATTTCAGATGGGAGCGAAAACATCTACGGGTAGACACATGCTGGAATTTGGCAATTATTTTTCCTTTTGAAGGTCCCTTAGGAATTTCCTTGAGGAAAAATGTTACACTTAAATTATACTTTACTAAATTAAATTAATTTGAGATACGACCTATTTAACAAGAATTAAGATAAATTGTTTCATTAATAGAAACGAAGCTAATAATTCAAACGTCATACTTCGCAAAATAATAAATAACTTTCAAATTGTAATTTAGTTCCGATATACATTATCGACTGCACATTTAAAATTATACAAACTAAGTCACCCTTTGTAAAAGAATCCATTGTTGTATGGATGTATATGAGTTGTTGATATCCGGCCAACACATAATGGATTTTCAGCTGAAGAACTCAGGCTCTTGGCAGTGCGAGCCAGTGACAAGTTCGATGATCCAAATTGTTTTAGATAATAGTTACACAAAATATTGGTATGTTTATTTTATTTTTATTTTGATCTATATGCAGTTAAAACAGAGTATATTATAATCAGAATCATTTACAAACGATAAGCCATGAAAAGATGGTATGTAAAAATATTACACCCATATTAATGGTTTTTATTAAATATTGTTATTCTTTACCTCGCGTGCCCTTTTTATTTTGAAAGATACCCGATCCTTTAGAAGGCTTACATGGTGACATGGGTCCAACGAGCAGCGACCTTGAAGAATTTTTATTTTATATAATATGCCATGAAACAGTCAGTAGGGATCGTCTACGTCGAGAGGTAAAAAAAATTGCATAATTTAAACGTATGACAGATATTTAATTTAAACTTCTATCACCATCTTTATAATCGATTAAGATGGAAAAAATTGCAATGGTCCAGGCGGGAATCGAACCCGCGATCACCCCTTACAGGGGGAACGCTGTGGCCACTAAGCCACCAAACCTTCGCCTGAAATCATCCAAATTCTTCTAAATATATCCGTCTTACGGCGACAGTGGGAGCCATCTAGCGATATCGGAACTAATGAATGATGTTGTGCAATTGATTTTTGATGACTCCGCACAAATTATTGAATAAAATTTTAAGCATTTAGTATGCTAACTATTCAAAATAGATTAAGATAAAAAAAATTGAAACGGTTCAGGCGTAACCATCAACCATCATCAACCAGAACCATCTTTATAACTATTCCCATCTACAAAATTCATATACTGTAAGGGATCACAAAAAATTACGCTTGAGCCATGTTCATTGTTTTCCTTATGTTTCATTGAACTGGTATCAATCTGACTAAACAAAAGAGATTTCATTGTCAGTGTCAACGTAAACCGGAGTATGTGATAAAGGATCATGCGTAGGCATGCATGATTTTTCAACCCAAAGCATTCTGTAACTTCTGAAGCCAAACAAAGTTTTGTATTTAACTAAAGCCGAGACTACACAGGCCGTAGTATTCAAAGCAGTATGTGCTGACCACCTCAAAAGGGAAACTTTGCTTGTAATTTGCGTAGACTGCATACTGACGAACAACAAAATGACGGGGCCTTCAATTACAACATCGTCATATATGATCAACGTTACGATAACCAATTTCAATGAGATCTTTGAGACATTCTGCTCAAAAACAAGTGCGTTTTATTTCCAAAAAATTAAAAGACAAGCTCGTTTTTAAGATTATAAAAAAAAAGAAACCTTATTAGGTAGCTACTTTTGTTATTCTTACGATAGATGCAAAGATTTATCGTGTTCTAAAATAATAATAATTATAATTTTCATTAGAAATGTTAGCATTCTGATGAACCGTTTTTC
This sequence comes from Eilema griseolum, assembly GCA_963662185.1. Taxonomy (NCBI): domain Eukaryota; kingdom Metazoa; phylum Arthropoda; class Insecta; order Lepidoptera; family Erebidae; genus Eilema; species Eilema griseolum. The sequence goes on along the minus strand of OY759238.1, from coordinate 11,168,786 downwards.
TAGATTACAAACCCACAATCACTTTGAACAAATACTGCCTGATCTAGTTACCGTATCATTTAAATATAAAAATTACCATATCATTCACTTTTAATGGACAAGTAAAAAAAATATACCACCTAAAAGCTTTCAGCATACCGCAAAAAAATAACATCTACAAATTAAATGCTCGAGCTTACCTTATCGTCCGTTCCGGATTCCTGGAACGTTCCGATTCAAAGAAAGCGTTGTTTTAAAAATAATTAATATAGTCATAGTCATAGTTCATAATTATTATATTCTATCAAGACTACGACAGAAATCAATATAAATATTAGTTTTATACACATTCATTACGTAAAATTACATATTTTTAAAACTTTACGTAATATATTTTTTCTGTTTTGTAAAGACATTGCAAAAGCGAACTAAAAAGCTAAAAATGTTTTTTTTTATAAATTATATCTAATACCCTTTCAGATAACTCTATCTCCAGTGTGTATCAATGGCCGATCGTTTTACCCTTGGGATTCGGACGCCGGTACCGATCCAGATCAAATTACATATTTTATGAATCTACCGAGTGTTTTATTGGAACGCCTAACAAGACACTCGTCTATATACTCCTTTGTAAGTAATCGAATGACTCACTCCTTATTATCAGTGCTTTCCTTGTGATTTATCATTAGAGTCGTATCTATTATATTTATTAATAAAAATAAGCTACTGTAGTACTGTAGTAGGTACGAAACTGAAACGAATGAATCTTAAAACACTATTGAAAGATAATATAGAATGCTAAGTAATACATCAGAATTTAAAACTAGCACGAAAATCATCAAATCTTTCATTACAATCGTATCAAAAGTTGATTAGACTTTATCACCCAAACTGCAATACGAAACTGCTCAATAACCGTCTTTATAGAAGCGTATAGGACTGTTCAATTTGTGGTAAACGCGAGAATCACAAAAGATGAATTTATAGCGAGTATTCTTGATTGTTACCGAATGAACCATAAATAATACCGCAATGACTACGAAAAGTTTTATACTGAAGTGATTTCAAATTATTTTCCATTCTATACTATGATAATTTGCTGTATCAATCAATCAATCAATCAACCCACTGCAGTCCACTGCTGGACATAGGCCTCTCCCAATGTGCGCCATTTTCTCCGATCCTCCGCCTTCCCCATCTCTTCCCATGCGTTGTCGTACAAGGCGACTAAGGGATTAATATTACTGTATAATTACTGTAAACTAAAAAACATCTTTTAATATCTAATAGCTATTTTATACTTGAAAATTAATCATTTCAGGAGTAGAAAACATCAGAAATTAGACCCAAAGTGAGCTTTGCGTACAACCTGTATTACCGTAAGAATGATGGCGGCAGTCAGTTCACGAGTACAGGATCGATACATTGCACCATTGGACTGCATAGTTCTTTACTACCCACAACAAACTTCTATTACTTCTACTAATAGGTACCCACTAACAACGAATTCATTTGTGAAGGTTACGGATGATTTTTAATGCCACCTGTGTCTATTCTAAAAAAAATAACTTTTGTAACTTTTGTAATCGAAATGTTTTTCTTGAAGTGTTTCAAAGTTCTTAATATCAAAATGTCCAAACTTCAGAGCTCTCAAAACTGAAATGTATATAAAGAGTATAATAAAACTTATATGCAATTACTGTGTAAAGCTCTGCGAAGTTAAATTGCTGAGTTCCAATAACTATAACTAGTTAAGTTTCTTTAAAATTTGTAGTTGTAGATTTTTTTTACTGATTCCACTCACTTGTTCCAATGAAAATATTAATGTTCTATTTGGTTTAAAGATATTGCTTTGATTTAAAAAAAAAGGTCACTTCACTCTTGCTCGCAAGGCTGTGTAGACAAATTGGCGAGTACAAGCTGAACGTTTCTAAAAAAGCTAGATTAAGAACCTAAGAGTTCTAGGGCTTAGAAAAATATTAGTCATTTTGGTTACTAATATACATACATACATATAATCACGCCTTTATTCCTGGAGAGTTAGGCAGAGATAAATTAGCACCCATATTTCATCAATAATTGTATTCGGTACAACGTAATAGGGGGTGAGCCAATTGCCGTATTCCAAACACTATTGTTGACTCGAGCCATGCGTCTGAGGCTGAGTCTGGACTGTATATATCTGTCTGATGTTAAACAGCCCTATCCCTTAGTCGCCTTGTACGACAACGCATGGGAAGAGATGGGGTGGCCTCAATTCTACTCTGCCGGAAACCACGCAAATATGCTTTTAAAGAAAATAAATTTCGTTAGTGCATACTTACACAGAGTGTGCATAACGAAACTATGCAGTAGGCGTTCAAACCTCAGTATACCGAATACCAAAACCGTCCATATATTGTGTTACCTATACTATTTATGAGCGGTTCATTTGTGACAGCAAATCATTAAGGGCAATATATTAATTGATAGATGATGTTGCTGGGACAACTAAATTTGTCCTGTTACCCGACAGCATTGTAATCAGTCCTCAATTTATTGGCTTACCGTGACACCGCTGTGAATTATAGTTATGTTATATTAATTGTAATCACAGTGTCTTAGTTTCAAGTTACTTATTTCTGTTTTGTTATTATGAATAATGTTGCACGTATTTAGTGTCTTTTTATTCCAGTGTTTCTTCATTAAAATCAAGTTTCTAGGAGGTAGGACACGGTGGTATTTCCGCCTACTTGACCAGACCGACTGGGTAAGTACCTCCGCCCTACACAATACCGCGGTTATAATAACTTCGTGTTGTGTTCCCAGCGGTGAGTAGGGTAGCCAGAGCTCACTGGAGAATTTGTGCTGTCAGTGGGATGACTAAAGGCTTGTCCTGCTTTGTCCTCTACACTGACGGCACAGAATCTCTGTGCTTACAGGGTCGGCAGCGCGAGTGTGGCTTCTCTGGTATTACACACGTCCATAGGCCACGTTAACCACTTTCCATCAGGTGGGCCGTGCGCTTGTCTGCCACCTAAGTGGTATAAAAAAATAAAAAAAAGAATAATTTGAACAAAAATATAAACACTTCATTAAAAACTATCATCTGCAACTTGGCATTGTTCTCTGTTAAATACTAGGCTTTCATATCGGAGGCCGTGATCTGCTTACTTGGTCCTTCTCTTTCGATTGTTTATACTAAAGATATTGAATAAGGCTACTTTTCCCCAATTTTTTTAGAACCAGATGTTATTAAGATTCTAAATAAATAAATTGTGAAAAAGTACAAATGACTTATTCAATATGTACTCCTTCTCTTTGTTTTCGTTTGGTTTTATAAGATCTTTATGGGATCAAGTGCCGTCTAACCTGACAACCCCAATAAGATAACTTACGTCAGAGGCTAGTCTGTTCTTCTGCAATTCGGTTACCTCCTAAGCCTCATTAGCTATAACATAAACCAAAAAAATAACTTGGAAATATTAAAATGTGATCCTTCTTCTTATAATTATCTTAAAACTGGGTCAATAAAGTACTTAGTTCACATTTTAAACAGTTTATCACAGAGTCGCACAGTATTTTTATCTATACAGAGGCTTTGAAGGACTTTAAGTTTTACTCCGATTTTGTACTTTTGTGACGTTAAAAAGTAAAAAGATAAAAAAAATTGATGTTAGTTTTCCTTTATAGTTCTTTATAAAATCTCATTTTTACTAATAGTTCTGTGAACAGTACACCTTGCAAGCACCTTTTTTTTCATAACAACTTGTGAGAAATCATGTGGTCGTTGTTAAATTAATCTTTTATAATTCTATAACATTTTATATGCTTAGTGTTAGTAGTGAGCAGTGCATTTACTCAGGCTTCATAAAGTTGGTGATTCGTTTGTAGGCAGCTGTATAAAAATATTTAATAAAATTCCTAAGGATTTAGTTAACTTGTCACAAAATAAATTTAAAATAGAAGTGAAAAAATCTTAATGAAAAAAGTTTATTATAAAGTAAATGAGTATCTTGATGATGGAAATGCGCGATCAACCTAAGTCTTGCTCGCACAACGTGAATTGTAAACAGAACCATATTAAATAAAGATAATCTAGTTCTAATATAGTTCTCTGAGTTTCTTGCTGGTATCTTCTCAGTAGAACTAATCTACAGAACCAGCGAAAGAATCATTATGCAATGGTTTATTTACATTACATTAAGGAAAACTCGAAATAAAACCCTGTACCAACCCGTCTGGCCAGCGTGGAAACAGTAGGCCAAAGCCTCCCAACATTGGGAGAGACCTATGTCCAGCAGTGAACTGCGATGGGTTAATTGATTGATTGATTGTCGTGGGGACGAAAACTACGATTGGTGAAATGTGGGTGTTAATTCACCTCTGCCTAACCCTGCGAGAATAAAAGGTGTGTATGTATTTATATTACCTACTTATTATCTTTATATTTCTTGACATAATTTTTACATTTTGTCGTTCACATGTGCTTTTTATGTGCCTGAACTGAATAAATTAAATTGTTTCTTTGATTCTTTGATTTATTTTATCAATTCAGATTTATAATTCATTAGTATAGCAATACAATTCAATTGAAAATTAAAACTAAAAACTATTATTAGGTACCTACTAAATTATGTACACTTAAATAAAATAAACATAAAAATTACATACATAATGTAAAAAATAATGTAAATTGTAAATGTAAATAAAATTCCTCCGCCACGTTGAATGGCAATGCTTATCCTCTGTGCAAGATAATAACCAGCCTTCTGGTCACGCGTAGCGTCGATCAGCTGCTTTGCCCAGTCTTTGTATAGAGAACGGGCACTTGGACCCCACGTCCCTAACGTTTCAATGCCAAACGGCTCAAAAACATAATCACCTGTCAGGTTACAGTATTCAGATTAGCATAAATTCCGAATTATGTACATACGTTTATAATATAGATGTGTTTTCAATATAAACTTTTTACAACAAAAAAAATAAATATTGATATTTTACACGAATGACCTCATACATTGGTTGATTATAAAATCAATTGAAGGTACAGGGAGTATTTTTATAAAATGGCTATATTTAATGGATGATACGGTTGGGATACGAGATTGAATCAGACGCTCTGACTGCTGAGTAATAACTGATCATTTATCGAAAAGAACAAGGAAGTATTGTAGGTACTAGAATAAAAATATATAAAATTAAATATGTAATCTTCTTTTAAATAAAGAACTGTTGACATAGGTGAAAATAGTAAAAGTGTTTAATTTACACAAAAAGTGCTCAACGCACCTAAAAAGGGAGCGCACAAAAAAGGGAAAATACGCCCAAAATATGGGGTATTATATTGCCCGACTACGGCGAAACAAAAGGAGGGCTATGATTTTTGGCAGGCTATGCATGTATGTAGGTAGATTCATCTGTTCCCTCATAGCTCCTCAACCACTTATCAGATCTAGATAAATGAGGTATTGTTAGCAACGTATTAGTCGTTCGCTTGTTAAAAGCTATATAATGTGTCACTGAATTTATTATTGCGCCCTGTAGTGGCCATAAAGTACTGTGATAAAAAAATAATTTGAGATAAATATGTCGTGTTGGGTAAAAACTTAAAGGGCTTAATTAGGCATTTCAAATATGTATAAATTATACTTACTGTGGTGGCGCGATTCTCACGCCACGTGAGCTAGTGGACTGTATTTTGCGGGGGATGAAGCTAAATATTTCAGATGACACTTTACACAACAAACAAGATAGGTGATCGGGTTGCCGCGGAGGTGGTTTAGGCAGTGAATGCAACCCAAGAAAGTAGGAGAGGATGCACTAACCTTTATGACGCCACGTGCTGTCGGAGCCGGTGCACCGGTCTTCTCTTCCTGGCTCAGGAGCTGCTGCCCACCTCACTAAATCACTTGAGGGACACGAGAGGCACAATCCGATCGGTAAAGGTCTATGAAAGCGGTTAAAATCCAACAAATATTATTAATTTCTGAGAGTCGCGTGCGCCGCCGCCATTGATGATTCTAGTTCAATGCGGAAGTGAAGATGCGGCCATTTCAACAATTGGGCGGGGCGAAAACTATCGCTATCTCACTTTAAAGGTAGTGCGGGAGGGAGATGGGTATAGGAAGCGTGTGTTCAGTGTCAATCAATTGAGAGATGATTTGAATTATTCGATATACTACTACTATTGAGCGGGAAAATACAAATTTTACTATCGGCGCAACCACACTGCTTGCCCCAAAGTAATATAAATAAAAAAATAAGTTTAAAATTAAAACATGACTACTGAAAAATAACGCTATAAAAAGTGTTAAACAAGAAATTATCAAGAATAGCCGTGGTCGCATGTCACTAAATTCAGCAAAATAAAACATTCTAGTGAAAAGTGGCAGTTTTAAACCTAATTTTCCGTATCAATGCCTAGCAAACCTAGCCGCTTGCACTGCCCTCACGAACCTATTGAGTGAGAGCTGGACCATTTGGAGCGTATTGACTTCATTTATAGAGAGAATCGACCAAATTTTGCGACTATGATTAATCTGGTGGAAAACAAATCCGCCAGAATAATCATAATTGCCTAGTGGATCTTTTCTATTTGTGCTGCATTTCAAATTTATTGACATGAAGAAAAGTTTGCCTTGAGTTAGCACTAATCCGAGTTATTTGCTAACTCTCACGAAATCTGCTCACGTTTGATCTTGATGAAACTATGCTACTTTATTAATAATAGAACAACCACTGTCATTCCCTCGTAGCATTCACTATTTTGTAGGTATTTACTATAAGGTTCACATGGGTCATTACATGAATAGATGATTTGACCAATTGTGTGAGAAAGTATTTTAGTATTTAAATTATTTTGAATTATTGCTAACCCTTATGATCTATATACTTTTACCACCTGTTGTATTAATGGTGGTAAGAGATTTCAGTTTCTATAATATTTAAATAACAGAATCAATAGAATCCAAACAAACTCCAGGCGTGGCTTCAGACTTGAAGTAGATGCTAAATATCTTGGTTATAAGAACGATGGGTAAAATTGCTTACAATGAACATAGTAAAGGGGTAAAGGGCTTAGTATTTTATGTTTCTGATATTTGATGATTATCTGTCAATATATGTACACACTATATCAGAATTTTAACAATATTAATATTTACATAATGTACACGGAAGTTATCTAAATTAAAGTATTTAAAAAAAGAAAAAACGGAATATACCTAAACAATCCTGCTGGTTCAGGCGTCAAAGAATTCCTCCCCATCGACGTCAACCGGGAGGGTGGCCAGAAGGCTGGCGGCATTGCCACGTTGAATGGCAATATCAATCCTTTGCGCAAGGAATAAACCAGCCCTCTGGTCACGGGTATCGTCAATTAAACGTTTTGAAATTTCACGAAACAAAAGACGGGCACTTGGACCTCATGATCTATATCAGGTGAGTAGACATAACATAATTGGCACTTGCATATAGATGGCTTATGTTCCAAAATAAATCGGTTCGTTTTTGCTTTAAGACGACTACGCAAAACAGTGAATTTAAAAACTGCAATGACTGCTTACCACGGCTATATACAATCAACTTTACGATACGGTTTATTGTTATGGGGTAACTCAAATCATATCTCAAAGGTCTTTATATGTCAAAAAAAATGTATTCGAGCTATGGCGAACATTGGGCCACTAGACTCGTGTAGACCAGCCTTTAAAAGTCTTAGGCTGCTGACGTTGACGTCACTATACGTTTTGGAAATTGGCATATTTGTAAGGAAGCATCCGGAGTTGTTTAAAAAGGCCAGTGAAGATAAGTTGTACAAATCTAGGGATACCACGAAACTTCTGCTGCCTAGCTGTAAAACTTCTCTCCATCAAAATAATTCACATTATATGACAGCCAAAATTTATAACCACATACCCAGACCCATTAGAGAGCTAACCTTCAACAAATTTAAGAAAGCACTAACTACCTGGCTGATTGAGAAGTGTTATTATAGTGTCAAGGAGTTTCTTGAGGATAAATGATGATTTTAATGTATGTCATTTTAATGTATTATGTGGGACTTATTGTATTGACTTTTAATGTATTATTGTATGTGTAATTATTAGTAGGTAGGTATTGTGTATTCTTTTATATAAAAAATAAATAAATTATACTTGCATGTATTCTTGACACTAAATATTGACATTTTTGGACATTTTATATGTATTCTATTTTTAATTTTTAATTTTATTACAATTGAATTGCCTACATCATCATCAATCGAATATGTAACATTTTCAATGGATTTTGCATGCAGAGAAACTGCGAAGCATGTCGGACCTTATTTGTTTTTGTAACACCATTGTAACATACCGTGTTTCGAGCAATAAATGATTTACTTACTTACTTACTTACTTACTTAATATTATAATATCTACTCACCTACATACATAATTAACACAGAAATACATCATCAAATTTTGCACTTACTTTATACATTAGGTGTAGGCAAATACCTCCTAACACTTAAGTTCCTAATTAAACTTTGCTAGTGACTAAAACAACAGACTTGCCTAACTTGGTATTTCGGGATTTCTAACTAATATTCTGCTTATACGTCATAGTGCTTTATGAATATGTATGGCAGACACAAGTCTTGTAAACTATACCTACTACTACTGGTAGGTACATGAGTGGGTACGCCAAGCACGGAAGTCCAAACAAGAAAACTTAAAAAATCAGATTTCTAAATCTAAGCAAAGAAAAAATATACTTTTATACGGCACACTATTTATATTTGGAACATACGCAGCTGGCGTATATTAAAAAATTAAAAAGGGATGTAATAAGTTTAACTTACTGATAAAAGATAAACTACCAAAAAGAAAGAAAATTATGGAGTGAATTTCGACCACTCCGCAGGTCGCTAGTTTATACAATAATTATATTATACCTAACAGATCGTGCTAGAATCTGTTAAAGTAAGTCTTATTTTAGTCTTTGCACTATTGTTGTTTAGAGAAAACCGAAGTGCATTCATGCAGAACTGGTACATGTCCCCAGTGTATTTAATTAAGGCATAACATGTAGGGAGCATTGAGAAAGCCGGCTTTCAAACTTGATTTACAAGGGAAAACTAATTAAAACTTTTTCTTTGCATTACACAAATCCTTTGGGGTGATGACAACCGGATATCTCTGGAAATACGTTTTTGGAAATCACTTTCAGTAAAGTTTACCCATTAGTGAAATATCAATTCGTAATAAAATTCACAGTAAGTGTAAACAATTAGTTAGAATCTGGCAAATTTACTTCTTAATTGTGTTGCTATCTGCTCGTTTGAAAAACGTGCAATAAAGTACCGAAGTTTAACACAAAATAATCGTAACCATAAAAATAGCTTGCTTATGGTATTTGAGTAAATAAGGGATAACAAACAAAATTTCAATCAAGAAATTTTAGATAAGCTTAAGTTAAGTTTAGATGAACTTTTTCTATTTATCTCATATTCTACTTTATGAATAAAATTATTAATGGTTAAAACGTTGATTTTACATTCTTCGTCTTGGGTTTGAATCCTGATCATTAAGGTCGATATGAATCTACTTCTAATGCAAGCAACTTATCACAGCTGCAGGAGGTGACGAGAATACAAGTATTTTCTGTTCTCAGTTGTTACTCAATATTTCTTTCTCTCGGCAGTTTTTTCTTCATGCAAATATTTCCACAGTCAAAAGTTACAAATAATTACTAATATAACTAAATAAAACTACCTTAATATTGTTTAAGTTAAAACGCTGAACAAAAGTCAATTAATTTAAAAATAAATCAAGGTACTTTAAAGAAATATACTGGCATTGACTTGTAGACTTTATAACTCAACGAAAAACAACTAATACGTAGCACTATATAATTCTACGATCAATATACTTTGGCCTACACATATAAGGGCTATTATCGAACGCGCTAGCCCGGAAAACCGAAATTACGTAAATGGTACATTGAATTTTGCTATAAATGGAGGACGACCGGAGGCGTTCACTGTCATTTAGCAAACACGTTGCACATCGTATACACAAAACTACTCTAACCATATAATTGCTTTTTTCAGTAAATATAATAACTGTCCAATCCAATATAAACGTTGTTCTGCCATATAAATCATCAAATAAATTAAACGTAAGACCTATAGCCGAACCAATAATTCTTTAAATTAAGGTCTTCGGCAGGCTATTGTGGGTACTTTTAGTTCATGACCTATGCCACCTCGGTAAGGTAGGTGCCCAATCAAAAGATATATCATGAAGTTTTTAGCCATCCGCAATGCTACCCGCTTGAAGTGTATCAAAGAGCAATAGTACATATTTCATAATACATATTTTACCCATTCAGCCCATAGGTACATTAACTGCAGTGTGTATTATTGAGTAATTTCTATCCTAACGGCTCCATGACAATAACCCTTGTCATAAGTCCATCAAGTGAACGTATCAAGTCTCCCTTCCAGGCTCGCTGTCAGTCCTTAATCACAAAAAGGAACAGATCAATTTTAGTCTAAGCGAAATAAATTCTTAATTAGTTGTGACGTCAGACGCGAATTACCCAATTCTAAGTGCTAATTTTAAAAAGATAAATTATAAATTTAGAATTCATATTAAGAAAATATTGGATTTTAACAATCGTAAAGATAATATGGATTTTTTCTTTTAGATACGTACTCGTAAGTTTAAAAGACACTATATAATTAAACTTCAGATAAGTTATTCTTATAAAAATGGTAGGTTAATAAAAATTAACTTACCATTTTCATCTTAACTTTATTATGTTTAATTTGGACTAAACAGCGCTGTAGAACTTACGGAATATAAAATGAAGACAAAATAGCCAGCAGCTATAGCTTGTGTGTTTCCATGTTGCGGAGATATTAAACATAATTAGCAACGCCATTTGTTGGTGACTGAAATTTACTTTTTGATTCATTTTATGTTAAATATTGTTACATAACATAAAATCAAGACAAGCTGAAGTAGTTAGTGAGTAGTATGGTTTACTTGTTGTAAATGGTAATCAGTCGCGCCCGTAAAACCAAGATAAACCAAATTTCTATAGAAGGAGTCAGCAAGTGGTTGAGGTCTCCAAAATGTAGGTTTTTGTATACCCCTTGGTGGGCAGACAAGCACACGGCCAACCTGATGGAAAGTGGTTTCCGTGGCCTATGGACGTGTGCAACATCAAGGGAGTCACAATCGCGCTGCCAACCCTGTAAGCACAGAGATTTTGTGCCGTTAGTGTAAAAGACAAAGCAGGACAAGCTTTTGGTCTTCTCACTGACAGTACAAAAACTCTCCAGTGAGCTCTGGCTACCCTACTCACCGCCGAAAACACAGTACTAGGTTATTATGGCCACAGTATTCTGTAGGGTGGAGGTACTTCCCCAATCGGACTGCTCAATTGGACGGAAATACCGTCGTGTACCTCCTAATGTAGGTCACGACGGTACTTCCGTCGAATTTATATATTTATATATTCAATAAAGTTTTTGAAACTAAGGCTTTGGATGGAGACGGAATCGGATGACGATGAATATGGTGTTAATTTGTATTAATATAGAAATACACTTCCTAATAGTCGGATGAACTTCCCTACTTCCCCATGTTTGCAATATATTCCCAGCCGTATGGAAATATAAATAGTACAAAGTAAAATAAACATCTAAAAAACATTTCAGCGGCTGTGAAGCCACAACTCGAATAAAGGCGGCACTAGAGGCGCACAGAAAAGTTCTCATAGTAAGTCTAAAATAATGCTGTGAAAGCAAGAACATTCCCCGGAGAACGGGACTCAACCCTATTTATACAAAAAAGCGAACTCAGATTTGTTGTGACTGTATCTCCTTTCAAACGTAACAAAAATATTTCCGTAATAGGCACACTGATGTGTAAACAGGGTGCCAGGGTGCCATAGTCAGGTGAGTAGAGACTATTCAAAAGAGGAATTTTATTTGGGATCGTTCGCACTTTGTGCGCAGTTCTCACAAAGCGCGCTAATACTATTAGTTCAGCCAGGAATCTGGTTATCTATAGCTTTAGGACATAAATGGAAACTGTAAAACAGTGATAATATGGTTTACGCACTTTGTACTGTTACTTTTGATGACAGTATCTGGAATAGCATACTTGCGTAACTGCAAATTATAAGCCACGTTAGTTACAAATGTCGCGATGTTAATATGTAGAGCTTGGATAGCGACAGTAATAAATACCTGCGGGTCTAAAAAGGTCACATTAAGCGATTCCGTTTAAAACGAGTAATTTTATGAATTTCCAGTAGATCTCAATAAATTCCTATAAAATTCGTAAAATGTTCACTCATATGAGCAGAATCACAACAATTCTTGAAGGAGATTTAAATGTCGTGTAAATATCGCCGCACAACAAAATATTACCTTAATAAGATTCTAATAAGTTGGTATTTTTAGATCAACTGTATTGTATTACAGCTCACTTTGATCACGGCCGTACTGTATGACTTAAGTACTCTATTTTACCTAAAGACTTAACGCTAAGATGATGATTAAATTAAAATCAAAAACAAAAATGGTCAAGTAAAAACTACATCATTCTCCGAAAAGAAACTTGGTAAAAATGTGAAGATTTCTCATGCGTTTGACACACACCAACGCCGTTGACGTATTACCACAAAGTGATAAATGTATTTTAACCCGAAATATATCCTTATCTGCCGTAATCGAGTCTAAACGATTGATGCTTCCGATGTCTAGAAAATATAATTCTCTAGAAGGATAACGCCCTTATTAAATAAAAAGGTTATATCCTGTTCCCGTTTAATTTCCTGTTTAAAAACGAATGTTCGATAAAAATGTCAAAAAAGGAGTTTATAACACAGCGTTTACTTATTTAAACATGTTTCCTCTGAAAATTCAAACAAAAATATCTTAAAATTATTTATACAAAATGACTAATCGACGCTTCCCGTGACCATAAGGCTGGCCTTTACCTCGCTCAAAGAATTGGCATCGCCATTCAGCGTGGTAATGCCGCCAGCCTCTTGGGCACGGTACCAGTAGAGATCGATGGGGAGGAATTTTTCGATGCCTAAAATTACAGTCTCCCTCTTTTTCCCTATTCCATTTTTGTATATATTGTATAGTTAGCATAGTTTTATATTAATTTGTAAGTAATTGTATATTATAATAGAATATTTTATGTACCTAAACTGATTAAAAGTAGTTTATGTAAGGGTGTAAATACATTTGGCGAATGTGCTTCACGTGGGTTGCAGGAGTACAAGTGCTACAAGTGTTTGGTGGCAGTTTAATTCAAAATCCATGTTAAGTTCGCGTAACACCTACTGTAGCGACTCAGTTAGTTCCTTTCAAACTAACTTTATTTTATTATGCTATTACTACACTATTATGCGTAAACTGCGCTAACGTAGCTGGAACGAGCGTGTTTGGAGGACAGTGAGGTTACAGTAGAGTGCCATTCAGTAAACAACTAAGCATTTGGTAAACTGCTGCATTCACCGTGGTTATGGCTCCTACACAATTTCTCTAATCTTGTTTACGTAATGTTTTGTCGACCACAATGGCAGTGCAACGTTTTCAGATCTTGAGAAACAACATCACATATAAAACTGTTTTACAATTCTTTACCCAATACATAAGATACTACGATTTGGAAACGTACAGTCAGCATCAGATCAATCTTGGCAAACAAAATACTCAAAGTGATCTTAATGCCTTGGTTTTTCCCCTTCCTGTTGACTGATTGTTCTTATTTTTTTTTATACCACTTAGGTGGCAGACAAGCACACGGCCCACCTGATGGAAAGTGGTTACCGTGGCCGATGGACGTTTGTAACACCAAAGGAGTCACAGTCGCGCGGCCAACCCTGTAAGTACAGAGTTTCTGTGCCGTTAGTGTAGAAGACAAAGCAAGACAAGCCTTTAGTCTTCCCACTGACAGCACAAATTCTCCAGTGAGCTCTGGCTACCCTACTCACCGCTGGGAACACAACACGAAGTTATTATAGCCGCGGTATTCTGTAGGGCGGAGGTAATTCCCCAGTCGGACTGCTTAATTGGGCAGAAATACCGCCTTGTCCTACCCCCTAACAATATTTTAGTGTATATTTGGTACACACCTTTAGTTTGAAGAAGAATACAATTTAAATCAATAAACCAGTAAGTACAATTTGCTCTTAAAACCTTGGTTTTGAAATCATTTAGAAATTTTGTAATCAAGATCGTTCTGAGGCTGACTGTACCTACCAATGAGAAGGTACAGTCAAAACAGACAAAAAAAAATGAAGTAACAAACTGAACATTTTCAAAGGGCAAGTTTTGTTCTGTTTCGTGCCGCGTAGTCGCGTATTCTATTGCTAACTTTCATTCTAGAGACGAGAAGTAAGACAAATGTAATAAGCAAAGTGGAAAAAACAAAAGTGATTGATTTAGTGAAGTTTGTGAGCAATTGATGTTACCAGCTGTCGAATAGTGATATACGATAACTTCATTGGATTGTTGGCCAGACGGCTGTCTACTATATAAAGTTAGCGAGTCACGTTTCTAAACGAGGAATAGTAACTTTCGTTTTAGTAAATATATTGTGAATTTCGGGGCAATCAACTTCATCTTATGAGACAAGGGCCGCTGTCTATAGTAGGTATATAAATTAAGTTGGCATATACGTAGCTCATTTTGGTTTAAGTGGAACATAAAATGAAAATTCAAGAGTAACTTCTTCTAAACTATTAAGTTAGTATACTAGTTTATTAAACACTATTATAATAAAACTATAGGTATAACCATAGTTTTGTTACACTAGTTCTACTAGAACATTCTACACATCGCTATCTAGACCCATGGAGAGCATAGTTTAACTAACTTGTATTATGGAATCTAGAATGCAGATAAACATACTTAGATACTTTTTTTTTGTAAATGCATACATATTATACACAGAAACACCCAGACCAATGCAAATATCGAACATGCATACAAATATTTGCACTGAGCGGGAATCGAACCCTCACCCCCTGCGTGGCAGTCGAAAGTTCGACCGCTACGCCACAAGGTGTTTAAAAAAAAATAGTATGCCAACTTTTTCCTTTATTCTTAGTTCTGAAAAAGCCTTAAATGTTCACTTTTCCCGATCTAAATACTAAATACTGTTAATTGATATTTTCAGGTATTTCCAGTTGATTTACATTCATACAGTATTTAGCCTATAAATCTAGAACTAATTAAAATTCCTGAAATTTTAGTTTCTTTTCTAATTTTGATATTGTTTTGTGAGCACATCTACGAATAATACATACAAACATATTTATAATCACGCCTTTATCCCTGGAGGGTTAGGCAGAGGTGAATTAACACCCACATTTCACCAATAATTGTATTTGGTCCCATGTAATAGGGGCCTATTGCCGTATTCCGGGCACTATTATTGTTGACTCGAGTCATGCACCTGAGACTGAGTCTGGGCTGTATAGGTATATCTGTCTGATGTTTAACAGTCCTAACCCTTACTCTACTCTACTCTGCCGGAAACCACGCGGGAGCGGAAACCAGGATACATTATTCGTAGGAGCACATATATATACACATAATGATACATGTTTTTAATTGTATGTACTCAGATACTACGTTAATCATTATAGTACATTTACATAACAAAACATAAACTCACGCCAATATCCCCGCAGGCGTAGGCAGAGGTGCTAGCACCCACATTTCGCCAGTTTATGTTTAGGTCCCAATGTAATAGGTGGCGAGCCTATTGTCATTAACCGGGCACTTATAAACCTGCGATAAATACACACATAACTTTGAAAAACGCATCCGAAACGTTGGCAGAAATAGTAAGTTCCAAGATATAATTCGCGATAAGTCACGATATCTTGTATAATTATGAATTCACACCGCAAAAGTTTAAAAATAACACCGAAAAGTCGTTGGTATGTGCCATGGTAAAACCTGGGATGGAACCCGAGACCTCGTCTCAGCAGTCCATTACCGCAATATAGTATATTTGTAATCGAGTAATTTTAGTGAGTAATTACTCTTCTTAGTAGATAGGAATTAGGTAGTGGATACAAGTAGACAAAATCAGCCATAGACGGTTTCACCTCACTTGAAAATTATAATTGCAAATTGGTACAGCCTAAAAGGAGAAACCTGATTTCCATGCACATATGGACTTGACGATGATAAAGACCTGAAACTTAGGCATAAGTATTATACCTATTTTCATAGCTATTAACTCTGGCTAAGTCAGATAAAATCTGCATTGAGGAATCTGTACCAAACAGAGCACTGATGGACATCGGTTCTTCACTATTCACGCAGTCATAAACGCTTCGTGGGAATAATGTGAATGGAATTAAACGAAAATATTTTTTGTCTTGCCTTCAAAATAGGAACAAATTACACCAAAAAGCAAAATCCTCACCTGAAAATACTATCTTAAAAACTACCTACACTCGGTACAGAAATTTCTGCTCTTCAATCTTAAAGAAACTTAAATACAACTATGAAAGGGAACGTTTTCAGAGGGCCGGTAAAGATACGAAAAAGTTGTGGAATATAATCAAAGACATCACATATTCAACCAAAGACTTGTCCTACCCTAAAAAGCTGCTTGACATTTCCAACTCTCCACAGGACTCTGTAGATTAACGCCCATTTTGCTAATGTTGGTAAAACCCTAGCGGAGAAAATAACTTCAAGCCAAACAGCTGCTTCTTGGGAACCAACACCACAGAAAACTTGTCGTGATTCTTTCGTACTCCTAAGCACAGATGAAGCAGAGGTTGCAAGTCTAATAATGGCACTAAAAAACGAGAGCTCTGTGGGCTGGGATAATATCTCACCGATACTCCTGAAGGAAAATAGTGCCATTCTAGTACCCCACCTAGCTCACATTTTTAATATGTGTCTCAGTAACGGTGTCTTTCCTATGGACCTTAAAAGTTCTCAAATACGCCCAATTCACAAGGGTGGTGACTGGGACAGTAGGTATCGAAAATTATAGGCCTATATCAATTTTACCTACTCTCTCAAAGATTCTTGAAAAAGTCACGAATAACAGGCTAGTTTATTATTTAGAAAGCAAAAACATTTTATCCAGGCACCAATTTGGTTTTCGCAAAGGGAAATCTACTGACGATGCGGTTGGTAACCTCACGGACTTTATAACATCGAATATAGACAAAGGCAGAAAATGTTTATCTATTTTTATAGACTTATCGAAGGCATTTGATACTGTCTCTGTTCCCGCCCTGATGCTTAAACTAGAAAAGGTCGGCGTTAGGGGGATTCAACTGAAGCTTTTTAAAGACTATTTATCAAATAGGACTCAATATGTAAGGGTAGGTAAACACACAAGTACTGATCTGCCAGTGCATTATGGCGTCCTGCAGGGAAGTATTCTTGGTCCAACTCTCTTTCTTGTCTATGTAAATGACCTATTATCTTTAAAAATATCTGAAGGTAAAATTATTTCGTATGCGGATGACACTGCCCTCATGTTTTGCCAGAGACATATTACAATGCCCAAAATGGTATTAACACAGTTAAATCCTGGCTTAAACAGAACCTTCTCACATTAAATGCCGATAAGACCAAATACATCCAATTTTCAATTCGGGACTCTGTACAAATAAATCAGGAATTAATAGTCCATGACTGTTTATCACCATCATCAATTAATACTTCTTGCACGTCAACTTGCAAAACACTACACCGTACACAAACGAATAGGTACTTGGGAATTACAATACTCAGCGTTTCTATGTGACCACATATGTGACGTATATGTGTCACATAGAAACGCTGAGTAAAAGAGTTCGCAAACTTACTTTTATCTTTAAAACTCTGAGACACGTATTATTACCTGAAACTCTTAAACAGGTCTACCATGCCCTCTGTGAATCAGTGATTACGTACTGCATAACATCCTGGGGCGGAGCGCGACAAACGACTCTCTTTCAGCTTGAGGTGGCTCAGCGAAGTATTCTCAAGCTTTGTACTTTCAAACCCTATCGATATCCAACTAAGCTTTTGTACGAGTACTGTGAGGTGTTAACCGTGCGTCAGCTATTTTTATTGAGGTTGACGTTGAAGCAGCACTCTTTAATTAGTTTTACCCAACAACAATCGTCTCAGCGAAGATCTTATGCGGTGTGTGAGCGTACTATTAGACCTAAAACATGTTTTATCCGCAGGTTCTTTCCATTTCTAGGACCCTACACCTACAACAAATTTAATAAGGCCATATATACCCGTTAACCAATACAGGTGTTAAAGGGACGGTGTCAACTATCTGAGCAAATTATCATACGACGAGACTGAGCTCACTATAAGGATAATTGAGTAGTGTAGTTTTATGCAATTATATACTATTGTTTGCTCTTCTGTTAACTTTATTTTTGGTCAAGCAAACAAGTTTTACGAAGAAGTATCATTTTCACACCATCTTACTCTTCTTTCATTCTACACACACACACACCCTCTCTCTCTTGCGCATACAAGCACACACATACACACACACACACACACACACACACACACACACACACACACACACACACACACACACACACACACACCCACACACACCCACACACACTGTTTTGTATTTAATAATTATGTAGCTGTTTTGTTTGTTATGTATATCCAAAGTGGGGTGGAGGCGCTGTTAACTGAGATACAGGTCAAAAGCCTAGTTCAGTTGCAGATGCTTAAGCCAGACACAATTCTTTCTAAGCTTACTGTAACATTTCCAATGACAAACTGTGTAAACATGTATAACTTTTACGGAATAAATTAATAAATAAATAAATAAAAAAAAATATACATTTAAATATACATTTATTATTTATCTACTGGTAATTCGACACTAGCCGTTGTCCTTTATTTAATTAAAAACTAGTTAACAAATGACAGCATTCATTCAGTGTTTATAATTCTGGAAACGTTTAGACCTTGGACCCTCATCAGTATCTAATAAATTAATGTCATTTTGAATTAGATTTCGATTGGTCTGCCAAGAGCCCTTATTTTATATATTGACAATTGGCAGGCTCAAAAGCAGGAAATAAATAACAACAAATATTTGTTATTGAAATTTGCAACTAGCAATCTGTATGCTCTAGGGAATATTCTGATAGATATTACACTAGAATATTGAATTTTATCGGTATTAAACTTTTGTGTTGGTTTCTTTGTCAATTTCAAACAAATTGAAAAACTTGGTCCATCAATATATTTATGCAATACATTTAAGAAATTTAAATAGCAATATTATATCTCAACATCAGTTACCTTAATGTAAAAGCTCATAGGAGCATATGTCGTAAACGAATATGTGACAGGCTTTAATCCCAAGGGTAAGACGTCAAGAAGGGGAGGTAAGTTAATTCCAAGGGTACGCATGCTTGCCAGCAGTAAAATAAGAGCTTCAGAACTAATAAAAACAGATTGTATCATCAACCATACTAACGTTGAAGTTATAATATACGTAAATAAATGTAACAAGGTAACAAGACTGTAACAACACTCTTCGTATCCACCTTGTGTGAGAGAATTTGAGTTTCTGACCAAAGAAATGCAATAATTTACGAGTTAAATACAAATTTGTGTTATTCTAAATTTTTGCCTCAATGTTCATTCAGTACCACATGGTATGAAACTGAATAGACTAACAGAAAAGGTGGTTATAGAAATTTATGCCCGCCTCAGGCATGGAGAAATATGGTACTGAATGAACATACATACATGAGTTTATGTATGTATGTTCATTCAGTACCACATGGTATGAAACTGAATAGACTAACAGAAAAGGTGGTTATAGAAATTTATGCCCGCCTCAGGCATGGAGAAATATGGGCAACACCCCTACATTTGTCAACCGAGCGAGAATAGATGTGTCGTCTAAAGTCTAAAGTGTCGGTTGGCTGTTTGAAGTTGCTAGCTGTTGTCTGTAGGTGGAACAATTTGGAAATAGCCTTTAAAATAATGTAAAATATTCCAATTTTTTTTGCATAATTTTTATGGTTAAATTAGGTATAAACTAGGGATGTAAGTTGGATTAACACTGAGATAATCATGATAATGATTAAAAAAAAATCTATGGTTATCACTCATTATCACCAAACCACTTTTATGCAAATTACAACTTAGCTCCAAAAATGTATTCAAACAAATTGATAAAAAGTTAATCACATTAAAAACACTGGTAATGAGGTGGCTTATCTCCAGATTCAGAGCTATAAAAAATGATGGAGCTTCCACAAACACCCTCTAACCTCCTTTAATGGAAACGATAATTGAAAACTTCAGTTTAATCCGAGACTCTTGCGTAAATTGAAACCTGTCGAAGCAGAAAAGAGATATTCATTTGGAATTATGAAATCTACTGATTCTTTTGGAGCCGTTCATGTAGTTCTGTTGCTTATTTTATTAAAGTCCGCTTTTTATTAAAAATATATGTAAATATACTATTTTAATGTACAAATGTTTATGTTTGAATGAATTCATGTTTGAATTTTGAACTTTATATTTTTTGTCCGTCAGATTTTCATTCGGAAAATTAAAATCCTTATATTTGCAGGTCTAAAAAGGACCACATGTCAAAATGTCGAAATTCCGAAAGACCGAAATTCAAAAGCCGGAATGTTTGAAATACCGAAAGTACGATATCCCGAAGTACAAAATTCAGAAAATGAGTTTTTTTGGTGGCAATGTTTCGGTGGTTATAAAAAAAATACCACAAAGGTTAATGCGGAGCTCCGTTCTCACCTTGTCGACCTCCAAGTCCCTATCTGTCCACTAAGTTGGATTGCGCAGGGTGGACTACCACCTCGAGTTGCTATATAAGCAGTGCTATATTAACAATCTCCATGCCGAGGGCCTCGACATGGAAGTCGTACATATAGAACTGCTTATTATATATTATAAATTACCTACTTGGATGCACTAACGTACAGTGCGACGTAACGAATAAGCTAATGTAGACTAAGAGAAACGAAGAAGTCATTTAAAAAGTACCCCCATTGGAAAAAAGTAACTATAAAAATTAAACCTGAGCGCCTACCACCAACAACAAGCAACAAATTAAAATCAAATTTTCGTGATTTTAATTTCAAGATTCTGAACTTCGGGATTTTAAAATTCGGGAATTTGAAGTTCGGTATTGAGATACGAAACCCAAAAAATCCACTTAATTGGAATCTTTTTAGGGTAATATTTTGTCATGCGACAATATTCACACGTAATTAGAACCTGTTTAGTAAACGAATTGTTGTTATTCTGCTCACTTCAGTGACCATTTAACGAATTTTTAGACATCTATTGTGATTTAGTGGAAATTCATAGTTACACGTATTTAGCAGAATCGATCTTGTGGCGTTTTTAGAACCGTTGGCAAGCCGAGAATAGTAAGTTATCTTCCTACTATGGATGTCTGTTTAACAGGAAGTGAATCTATACATGTACTTACATGTACCATCACATACTAAGGCGAAAAAAAAGTATAAAGAATGTGCGAGCAGATGAAGAACCTACTACCTCACGGACTCGAAGACGGCAGACGTGCACCACTGAGCCAGTCAGCCTGTGACCACGGCCTACACATCAGGAAAATCAATCAATTAATTCCCGTAAGCATTATTGTGTATCAAGGAACGCGAAAATTTAAAGTTAAGTGAATCTTTATATGTAAATTAGTCCCTCGTTGTAGGAAATGAAATATAGATTCGTTATACTCCATAATTATCTACATAATCACCCATTCACACTTTACATCCCCAAAGTATGCAAAAGTGTAAAAGTAAAAAACTGTCAATGTGAAGAAAAAGTTAAAAAAATACAGTTCCACGTCTTTCTCTCGTAATGACCGTTCCCACAAAATGTAACTGCAAACTAAGTTCCCTAACTCATAATATTACCCGCTTCTAAATAAATTCTTAAGGGGTTCCAGGACACTTTAAATCTCTCTGAGACTCCCCGAAGTGATTTGGTATTTTTCTTAGAACATTATTGTTAATCTTAGTATACAGACTTAGTACACTGGAGTGTTGATGGGTGAACTTATTCGTAACTTCATGTGGCTTGGAGTCAATGGCAATTTATGTTACTGCATTATATTTGTTAGGTTCGCTTTAAGTCTGTCTTTATTCAGTATTTAAAGATTGAAACCTTTAAAAAGCAATTCATTTCTCATCAAGAGCCTAATAGTTAAATAATCTCTACAAAAACCCAAACTTTGCCGACCTTCATTGAGAATTTCTAAGTATTTTAATTAAGCATTGCCCCAGGACAAATATTTTGTGTAACCACACCATCAATATTAAATATCTGTTTGAGCAAGCGTTGGAGTTTACACCAGAGAATGAACTCAGAAGGTGGATTGTATCTTTATTTAATTTCAAAGCCACATTGTGTTTACCTTTGAGTTCTATCAATAAGGAAATGGTTCACTTCACTACCTTAGAATATGTTTGAAATCAAGTTAAAAAATTCTACGTTTACGAATTAAAAAGGTGGAAAAAATCTTTTCTTTCTTCGTCGTTGTAGACATCCCCTCGGCGACGGTTATATGGTAACAGAGTGGGTAGAGTATTTAGATTTTTTATATTAAAGGAGGTCGATGTATAATAAAACAGTCAAATGTTACCTATTTTTTTTTAAATCCTGTAGTTATATATGAGAATCTTTGTTTACGAGAACATCGTCATCTCACATTAACATACTATTTTATAATATTCTATTTCATTTTCTTATGTTTTTACATACGTATACTAGCTTCTTTAGTAGTAATGCCACAATACATCCACATGATCCAAAGTTAGGGAATGAAAGTTGTTCATATCCCTGGTGACAAAATTGAGCATTATCTCCGGGTCGGTTTCTTTAGTAACTGCGATAATATCTTCAAGATCTCTCTGGATTTCCCCGTTCGTCCTTTCAGTTGTTCGTTTTGATTGAATCAAATAATGAGGATTTCTCTTTTCCTAAGTCGTTCTCCATTTTCTTTGTTTTATAAATAAGTAACTTCAACTATTACTTTGATAGGAACAAATAAATATTCTACCATATTCTGCACAATGCTATCTAGACCTAAAGTAGCATCCACATTCTTAAACAAGATAAGTTTTAGATAGCAGATAAACTTTATAAATATTTTTTTTCTAAATACATACATATACAGAAACACTCACACTAATGTAAATATTTATATTCATGCATGCTGAGCGGGAGTAAAACCCATAAACTTTGACTTAGTAATCGACCACACTACCACTACGGTACAGAGGGTGTCAACTATGTTTCATCTAATATATTTAACTACTTTTGTCACTGAGTTCACTTTCGACGACGTATCATCAATTATTCAAGAGTATGTACCAACGTTCGAGAGCATAGTTAATAATGACTATGAAGTCACAACTCTTCTCCACTGGGATAGGCAGAAAATCTCATTATACCGAAGTTAAGTACCAGTATTGCGTCAAAATCATAACCAGTTGTTACTTTTAAGTATGAACTAAATACGAGGGGGTTTTTCTTTTAAATAAATTCCGAAGCTGCTAGGAGTCAGGACAATGTTTCCGAGTGATAACCATAGTTATACATTCTTTAACTTTAAGATAGAAACCAACAATGGTAAAATGGGACTGTTTAATTTTATTTTTTAATTCCGACATCAGACAATACAGTATGTGTACATTTTTTTTTATTAGGACACGGAAACTTGCCATCACCTCGCTTGATGATAAGCTAAAGGCATAGTCTCAGGAAAGAGGGTCACCTTTACAGACACTAAGTAATGTTACAATGGTGGCACTCAGCTTGGCGGCCTCATGCTTTTTTACGCACGTTGGAAGAGCTAATCAGAACTCTCACCATGGTAGAGCATATGGTAGAGGCGGTAAATTACAGCCAAGGAAACAATATTTCTACGCATCTGCAAAGGCTGGAGGGTGTTCGTGACCTCAGGATTCTCAATAATGCGGACCGCGCGTCGCTGCTACCTGTCGAGAGCATCTAGTAGGTATTTCGGTGAGCCATCCCAGAGGTGCGAGCAGTATTCTACGCAGGAGCGAATTTGTATCTTATAGAGAGTACATAAATATATAACTCAATCATTTAGATATAAAATAACTTAAAAAAACTCAACTTTTTTGGGGCGTTTGTGGTGTTCTTTTTTCGTAAATCGTATTCAATTACGTTTTCCCTCAGTTTTTATGATTTCGAAGTCGTAAACTCCAATTCTTTCTAACGTAATTAAAAAGTTTGCTCCCGATTTCCCAAAGGATTAAATAAAATTAATTATGTAGCCCCTCCGCAATTTTATTGAGACAAATAAACATAAATTTTACCACATGGATGTGTTCGTACAGTGTAAGAGAGTATTTTAGTTCTAGACGAAGCGAAAATGTGCATCATCATATTATCAACTTTATTTTGTAGTTGTTTATTGAACGGTATATTTAACGGTATGTGCATTTAACGGTTTTTTTTCTAATAAAGGATATTGACAATCTATATATGGGAGTTGGACCAAGTGCCCAACATGACCACATATTGCCTTTTGTTCCACACGTCAATGTTAACCTATAAACCGAAGCGCTTTAAGTTCTGTTCACGGTGTCAAAAGAAAAACAAGTTATTCGATGTGAAATATTGAAATGAACTTGAATACAAATAAATGGAATATTTTTTTATAATTATTGATTATTATTAAATTATTACTGATAATAAAGTATTAATAATCACCATTATTAATGCTCTTGATGATCTTCATTTTAACTATCTTCTTTCTTTCTACATCGTCATCTAATATAACTTTATCAAGGGATAAAAACACAGTAATTTATATAGGTATTTAAACTATCATGGTCACTGACATCAGTATCAGAATAAACGGGATATTTACCATGTTTCATTATTTTGAGTTTCCGATATTTCGGCGCTGTTGCAAGCACCATGATCACGGAGGAACTGGAGTAGTGGCGGTGAACAAAGAAAAAGTTTTTTCTTCTAGGAGTAATTATATCGATCTACCCTCTTTCGAGTTCTTTTACTACGCGTATCTGCACCACTATTGGTTTCACTCTCACTACAAACTCGAACCCGATCTCGATCACGTTCACGACATACGATGCTCACTGTATCCACTCGCGATTACAAGATTGACTGTAGCTGTGGCAGTTCTTATATAGGACAAACAAAAAGAACGGTTACATGCCGAATCAAGGAACACATCAGGGCTGTCAAAAACAATGAACCGCATAAATCTGCAATCGCTCAACATTTATTGGAGTCCGGTACGAACCACTGGATCGAGCTACATAACCCTCAGATGCTTTCGGCAGAACGCCACCAAGACCAAGACTGGTAAGGGAAGCAATTGAAATAAAAAAGTATAAAAATTTCAATCGTGAGGATGGGTTTCAACTGCCGAACGTCTGGCATCCAGTGGTCCGTCTTTGCAAAAACAACCGGGAACAAGCTAAAACAAAATCGCGAGTGGATACAGTGAGCATCGTATGTCGTGAACGTGATCGAGATCGGGTTCGAGTTTGTAGTGAGAGTGAAACCAATAGTAGTGCAGATACGCGTAGTAAAAGAACTCGAAAGAGGGTAGATCGATATAATTACTCCTAGAAGAAAAAACTTTTTCTTTGTTCACCGCCACTACTCCAGTTCCTCCGTGATCATGGTGCTTGCAACAGCGCCGAAATATCGGAAACTCAAAATAATGAAACATGGTAAATATCCCGTTTATTCTGATACAGTAATTTATATGTTCATGGTGCCAGACCCATCTTGGGATGCGACGGTAACCTCTACTTTGGCTTCCCCCTTGAACCCCGGTACTGGGCAGCGAAAATAAGGAGGCTGGTCAACGTTTAAAAGATTCCTACTATAAGGACGACACCCGCCGAGGTGCTGAGTGACATTGCCCAGTCTCAAAGACGTTACAGTCGGAAGACGTTAAACAACCAATGCAATGGACACTACAGACGTAGAGACTACCCAACGCGGAGGTTGTGTCCGCACACACGACGTCGTCTAAGAAGAGGTCCGAAGGTGGGAGAGGTAAAGGCCGGACTGCAGACCGAAGAAGCAGCGATCCTGCAGCGAAAAAATGGAAAAAAGGTGTGGAGCTGCTCGGGCTCGTTATTAACTTTTTTGTACAATATTTTGATGTAGAAAATCATTGGAAACTACTCCCATGTCTAGGCATTTTTTTATATCACTTAGGTGTCAGACTTTGACATGATGTCTACAGCCACATTCTATCATCGCACCACTCGCCATCAATTCATCCTAATATATTACGAACAGAATCGGTGCGCACTATGAGTTATGAAAGGAAATTCATCCCACGCACGCTTAAACTGTGGAATAAACTCCCTGCTGGGGTTTTCTCAACAACTACAATTAGGCGGTTTCTTCATGGTCGGCAGTGCGAGTGTGACACCCCTGGTGTTGCATACGTCCATAGGCCACGGTAACCGCTTCCCATCAGGTAGGCCGTGTGGTGGTCTGCCAACTAAGTGGTATAAAAAAAATGCAGCATACAGCAGCCTTTATGTTCATACTTGGATACTTCTGTTGGACAAAATTCGCACAGTCCCTCGGGGTGTCCACAGTATGGGAATTTTGTAAGAAGTCCCCTGTACCAGACCCGGTCGAAGGCCTTCGCTATACCAAGACTGACCGCTAGTGCATCACCCCCATTCTTGCTTGCGCCCACCGGTTTGTGAGATACACAGAAAGGTCACCGGTAGAGCAATGGTGGCGAAAGCCGTGTTGTCGGTCGCTCAGTAGATTGTTTCCTTCAAGGTTTCTTAGGAGCTATGTTTAATAACACGCTCTAACATCTTTGAGAGAAGTGAGGTGAGCATTTGATTGAAATCCTATCTTTTTCCTTTGTGGGAAGTTGGAAAGTAGCATATTCTAAGTTATAGCTGGGTTCTAAATATCCACATTCGTTCAACCATTCTGGGGTAGCTGAGTAATAAAGATTCATTCCTTCATTCAAAGTTTTGCATTTGTAATGATAGCTTTCAACCGACTTTACAAAAGGAGATGATATTTGATTAAAAAGAACATTATCGATGTCTGTCCATCAATCTCTTCGTCATGAAGTAAAATATTTCTCTATCGAAATAAAAAAAACTCTGAATAGAACTTTACTGCTAATTTTACTTGTGGAAAAATTTAAATATTAAGCAGGTATTCCTGGCAATATTTTAAAACTATGCTTTATATATCAATTTCAATCCATTGAAACTACTGCATAAAATAAGATTATATGATCTGTGGTCAGTCATTGTAATGACGCAGCGGGTACTAATTAGTAATTAAGTACGTAATTAAGCGATCGCGGCGTATGCTTCCGGATGATTAATAGAAGCAAAGAAAATGCGGGCAACGCGCTATGAGGGGCAAACGAGCGGGAGGCGGACACATAGGGTGTTGGGGAGTTAACGCACATGCCACAGTATTTTGCTGATATTAAATAGTATCTGATTGCACTTTGTTCAATCATTCATTCATTTCAACCACTAAACCAACCTGGCCGATCCTTTTGCGTTGAATCACATAGAAAGCTTTCAACTGCACAAGGGAACTCAATTTTGTCGCGCACTCTATATCTACATACGTACATACATAATACATATACGTATATAATTACACCTGTAAATCCCTAATGATACGCACATTTTACCAACTATGATTTCCAGTACCACGTAATAGGGGGCGAGCTTATTGGCATCTTGTATGTTTACTGTCCGATGGAAAACAGTCCAATATCTTAATCGCCTATTCTGCTCCACCGAGAGCCAACATGGAAGCACTCTAATGATCATACAACTCCTTATGATCAGTATGAGGTTCTACAAGAGACTTTATGATCAATAAAACCTATTAGTATTATAATTCAAGAAATAGATGAGAGAAAATACCTGACTAAGCAACACATAGGCACATAAACCTTATGGTCTACATTATGCTAGGTATGTATGTAACTATATATTACTTTATTGAATTCTTGTTCCTGTATACTGTGAATTCTCTCTACAATATTACACTCAATAATGCACCTACTGAGTCTTTCTCTGCACCACCTTTGGTTGACTGGTAGAGATTGCCTGTGGACGGCAGTGGCAGTCCGCCTATGTACTTGTTCATAAAGTTGAAAATAAATAAATAAATAAACAACTTGTATCAGATTTTTTTTCAACAAATTACCATAATACGTGCGAACATATTATACTCAGAAGTGCTTCATTTAACAAACTGCTTGTGATGACTGAAGTGCAATATGAAATGTACTGTGCCACTGTGACCATAGAATGGGTGGAAATGCATTGTTTATTCTACTTCGGTAAGTGATTTATAGCTATAATATATGTATAGTGTAGTTTATTTGACTGCTAACACTAACTATATATTTTAGATAAACCACTCTCCAAAAATAAATCAGGAGCCTACGAAGCGTAACAAAATAGAAAGCTCATTATTAGGTAGGTACATGTAAACAAAAGAGCTCGATACAATACTTAATCATTGCGATAAGGAAACTCGATGACTATCTTCCCTTGCCAGATACTTTACTTGCAGTTGAGTTGTTTTTTTCTGTTTACAAAATTAAATTACCATCATTCCTGATAGAAAGTCAAAAGTCTCATAACGTAATTTCTTTTTTAGTCACTAACACTTAGGGGATAATAATGGATGCAGAAGACCTAGGAACGAATCTTACGTGTATTGATTGGGAGAGGCTTATGAGTGGACTGTCAAATCCATTTGTATTTTAAGTCTCTTTTAACTTATCAGAAATTTGATGAGTTCATTAAAATTTATTTGTATAAAATAATTCGCACAGATATATAATGTAACAATTTGTTGAACAGTTTGTTTCGTTCCTAAAAAATTACTTGTTAGAGAACTAAACTAGTTAACTAAGAAGTATTCATGCATGTGACCACGGGGATGACTACTTTCATATTTTTCAATCTCAATCAGAGTAGTCAAGCCAGAGTATTGAACTTAAGAGTAAAAGTATGCATTAATTGACGCTATTGCCATAAAACAAATGTCTTTGAACAGTGCGTCCTACCTGTTATGACTTACGGTGCCGAAACGAGGTAATTTACAGTGGGGCTGGTCCATAGCTTAAAATTCGCGCAGCGGGCTATGGAGTGAGCTATGCTTAAAGTTTTTCTGAAGGATAGAATTCGGAACGAGGTTATCCGACAGAGAACTAAAACTATCGACATAGGTCACAGAATAAGCAAGTTGAAATGACAGTGGGCTGGCCACGGTTATCGAAGAACCGATGGCCATTGGAGCAAACAAGTCCTGGAGACCGCGAGAAGGTAAACGAAAGGTAGGACGCCCCCTAGCCAGATAGACGGATGACCTGAAAAAGGTGGCTGGGACAGACTGGATACAGAAGGCAGAGGATCGGAGAAAATGGCGCACATTGGGAGAGGCCTATGTTAAGCAGTGGACTACGGTGGGCTAATTGATTGATTGATTGCCATTACTTTTTTCGTCCAGAATTTACTAATTTTCGAGCATACGCATTTGATTTCCAATAGATACAAAAAGGTTATCGAAGTAGAGGAATTTGAATAACCAGAGGCAGTATGCCAAACTACAGGTGATACAGAAAATGTTTTGATAAAAATTTCTACAATATTTTTGATCAAGAATGATGACATCCAATTTAGTCGAATATCTATTGCCTCCAGGGTGAAGTGTTTATGACACGGTGATTAAATACAGATAAATCGACAGAACGCTCGACACATTGTCAAGGGTTCCGCGTCAGCTTAAACAATAAACAGAAGACAGTTTTAGGGATTCGATCTGTTTTAAGATAGCCTGTACAATTCGAACCGTACCTTCGTCAAACTAAGGACACCGCAATAATGCTGACATTGGAATTTATGTCGACCCCAGACACCCCCTTATCCAACTGAAATGGTCACTTTGACTAAAGTATCTGTCATTTGAATTAATACTAAGGACTAGAAGCGGGAATTCGACTAAAGCATATTAATTAGTACGCTGTGCTTCGTGTACATAATCAATTTGGTCTACTGAATTTGGCGTGGCTTCAATAATTTATCGGACGAGTTTCTTCAATGCAAGTCCATTTCTCTCTTTAGTAGCACCGATAAATTTTAGAATTAGAACGTATAAACGTATAAACGAACGATTACGATTTAAGTATCTAAACAACCATGAAGTTCTTTTTATCATTATTTTAAGTTACACATTGGTATCATAATTCTTGTGGAAACCCGATTTCATCAGAGGCCTTCAATCCGTAACCCAGAGTCTTTTGACCGGCTTTCAGTATATAATTTAAACAATACCACTCAATAGTTATAAAAACTTTTCTGTAACATCAGAGCTTTGAAGCATAAAACCTGTTAATAGTAAAGGACGTATGAAGTAGGTAGTGCTATGACATTTGGCTTGAAACCAAATTCGCGGATCCTACGTATATTAATGCAACAAATATTTTGTCAATACCCCTTTATTGCATGAGCGTCACGAAGTTCTTAGCTTATAGGATCACTTCGTTGTCCGTCTTTCTGTCTATTTGCCAAGACCTTTTTCTCAAGAAACCGTGGAGGTATCGATTTGAAATACACATCACATACTCAAATCTATAACGTCTTAAAACTGTGCAAAAATTAAACTTCTAAGTCAACGGATTCAAAATATATTACGGTTTACGTAACTTAAGGTACGGAGCCCTCGGTGCGCGAGTTCGACTCGCACTTTACTGAATTTTATTTGTCAAATTATCAAAATGCTTTCAACGTTGTAGTAACATCATTCTAACGCCAGGCAACAGTGGTGTAAGTTACTTACACCAGTATTATGTAGTTCGTTCGTTTTTATACGACACGTGAACACGTTGTACCTAGCCATTAAGTCAATATGGGCACGGTAGGGGATGGCTGCATTATATTTTAGTGCGTTGCGTACGCAGCACTAAAATGATATAACTGCGGTACGTTTCACATTTATTGTTTAAAAAAACTATTTTGTTGAGTTTTCAATGCTAACGTATCTTACGGTCGTATAGTGAAGCGCTCAGGACACTTGAACTGCAATACTTAACATTATAAAGACTAAAACTAAGTACATATTACATACGTTCATACATACAATCACGTCTTTATCCCCGAAGGGTCAGGCAGAGGTGAATTGACACCCATATTTCACCAATCATTGTGTTCGGTCCCAAGTAATAGTAATAGACCACTTAATAATATATGTGCTTAGTTATAAGTCTTCTATTCTTTAATAAAAAGCTATTAACTGGTACAAGTGGTCGTTTGCATTTAAATTCATTTTTACGTCTTAATATTATTAAAATTATGCTATTTTTCTATTAATATGATATTAATAATAATAAACAGAATCACAGCACATCAAAATTACAGCTTCAAAACCTATGAACCGATTTTCTGAAACGTTGAGTTTTAGCTCTTACGCTAATATACGAAGGACATATCGAAATGGAGACATACATTACACCCGAGACATATACACAGCCATGAGAGTCGGTTTCAGATGGATGGATACCTACAGTTGTTGGTAGTGTAAGGCGCTCAGAAACGGATGCAAGTGCACATAGCGCGTACCGTTTTCAATTGAGAAAATACAGCAAACTTCCCGTTTATTCGCAGTCTCAATAGCAGGTTTTAAATATAACGTTTATAGTAAGTACCCTTAGACCTATCGAGTCTTCTTCATTCATCCGCCACTTGGACACCTTTCTGCAGTTAAAATAACTTATTTAACTATGTACATAGGCTTCGGAATGAAGAATGTGCGGTAAAAGTTGTGTAAGCTCTTTTTCATATTTTCAAAAATAATAAATAAACCGATAATAGTAAATTATTTGGCAATAAATATTGTGACATTATACATTATATTTCATACAAGTTTTCTTAGAATTTACTATTCTGACTTTAATAACTATAGTTACGGCACGCTATGATGGCCATTTTGACAAGACTGGTTTTGCTCGTTTTCTCTTTTTTGGTGCACTTAATACTAGACAACGAACTGTTAGAAGTATAACTAAAGTAAAATATGGAGACACTGGCACAGAAGAAAATAAACTTCACACTCCATAAAAGAGAAAACGCACAAAACCAGTCTTGTCAAAACGGCTATCATAGCATGCCGCAGCTCGCCTCCTTCTGCGAGCAAGTAATGCTCGTGAAGGAGGAGGCGGGGCGGGAGCGGCAGCGGGAGCGACGAAGGATCGCAAGACAAGCTGCCCGCGTACGAAGGCAACTCAGGCGTCGGAGGTCGATGAACGACCTCCGCCCCCCATGAGCGCCGGCCTGGGGGTGACAGGTGAAGCCGCCTGTCACCCTGGCAGAAGCAGGGCGCGGCGGTGGCGCGCGTGCCGCGCCTCCCCGTTTCCGGGGACGAGTTGGGGACTCTGTAGTCCCCACACCCGAGAAGAGGGCCAGATCGTGAGAGATGGCCCTGGGTCGGCCGGGGTGCGAGGGATATGCCTGTCAACCTCACCTTCGGCAACCAAAACTACCCACAGGCGGCGTGCGTTTTGGTCGGTTCGAGTCCGACATAACCTCCTCCACCGGCTCCGGTGGGGAGGTATCCGTGGAGATTTTGCGCACGTAAAAAAAAAAAAAAAAAAGCATGCCGCAGCTACACTAACAAGAACCTAGTACCTTGTTCATATAAAATTGTATGTTTAGGTGCAGCCGTATCTCCTTTGTAGACTGTACATACTCAATTCCAGTCACTAGTTTGGTTTTGTGTGAAACTTGCGAAACTAATCATTGAACAACATTTCAAGAATTCGTTAAAACTTTAACCTGTTTCTAAAGTTTCTACAACCGATTGCTATTTACATATTGTAGGAATGTAGCTAATCGAAAATCAAAGATTTTTAACAAAGAAATAACTATTCTACTCATTAATCATTTGATAATTGCACAAATTATATAATTAACACCTGTGTTAATTTAATTATTATTTACTCTTCTAAATCTATAATTAATTTCATTTAATTAAAATCCCCGTATCCATCAAAAATATACACTTCACGTGATACTTTTATAAAAGCATTATATCATTTACAAACATGATCTCCGCAATAATGATGTCGTATATAACAAGGCGACTAAGTTATAGGGCTGTTTAACATCAGACAGATATGTAGAGCCCAGACTCAGCCTCAGATGCATGGCTCTAGTCAACAATAATGCCTGGAATACGGCAATAGGCGTATTCCCTTATTACGTGGTGCCGAATACAATGATTGATGTAATGATTTTATACCTATGTAATAAAAAATAATAGTTAATTCACCTCTGCCCAACCCTCCGACGAAAAAGATGTGAATATGTATCACTTTTTTAAGCTGTCGGGCAATTCAAAACAAGCTACAGATTAGATAATTCGATTGTGGAAACGTATATCTACCTAATCTATCTCAATTGATATTCTTACACTACTGTATTGAATAAAGAACTAAAGAAGCGGAGAGTTCAGCATATTAAAGAACCCAGTCTCATTACCTGTCATTACAGTCACTGTTTCCTTATTGCCATTGTTAACTGCAGTTATCTTTAAAGTTTTGTAAAAACAAGATACTATCGTTGTCTTCCATTTTTTTCTTTAGAGTTTTCTGTAACCTTGTCCTGTAATGCTGTAAAACAAATCATGAAGTATAATTATTAATCAATTAGAATATCTCGGTCCACTGCAGGACATATGCCTCTCCTAATATACTACATCATTGCTCCCGAATAAATAACAATTATTATTAACTAGATGCTAGAACAGCGGTGCAACTCTACTATGGTGAATGTTCTGATCAGCTCTTCCAATTAATCCCACCCTTTCCAACACAGGACAACATGTGCAAGGCTTAGATGTCATCCGCATACGGTGCATACTATTCCATCAAGAACTAATTAGTTCGGTGACTCTTTCCTTCGTACCATTAAGACCTGATATTCCTTACCAACACAAGTATTTCCTACAGTCACAGGTCCTCCAAAGCCTTTGCCTGTAGCCTACCAACAGGCGAGGCAAAGTCAAATCGACCTGTCTTCCAAAAAAAAGATAATGCTTATATACAAGATACGCGCGAAAAATATAACCTTTCTCAGCAGTCGTAAAATCTAAGTTTTACCGAGTATTATCGGTTTGAATACGTCCTTTTCGTGTCTTTTCTTGTTCTAGTTACTTCACCTTTGTTCTCACCTTCTGCAGGAAGACAAATTACGCTTCTAGAGTCCCAAGCATGTTTAGGCTAGGGTAAATATTTTTATGAAGCGTTGCCGCACAGTCATAGTACAGAACGTGTGTTTTACTAGAGCTTTCGGCTTCAATGGCCTTCTTAAGTGTGTCAATGTCATAAGATACGTTATACTCTCTTCAAAGCCTTTTTTTACCCAGCTGCCAAGAAGGGTTACATTTTTCGCGCGTACATGTGTGTTCTATGAATGTGTCTTTATTACCTCATATCTTCCAAACTACAGGACGGATGTCTTCAGTTAACATATTGTTAGATTCGTCTCGGTAACTCTGTTCTTAGATAGGAAATTAAACGCGAAATTAAAACTACATGACTACGCTACGCTAACATGCAATACGCTATAATTTAAAGGGAAAAAAAATTGTATGCTGCAATAGGGTACCAAATTAAAGGATTTATCACGAGGATATCAAAATGGTATATTATGACACTATTTCGAGATTAATTAATAAAAGTATAAATGCTACTGAAAACAGAATATTATTAAAAATAAAAAAATAATGCTGAAAAAATCGAAACCGGGTACCGCTTGTACCTATTTATGGGTACCGCCTGTACCTATTAATGAATGCCGCCTGTACCCATTAATTATATTTCTGTTTATGATTGGTAAAGAGTACCACCTGCTATCAAACTTGTTTCGATCTTTTCAGCATAATTTTTTTTATTTTTAACAATTTATTCCTTTTGTTAATCTTTTCCTTATTCTAAGTTATCCTTGATATTTTGCCATGTAAAAAGGTCTTGGTAAAAAAAGGTTTTATTTAATTATACGAAGGGCATGCCAAAAAAATTAGATATTCTTTACTCATTAATTTATCACTGGCACATTAGAACTTTACGTATAGGCCGGTTATTGAGTAATAATTTTAAATATGGAACATTCATTGATTCAAGTGATTTTTTATATGCTATTTTTTCTGAGAGAATCTGGCGAGAATTTGTCCGTACCAATACTGCAATAGAGCTCACTCGAAGAGATATTATATATATATATATATTTTATGACTATAAAAGAGGTTTAAGGCCTCAAGAGTAAGTAAACTTTTGGTTCCTACTTTTGGTGAATCTGCTTATTCACGCGTAACAGTTTTCAAATGATTTGCTGAGTTTAGAAGAGGACGCGAAAGCTTTGACTGGTTAATGAGTCAACACCCATGAAATGTTGCCGTACATGAAGCATGCATAAGCCTTTTGCTCCACCTCATTTTTTTGCAAGACAGGTCATATTGCTACTGTGGTGTAAGAAGATCAAAAAACCGTTAACTCTGACTGGTACGTGATAGTTTGCGTTCCAAAGGTACTGTCAGCTTGGAGTGACAAGTGGCCGAAGTCAGGAAACTGGCTTCTCTGGCATCACGACAATACCTCGACGCACACGTCTGCCAGAACTCTCGACTTTTTCAGTTTGAAAAATGTGTCTTCTATAAAATTTCAATAATGGTCATCCAAACTCGTACCTAATTGTCACAGTTAAATATGTGAAAACCTGTGGAAAATGAACAAAATCTATTTCAAACACACTCACAGGATAAACATCGAAATTGTTGAGTAAAACGAAAAAATATACTCCGGGTATGCAATGTACCAATAGAGTAATTTACATAAATCACAATTGCGACAACAGAACCCATTTTAGAGCGTTAAATAAAAATGTTTCACAGTCATATGCTGCGACGCCTACGACCCAGTGTCTGCTCACCAATAGCAATTGGCGTCGGCCCCGTTATTGTTTCCGAAGGGAGGCCAAGCCACCCATGAATATGTATTCCGACACGGAACTCACATAAACCACTATTTCGTAACCCCGTTGCTATGTAAAATATACATTACGCTCAGAAGCAATTCGAATGTCGATTTTGTTGTGTAAGGGTTTCTGAAATACTGACATTTTATTTCACAAGTTTCAGATACATTGAAAGGAAAGTATAATACCAAGCTTTTATTGCTTTTGTTCTGAAATAGTGAAGAATTTTTATTGAAACATACATGACATGTGCAGAGTGGGTATATGGATCTCACAAAGAATTACGAGGTCAAATCAACCTCATCTAAAAGCTGATGGTACAGGTTTTTCTCTAGGAGAGCTGGGAGGGTAGGCAGCGATATAATGCGAAACAACGCGATGATGCGAGTGTGTGGATACTTGGGTATTATTCTCGCGAATAATTCCGGCAATACGATGAGCAATGCGTGGAGCATATTCTGGGTGAGGGGTAAATAGATACAGTCTTTTTATACTTTTTATTATTCTATTTTGTTATATAGTAACATGATTAGACAGCAATGTTCATAATTGGCTAAATATTTAGTTAAACATACTTGTTTTAATATGTTTATGACAGAATATGTGAGAATACGGATATGTCGCATGTCGTAGCAATATTGTGTATGTAGGTTTTAATAAATTTGTCGTACGTAACTGACATGATACGCGAATGCGGGTTTGGGTATAATGTACGTAATGGTCTTTTCACACTGGGTGTGCAAAATATTATTAAACATTACATAACGTTTTTTTAACACTTGAAGGTAACATATTTGGTAAAACCTTGAGTATTTGTTATACATTTATTTTAAAGAGGTGTAGTGAGTCTCTGGATAACTTCCGGGCTTTAGTCAGTCTAGCCTCCAAGCCGGAGGTGCACCCGCTGATTTGGGGTCCAGGCACAAGCTTCCCTTTGGGAGTTGGAGAATTAGACTGTTCCAAGTCGTTAGTCAAGTCAAGATAACTAATAAATGAGAAAACTCCGAGCTTCAAATTGCAAGATATACACACTAAAGCAAATTGTAGAAAATTTGCCAACATTTCAGATTAACGTTCACTAACATTTTAACTCCTATGTGGAAGCACCTTATCACCATCATTCTTTGTTATAAATAAGATAATATTCTGACGCTCTTAACATTTTGGGTAGAAAATCTTATTAAATATCTTACGTCATGTAATGTACAGCATTAACTTCACATGTTATGTGCCCATTGTTTCCCACTGAAATCCCTACGGTCACGAAGGTCAAACAACTCAAACATATACGGAAATAATGATGTCGCCCCAAGACAAACCGTACAAAGGTTAAGTTACTAAATAACCCGTGCATTGTTTATATTATACACTCAATATTCAAACGACCATAAATCATTAGCACCGAATGACGTATTGCGACGTTTTTATTGATTGATCCTTAGGTTCCAATATTGAAACGCATTGAAATTCAATCAGTCAAGGTACTAATTTCTACTAGTTTATTACGCATCCACTAGTATTATTGTTGTACATCAGGATCAATATTAGTGGCCCACGACAATAGACAAATAATTACGACCCTATGAAATAGGGAAGCACTACGGGTACAAAAACATTGAGTCCTAAATGAGCAAGTGATTTCTATAACGTATGGGAGTTACTCAAAAACACGGATGACCGCTTACACAAAATTCAGATTCAAATATTACCCGTGAACTATTTAGTACATTTACGCCTATTATACCAAGGACCATATTTCCAGAGGATATGATTAGCATATTATATGCGGCATTAATTGTTGAACATGAATCAATAGAGACTCAATTAATGCACTTTGTTCTTAAAGTGTAATGTGAGTTTTACGCTTGACGGTAGATGTATAATTATCAAGAGCTCTTACTACAGGGAAACATGTCCCGGTTTGACCCATGATGATGTAATCCAAACCACTTGATATTTTCAGCCATGGAAAACATACAACCGACACCTGTGTCGGCTCTATAGCATTTGGCCGACCCTGCAAGGTACCCATCTAGTGAGTTATTGAATCGCCGTCTGTTCAAACTTTAAGATTTTAAGTATCAATGACCACTGAACATTCAACGATATAGCTCAATTTTATTAGCATACATATTACAGAATGAATAGTGTAGTTCGTTATTGTACCTCTATATAATGCAGATGGTGCTCCATCCTACATTAGATTATTAAATTCAAAAGGGTTTATGTGTGTTGGACCCATAACCCTCTCCTATCAAAAATATTAAATTTACCAAAATGCAAATCTTACAGCACAGTTCATGCACGGTTAAAAGTTCTAAGATAATGCAACAAGCATAATTATAATGGCTGGTTCTGGAATACAAGACACTCAAATTTTGCTCCAAAAAAAAAATACTCGCTTATAAAATTCCATATATATGCAAGTGCAGGTAAATAGTACTTGCACATTTTCTACTGCATTTTACTGTCGAGAATTCTTTGGGAACGTAATTATCTGACAATTTCTCCGTTCTCTTTCGTCTGCATTTTTTTATTCAGTTAAAGTACCACCCATTAGTATGGCAAAATGCAATTAACAATTTAAAATTATATAGTTTTTATACGTAATTAAGTTATTATTAAATATTTCTCAATCTAAATAAATACGATTTCACTACTGAAAATAATTCGTTTAGTTAAACTTAGTCTTTACGTTTTACTTACTAGAATTTATTGGATAAATCAGATTATCCAGTTTAAATTTCATTGAATGCATTTATGTTCACCAGTGAAACCCAGCCTTATTAATTAAGATACAATTCTAAGAACTCTTCTACTTAGTGTTTATTGTATGTTTGTTTTGAGTTAACGCAGCTTGTTCCTTTGACTAAATATATATGATATAATAATTATCAGTATGCAGCAATTTGCGCTATGTATCTAAGTAAGTAGCTATTAGGAGTGAATGCTAATTTATTTACGTCGCTTACCAGTATGCGCTCCAGTTCGATGTTGATTAATTTTACACTTCATTAAACCTCCTATGTTGTTAAAATGTTTATTTCATGCCTTGTTACGAGAGATGCGAGACATAAATTTGAAGTTACGTTTAATTCTTCGCTGCAGTGGTTTCTCTGGGTGCAAGATTTTATCGCTCATTTTCATCTAAAATGCTAACGAACTCGTTCCCAGTAACAAGAGCTGCTGAACTTTTGAAATATCAGTGCAATTAGTGTTGAACCTTACTACAATCATAATTATGAACATTTTGAAGCAGTGTGTATATGTATAGTGTATGCACTTGAAAAAACGGTGTCAATAAAAATACACATAATAACATCATTATTATGTTTTGATAACACTGAGTTTGAACACTGATCGTCACAATATTTTGTTAAGACGATTTTGTTTTCGTTATAAATAGTTTCCCGTTTCTTTTTTTTCAAGAACACGCCAATTTGGCTTTACCTCGCCTGATGGTAAGCTAAAGGCAAAGTCTCAAGAAAGAAGGTCACCATAACAGACACGTAGCGTGTTACAATTGTGTCTCATCTAGATTATGAAGTCCTTGTTGTAAATAGTGTGGCTTTATTTGTACAGTATGCAAGCTTATAGTACTGTAATCAGCTTGCATACTACAACAAGAAAGTGTTTCAGAAACTACTGTTACAAGTTTTGGTTGAATAAATGAGTTTGCAAGCTCACCACTGCTCACCACGAATAGCTTCGTTCTGGGATGAGAGGAGAGAGGTGAGAAAAAGTTTATATTTTGGCTTTGATTTCAGAAAGCATCGAATAATTTTAAAAGTTTGGTATTATGAAGCTTTTTGTTCGTTTAACAGGTACACTTAAATTTTATTTTGTTGCTCTGTTTCTTCTCCATTAGTGAATAGGTGGGCAGTGGAATATTTTGCGTGAGTAGAACTAACTTCAAAAAATGTAATTATGTTGCACTATTTTGAGAAGTAAATCTTAAAATTTAATATGCTAGAGAGATATAATGCTAGATAATTGCATCTCCTGTGACTAATCACATATCACATAATTGGTTAATATTCTGTATATCACAAATCAAACTCATTTTACTAATAAAGTGAGTTTGATTTGTGATATACAGAACATTAACCAAGTCTTCGAGATCCAAGCCAACCGATGCTTAGAAGCTGGTTTTTCTGTTTGGAAGTCAGACGGCAGTCACTTCTATATAAGTCAATGGATGCAACATGTTCAACTAAATAAGATAACTAGAAAAGTAATCTTAATACCGTAATACCACCACCTGTGCATTCATAAAATTCTTTTTCTTTTCACCACTAAATGGTATCTACTATAACCACTCTTCTCAAATGTCACAATAACATTAAATCTATCCAAAAACCATTCCATTTTACCCTTTTATTAATATTTGAATGTTACACTTCTTTAAAAGAAACCATCCACAAAGTTTAACGTGTTTTCTTGTAAACGGACATTTTCTGTATACTGTAACGGAACAAATTGCTCAACTTTAGGAACAAGATTCGACGCTGCACAGATTCATTATTGAATTTAGTTGAAATAAAACAATCGTGCTATAGAACATCGCAAACTGGTCGTAACACAATTTCTAATTTACGAGGAACAAAAGTGGCGATTTTGCTTGTTATGTTTATTTACAAGCAGTATTTCGTTCTAGCCAATTTCGTAGCGTATCAAATGTATGGGATGTTTCAAAAGGCTTAATATGTTTTATTGCCTGTAGTGGCGTTTTTAAATGAAATAGTTAGGGTGAACTGGTTCCTCTATGTATAGGGGTACATGTGATTAAGTTAGGTTATTCTTGAGTTTACTTCATTACGCTCAGTCTAACTTCATGCTTCTGTGAAAAATCTTCACCCAGATCTACAACTTTTTCTTCATCCAATCGCCAATTTCGGTTGCACCCACACCTTAAAATTTGGAGATCGACAGTATTACTTTCTTGGTGCAACTTAGATGTAGTTAAGTGTTAAATTGCGTGTATATTTAATACATTGTAGTGTAGGTTATGTTTGTGTTGCACTAAACTAAATGTCATTTGTTTCTTTCTTTCTTCTTCTTTCATTAGTTATTCTAAATCCACATTGTTTGATTTATTTTGCCTTGATCGAAAGCGACCGCCACTGGTTTCGATTCCTATAACACTAGACTAGGCGTATCTAAACACACCTATGCAAACTAATAAATCTGCAGAGACGTTACTCCACGACCACGAAAACACTTTCTAGATTACATAATACCGTGTAGGTGTTATGTGGTGTTCAGATGAGGAAGTATATAGTATTTCTGTTTATATGAACACATAACAAAGCTCTATTAAAACAAAATGAACACAGGATACCCACCCATTAAGGTCTGGGTTAATCATAAAAAAATATCCTCGCACAGGCGCCAGCTTGTCGCCCTATTAAGTACAATATGAGTACACTTCTATGCGTAGGATGTATCTCACTAAATGGTGAAATTGTATACACGTAGTCTGTTTACGTTATTAAATTAAAATTTACTTGCTTTATATGGTAGAATGTAAAGATGTGACCGTTTAATGATTTAGATTAATCAACATAGGTATACCTGTATCAGGTTTTGAAAAAAAGGTTTTTCCGCCCAATTGAGCAGTCCGACTGGGAAAGTACCTCCGCCCTACAGAATACCGCGGCTATAATAACTTCCTGTTGTGTTCCCAGGGGTGAGTAGGGTAGCCAGAGCTCACTGGAATTTGTGCTGTCAGTGGGAAGACTAAAGGCTTTGTCTTCTACACTGACGGCACAGAAACTCTGTATTTACAGGGTTGGCAGCGCGACTGTGACTCCTCTAGTGTTATAAACGTCCATATGCCAAGGTAACCACTTTCCATCAGGTGGGCCGTGGGCTTTTCTGCCACCTAAGTGGTATAAAAAAAAAATACGGATATTACCATACCGCTTTTACATTTTATAAGGTGCTTATAAAGAGAATGCTTGTTACGTGCTAAAAGGAAGCACTTATACAGACATATGATCGATAATATTATCTAATGGCGTAAGCAAAAAGGTTCTTGTACTAAAATCTAAGAGCCGGCGGCGATGAGTTCAAATCTTTTTGAATCAGCAACTGCCTGCATTATTTATAAACTCTGTTCGCTTTTCATGGAATGTTTTTAACTTGGGTTCTCAAATGTCCCGGCGCTTCATAGTTCATACTTTATGTAGATCGCGATCGGTATTAATGTTGAAAGGTATAATGCACGACAAATAAACCAAGTACCGGACGTGTGTAACACCAGAGAAGCCACACTCGCGCTGCCTACCCTGTAAGCACAGAGTCTCTGTGCCGTCAGTGTAGAGGACAAAGCAGGACAAGCCTTTAGTCATCCTACAAACAGCACAAATTCCTACCGAGTACCTATCGAATATAAAAAAAATAATGGTTTTAAGAAGGCATAACATACGATGTGGTTTCGGTGTCGTATGATTATTTACAAGATCTGGGCCGAGCCACGTATAGCATAAAATAATATTCGATGTTTAAATTATAACAAGTGCACAACTCATAAATGCATAAAACGCCTACAGCTAGAACCAGTACAATCCATGCACAAAAATTATTATGTTCATTTTAATACTACGGATTTTTTTAATAAAAGTAAAGTTATTTTTAAAAATTTGGCAGGAAAATATTTAATGAAATGGTTTGATTCGATAACGATTTTGACTTAATTGTTGAATTTGATACCAGTTGATTTTGTAAAGACTACGTTTTTGTTGTTTATTATTGAAATAAACTATATTCAGTGAATAAAATGTATAAAACTATCGAAAATGGTGGGCCGTGTGCTCGTCTGTCACCTAAGTGGTATAAAAAAAAATCTCAATTCGTAGGCAAACCTGTCTTTGGTATAGATATACCTGAGTATGCCATGTCATTTGATATTCGTATCTATTTTCGGCACTTTTCTTCCCCAGTTAACGACAAATCATGAATTATTCATTCACTTAGGAACATTAGTGGATAGACAAATGGTTCACTGTACCGTGTGTCTGTGTTTATCTGATATATGCTACATTATTGGATCTATGACCCTTGGTGCTAACCCAAACTGAGCTGCAAGCCTGTACACCTACTTAATGGATGAGACTCTAACGTAGGCTTTCTTCTCATGATTGGGAGGTGGAATGGCAGTCGCTTCCATAAAAGCCGTATAGCCAAATGCTAAGTAAAAGCAGGAGAATAGAAAAAATCCCTGCTCTGAGTAGAAAGTCTCAGATGCAACCGGGATCCACGCTAAGAGGATGATGATGGTTAAATTATTGTAACTCTCAGTGATGGCCTTCCTTGAAGTTCTTCTACCTGAGTGAATGACTTGGAAATCTGATTCCAAATGCTTAATTCATTGATTAATTATATGAGCGTTTCGACGCATAAGTATATACAAAATATTTTCAAAAATTACACTTATGTCGATGTACATAATGCCAAGCGATAAGGCCGCCCATTGTACATTAAACTGTATATGCATGTTACCTACTTGTCTCAGTTGTAAATGTATTGGTGTACAATAAAGTATTATCTATCTATCTATCTATCTATCTATCTATCTATCTATCTATCTATCTATCTATCTATCTATCTATCTATCTATCTATCTATCTATCTATCTATCTGTGGATAAAATATAAGTGGTATTACTGTGATTATGACAAAAGTAGGACTAATAATGAACTGAGGACCCTAGGACTTACCTAGTACCTATCGACCACAATCCATTTTTCCTGGAGTCACTAGAGCAGAGAACCTACATGTCTTAGCGACCTTTGTTTATGTGATGCCACATAAATAAAGGGAACAGGGGTGCGGAGAAATTGACCGTCGTTTGGCGATTGGTGAAATCGAGTGGAAAAAAAGTGAGGTGAACCGTCAACGCCTCAGCGGTACGCGGCAGGAGTGAGATAAATTAATAGCCAAATAAATAATACGGAAACCGACTCCCTCACTTGATAAACATTTCCTCGTGTATGTTGTAAGAAAAGGTGTATACTTATATTCTTTATCATCTATACTCTGTACATCTACTAATAGGCCTCACCAACACCGACAAGCTTCACCACAGTCTTGCCTGCGTAGTTTCGGTTTGTACACTTAGAACTTTATCAGTTTTACCAACTACACGCACCGTGTTCCGTGTACAAACTGGTCTGCGCTGGTAAGACTGTGGTTAAACTTGTACGTGTGGTAGGCCCATAACATCTGTTGCATGTCTCTGCTCTAAGAATGCGATTATTAAG
This sequence comes from Eilema griseolum, assembly GCA_963662185.1. Lineage (NCBI taxonomy): Eukaryota > Metazoa > Arthropoda > Insecta > Lepidoptera > Erebidae > Eilema > Eilema griseolum. The sequence goes on along the minus strand of OY759238.1, from coordinate 11,124,456 downwards.
GTGGTAGGATATGGACCTTCGACAGGATAATTTAGATTATTATTATGATATCATGATTAAGCTTTAAATTCGCAAAATAATAAATATTCCTACCAACATCACCAATTTTATAAAAATAGACAAAAAGCAATGAAAATTCTCCTTTAAAACTTTTAGAACAGAATAAGAATATTGTGTTTTTCTTTTTCAAAGTTAAATAGCTTTCATCAGACTTGGTGAATTCAGTATTTTAATTCGTGTTGGTTCTCGTCCCCGAGTCTAGTTAAAACTTTGATACTTTTATTTAAATAGCCATAATTTAAAAAAATAGATTAAAATAAGAACCTACCCTATTTTATGACGCATAGTAGGTTAACTATGCACACTAGTTAAATTAAATGTTATGGATATTTTGTCTTTTTTGATGTTTAACACATTCAGCATTTAATTTTAATGATTTAGTACTTACCTGATACCTAGAATCCCATTATTAATAACTATAATGTTTTTCAGAAACACTACTACTACACTACATTTAAATACCTTAAGCGGTGGTCAGAAAATATTCTTTCAGCTCCACACTTTTTCTATATCGATTTTGATATAATCTATAAATAATACTTAAAAATAGTTCCACATCGAGATAACTAAATTTCTTTCTAGAATACTCGTATGATCCGATGTTAAGTTGAAAGACTTCGTAAAAAAACTGGAACTAATAAATTCATAATTATACAAGGTATCGGGACTTCTCGCGAATTATATCATGGAACTTACTATTTCTGCCGACGTTTCGGATGCGTTGCATCACCCGTGGTCACGACTTGACTGAACAGAACAGAGCTAATGAAGGTGGACGAAACAACAATTGAAATCCTTTATTTTTTTACCTCGTGAATAGAAGTCCTACCTTCTGTAACATCGGTTAAAACATAAGGGATAAGTTTATTTGTCAAAGAATTCCTGCCTATCGATGTCGTGATGTCGAGTGGTAACGTGGTGACATTGCCCCGTTGGATGGTAATGCTAATCCTTGCGCAAAAAAGAGGCTAGCCCTTTAGACAAATAAACGTTGTCCACTAGTTTTGAGATTTCTTTGTGAAGATACCGTGTGGATCCCACAAACCTAGCGTAAGTAATTGTACAATGAAATACTGTACTATTTGACAATTTGTGACTACGCATAGTATATACATAGTATTGTAGGTATTTATTATTGTAAGCGTTTTATATTTTGTCACATTTTGTTTTTTCATTTTCAATTTGTTTTTATCTAGATAAGATGATTTTGGGGAATAAACGAAAAAGAAAAATATCTTTACACAGCTCTTTCGTCACATCTTATTTTTTCATTCTTTGTTTCGGTTTTATCTTGATAAGTTGACTTTTTGGCGAGTAAACGAAAAAGAAAAATAACTTAACTCAGCCGGAAATCTTTCATAAATATTCTTGCATTCCAAGCAATGAAAGGGCAAGAATTCTACATTTTTCTTTAAGGGAGACGCTACTGCTCCTAGTAAATATTAGGATCATTATATAATATTGTTATTTGTCCTTAAGTATATTGGCTAAATTGTGCTATTATAATATGCTTCCTCATACATCGTCACCAGTGCACAGCTGGTATTCATAACAAATAGAAATATTATCCACTGAATAGATAACGTTACCTTGTTGCCTATATATATATTATACTCACTTAACTGACTATATACATACATACGTACATACATACGTACATATAATCACGCCTTTATCCCCGGCAGGTCAGGCAGAGGTGAATTAACACCACATTTCACCAATTATTTTATTCGGTTTCCCGTAAGAGAGGGAGAGCCTATTGCCGTATTTCGGGCACTATTGTTGACTCGAGCCATGCATCTGAGGCTGAGTCTGGGCTGCATATATCTGTTTGATGTTAAACAGCCCTATCCCTTAGTGGCCTTGTACGACACCGCATGGGAAGAGATGGGGTAGTCCAAATGCTACTCTGCCGTAAACCTGACTAACCTACTCTAAATTAGTGGCCACCTCCTCGCTATTAAAATTACATGTAATAAATGTCAATTTATTGCACCAATAAGCTCACATATGTGATGCAATACACAAGTACTAATTCAAACGCTTTTAAAAGCTTCAATAGCACCAGTACCAGCGATTAATTTCGCGCTATACAATTGTAAAACACAAAGTTCTCTTGTAGCCTGACAGTACGATAAATGGTTCCAATACGCACCAAATACGTGGATAACAGATGACGTCGTATCCACACGATTGTTTACAGCGAACATTATGGAGCAATATCAGCAGTATTAACGGGCATGGTCATACATCACGAGTAATGATATCATGACGCTCTATACGAAGAGGCGGTTAGGTCAATATTTGTTGAAAGTTGTTTTGATGTTCACACGGTTTCATTTCTTAGATGTGGTTATTTCATCCCAAGGAACACTCAACTTTATTTATCATCAAAATAGAGAATGATTTTAAAAACTGGAAAACGCGGTCCCCGGATTTCAGGGCGAAGGCCTTGGATGCGGCCAGTGGCTTAGTTTAAGAACGGGTTGCCAATATTATATTAAATAAAATTAAAAACCTTAGTTAAACATTATAATTATCTATGAGTAGTGGAGATTGTTAGTCATAGAAACAACAATTTACAATGAAAAAAAAAAGCCACCTCAGCATCACAGATTCTGTTTGCGAAGTATACACAACAAGATGAAACAATGATTAGCTCTTCTCCACTAAACAATAAAACGGTCGCTAAGGGAGTAACTAATCTGATTAAGCCTAGCCCGTAACTCTCTCTTCGGATCATTCTCGCCAATGATTCTGAATTGTCATTGATCCCCAAATATTGAACTAACAAATCTACACGCCAATAAACTTTAACTCAATACAATTCAGTCGGATACCCTTGTATTCCATTTGCTCCCAATGTATAAAGCTATTGGTGTGGTAAGACAGTATTGGAATATATACAAACTATTGTTCAAACTCAGACCAATCTCCGCACAAGCAATTAGGTAAGACATTTCACAATTAAGTTCGACAAACTGTAAAATTAAGGATAAATACGAAGTGATGATCGTAGCATTTACCGTAGCATTTTGGTATACTCGTAGATGCGTTACAGCTATTCTACGCGCTTAAGCATTTCTACGTGTTACAACTTAAAAGTATGGTACAATGGGGACACGATGAAATAAAGCTAAAAATTACTTTCTACACTGTAGATATTTATTTGTGTGTTTGGTGACATTAATTTCTGTATGAACTTCTGGGTTAAATATATAATTTTATTATAATGCTTGTCATTTATACGTGAATTTTGGCACAGAATCCAGGATATTCGGAGAGCGTATACAAGCGCTTACATCCCAAATATTGTGATATTGCAATATCACCTCTTTTACTGTGAGGAAGAATATGTTGACTACGCATAGTAACTCAACATAGTATACGGTAGTCCAATTATGTTAAATAGCATACTAAGAGTGAATCAGTTGAATATGATCCGGTTCACTGCCTATTTAGTGGAATGTGGTCAGTGGATAGATTACTTTTATGTGGTCGTTTGTACCATAATTAATGCTGATAGGTAACAATACGAAAACATTTGCTGTTCACATAGTTGCTTCATTTTCATGATTCAACGTTCGTTTAGGTATAAATAAAAGTAGGGATAGATTGAGCGTATGGGGTATGCGGGCTCCACTAAGATCCTCAGACAAGATTATAGTGCAAAATATCCTAACTTATTTCTCTCGTAAAAATCTACGAGAAGTTAAATCAAGAAAGAGCAAGGTTAAGAGTGCGACCGCCCCTGGCTCCAAAGTACAGCTTTAGATTCAACCAGAACTAACGAATTTATTCGTCTTTTTAAAAATAGATATTGAAAGTGGTAACCGTGGTCTATGGATATGTGCAATACCAGGGGTGTCATACTCGTGCTGCTGACGCTGTAAGAACAGAGAGTTTACTTTGATTTAAGAATTTATTTTACTGACGCAGGATAGGTTAATTTTATTTAATACGTCTTTACCCTTCATACCTGACGGAGAGAGCCGTCATGTACTCAAGTGCGACCAGTGTCGGTCGGCGTAAGATGCCGGCCTATCGGCCCTAGAAACGCTCCCTGCACAATACTGCATTCCGCTGGGAACGATTCTAGGGCCGCTCCTGTGAAACATCGGATACGACTGGGTGCTTTACGGTGAGCTCGCGGACGGCGTCGCCGTCACGTGATATACAGACGACACGTTAGTAACGACGAGCGGAGCTACACACCGCGAAGCGACCTTAAGGGCCTCGACCGCGGTTGCTCAAGTCGTGGAACGGATCCGGTGGTTGAGCCTTGAGATGACTTTGCACAAATCAAGATCATGTTCTTTCATGGTCCTCGGGGCATACCAAGATCAGGTTCCAATTTCACAGTGAGAGGTACTTTCATCGGTATCAATTCCCATGTGCTCGTCTGTCGATGGGACTTCGAGAAACATTTCCAAAGTCTGGGTCCTAAATTGGCGGCGCGGCTGCTGCCCAACTTGAGGGGCCCGGAAGACTCCTGCAGAAGACTCTACACTGGTATCGTGCGATCCATGGCCTTGTACGGGTACCCAGTGTGAGCGGACACCCTGAAAGACAGGCACATGCCCCTGTTGCGTGGTCCACAGCGGAAGATGACCTGCGATATCATCATCAGGGGATCGCCGGTTTCGAGAGGCACCGCGGGTGCGGGGTCACGATCCCGTGCTTGAAGAAATTCGGGCCCTATCCTAGATCTACATGGACTTAGTGGCGGAATGGAAGCTACAACTTTAGCGACCTATCATACCTATCATGGGGGAGTGGCTGCAGAGGCCACGTGGCAGCCTTTCGTACCGTCTAACACAGATGATCGGGCAGTATCTGCGTCGGATGGAGAAAGAACCGTGTATTGGCGTGGGAGATAATGGTAGTGCTTGTGAAGGAGGAGGCGGGACAGGAGCGGCAGCGGGAGCGAAGGAGGATCGCAAACCACGCGGCACGCGTGCTGAGGAGAAAATAAACAAAGGCCCGCGTGCAAAACGCAAATGACAGTAAACATAATTTTATCTATATGATTATAAATTTAAAACCATAACGTTCAAGTTTATTGACACAATAAAATATACAATTACTTACAAATTAATATAAAACTATGCTAACTATACAATATATACAAAAATGGAATAGAGAAAAAGAGGGAGACTGTAATTTTAGGCATCGAAAAATTCCTCCCCATCGATCTCTACTGGTACCGTGCCCAAGAGGCTGGCGGCATTACCACGCTGAATGGCGATGCCAATTCTTTGAGCGAGGTAAAGGCCAGCCTTATGGTCACGGGAAGCGTCGATTAGTCGCTTCGCTATTTCTTTGAATAGTGCGCGCGCGCTTGGACCCCACGGACCCAACGTTTCGACTCCAAACGGCTCAAAAATATAATTACCAGTTAAATTGGTATATTTGCGCCGTTTGAGAGTCTCCGCTGATGCAGCAGCAGCGCATGCGCAGTCCTTCGTACTTGGAAGATGGGAAGGCGCCAGGGTGTCGACGCAAGTTGCATCCCACACCAAAGGCCTACCCATCTTCCAAGGTATCAACGACATACCGTCCGGTCTCTTACCATCGTCGCGAGCCAAACCAACAGGTTCAAGTATAGCTGGCACGCCGGCGGTGACAAGAGCTCGACGGATAATGTCGTTAATGTTTGCATGTCGGGACATGCGGCCTGCGCTCCTGTTGCAAGACAATCCGTGATGTCCAAGGCTATCGACAGCTTCTCCACAGAGACACCGATGCGGAGAAACACACGGTGCACCCAAACGGAGGCAAGTCGCAATGCGGAAGGTCGTGTCGTCCAACATTGTTCCAATGTTGGGCGAAGGAAGTGCCTGGAGCCATACACTAGATTCCCATTCACCCACAGCCAATAGACGAGCGCGCTCAGCAGCGCTGGTAGCTGTACTGATTAAATGTTTTTTAACACCAATACTGAGCGGCTCATCCCATTGCCTTTGGGAAGATGGGTTGGCGGGCATGGCGGCAGTTGGACAAGTCATTTTCCAAGCATTTACAGCTTCGGCCTTACCTGGCACATCCGAATTAATCAGTGAAGGAGATAGAATTTTCCTGACTAATTCTTCAGTGCCATTATAAATTTTGTCAGAAAAAAATAATAAATAATAATCAGCATTAATCAATCATTCGAACAAAATACATTCTCCAGAATACGAATATATGAAAATAGGTATACCTAACACATAAGTTCGAATTACAGAAGTGAACCTATTATCTCAATATATTTCGAACGTAACGCGAAAGCTAGTTTTATATAAAGTTAACTTTTAAAAGCAATTATTGGCGCCGTTCAGATAATTTATTACATATAAAGTTGCCATAACACAACGGCGACAGTACAATGGCGTTGTTTTGTTTATGCGCGGGCAGATTGCCACCGTTGCATCAACAACCGCGTTAGCTGACAACGGCTGAATAATGTTATTTTAATGACAATGATGCGTTCTGTTTCGGACGCGTAAATCCATTTGGAAATATATGGGTTTGAAACTAGCTATGATGTGGTGTGGTTTTTGGTAATATTGGAATTTAAATCTATACAAATATTATAAAGCTGAAGAGTTTATTTGTTTAGCAGACCAACAATCACATCATAGCATGCTTTGTTATCAATCAATACATACATACATATAATCACGTCTTTATATTCGGAGAGTTAGGCAGAGGTAAATTTACACTCACATTTCACCATAATTCGCCAGCCTATTGCCGTCTTCCGGGCACTATTGTTGATTCAAGCTATTCATCTGAGGCTTTTGTATACCTAAGGATGAAGTAATATAGATAACTTTACTGTTTTCCGACTTTCGTGAAATTTATTAACTGCTTAAGTAATATAAACTTGTAACAACTAGTCACAGCACTACACGCTCTAATAACTATTATAATATTACATCTTCTAGGTCATAAATACTGTCTAGCCAGTTGAACGTGTAAAATTTGTTAGCATAGATAAGCTAAAGTGCATATTATATGCTTATAGAATTCACTAGACCGAAATGTAGGATAATAGGCAGACGAGTCAATATTACCAATGTGCGTTCGTGTGATAGCAAGGTATAGATATGAAAACAAAGGTGCAGATGTATTTTATCAGTGTAGTTTTGTAATCAGTAATCGTAAATAAATAAATAAATATTCCACGACATTCTACACAACGCTATCTAGACCTATGGTAAGCATAGCTTGATTTGTAATGACCTACCTAAAATAACTCAATACGATACAGTTTTATTTGCTGATGACAGTACAATTGTGTTTACTGGTCATAATAAAGGGCAGCTAGAAGAAGAAGTAAAGATGACATTAAATAATACAATAAATTGGTTGACATTAAATAATTTAAATATTAATATTGACAAAACAAATTTGATGACATTTAGAAATAGAGTTAACAAAATAACAAATATTGACATTCAGTACTTAAATAAAAAAATTACAGAGGTAGAGACATCGAAGTTTTTGGGCCTCAATATTGATAATAACCTACGTTGGAAAAACCATATAGAAATATTATGCAAAAAAGTAGCATCGTTTTCATATGCGCTTTACATGCTGAGGAAATCTGCCAGTCAATCAGCCGTTCTGACAGCATATCATGGTTATGTTGCACCTCTCTTGAGGTATGGTATCATGTTTTGGGGCAATTCTACTGACAATGAAGCAGCATTTGTGGCACAGAAGAGGTGTATTAGGTCGATATGCCATTTAAAACCGACGGACAGTTGTAAACCCCACTTCTCACAGCTAAAGGTATTAACACTGCCATGTATTTACATTCTGGAAGTCCTACTCTTTGTCCGTAAAAATGTGCATTTGTTTACAACATTAAACAGTAAGAGGAAAAAATTAACTTTAAGCTTACCATCAAACAGGACTGGTTTAATGAATAGTAGTTTTTTATGTATGGCTCCACGAATTTACAACAAATTACCGAAAAGAATTATGGAGATTGGGGAACTTAGCATATATAAGAAAGTAATTAAGAATATTTTGTTAAGCAAATGTTATTATACGGTAAATGATTATTTAAATGACAAAACAGTAGATGTGTAGTAAAATAATAAATGTTAATTAATTTTAAATTTTTAAGTATGTGTACTAAAATACTAATATGACATTTTGATTTATATCCTAGAATCTATAAAAATGACAAAATAATGTTATGATACTCTAATAATTTGAATTTTCTAAGCATGAATATAACATATTAATTAATTCACTTCCCAATTTAGCTTGTAAAATTGCATGCCTACTATGGTAAAATATGGTGAAACCTACCTGCTACCTATAACAACTATATGTAACCCATATTTGGGTCATTGTCAAGCTTAGGGTTTTTTTTGCGAAAAAATGAAACACGTGATTTATAAAAATCAAAGGTATATTATGACTCTTACTTTACGTTACAACAAAAGTGAGTATCAGTCTGAGATCAATAGTTCGAAATAGGCGATTTATAAGGAAATAACAAAATTTCGGTTCCACCGAAAATACTAATATGTCCACCGAGTGGACTAAAATGTTAATTATTGAAAAAAAACAAAACAGAAAGTAATTAACATCTTGAACAAAAATAACGTTAAGGCTATCTTCACATAATCACAAACAAATCAGTCACATAAAAGATTAAAAAAGTAAATAAAAAATTATTTTGTGTCTGTCTACCGAAAATACAATTCATTTCGGTGGTCAAAATATTTCTTCGTCGTCAGAAGACCAGAAGTGTTCAATCCGTTCAGCCAGAGAAAGGGGGATTGGTGGCTTCTCTGGTTTTGACGTTGACGTATCTGAGCTGTCAGAATAAACGTCCGAAAATTGAATGCGCTTATGGACATTACCTCCAATCAGCTCGCCGATTTTCAATGGTTGCTGCATCGAGCCACTGGCAATTGGACTGGACCATCGGCTTTCCACTGGACTGTGAATAGGTGTCAAGGTTGGACTCGGTGAATTCATGCTCTCGGCAGGAGCTGGTGTGTCATTTCGAGTAGGACTTTGCAGAGGAGTCGTCAGGACTGAACTTGATAGTGTTAGGTCATTATTTTGGATCAGTCTGGGACATTGTGCTATATCAAGTTTTTTGCTACCTAAACCGTAATGTATACAAGTATTTTCTGGACTACATTTCATACAACTCAACCTACGAAACTGAAGCATCATTGGTTTACGGCGACTCCAAGTAACCTGATGGACTTTAATGGTTCCACGAAACGGCGTAATATTGCTGTTTTTTATTTTATTCTCAATAGACTCCACATGCGTCTCATCTACTCTAATGACTTCAATGCCTTTACAGTTTTGAAGAACATACTCCATGAAGGCATCCAAATTATGGACATCGTTTCCTTGAGCGACGTGCTTATCAGCCGTACGCTTAAGACAACCACCCACGCCATCAGGGGCACCTTTGCCGTGTCCACTCTCACTGTAATGCCAGATTATGTCATCTACGTTAATCTCCTCGCTCAAGAAAGCAGCAATTAGGTGGAACATCGTTTTGTTTCTGTACTGAGTTGAAGGTCCGTCACTCAAAATATGCATCCGTTTCAAATTTGGAATAAGTGTCTTCATTGCAGCTATAATAGGCTTCAAATGAAGACAAATGTAAATAGGATCGTGATTCCTAATCTCACTAACGGTACAAAATGATTTTGCAACGACTCGATTCTCTTCCGTAGTAACGTCTATATAATAAAAAACGCTTGTATGCAGTGACAACTGAGCTTTTGAACCGCCGAAATGGGCTGATTGTATCTCAGTGGCATACTTGCAATTATAATTTTCTGAAAAATCAACATGCAATAAACCCTCGTTCTCAGACATAGCAACTTTAATGTTTTTGACACTAGCATATTGGTGCAGTATATTGCAAGTATGTTGCATAAAACGTTCTATATTAGCCAGCAAGTGGTTGACTAATTGACGTTTGCATGTACAGACGGTTTCTTTAACAGTCTTCTGACACATTTTTTGTTGTCCGTTGACTGTTTCGGAAACCTTTTTAGTAACCCAGCGCTCGTATTTTATTGTGTCTTTAGGGTTGTAGTCATTGAATACAATTTTCTTTTGTTTACATTCAGTGCATGTTCTTTCGAGACAGTTTTCAGTCATGTTTGTGCAACAAATCGATTGGCTTATTGCCTTTGCAGTATTTTCATTAATTACTCGCGCGTTTCTAAGTGTCTTTGCAACATAGTCCATGTTAGAATGAGTGACACACAAACAAGTCTCGCGTGCTGCAGCTTTAGGATCTAATACCCAAAATGGTCTGTGCCTGCAAAAAGTTTTGTAGGATATGGTTTTGTCTGTCTGAACCATATACTTTTTGTGCAGATTTATGAGGGAGTCGTTGAGAAATCTGATTTGATTTTTTTGTTTATTGCGTGTTATTGTCTCTTTTTTGCCAGATGTAAGACGACTTGATTCATCGCTAAGTAAATATGTCTGTATATTATCTCTCAATTCCTTGTCCTTCTTAGAACCTTTATTTCTTTTCTTTTTTTGTGCTTCATTGGCATCCTTTCGTTTCTTGTTAAATCTATGTAATCGCATTCTGTACTTAGCAAGTTTACATTCTAAAATCATCAACTTCTCTTTCAGTAAAACATTCTCTACTTTCAACCTTCTTCTGTTTCTCACTGCAATACGTGCACCCATTTCAGCTCTTGATGATACTGAAGTTACAGGACTTGAGGGCGGCGTTTCGCGTGCGATGTACTTTTCAGCTTCTTTTTGTATTTTGACTTTTTCTCTGCGCCTTTTTGCATCATCTCTCCATTTCCTCCTCAAAAGCTTTTTTTGCACATCTGGTAAATCTTCTATAGTTTTTATTTTCCCTTCAGCTTTCTTCCGGTAGTAATATTCTCTGTCCTTTCTTCGCTTTTCTTCCAAGGCTTCTGGATCCTGTTTAAGTTTTTCACGCGCCTTCCTCATACTCAGTGTTTTTTGCTCACGGCGTCGTTTTTTTTTCTGGTTATCGGTGAGCTTACTTCTTGTTTTCGCCATCGCCTGAAATATCACAAAAAGCAATGCACACAAATGAAAAGAAAGCAGGTAAAGCTGTGCAAAGGAAGAGCAGGAAATTTTATTAGTAAAAAAATTGCATAGGGGAAACGACCATGCTTATGACAAAATATTATTTCCCATACCGTTAGAAAGGCATTAAATGTACCAATCATTGTTAATTTAGAGTATGTAGTTATAAAAACACCATTAACCAGAAGCAGTTTTATAAGTTATAATAACTAAATAACCCACATTCAAGAAAACAATCCACTCGGTGGACATCTGTCGTTTCGGTGGACAAAAGTTCCACCAAAAAGATGTCCACCGAATGGACGTTTTTCGCAAAATCATTCACTCCTTACGCCGTTTATAGGTTATGTCAAAAGTCAAGATAATTCATAAAGATTCATTGTCTAACTAGTTATTAAGAATGTTTAATGAATTTATAGTGATTTACTTACCAAAATACAGCAGTAACCGGAAAGACAACTTAACTTTGACACCACTAAATATTTTTCTTATTACAATAACAACGTCTTCTGCGTACGAGTCGCGACAAAATGGGCTCTGACAGGGATAGTACGATATCGGCTGCGTTCAATTTTATGTTACGTTCCATCATTGGACATTTACTTAATTATAGACAGTATCGAAAGTGATGCCCACCGGAAAGACAAAAAATGTTGTGACAATATTAAATGATGCAAAAAGTGTGTTTTATTTCTATATTTTTTTTTAATACTTGTAACGTTAAAGGGAAAACATACGTAGATTAGGAAAATATATCATTTATGTAAAATAATAAAACACATTTATTTATTTTAGGCTACTTTCTATTGAAAGGTAGAATCCGAACAGTCCACCGAAGTGGACAATTCGGTTATATGGTGGTGGTATAAAGTAAAAAATAAATAAATTTACAGTAAATTTGTTACACTTGGTCTAGTACGTTCCGTTTACTTTATTAATATGGTGTAAAATGAAGACGCAATTATTAAAAATGTCATAAATAATTCGTATGAACAGTTTTTTTTGGGGTTATGACAATGACCCATTTGCAATGATTATAATAAATAAATAAATAAATAAATAAATAACTAGCTAGTGTTATGGGATCTAGAATGCGGATAAACATACTTAGATACTTTTTTTTGTAAATACATATAGGTAGATAGGTAAAAAATAAATAAATAAAATAAAAAGTATAATATACATAGAAACACCCAGACCAATGCAAATATTCATGCATACAAATATTTGCACTGAGCGGGAATCGAACCCGCGCCCCCTGCATAGCAGTCGAATGCTCTACCACTACGACACTGAGGTCGTCATATTTGAATACTATATAAACAATGAGTCTAGATTCTACGTAAAAGGTATCCATCCCCTCATTAATGCATGTTTAACTTTTATCTACCTCCGTGGCATTGTAAATTAATGTCTCTTGAGTATCTTCGACGAACAAAAAACAAAACAAAAAATCTTTCAAAAGAAAAAATAATTCTTTTATTGATCGAATCTCGCTGAAAGGACAAGTTTGCTGGGTCTGCAACGGGGTCTATAAATGTAAATGAAGTAATTGTTAAAAATTTCGAAGAAAGTTACAGTCAGAGTAAATTTAAAATAGAAACAGTAGAGCAATGTATGGTGTTTGTAAACTGGCAAATTATCATGATCAGTTAGTTCAAATCAAAACGAAATTTAGAAACGAAATACTCAATTTTCGTTCAACTACTACTTTCTAAAAACGAGAAAGAAAACTGTAAATCGGTACGGAACTGATTGATAACGTTCTCTCGTAAATAGAAAAAAAGATAACGAAATAGTCGTATTGAATGTGCTTTTTTCGTGTGGAAATCGCCACGGATACTGTCACCAGTAATAGTGGTTATGGCGGACTCGAACCGATTAAAACCGTAAGCCTCTCGTGACCCAAAAAAACGATTTTTATCTAGAAAATTTTCGTCGAACATCGGCAGCACGAGTGTATAGCCTCTGGTGTTGCACACGTCAATAAGCGACAGTAACCACTTCCCATCAGGTGAGCCGTGTGCTTGTCTGCCACCTAAGTGGTATAAATAAAAACTTTGTTGCCTGTAATACTCAGAGTCTGGGGTATAGTTACTCTTTCTTCTTTTGTGTTTAAACGACTTCTACGGAAGCAACTGCCGTCTGTGCTCCCAACTCCGGGGCTCCCAAAGCCTGCATCTGAGCCTCACCCGACAATAACAACTGTAACGGCTTGCTGATGAAGTTGTCTTGGCTCCGAAGGTCTTGAAAAAGTACTTAATAATATGAAGGGTATAATCCTTCACATTATTATTTGTATTTTTAGTTTTCACAATACGGGTATTTTAACTTCTTTATGTTAAGTATGCCGCAACTGACTCTAATTAAGTACATTCTTTAACAACCACAGGCTACAGAATTAGAAAATTCCACATAAAATATATAGTGTACCATCGTTTGAGCTCACAAGTGTTTTTTTAAATTAATAGCCCATAAAGTCGCAGTAACTGAAAAGTAGGGTTTAACAGAATGGCTGTTCAGATTTGGAGCTCAGTAACTTTGAATTTCTGCGGACCTTTAGTAAACTGCTACTAATCTCACTGTAATTTAATTGAAAATTTGTGAATGTCGTGTGGTGACTGACGGAAAAAGAGTACAAGTATCACCACCCGTATTATCCGAAGGGTATCGTAAGAGGCGACTAACGAAAAAATATGCAGACGATATCACTGCAAGAGAAGAAAAACTCGTAATAAAACTAAGACGTTTGATCAGTGTGGAAATAATAGGCCAAAATATCCCAACATTCGGAGAAGCCTATGTCCACAGTGGATTGTGATAGACTATTTGATCGATTGATTATGTTTGGACATTTCAAACGGCTGAACGAGTCTGGTTGAAACTAGTTGTCCCCTAATCCCGAAAGAAAAATCGGTGCTAGAGATTCGCCCTTTAATAGGCAAGTGTATCGTTATGCTAACATGTGGCTAGTTTTGGTCACTGTTAAAAATTCATAAATATTTTTTTTATACCACTTAGGTTGCAGATAAGCACACGGCCCACCTGATGGAAAGTGGTTACCGTGGCCTATGTACGTGTATAACACCAGGGGAGCCACAATCGCGCTGCCGACCCTGTAAACACAGAGTTTCTGTGCCGTCAGTGGAGAAGACAACGCAGGACAAGCCTTTAGTCCTTATTTTAAAATCTATTATTTTTTATCGTAATCACATATATATTCACACGATTAGAGATTCGCCCTTTAATCGGCAAGTGTATCGTTATGCTAACATGTGGCTAGTTTTGGTCACTGTTAAAAATTAATAAATATTTTTTTTATACCACTTAGGTTGCAGATAAGCACATGGCCCACCTGATGGAAAGTGGTTACCGTGGCCTATGTACGTGTATAACACCAGGGGAGCCACAATCGCGCTGCCGACCCTGTAAACACAGAGTTTCTGTGCCGTCAGTGGAGAAGACAACGCAGGACAAGCCTTTAGTCCTTATTTTAAAATCTATTATTTTTTATCGTAATCACATATATATTCACACGATTATTATCACAGTTAATAATAAGAATATCATTTATGTTCTGAGAATCATAAATTGAATCGTAGGTACCTTTTGCAGTCTAGTGTTAATGTCATCTTAAATTAAAATCTGTCAAAATATTTAAATTATGTACCTACTACAAAGTTTAGCCTGAATTTTAATACCAGATAGTCCCCTAAAGTTTCTTAGCATTATAAGTTTTTTGCCTCCAGGCATTTGCATAGTCATTGTTCACAGTTCTGGCGTATAAAAAAATTTAGTACTTAATTTGGACCTAAGTGCTAATTTTTGTACAAGGCAAGTGTGCCACTGAAAAAGTTTAATTCTGGAAATTTGAAACAAACTCACAGTTAGTAGTAGATTGCATATTCAAATCAAGAGAAGAGAAGAGAAAAGAAAGAGAAACAATCATAGTTAAGAAGGCTTTATAAAATGACGTGTAATTAGGTAGGTATATAGATAAATGACAAACGGAAGTGGCTCCCGATTCGTCTTCGTTGGAATAGTCGTGTAGTAGTAGTTTTTTATTAAACAGCGTTCAAGTTCCTTGGTGACACACATACAAGATATCAGAGATCTTTGGAGAATTTGAGACTAGCAATGTCACTGCACTGTACAAGTTTTAACGATAAATCCTTCACTGTGCAGGCAGTTTGCCTGTGGAATGCACTGCCACGTCTGCGGCTCTATATAAAATAAGCACAATCTCTGGAATCTTATAAAAAAGTAAAAGAGCATTGTCATCTTCCCTTGAGTAACTTTAGTATGTAATTTTGTGTACTTATAATTAAGTACATAATATGGGGACTAAGTAGTATATTGTTAATATTATGTATTGTATGGACATATCATATTAGCATACTATGTAGTATGTGTATATATTTCAATTTTGATTGATAAATATGTAAGACGGATATATGTATAGAAGAAATTGGAGGAGGTTCTGTGGGTTAGTGATCAGAGCGTTTCCCCTGTAAGAGAAAGATCGCGAGTTCGAATCTCGCCTGAACCGATCCATTTTTTTCTCTTTTTTAATATCGATATCGATATATATCGATATAACTTGTTTATATATCTATCTATTTATCCCCTTTCCTTCTTCTTTTAAAAATAATTATACGATACCCTATCATTTCTTTTGCATCTATCCATCCAAGTGCCTAGAAGAAATCGCTGTTAGCGATAAGGCCCATTGTGCATTATAATTATTGTAAAAGTTGTGTTTTTTATACCACTTTGGTGCCAGACAAGCACACGGCCCACCTGATGGAAAGCGGCCACAGTGGCCCATGGACGCGTGCAAAACCAAAAGAGTCACATTCGCGCTGCCAACCCTGCAAGCATTGAAAAGAAAGTAAAGTAAGGAAATGAAAACATTTTTATTTTACTTAGCTTAAAACAAATATACACAGTACAGCAATATGTGACAATAGCCAAGTAGAAATAAAGGCCGCCTCTCAGCTTAATGCTGTCCGCGTTTTGTGCAGGCGGACAGCGCTGATTTTCAGAGACGGCCGGACAGTGGTTTTGACATCACTTTAATCCAAAAGGTTATAAAAAACTACAAACCATCATGGTATTGAGAGTTTCTGTGCTGTCAGTGTCAAAACAAAGCAGGACAAGCTTTTGGTTGGTCTATTCACTGACAGCATAAAAACCCTCCAGTGAGCTCTGGCTACTCTACTCACCATCGGGAACACAACACGAGGTTATTATGGACACGGGATTCTGTAGGGCGGAGGTACTTCCCAAGTCGGACTGCTCAATTACACGGAAATACCGTCGTGTCCTACTTCCTTCAACAACAAAGAACACAGTAGTGTATAATAAAGAATATCTTATTTTATATTTTCATATCTTAACATGATCCAGATGATCCTTCTCAGCTCACTTGGGAGTTCCATGGATATTTGGTCACTAATTCACCTCCAAATGAGCACTTCATAAATACCTGTGTTCTTAGAGATTATTTCACATACAGAACACTAGTAAACTTAGTTGAATACGAACCACTTGTCTACAGTATAGGTTTTAAAAATCTTGAAAATTGCATATATAGATCAGTTTTAATACTGGCTACTATCAAGACATTGGTTAGACAATATTGTATGGGTTTTATGTTTGCTGAGTAGCTAAGTCCCCAATAACGTATCTCAAATACTCATCCTCTATAATGTAGCATCAATATTTATTCCCAAAAAATGACTGTAATAATCTTCTTTCTACCCCTGCGGAGATCTACAGGGAAACAAAATAATTATAAACAATAACCTCACTCAATTTCAGCACCCTAAAATTACAGCCCATGCATACCTATAAAACAACAAACAACGTGAGAAATGGTGATAGGATACACATATATATAGGTGCAACAGTAACGAAATTTCCCTAGTGTAGAGAAAACCCGATGGTACGGAAAAAACACCGCACTCACTAGCTCCCATTTATAAATTTGTGAAACTGGAATCCGCCGACTGTGGCGCGATGCACTGGCGGCGAGCCGTAATCAATTCTGTTCGTAGAACATTTATTTTGTATGCGGATAGCGCGTTTAAACTCAAATATTTTGATAGCAAAAACTATCATATTCTGTCCTCAATGGCAAAAACCAAAACATCATACCGTGATTTGATGAACCTCTATAGGAACAACATTTTAAGTCTCTTACTAAAAGTCTACTAGTGCTGTGATATTATATCCTCCTATTAAAGTAAATGTGACAGTTTCACAAGTGAAAGTGAAGAGTGATTTCAGAAATGTCTATTATGTAGTACGTGAGCGTGTGAGGGAGTGTCACTTATGAGGGTGTGTGATGTGTTCATACGAGTCTGAGTGTAAAACGGGTGATTAAATCTAATGAAATTTAGCATAGAAAAGTGACTACTTTTTATCCCAGAAAATTATTGTAGCTCTGGTCACAATTACAGCTAGTCACTAATATATTTTCTTCGTATATCCTAAAGTAGAATCCTGCAAGTAGGTTTTATGTTAGTAATGTGCTTAATGAAGTTAAGATTAACACCCGCAATCTCTCAATTATGCGCTTAGCGCCGTATCCACTATGCTATCGCCACGCTTCGTTAATTCTTTGCAAGTCTCAGGGATCCTTCCACGTCTACTCCTAAAAATGGTAGCCTATGTTGGTATACTTATATATTCTTGTACATATTATAATACAACAAAAATGTTTTTCATTTTTTGGACGTATATCTACCACTCGACGCAATGGTGGCTTAAGGTACACACAAACTAAAACATTAAAGTCACTAATGATATTTCAAACAATCTCCTAAAGTTTAAAAGAGTCGGGTCATAATTAATGGCAAACGAATTATGTTATTGAACAAAACTTGAAGGATTTTCATCGAAAACTCGGATTTGATTAAGATGAAAGTTCGTATGCTGTACGCCATACTATATTGTTTAGTATAAGTATGTTGATTGGTGCCTCCAACGTACGGCCAACGTAGGGCCAATATCGCGGTTGTGGTTGCGCTTGCCGGTTATTCGGTTGAAATTGCTAACGTGATTAATCTATCTCACTAAAGTGCTTGTGGCTATAACCGGGATCTACATACGTACATGGAAAAAGGGATTCCTTGTGATTGAATATTCTTATACAATTTTACCTTGTTTTGTTTCGAAGATTAAATTGAGGTAAAGATGGTAGATATTAGAGGTTTGTGTGAGAGGATAAGGAGGTCTACGTAGGTGTGAGAAATTTATATTTTGTGTATTTATCCTTGTAACAAAGAATAAAAGTAAAGACTTGCATCTGATGAGGCCATCGTGCTCAGACCACCATTGTAATACTATTGGTACCTATATTAGTAATCCCCAGAGTATTTCCTGTAACTTACCATCAGGTATAAATCGTATTGATGTGAACTATTATTTCAAAAAGGTCAGAAGATGTAAATAAATATTTTAAATGAAACAGCGAAAAGCGCGGATTAGTGTATCAAAACAACATTTTGAACTCATCTCTCTGTCTGAGCATAGTCATAAAACGTTAATGCAAAATCCCAAGAAACGAAAAAGTTCCCTTGAAGCATTTTAGACACGATTAAGCAATCAGTTTGCTCTTTTAATTAAAACACTTTGTTTACACTGCCGGTCTTGCGACTTTGATAAATTACCGAGTATTAAAAGAGATTCGACTTTCCCATTGTCGGTTTTTCATCTAAACGTTTTGGTGTTTGATTTTATTTCATGATTTTCATGTGGTTATTGCAATATTGGAATTTTCATTTCTTTATAACTTTTACACAAATAGCATAAACACATTCTATTCGACTCTCACGTGTGGTCACTTGAGGTCGACCTGTAGGGCTGTAGTGCTATACTAAACCTCTAGGTCTCAAGGCAGACGTACCTACTAAATTGCAGCTGAGACTCTGGTGCAGGCTTTCCTCTCAGGGAAGTTCAGTCATACCAATCTGCTCAGTCAGATCAGGTCGACTTAATTTTTATTTATACCACTTAGGTCAGACAAGCACGAGGTCCACCTGATGGAAAGTGGTTACCGTGGCCTATGGCCGTGTGCAACACCTGGGGAGTCACACTTGCGCTGCCGACCCTGTAAGCACAGAGTATTTCTGTGTCGTCAGTGTAGAAACCAAAGCAGGACAAGATTTTGGTCTTCCCACTGACAGTACAAAACCTCTCTAGTGATCTCTGGGTGCCCTCTACTCACCGCCGGGAACACAACACGAGGTTTTTTTTGTAGGGCGGAAGCACTTCCCCAGTCAGTCCGACTGCTTAATTGGACGGAAATACCGTCGTATCCTACCTCCATCAAGCAATTTTATTCCATATTTCAGCAAGCAATATTTTTGTCTTAATAAGTGAATACCAGGCTTAAAAGTGCAATCCTTGAACGCAGCTCGGCAATCACAATAAGAATGATGATCAAGAAACTTTAGGTAATGATGAGATAAGCGAAGGTAGGTTTTTAATGTGGTCAGAGTTAGGTTACCTACCCACTATTCTGCCTACTAGCTACGGAAATCCTGTACTGGCTTAAGATTCCATCATAAAGATGAGTTGCTGTACCACATAAACATATTATAATAGTTAATAACCATTGTTTTATTTATATCATTTCTATCTATTTCGTCATGCGTATTTTAACTAAGAAGAATCTATTCTTCTAACTCAAAAATAATAAATTATGAGTTGCTACTTGGACTGGAAGTTTATACGAGTTTAATGGCACGTAAAAATAACTCGCACCAAGTTATTTTTACGCGCCACTTATAATGACCAAATATCACACCCACGGGAGCCATTACTACTATCACTTTTATAAATAATAGAATTACCATTATATGCAACAATTATGCATTATGAAAGTATGAGTTATTATAAAAACTTCAAGAATAGTAACTAGAAATTAATTATTTCATTTAATTATTATTCCACAATTAAATTACTATTCCACAACATTCTACGGATATGAAGACGGATATATATATATAAAAGAATTTGGATGGTTTCGGGCGAAGGTTTTGTGACATAGTGGTCAGAGCGTTCCCACTGTAACCGAATCCCGCTTGAACCGAACGAACTTGAATTTTTCCTATATCTTTATAGACTTAATATTATGTTTTAAGTAGACCAAACAAAAGGAATGCCCGCTGAGTTTCTTGCCGAAGTCTTCTCAGGTCGGGGCGCGTTTCGAACCGGTGGTCCATTTGCTAAACTAATCTTTCATATTTATTTTTGTATTGACATTCTGTAAGTACCGACTTAATGGTCTATGTAGAATTAATAATTTTTGACTTTGAGTTTCATAATAGAATCTAGAATGCGGATAAACATACTGAGAATTTATTTTTGTAAATAGGTACATACGTATCATACATAGAAACACCCCGACCAATGAAAATATACATATTCATGCATACAAATATTTACACACAGAAGCTGTCATCAAAAAAATATGAGTTTCGACTGTAAGAATGCTCATGCAATACTTGTATATGAATCCTGGTTAAAGCTTTGTCACCAACAAACGACCCTTGTCGACAAAATGATTGACCCTGTCCTGAAAAATTTAGATGATCACTGTAACCACAACATGGACTTGGCTGCTCAATTTACGTCACTTTGTGGTGAGACTAAGCCACAATTGGTGAAGCCCGAACCGAAGTCTAGCGCAAGGACGGTTTTTATGCGACTAATTCAAATGCTATTGACTTACTTAAATACATATATACATACACTCACGCCTGTAAATCCCTAACGGGTAGGCAGAGTTGTATTAACACCCATAATTCACCAATTATGTTTTTTTTTTTTTTATACCACTTAGTTGGCAGACAAGCCGTCGAGAAGCCGGCCCACCTGATGGAAAGTGGTTACCGTGACCTATGGACGTCTGTAACACCAGAGGCGTCACAGTCGCGCTGCCAACCCTGTAAGTACAGAGTTTCTGTGCCGTCAGCAGAAGACAAAGCAGGACAAGCCTTTAGTCTTCCCACTGACAGCACAAATTCTCCAGTGAGCTCTGGCTACCCTACTCACCGCTGGGAACACAACACGAAGTTATTATAACCGTGGTATTCTGTAGGGCGGAGGTACTACCCCAGTCGGACTGTCGGATGGAGAAGAGCCCTATATCCCTTAGCCGCTTTCTACGACAGTGGGTGACGTAGCAAGTGATGGAATGGTCCTCTTCTACACCAACGTGTGGATAGAACTATCGAAACTGTAGGAACAAAGAAAATCGTTGATTACAAAACAGCCGCATAATATGACGTCACTTTGGAAATGTTACGTCACGTATGCCTACCGCTTTGGGTTTGGTTTAGTTAAAAATCGATGAAGGTGCACTAGTACTGTGACAGGTTGCCAGCCCATAACAATAAAAACACCCTTTTTTAGTAGGTTTTTACGACTTCCACGAGACAATATCTTTTCTTTTCTTTAACCTTGGAATACATAATTTCAAGAGAAAACATCCAAATAGGTTCTAAAACTGGCAGTTAATACGTAAACCCAGTTATAGCTCTTGTTCTCTATAAAGTCTACATAAACCAAATTCTGGAAGGAAGCAGTGGGATGGTCGACCTCGATACAAGCTTTGGAGGCAATTAAGATTCGCCTGCCGAATGTATATAACATTAAAAAAAATACATACAAGCATATATATAATCACGCCTTTATCCCCGGAGGGTTAGACAGGTAAATAAATACCCACATTTCACCAATCATTGTATTCGGTCCCACGTAATAGGGGGTGAGCCTATTGCCGTTTTCTGGTTATTGCCGTTACTATTGTTAACTGGAGTCCTGCATCTGAGGTTGAGTCTGGCCTGTATATATTTGTCTGATGTTAAATCTTAGTCGCCTTGTACGGAACCACATGGGATAGAGTGGCCCAAATTTTACTCTGCAGGGAACCACGCGGCTAGTACCTATATGATTTTCATTAAGTAGGTAAGATGCTGATAGACTTGACTGCTTCTAAATATAAATTTACCTAAGTCGGAAATTGTTATAGGTTTGGGATTGTCATACTTCGGTAGAAAGTAGATAGTAGTAGATCCTGTAGGAAGTAGATATTCACTTTATTATGTTAAGTACATATTCTTTTTTATTTAAGCGCATATTTTGTATACGTCAACGCATCTCAATAAACAAAAAACTGATTAAACCAAGATCACATGAAAGTCGTTTAGATAATCCAACAGCGTACCTATTTCCAAATAGTAACACTAAATGTGTCAACACGAATGGCCATTTTACAATCGAATGCGTACCTACGCGGTGAAAACAAAACAAATAGATGTTCTTTTATCCGGTTTCTCTACAGGAAAGGTTAAATTAGCAAGGCGTCGTTGCGCTTTGAGCATCAACGAACTATGGTGCGAATTTAGTATCCAGGTACAAGACGCAGGATCTAGCGAATTTTAAGCAAAAACATTTCAAATTATTCAAATAGGAACAGAGTGTATAAGAAAGATTACTGGATAATGTTAGTTTATTGCAATTTTAATGTCATATTAATGGTAAGTTTGCTCTGACCATAAATATATTGAATTTCACATTTCTTGTAAGAAAGGAGAAAAGAAGATGGAATCCAGTATATATGAGAATCACTTTGATGTCTATGTGTCTATCTGTCATGACATTTATCTCTTGAAACAACGCAATCAAAAGATTCAGCTGTTTTTATAGTTGCGCTAAAAGCCCGTGCACAAACTACGTTGTTGTGATGCAGTCTCATGTTGGACATAGGCCTCAGTGTCCAGTCTGTGTTATCGTCAGTTAATCTGATTGGACCCACGTTTCTGTTTGTAATTTCACGTTATCATCAAATTTACAAACAGAAAGCGTGTCTATGTCATTAGACTGCTAGCGTGTCCTATAGGACAGTCTGAAGGCTAACTAATGATCGAATGTCAATGTACCCTTGCGTTGGGAGATAGATTCAGAGGGTAGTGGGTCGAATTAAGAATACGAACAGGAGATTTCTAAATACCAATCACATTACAACAGTCTTAAAAAATCTGTCGACAAAAAGGTGTAGTCAGTTACATATATTGAGAAAACTACACCAAAAATGGACTTATCTACTTTTACCGGTAGTCATAGTCAGTGGATTCCGTAGTAAAGTTCTTTTCACAGAAACCATCCATCGCAACCCGTATCTGTCTGATGCTCAGAAATTTCAATTCCTTAAGAGCAAACTTAGGGGAGAGCCGGAAAAATTTATTCAGTACTTACAAATTAGTTTCACGGTACGGAAAGCGTGTACATATCATCAGACTATTAGCGTGTCCTATCGGACAGTCTGACAGCTAATGACCGGATGTGAATGTAGAATCGTTCATTCATACCCTTACCGATGTTACTTCTTCCATCGAGCTCATGGTCACTTCAGTTTATGAGCTATGTAAATAATTTAGAACTTTGTCAGTTGACCACGTTTTGAATTTTTTTATGCAAAAGAACCCTGTGTGTGTATTGTATCTTTTAGTTGGAAAGACGTCAGCCGTCAGTGTTCATGTTTTGCTACTAAACAAAACATATGAAAATCTATTGACAAACAGTGGAAAACTATGTTGAAGTTATCGTAGCGAATCAATATATCGTAGTAGTCCCATAAATAGAAAAGAGTATATTACTCATTAAGAGTGGGAACGTAATTAACGTTCCCACTCTTAATGAGTAAATGTTTATGTTAGATCCTTAAATAGCAATACGATACAACGAATATTATTTCGTACATGATATTAGATATATTTTGACGCGAACCAAATAATAAGCTGCTATTTTTATCCAGAAACTTTTCCATTCGTCTCATTCGACGATATAAATTCGTTCTACATTATCGCGCTACAAAAAAGCTTTCAATACAATTATTTTCTTTCCTTTGTGCACGTTTCGGAAAATGTCGTAGGACGGTTTGTCTCAGATTTTGAAGTAGGTAAGTAATTGACAGATGTGTATTCCAATCTTCTTACATGGACCAATTTATACCACATCCAATAACGGAGATTCAAAGATTGTTATCGTACTCAAACATTCAAAGTTCAATTTCCAATGTTATCTGATTAAGTTGTACGAAAACAACGATCATACTGAACGTACGAGAAATTCCTAATATGTATAATCCCACAAAGGCACAGACCAATTTCTCTTTATTGTATTTTGTTAACAGTTTAAACAAAGCTACTCAAAGCTTTCATTTGATAGTTTTCTTTGCTGTGTTTGCTTCTGACAAGAAAAATTCAAGCTTCACAGTCTTTTTGTATTATCGAAATTGCTTTGTGTGCCTACTTATTTTCAGATTTGAAAACAATTGAGTTCTTCATTTATTCAGACTTATCGTACCTACTGTATCACATTTATACCTATAAATTAATAGGATTTATTTTATTTTTACGTTCGGATATTCCTATGGATAGCCCTGAACCCCAACGGTCGGAGCCAATGCAGTTATTAGTTGCTGAAGGTGAAGTAGCCTCTGGCATATATCTCTCGCACCTTGGGTGACCCAGGGCCATCGGAGGCCCACTCGAGAGTTTCTGATGAATACATTTTCAATACTATTTGCAGTACCTTAGAATTAAAGTACTAACCGACTGCAAACAGTGTAGTTTCGAATTAATATAGCAATTTTAAAATGTAAATATTTTAGAGTAACGATCCTGTACGAGGCCCGTAACTGCACATTCATTCATTGTCACACATGAAATGTCGCTGCTACCAACACCTGTTCCAATTTTTTCTCCTTTTTTTTTACAAAACTCTGTTTGTGTTATACGAACAATACATACGTTGGTGTCGTTTGTGCCGATACGATATATAGGAGTTGATAAATGATGTCATTTATTTCAGTCCACACTGACCTCGTTATACCTGTATAGTACATATAAATGTATATAGGATAGCGTGTGTCCACACTTGACCCTTTAACTTGATCCGCACTAGATAGGTAGAATTAGTACCTAGCGACGTGCAGGCTGTAGATAGGTACGTTGAAATATGCACCGTGCCTACAATTATAATTCTCAAAATAGTCTAAACGTAAAATTTAATGAGACATATAATATTTATAGTGTTGATTAAGTCTACAATATGAGGTTCTTCATGAGGGGCATCAGAAAGTTTCTTCATGGTCGGCAGCGCGAGTGTGACACCCCTGGTGTTGCAAACGTCCATAGGCCAAAAAGTACATATATCGTTCTACCCTCTTCCGCATTCGTTTGTTACGCGCATCGCCCCTTCCACTGTACTTGGATGATGAAATAGAACATTTAAGAGGCGTTCTAGGGAAGAACGGTTACAAGGAGAGGATTCTCAATATGTGTAATATAAAAGAATGTTATATACCTACCTAATATTGCGATTCTTTGGGGTGTTGCTGAAGACAGCACGCGTTTAAAATGTTCGTGGCCATAATATATGGATATAGGATATAGGCCGTATACCTTATGGGCATAACCAAAAGGAGGAGAAGGAGTAAGCGGACCCTGGGTTCCGAGGTGAAAGTATCGGATCAATAATGTGTAGGTACATCAACCAGAAAGCTAAGATGAGCTAAGAGAGTATTTGTTCGTGAGGATTTACACCGGTAAATAAAAAATTATAAAGGTTCCTATATTTATTCATATTTTTCATATTTTAAGCATATACCTACTTAGGTATATGCTGTACCTACATACACTCATATTATATTGTTAGTTAGCACATCAATATTTCCTCATAAATGTTACTAGTGGAGGGTGTACCAATATATATTGTTATAATTATGTGTACCTAATAAATAAATACTAGTATCTAGTCAACTCCATTGTTAAATCGTAAAATACCTACAAGCAACGCTGTCTCAACATCGAATAGATAAATGTGGAAGGATTGGGTTGTCACAAGAACTTTCCTTAGATTATACTGATAAGTAGAATAACACGACTACTGAAAAGGCTTTAAAAAGTATTAAACAAGAAAATATCAAGGATAGCCATAGTCGTATGCCACTTATTCATAAAATGTATTGTTTTGTTAAAGTTAGTGGAATACGATCACTGCTATTCTTGATATTTAGTTCCTGAATTAAATGATTTATTATTATTATTAGAACTGAACAAATGAGGCATCATTAGAAGCATCTTGATCGTCCGCTGGTTATAGGCTATACAATGTATCACTGAATCTAATGTAGCGCCGTCTGGCGGTCATAAAGCACAGTGTTAAAAAAGAAACTTGAGATAAATATACCTACCGTGTTTGGTATCATTTGAAAGGGCTTAACTAGCACATTAAAAATACGTATAAGTTATAGCCGTTGCTTGCTCCACAATATTATAAATCAAAAAATTAAGTTTAAAACTAAAACCGGACTACTAAAAAATCATTTTCTAAATCTAAAAATCATTTTCTAACCATGTTATAGCATTTTATAGCGCCCCCACGACCCGTGCAGGGGAAGCGGCGTCTCTGGCACTAGTCGTCAGCGGACTGGGATGGACTTCGTGACTATATTGCGTCCATCCCGTAGGTTGAGCGCTGCTTTGAAGGTAAGAACCCATCAGATTGTGCTACTGCTGTCGCCGGTGAGATCGGTCTGGGTCTGGAATACTATATCTCATATACCGATATCACCGGTGACCGCGGGGTGCGGCCTTGGTTCGGGCGCGAGTGCGCGGAAGCTGTTGAACAAAAACAGTCTGCGTACCGCGCTTGGGTAAGGGCGCGCGCCATCCCAATCTGGGCCACTTCAAGGCGGCGTACAACAGAGCCACAAAGGTCTGTAGAAGGGCCTACGTCAGAGCAGATGCCCTGCGCATAGCGCGGCTTGGTCAAGAGCTAGTGATGCATCCCACGGGAAGCCGTGGCTACTGGCGACTGGCTAAAGCCGTGCAAGCCAACTTCTATCAGCCTTCGCTGCCTCCGCTGCGTAACCCTGATGGATCCCTGGCCCATGAGCCGCAATAGAAGGCAAATCTGCTGGCTAATCTCTTTGCGGCCAACTCCCGAATCGATGATTGTGGTACGCAGCTACCTACACTACCCGACAGTGACCACGCGATGCCTGATATCCATATCAGGCAACGCGATGTCCATGCAGTGCTGCAATCACTCGATGTCCGGAAAGCCAGTGGTCCGAATGGTATTCCAGCGGTAGTTTTGCAAAAATGTGCAGCGGAGTTGTCTCCAATGCTTACGCGCCTGTACCGGCTGTCCTACAGTTCGGATACAGTGCCTTTGCCTTGGAAAGAGGCGAATATTCAGCCAATTCCCAAGAAGGGGGATCGCTCGGAGCCAGCCAACTATCGACCCATAGCCGTCACCTCAGTGCTGTGCAAAGTATTCGAGCACATAATTAACAAACAGGTCATGCGGCACCTAGAGGATCACTACTTAATTAATGACCGGCAATATGGCTTCAGACCGAAACGGTCAACGGGTGATCTTCTAGCATATGTTACCCATCTTTGGGGTGAGGCTATGGACAAGCACGTCGAGTCACTGGCAATTAGTCTTGACATCGCCAAAGCTTCCGATAGAGTCTGGCACAAATCGCTTCTTTCCAAGCTACCTGCCTTTGGTCTGCCTTCTAGGCTATGCAACTGGGTTGCTAGCTTCCTGCAGGGGCGCCGTATTCACGTCCTTTGTGACGGACGAGCTTCGGAGTTTCTGCAGGTAAATGCTGGCGTGCCCCAGGGGCCTTCTTGTCACCCACTCTCTTTCTTCTGCATATCAACGACATGCTGTCTACAAGCACGGCCTTTACGTTCGCGCGACGTCGTCAGCATAAGTTATCATAAAGTACTCGTCAAAAAGTTAATAAATTATCAGTGTCTAAAGTTAGTGTTTGAGTCAAAATTAGTGATATTATAAGCAATAAGACGTGTTACTACGGATATACACATCGATTAATGTTGTAAAAAGTGTTTATTGATCAATATTCAGTGAATAAACAAAAACAGAAAATATAAGACCACCGACATTGTGTCTATTCTGCGCATAACATTAAAACGCGTAAGTCACGCGTATAGCACGGCGATTGCGACGTTTTCGACCCGACCTGCGTAGACATTATTGTAGTAGCACACAGCTGGCGTTAAAATACCTTACCGGCTACTGATTGCATACCTACCGGCATTTCTTATTTGTTTTTCGATGGATTCAAGCTTTTTTTGTAATACATAATGATACATACACGTATATCATCTTCATCGCCAAATATATCAGATACTCAAGCAAAACCTGATGAGAACTGGAATGAAGGAAGGAAGCGGAAACAGCCGGAGTGTGAGTTAACAAATGCTATAATGACTCTTACTCAGGAAATGAATAAAAAATTTGAGGACCTTAGGGGTTACCTTGACTGTGCGATAATAGGCTTGTCAAATAATGTAAAGGACCTTAAATTGGATCTTGCCACCGTCACGCAAACGACAGCGGATATAAAAATTGAACTTAATTCTATAAGATCTGAGCAGGCAGGATTTGAGAAATATATTACGGATCTCGAACATAGGCAGGTGATTATGCGAGAAGACATAACCTCTCTGCAAACTTCCATACAGCACTCTTCTGAATGTCAGGACGATCTGAAAAAGAGGATTAATACCCTTACTAAACAGGTTTGCAACACGGAGGCGCTGAAAGATGTGATATCTGGGTTGGACTCGAAAATTGATATGCTTGAGCAGCAGGCCCGGCAGTGCAATATAGAATTGTGTAATATACCGGAAAAACGAACTGAAAACTTGATCACCCTTGTAAATACTATAAGTTCTAAAATAAATTGCACACTTACACAAAAGGATATTATTGCGATACACCGCGTACCACACGCGCAGTCTCATAACAAGCAGCCTAAAAATATTATTGTGAAGCTTAGCTCTCGTATATTAAGGGATAACCGTCTTAGTGCATTCCGCTTGTCCAAAGGCTTAAAAACTGATGACCTGGGAATATCAGGTAGTGCACCACTACAGGTATACATGAACGAACATCTTACGCTTAAGAACAAGCAGTTGTTTCGCGAGTGCCGGGAAGCTGCCAAAAAAAATAAGTTCAAGTATGTGTGGATTAAGCATGCAACGATCCTTGTGCGAGAGAGTGACAACTCACCAGCTATGGCCATTCGAACCCATCAAGATGTATCCAGAATTAAGCCATCAAAGCATACGTGAACAAAGTTTACGCTTCATTATTTACCTATTCATCTTCAACTTAAATTTAACCACCTTTCTAGTTAATAATATCTGAAATAGCTTGGCAATAATTTGTCATATTAATTATGTTATGTACTCTTTTTTTCTTTTATTTAACTCCATAGAGTTATCATACGTTGAATGTATACATGGTGACTACAGTCTTCTAGTCCACGGTGTTCAGTCGGGTCTGTTGGAACATAATGTCATGCTGATTTTAACTGCATTAAGTATTACTAATTATATTCTATGCTACTATTTATATGTTGCGATTCCTAGATATTTTTGCACTATTACTTCTCAATGTTACCTATTCCTCAATAATGAATAAGCTGACCATATATTATCAAAACTGTAGTGGTATACGCACTAAGTTAAATGTTTTGTATATGAAAATATTATCAAATTGCTATGATGTTATAATAATTACTGAGACTTGGCTCATCCCCCAAGTGAGTGACGGTGAGTTCATTGATATACCGCTATATAGTGTATAGAACTGACCGAAATCGAATAGCCTCAAATAGGAAGGATGGTGGGGGAGTTCTTGTAGCTGTTCTAAAATCACTTAGATCTACTCTTATAATACCTTTTCTACCTTTGTCACCTCACATTGAGCACGTCCTTATACAGTTACCAGGAATAAATAATGAGAAGCACATGATCAGTGCTGTATACATTCCGCCAGGCACTGTTCATAATGTTTACTCTGATCACTTCAATCTGGTGAGTGACGTCCTAGATAAAATTAATCCCACGTTCTACTATTTATTTGGAGATTATAATCTACCAGAGGTAAGCTGGGTACCCAGTGTGGGTTCGGGACTGCACTGTAGTGTTAGTTCGAGAGCTAGTCGGCACTTATGTAATTTTATGTCACTTGTAAATGCTTTGCAATACAACAGTTTTATCAACGCTAAAAAACACATTTTAGACCTATTACTTAGCAACACAGATTGTACCACGCATGCCCCAGCGGACGTACTATCTAAGATAAGTGCCTCTGACTACGGAGAAATTAATCATGATTTGTCTAATGTTCACTGGACCGACATTTTAAATGGTACAGACGCTGAGAACTGCGTGCACATTTTTTACGATACTATTTACAAATCTATTAAGAATCACACTCCCATGTCCCGTGTCAAATCAACTAAATTTCCCATCTGGTTCTCTAAATCACTCAAACATATTTTTAACAATAAGAAAAAAGCGTGGCTAAAATGGAAATCGTACAACAATGTATCGGATTATGAGCAATTTTCTTTTCTTAGGCGTAGATTTCATACTGAGTGTAAAATAAACTATAAAAACTATATTGATACTATAGAAGATAACATAAAGAAAAATGTAAAATATCTTTTTAGTTACATCTCCAACCGTAAAACTAAAGCAGGTATACCTGCCACTGTTTACTATAGGAATCAAACATCTGGCGATCCTGGTACCATATGTAATTTGTTCTCGAATTTTTTTGAATCCGTTTATGAAACCTCATCTTACAGCAGCGGGAACTGGTTACCCCCCTATACTTATGCAGATAATAGTACTATGATAAGCGGTATTAATTTTACTCTGGAACAGGTTCGAAAGGTGCTAAGCTCATTGGACTTCTGTAAGGCCTTTGACAAGGTGGATCACGAACTCCTTCTAAACAAACTTGCGTATAATGGTATTCGCGGTGATCTGCTACGGTGGTTCATATCTTATGTAACAAATAGATCTCAGAAAGTTGTGATCAGGGGTCATGAATCTTATCCAATTAATGTAACCTCTGGTGTACCACAGGGCTCCATCCTGGGCCCTTTACTCTTTGTTCTATTCATTAATGACATTTCATCTTGTTTTCGAAATGCAAATTTTCTGCTTTACGCAGATGATCTTAAAATTTATAGATCTATTTCCGAAAACAATGATTGTAATTTGTTGCAAGAGGACTTGCACCGCCTTTCTGATTACTGTAGTGCGAATAAATTAAAACTGAACATATCAAAGTGCATTGCAATTACATTTACAAAAAAGAAAATAGTAGTCCCGAATACATACTCATTATTTCATGCCACTTTAAGTAATGTTGCTACGGTAAAGGATCTCGGGGTGCTACTGGATTCAAAGCTCCACCTTGATCAACATATTGATGAAATAGTTAATAATGCTTATCGCATGTATGGCTTTGTTATGAGGTCCACCATAGGTTTTAGACATACTGATACATACGTTCACCTTTATAAATCTTTGGTCAGGTCACAGCTGGAGTATGCTATATTGATATGGAACCCACTGTACCAAAAATACAAAGATAGTTTGCAGAGAGTACAAAATAAGTTCCTTCAAGCAGTGCGGTACCGTTGCCATCGTACCAGGGAGAACTTGAACTTACTGGACTTGGAATCCAGGCGTATCTTTCTAGAAACCATGTTTCTGTATGACTTATGCAATAACAGATTCGACTGCACTTATTTAACAAATAGTTTGTGCTACATTGTGCCTAGGACAGTCATCAGACGTGCAGTGCGCTCGCGCCCACTGTTCGCCGTTTTCACTAGTCGCACGAATGCTGGAGTACGTGCGCCTCTAAATCGCATTGTAAATAATTATAATAAATTGTTTATAGATTTGGATGTATTCACTTTGTCGCATAATGAATTTAGGAATGCTCTGTTAAAAAAATTAACGATTTGGACTAAAACTGTAAAAATGAATGTTGCTTTTTAGATAACCGTAATACTACTGTAATAATATGTGGATAACGCTGTAGGTTACATAATTACAACTATGTTATATTAAGACTTTATATTAAGGACATTGTGTAACTGTTTGTTTTCCCGAATAAATAAAAAAAAAAAAAAAAAAAATGTTCATTGTTATGCAGACGATAGCACTTTACATGGGAGTTTTCATGGACATCCTGCGGTCAAGCAGTCAGATATCGCAGAGAAAAGGCAGCCTTTTGTCACTGAGCTTGACGGGATCCTGAATCACATTTCTCAATGGGGCTCTGAGAACCTGGTTGAGTTCAATGCCAAGAAGACGCAGGCATGTGCGTTTACAGCAAAAGTATCTTCTTTCCTTCCCCTCCCCACTCTTCAGAGCATGCCACTGCCACTGCAGGACAATCTCAATATCCTAAGTATGGATGTTCGCTGCAACCTGAATAACAAAACTTACATCGAAAGTATCATCAAAACAACCTCACGAAAACTCGGAGTCCTGAACATAGTGAGACGATTTTTCCCGCCGGAGCAGCGGTGTCTTCTATACAAGACACAAATTCGCTCCTGTGTGGAATACTGCTCGCATCTCTGGGATGGTTCAGCAAAGTACTTACTAGATGCTCTCGACAGGTTGCAGCGACGTGCGGTCCGCATCATTGAGAATGCCGAGGTCACGAACACCCTAGAACCTTTACAGATGCGTAGAGATGTTGCGTCCATGGCTGTATTTTACCGTCTGTACCATGGGGAATGTTTTGATGAGCTCTTCCAATTAGTCCCACCCTCCCCTATCCTACACAGGACAACACGTGCAGGTCTTAGATGTCATCCGCACACGGTGCAGAACATACGATCAAGAACCAAGTGGTTCGGAGACTCTTTCCTCTGTCGCACCATTAAGGCCTGGAATTCATTACCAGCTCACGTGTTTCCTTCTTCCTACAGTCCCGGTTCCTTTAAGCGGGGCGTGAAAAAGCATATGATGAGGCCGTCAAGCTGAGTGTCACCATTGTCACACGGTATTTGTAAGTAATGATGACCCTCTTTTCTGGGACTTTGCCTTCAGCTTACCATCAGGCAAAGCGAAGTCCAATTGAAGTGTCCTATAAAAAAAATCGCGCTTTAAAAAATATTAAATAGGAAAATATCAAGAATAGCCGTGGTCTTATGGAAAAATTTCCTGCTATTACGGCTGCAGAAGCCATCAAAAAATAAAATATCCACGGAGAGGAAAAAAACTGTTGCCATTTAAACTTTTGAAAAAATATTTGTTCATTACTAGTAGGTATAAAACTCGCCGGAATATTTACCATGTTTATTATTTTTGTTAAGCAACTGATATTTCGGCGCTGTTGCAAGCGCCATTATCAGGGTGTACCTACTGACGACCGCCGAGCTAGTTGTTATTGGGCTGACCATATCGTTCTACCCTCTTCCGCACTCGTTTGTTACGCCTCTACCATTGTTCTTGGATGATGAAATAGAACATTTAAGAGGCGTTCCAGGGAAGAACGGTTACAAGGAGCGGATCATGCCACCTAGACGCTACGTCTACACTTAAGCACCTGGACTATAAGGTCGAACGACAACCTGCGTACCTACCATACAGAAAGGAGTGACAGATACGGTCGTGAATATTTTAAAGAAGTTCTCAATAAAAACTATCATCACTCCTTTCAAAAAGCTGTCACAAAACCTACCCACGCCTAAAGACAGTTTTCCCTTAGAACATCCGGGTGTTTATGAAATTGACTGCAGCTGTGGGAGCTCCTAAATAGACCAGACATACTGTCTCATGCCGGATCGGTCAAAAACAATGAACCACAGAAATCGGCTATCGCTCAGCACCTTTAGAAGGAAGGATCAAATCACTGGATTGAGTTACACAACCCTCAGATTCTCTCGTCAGAACACCACTATATACCCAGAGTGGAAAAAAAAGCAATTGAAATGAAAAAATACAAGAACTTCAACCACCTGTTTACAAGACCTGACCAAACCAAACCTTTGCGAGTTGACTCAGTGAGTGTTGTGTCGTGAACGTGATCGAATACAGTGCGAAAACGCGGACAATTGTAGGGGCGATGCGCGTAACAAAGGAGTGCGGAAGAGGGTAGACCGATATGGTATGCCCAATAACAACTAGCTCGGCAGTCGTCAGTACACCGTGATCATGGCGCTTGTAACAGCGCCGAAATATCGGTTGCTTAACAAAAATAATAAATATGGTAAATATCCCGGCGAGTTTTACACTAGTAATGTGAATGACTATGTGAATCTCAAATCATACAACGATTTGTTCAATTTTCAATTCAATTTATTTATTTCTAAACATAGTTTATTTTGAAATTTCAATTATAAGTAGATAATGAATACACGCAATCAATGAAATTCACTATAATGTCAAGATAAAATAAAATAAAAATCTAGGCACCTACAATTAAACTACAACCTTACATTTAGTCACAAAAACATTTCAGTTATCATCCACCACAGAACACTTATATACTTCCACACTTCTGCAACAGCAAGGACTAAGGAATTGGTTTTATAGACATCAAGCTCTAAGTAACTAACGAATCAATGTGAGAAATTGAACAGATTCTCTCTATTGCCGTTTAGCATAATATTGATAGTGTCGTTATTACGTATGTAGTTCTAAATACCATATCTAATACTGGTGGTAGAAACTTGGTGGTACTGGTGGTAGAAACTTGGTGGCACAAATTTGTCTCAAGTTTCGACCGGGTGGGTACCACCGTGCACTATTGCGAAAATTCCTCCATAGCAATTCAATCTCGGTTGGATTGTGTTCAGGGGTCAGCAAGTGCATAGCTGGGCAGAGGTGGTGGTTGTCGCAGCACTAGTGGGACCAGTGGGTCTTGGCGTAATCTAGTGGGGATGGCGCGGGGCGATGCGTCGAACAGGGAGACCTGTAGAAACACTGGCCGCCCGCGGTATAGTACAGGGGCCCAACTGGGGTTAACCACCTTGGGAGGCTGCCTCACCAGGCCGCGCATAATCCCGATATGGTTCGTCGTGCCGGTTGGTGACCGGATTTGGGAGCCCGGCGACCATACTCGGAGGGGTACGGGAGCCCTTCCGTTCGGCGCGTCAGCTCTCGCCATGCCTCACATTCATAGATAAAACCAATATCCCGCGCTTTGTCACACGGTGCTGCGGCGGCAATCACCTCTTTTTTCACGCCTTCTCCCACCCAAACTCATGGCAGCGCAATTTAGAGAACGAGGCAACACAGCGGCTCGTCACACTCCCAAAAGCTTGCTATTTGAGGTGGAGTCCACTAACATCTGTGGGCTCCATGCAAACCTCAACGCCGTCCACCAACACCTAGAGACGGCGAAACCTGCCATGTTTTTTCTAACGGAGACGCAAATACACCGCCCTAACGACACGACCTACTTGCTCTACCCTGGCTATGTTCTTGAGGAAAGTTTTCGTGCAAAAGCCGGGGTGTGCGTGTTTGTTAGAGCGGATGTTTGCTGTCGCCGTTTGCGCTGCCTAGAGGACCCATCCTTCTCTATCCTTTGAGTACACGTAGACCATGGCCCTGCGAGTCAGATCTATGTGTGCCTCTACCGTTCCCATACAGGAGATGCTGAGACAACTCGATTCTTTGAATATCTGAGTCAGGCGGCAGATGATGCGCAGGAGCGATTTCCGAATGCCGAAATGGTATTTTTGGGGGATTTTAACGCCCACCACGAGATCTGGTTGGGCTCCTCCAAAACAGACCATGCGGGAAGAGCCGCCCACGCATTTGCTCTGGCGCACGGCCTGACCCAATTGGTGCACGAGGTCACTAGGATACCAAGAAGGTCGGGCCTAGCACCTTCTCTGCTAGACCTTCTGCTGACGAGTAATCCGGACCGGTACAGTGTGTCGGTGCGAGCCGCTTTAGGCAACTCCGACCACTGCCTGGTCTGTTCCACGGTGTCTATTATAGCGCCCCCACGACCCGTGCAGGGGAAGCGGCGTCTCTGGCACTACACGTCAGCCGACTGGGATGGACTTCGTGACTATTCTGCGTCCATCCCGTGGGTTGAGCGCTGCTTTGAAGGTAAGAACCCATCGGATTGCGCTACTGCTGTCGCCGGTGAGATCGGTCTGGGTATGGAATACTATATCTCATATACCGATATCACCGGTGACCGCGGGGTGCGCCCTTGGTTCGGGCGCGAGTGCGCGGAAGCTGTTGAACAAAAACAGTCTGCGTACCGCGCTTGGGTAAGGGCGCGCGCCACGCGCCATCCCAATCTGGGCCACTTCAAGGCGGCGTCAACAGAGCCACAAAGGTCTGTAAAAGGGCCTACGTCAGAGCGGATGCCCTGCGCATAGCGCGGCTTAGTCAAGAGCTAGTGATGCATCCCATGGGAAGCCGTGGCTACTGGCGACTGGCTAAAGCCGTGCAAGCCAACTTCTGTCAGCCTTCGCTGCCTCCGCTGCGTAACCCTGATGGATCCCTGGCCCATGAGCCGCAAGAGAAGGCTAATCTGCTGGCTAACCTCTTTGCGGCCAACTCCCGAATCGATGATTGTGGTACGCAGCCACCGACACTACCCGACAGTGACCACGCGATGCCTGATATCCATATCAGGCAACGCGATGTCCTTGCAATGCTGCAATCACTCGATGTCCGGAAAGTCAGTGGTCCGGATGGTATTCCAGCGGTAGTTTTGCAAAAATGTGCAGCGGAGTTGTCTCCAATGCTTACGCGCCTGTACCGGCTGTCCTACAGTTCGGGTACAGTGCCTTTGCCTTGGAAAGAGGCGAATGTTCAGCCGATTCCCAAGAAGGGGGATCGCTCGGAGCAAGCCAACCATCGATCCATAGCCGTCACCTCAGTGCTGTGCAAAGTGTTCGAGCACATAATTAACAAACAGCTCATGCGGCATCTAAAGGATCACTCCTTAATTAATGACCGGCAATATGGCTTCAGGCCGAAACGGTCAACGCATGATCTTCTAGCATACGTTACCCATCTTTGGGGTACCTGCTACCTGCCTTTGGTCTGCCTTCTAGGCTGTGCAACTGGGTTGCTAACTTCCTGCAGGGGCGCCGTATTTGCGTCCTTTGTGACGGACGAGCTTCGGAGTTTCTGCAGGTAAATGCTGGCGTGCCTCAGGGGTCCGTCTTATCATCCACTCTCTTTATCAACGACATGCTGTCTACCGGCAATGTTCATTGTTATGCAGACGATAGCACTTTACATGGGAGTTATCATGGACATCCTGCGGCCAAGCAGTCAGATATCGCAGTGAAAACGCAGCTTCTTGTCACTGAGCTTGACGGGATCCTGAATCACATTTCTCAATGGGGCTCTGAGAACCTGGTTGAGTTCAATGCCAAGAAGACGCAGGCATGTGCGTTTACAGCAAAAGTATCTTCTTTCCTTCCCTTTCCCACTCTTCAGAGCACGCCACTGCCACTGCAGGACAATCTCAATATCCTAGGTTTGGATGTTCGCTGCAACCTGAATAACAAAAATTACATCGAAAGTATCATCAAAACAGCCTCACGAAAACTCGGAGTCCTGAACAGAGTGAGACGATTTTTCATGCCGGAGCAGCGGTGTCTTCTATACAAGACACAAATTCGCTCCTGTGTGGAATACTGCTCGCATCTCTGGGATGGTTCAGCAAAGTACTTACTAGATGCTCTCGACAGGTTGCAGCGACGTGCGGTCCGCATCATTGGGAATCCTGAGGTCACGAACACCCTAAAATCTTTACATATGAGATGTTGCGTCCATGGCTGTATTTTACCGTCTGTATCGGAGACTCTTTCCTCTGTCGCACCATTATGGCCTGGAATTCATTACCAGCTCACGTGTTTCCTTCTTCCTACGGTCCTGGGTCCTTTAAGTGGGGCGTGAAAAGCATATGATGAGGCCGTCAAGCGGAGTGTCACCATTGTCACACGGTATGTGTAAGTAATGGTGACCCTCTTTTCTTTTCGGGGACTTACCATCAGGCAAGGCGAAGTCTAATTGACGTGTCCTATATAAAAAAAAATGCGTGTTTTTTTTCTATTTATTACTAAACTAATTAGCTGCAAACCAATTCTGGAAATCACTAAGCAACGTATTTATTTTACAACTCAACAATTCCAAACTACTGGCATTTATGTCATCCGCAAAAACCAGTAATTGAGCATCCGCGTTCAAACGTTTCGTGAAATCTATCATATTGTTCATAAAAATAAGAAAAAATATATTTCGTTGACACAGCATCTTAGCTGGTTCAGAAAGGGTGCGAGGGATATGCCTGTCAACCTCACCTTCGGCAACCAAAACGACCCACAGGCGGCGTGCGTTTTAGTCGGTTCGAGTCCGACATAACCTCCTCCACCAGCTCCGGTGGGGAGGAATCCGTGGGGATTTTGCGCACGTAAAAAAAAATAGCTGGTTCCGAAAGGAATAAATGAAAAAAAATTGTCTGTCATCACTGTCATCTGTCATCAGTGTCAGTATCGTCTTGTATTATCTATGATCGTCTGTGTTGATGAACCATGATCCCAATGAACTTTTGCTTTTTTATATGAACTTATGTAAACAATTTCGCTATAATTTATTTTTAATCGCAATAAATTTATACCCATATACAGTTTAGTTTCTAAAACATTTGTGACGTTTATATTAATATAAAAAATGTGGAAACAAATCCATGATAAATATTATCTATCATTTGCCACTAAATATCAGGTTTATGAAATATTCATCACGGATTATATCTCTATATGGACCGCCAAATACGGTGAAAAAGATTTTACTGACCAATTAAAGGTAACTATAAAAGTTTTTTTAAAGCAGTCATGTAAACAATGCTGTGAAACCCGCAATCCAGTGACAATCTAAGGTTTATTTATGTTTTATTTAATTATATTACATATCTTGATTACTTACCCTTTTTAAGTTAAAACTAATAAATGACAAGTAGACTATTTTATTCCTTGCTATTCAACATGGCAATGCTGTTAGCCTTGGCCACCCTTTCAGTTGAGATTGACGGAGAGGAATTTTGTAATGCCTGAGCTTGCAGGTTTATTTATACATATATTGTGTATTTTCTAGGGATAAATACGTGATTATATGTATGTATGTGTATTGTTTTTACATTTTTATTTTATGTACATTATGTAAATATTCATCTAATAAATACTTAAATAATCATAAATACTTAAATGTACCTTATTACTAGTGTCATAGATTTAATTTATATTTTTTCAGGACAGTAACGAAGGTCTGTTATTAGAAAATGAAAAGGAATATATAGAAAATGGATTGTATCTATTAAATACAGATTTTGATAAACTGAAGAATACTAAGATAGAAGAAAACGGTGAACATTTGCTATTATTTATGAAAGTAGTCACTGAGTATCCATTTCGCTTTGAATGTAAACTTTTAAAGTGCTCAAATGAGTATGTGAGTATAAAATATTTAAATACACTAGTTAATTCTGTTTAATAACCAAAATGACTAGTATTCCCTCCCCCGCCTCCTACCACTACTACTTCTAGTGGGGATTTTTTTTATAGATGCGAAAGAATCATTTTTCAATGGTATATTTATACATTATTTAAAAAATTCATAATATTTCTTGATATAATTGTAAAATTTTGACATTCATTTGTGCTCTTAATGTTTCTAAATTGAATAAACGGAATTGATTCTTTGAGACGGGTGATCAGCCCTTGAATGGGGGCCATTTCACCTGTTTCCTCTATGTAATGACTGCCATGTGTGATAACTGGATTTAAAGGTTTAACATGCTCTCCAAGGCACGGTAACAACCATATCAATGCAAAGAAACTTGTTTATGCATGTTAAATTACATATATTCACATTAATACAATTATGGTTGGAAAGTCACATCATAAATAAAATACATACCTTATATTTCAGTTCTTCGAGAAAGTTACTCAGCCTCTCTTGAAAACCATTGGTCAGCTAAAATCAAGTCAAGATGAACTGATACAATTGCTAGCAAAGAAGGACAAAGAAATTAAGGCATATAAACGAGAATTGGACAATAGGAAAATTATATTTCGTAAGTATATCAATCAATGAATCAAATCAATTATCATCAATTAATCATCAAATCGTAATATAACTAGGAGGTATAATAACCTCATATTGTATCCCCGACGATGAGTAGGGTAGCCAGAGCTCACCGAAGAGTTTATGTGCTGTCAGTGGGAAGACCAAAAACTTGTCCTGCTTTGTCTTTTACACTTACGGCACAGAAACTCTCTTGCTTACAGGGTTAGCGGCGCAAGTGTTATTCTGTTGGCTGCATTGGCCATGGTAAGCACTTTCCATCAGGTGGGCTGTGTTCTTGTCTACCACCTAAGTGGTATAAAAAAAAATATAAAGCATCTAAACTCATCTTGCTCTGCAATTGCACAAAACGCAAATTTATTGCTAGCAGAAGCACCTCCCTGAGGCATGATTGCGTTGATATGTATGAATTTGCTTTGATATACTGCATGCCTTATACCATTTTTATGAGGAAATGCCTAAGAATGTAACCACTTTACCTGACAAAACATACTAAAAATATTAATATTTACATAATGTACATGGAAGTTATCTAAATTAAAGTAAGTATTTAAAAAAAGAAAAAACTGAATAAATGAAACATACTAAATGAATATGATTGCTTATAATATATTATGAGTACCCTAGCCTTGACGAGTGGCAATCGTTTGCCAGCATATTGTAAAATAGAATTATGAGTTGACAAGTATTGTGATGTGTAGACAACTGTTGTCAATGTATGTATCTATAGTAAGTATATTCTACAAATAAATATTCCAAAACAGCAAGTATAGCTTAACTAGCTTGTGTTATGAAATATAAAATGCAGATAAACAGACTTAGATACTCTATTTTTTGTAAATACATATTATACATAGAATCACTCAGACCAGTGCAAATATACGTATTCATGCATACAAATATTTGTAAATACTGAGCGGGAATCGAACCCGCGCCCCCCTACGTAGCAGTCGAACGTTTTACCGCTACGCTACAGTGGCCAGATTATTCAACGTATTCTCAAACTTCATTTTTCTCTTCTTCAACTAACATATTATTGCCACTCAATCTTGTCTAGCGGTGTGGCTATGGTATGGTGTGATATGAGATATTTAATGTGTCTACTTGTAAACTGCATTTACATAACATAACATAAACTCACGCCTATATCCCCGAAGGGGTAGACAGAGGTGCTAGCACCCACATTTCGCCACTTTATGTTTAAGTCCCAATGTAATAGGTGGCGGGCCTATTGCCATTAACCGGGCACTTATAAACCCGCGATAAATACACACATAACTTCTAAAAGCATCGAAAAGTCATTGGTGTGTGCCATGGTAAAACCTGGGATCGAACCCGAGACCTCGTCTCAGCAGTCCATTACCCATGCCACTAGGCTACCGCGGTAAACTGCATTTATACGAAAAAGATGTTATTATGATACCTAAATTTCATATTC
Organism: Eilema griseolum; assembly: GCA_963662185.1. Classification (NCBI taxonomy): domain Eukaryota; kingdom Metazoa; phylum Arthropoda; class Insecta; order Lepidoptera; family Erebidae; genus Eilema; species Eilema griseolum. Next base: position 11,082,882 of record OY759238.1, on the reverse strand, counting down.
ACAGCACACGAGGTAACGAAAGAGTTCCATGAGATAGACCATCGAAAAATATTTGAATCCTCTAATGTTCCAATTAGTTTACTAAAAAAAATCTCACAGAAAACTTTGTAAGTATATTTTACTTGTCAATATAATAATATAAGCTACTAGTCGCCTCGCACTGGCTTCGCCCGTGGCAGTCTTCGAAATCTAGTTTATTAATTTTCTGTTTCTTTTTTAATCTAAGACACGCCAACTTAACTTCACTCCGCTTGATAGTAAGCTAAAGGCTTAAGTCTCAAGAAAGAGGGTCACCATTACAGACACTAAGTAATGTATCAATGGTGGCACTCAGCTTGGCGGCCTCATCAGATGCTTTTTCACGCCCCGCTTAAAGGACCCGGGACTGTAGGAAGAAGGAAACACGTGAGCTGGTAATGAATTCCAGGTCTTGGTGGTCTTGGTGATGAATCAGATAGTCTGGATCGGGTTTGCTGGCATTAATGATTCATTTCCACTCCCTCTAGCCTGATTTCTCTCTCAATCGTGATGGCGCCTTGACTCTCAAATTGTGTTCTCCCAGTGTTCAGCTATCTGGATGGCATGCTTGGAGGCGCACACGAGTTCCTCCGGTGTATGTAGCACACGGCAACAGGTGGGCCATTATCTGTGGAGTAATTCACATCACAGGTCCGCGTCGCCTGAGATCCAATTGCAATTTAAAACTGTTAGTTGTCATTGGCCTTGATCCTTCAGCTGGATATAGAATTGCTCATTATGGTGTAGGCTTAGGAGGTAGCTTGCATTGTCTTCAACTCCTCCTTTTCATAATTTGGTTTATCTTGGCTTTTACAGGAGCGACTGCCTTCTGATTCCCAACCGAACTTCATAAAGAAATACTGCGCCAGAGCCTTGTCCGTCATTCAGGAGGTGTATAGCCTTGCAAGTGAGATTGGCATGGAACCTAAAGATCTTGGTTGAGGCACTACACTTCCATTTATTCTATTCTACTACTACTACCAAACGACTCTTAGTATAAATTGTACTGTAAATAACTTTTTATACTATCACTGGGTAACACAGAGGCCTAATATCCAAACTAATGCAAAAATATTTTTTAACGACTATAACAAACATGTTTAATAATTTTCAGAAAGCAAGAATCACCTATTGTCAGTATTAAAAAAGAACCACGCAGTAGGAGACAAGAATCAAATAGTATAAAGCAAGAGCCAATCAATATTAAACAAGAATCACTCACTATAAAGAAAGAGCCAGTAAGTGCAAACCACGAATCACATAGTATAAAGCAAGAGCCAGTAAGTGCAAACCAAGAATCACATAGTATAAAGCAAGAACCCGACAGTATAAAACCAGAGCCAGACACTACACCACAATCAAACAGTATAAACGAAGGAGTAAACATAAAAATTGAACCCAGTACTCCTGTGTCTGATGAGCATCCTGTACCATTGATTACACAGTCTCCCAGTTGTAAGCAAGAGGTCACAAAACCTGAATCTAGTCAAAGAAGAAATAATGATCGTAGGAAAAGATTGAAATTAAGTTATTGATTAAAATAATTACTGTGTAAGTATCTTCTAATTCTTTTTTATTTGAACCCATGCACCAGGTGCATCCTAGTTTCCACTTTGCAGTCCAGTGTCCCTTCGCCCACTTTTCTGGTCCATAATTTGGTTTATTTTAACTTTTATAGGAATGAATGGCACTGCAGGCTTACACGAGTTGTTCGCGACAGGAAGGAAATGAAGGGTTAAGATGAAACGGCTACTGTTTTGTACTTCAACATCTATTTTTTAATGAAAATAAATAACTGCAATTACTAGTATTCCCCTTAACCCCTCCAGCTAAGCTAAATTGCTTGTGTTGATGGCCTTGGTACGAAGCGCGGATTTCTCGATTGTAAGGCCAGGATTGGTCCTTAACCATTTTTTTATTCTGCACAAAAAAATTTTTTTTTGGTCATACCACTTATGTGGCAGACAAGCACACGGCCCACCTGATGGAAAGTGGTTACCGTGGCCTATGGACGTATGCAACATCAGGGGTGTTACACTCGCGCTGCCGACCATGAAGAAACCTTCTGATACCCCTCTTGAAGAACCCTATATTGTAGGTGCTTGGGAAAACTGCAGCAGGGAGTCATTCCACAGCTTGAGTGTGCGTGGGATGAAGTTTCTTTCATACCGCACACTGCGCACCGTCTCAGCTTCTTGCAGTAGTTACGTAGCTGTTGCAAGTTGCGACTTCGTCCAAATGTAAAATAATTTATATTTTACATTTCGACAACATTCACTCTTCAAAGTCAACAAAGGGGTAGATGAAACTGCGAGGGATATGCCTGTCAACCTCACCTTCGGCAACCAGAGCGACCCACAGGCGGCGTGCGTTTTAGTCGGTTCGTGTCCGACATAACCTCTTCCACCGGCTCCGGTGGGGAGGTATCCGTGGGGATTTTGCGCACGAAAAAAAAAAAGATGAAACTGTTAAATTGCTTTTACACAAATTCAAATTTTAAAATATATCGTATGCACTTCCAGAGCACCCAGTCTCAAACAACGTTCGTCTCTTGCGAAGTAAAGACAGTGATTCGGGAAGGAGGTCCCACGTTCCCATTAGACCCTGTCCTATGCATCTCGTAATCATGATGGAGCAGCAAAAATTAAATTATAATTTATTTACTTATTAAGCAGGTAGGTATATATGATATTACAGTTTGTGATCTATGAAGTTCGTGCAAAATGGTGAAGAAAACGCCCTATTGCAGGCCCCGACCTTCGAGGTGGAAGCCTCGGATGCAATGGTAAAAACGCTAATATAATGTGATGTTACCCAGTCCTTGTGTTCCTTCCTACCCAGTCACAGCAGAACAGATTCATATGAAAGAGTTCGTTAGGCTGTGACATTAAAATGTAATAATAAAATATAATAATGTATTATTAAAAAAATGTTCTAAATAATTTGAAAATATTATTGGAATTGATGAAATACCTATAAATAAAATATTTTTTTTTATATTAAAACTTTATTATACATTGAACTGTTAAAACTATTATAAGATTAGTTGTGCTAGTGTATAACTGTTACATCCAATGTGACATATCGCAAATAATAAATAATATAAGAGTCTAACAATACGAGTATTTTTAATAATTGTATAGTTTTTAAAACTTGTAACTTTTTGACAGTGTAAGAATACTAAAGACCATACTTTATGAAGGCTAGATTTCACCGAATACTGAGTAAGCACATTTTTAACCAACTCCAAAAAAGGACGAACATAACATAAACTCACGCCTATATCCCCGAAGAGGTAGGCAGAGGTGCTAGCACCCACAAACATAACATGTTATGTTATCTTATCCAAAAAAGGACGAGAATCTCAATTCGACTGAACTGGGTTAAACGTGAAAACTCAGTTCAGTTAAAGGGATTTTCACTGATGTAATCCAGCCTTAAACTTATATAACTCTAAGGTTACTATATTTGAAAGGGATTTAGATGGAAAAGCAAACAAGCATACTTAGCTATTAAAATTTAACGATGAAACTCATGGCAACATTGACTTCAAAATATCCACTGTCCAGCAGTTATATTTCGGGACCAGCCCTCTCAGATAGCATTCTATTGTCCTCCATGTATTTTAATTGATTATCTAACTAAATGCTCAACATGAGTTTCTTATTGTTAGTTCACAACAACTTAAATATTTAACACGAAAACTTATAGTTGTTTATATACGCATTGCAGTGACGTCGCAATAGGTACTTGCTATAGTACCTACCTATTGTGACGTTACTGCAATGCTTCGCATTAACCTGCAATACGGCAATATGCTTCGCAGTAACCTGCAATATGGCATACGACCCCGCAACCCGCAACTTGATTATCACTCTTAGGCATATGCTACTTTAACGGTCGGCGATCAGTGATTAAGGGTTGAAATATACCCTACAATTCAGAATTCAGCGACTATTGCAATCGCCAATCGCCGATACTAAAAGTAGCATGTGAGCTATGCCCTCAGGTTATTGCAAAATATTGCGAGTTATCTCGCAATATTGCGAGTTATTGCGCAATACTGCGAGTTATTGTAAAACATGTTACATTTTTTTTATTGCATATACAAAAAACTAGCGCTAAATCACATTAGTTGTAACATTTTGCCAGATGGAAATGCAATTATTATTATTATTAACAAACGCATCTATTACAAAACGACTCCTAATATATATTTTTAAATTCGTTAGATATAATAATGTGCTTCGACTATATAATTATTATGCTGAGCAAGTCTGATAGTCGCGTAGGCTTTATATAAAATATTTTAAACCTACAACATTAAAGGCCTTCTCAGTATGTCCGGTGATTGAGTTTATAACAAGAAAAGAAGGATAAATAGTACCAGCATAGTTAGTGACAAAGGGCCTTGTACAGTACCCAGGTTTTGTTCCGGCACGTTCTTGGGCAGAAGAGTGAGAATAACACAGATCACCTCTCTTTGGTTTTTTCTACGTAGATGGCAGACGTATTAAGTATGCAACCCACCCGATGAGTGGTTGTTACCGTGCTCCATGGACTGTGCAACACCAAGGGTGTCAGACTTATGCTGCTGTGCCTATAAGAACCCTCTAATGCCCTTCTTGAAGTACCCCATATTGTAGACGTTTGGGCACACAGCGGCTCAGTTCAGTCCACGAAATGAAGCCCCTTTCGTACCTCACTGTGCGTATTGTTTTCGGTTGCAACATGAGAATGAATTCCTTTCCTATGGCGAACAGTGCGATGCTGGACTGTAGCCGTGGGCATCATGTCGAACAATTCGTCTATCTGCCTGTTCCACCTTTTTCAGGTGATCTAGCAATCGTTTGCTCCAACGGCCATCGGTCCTCCGATATATAGCCGATCTTAACCGAACTCTCTTTGCTTATGAACTAAATCAAAACCCGCGCACTGTACATTTTAAAATATGAATAGTCTTACACCTTTCAATTAAATTTATTTCTTGTAACCTATCCCCAAGAAGAAACAATTTTTAGGAAAAAAATTATAGGAGACTGTATTGAAGTTACTTATCTAGACGTAAAATGTTGAGGTTTACCTATGTCACATACTCAATTATTTTGTGATATGTAAGATCTCTTGTTACCTGTCTAGCAATGATCTTATTAGCAAATGAGGTGGATGCGCACAACCACTATCAACAATCAAAATTAATTCGCCTATTTCATTACTAGCACTTATCATTGAGGGTGAATGAAAATTAAGTACGACATTTGTCATACAAGATAGAACACTTGAAATCGCAATAAATGTTACATTAAATACTGAGCATGTGTAGATATATGAAATTAATATGACTAAATCTTGACATTAACTTGATATATGGCTACATTTACTTTATTAATGTTGCCTTAACTTGAAATTACTAGTATTCCAAATTGATTAACTTTACAAGAAGTTGTGAGAGTCCTATTATACTATAATTAGTATTCAAATCTAAAACTACGTCCTACATCTCGTTATAATCCTCAAAATTCACAAATAAGAAAAATTCTATGCAGGAGAATACTCTTAATGACTTTATATTTAAAAGAGAGTAGGTACGGTACTAGCACTTAAACAATCGCTCAAAAACTCAGTAACCAATTACTCCTAAATGCTTATGTTGCTGGCTGTTCGGTACAATAAAAATTGGAATCGATATAGGTAGATATAATATCACATATACACTGACGGACTCATAAACTGCATCAAAGTAATAGACGACTTTGAAATAAATATTTTAACCAAGTATGCATACTTTCTATGCAGATTTAAATTGAAACCTCTAGATTGGTTCGTGAACTTTAAAACAGCGTAGGGTCATATCTTTAAGTTTAAGTTTATGTACTGGAAAGGACCTTAAGACTTTTATTGAAGAAAAAACAGAAATTTAAGAAAAATTGGTTTAATTAAAAAATTGGTTTTAACAATAGACACAAACTTTATGCAAGGGTTTATTTGTGTTTTAATAAGGTGTATTACCCCCACGTGCCCTTATTACGGATTCTAATCGGTTCCGCATAGATTTTATAAGGGTTTTTAAAAGATCTTGCGGAATATTGTCCCATTCTTCTGAAAGTGCTGTTCTTAGTGCTGCCACTGTCGTGGGCGAAGGGTTTCTCGCATATACAGCTCTTTTTAAATTGTCCCAAACATGTTCGATGGGATTAAGATCCGGGCTGCGTGCTGGCCAATTCATTGTACGTATCCCAACCTCTTCGCAATAATGTTGAACTTGTGCAGCTGCATGCGGCCGGGCATTATCCTGCATTAAAGTAAAATTTTCGCCTATGAATCCCATGTAAGGCACCACGTGATCTTCTAATATCTCTGTTATGTAGCGATGTGCTGTCAAACCCCCTCTATTACCGTTTTGACGGACCATGTCTATGAACACAAGTTCGGTTCGCCCGTTCATCGATATGCCACCCCAGACCATACATGAACCGCCTCCAAAAGGAACACGCTCCTCAATGCAACTTTGAGCATATCGCTCCCCACGTCGACGATAGACTCTTCTGCGACCATCTGCACCATATAAACATGTCCTACACTCGTCCGTGAACAATACAGAGGCCCACTGCTCTTCTGTCCAATTCAGGTGATGACGCGCAAATCTTAAGCGAGCTTGTCTGTGAGCTGTAGACAACTTTGGACCATTTGCTGGTCTAAAAGGGGTGATATCCGCTTCCTTTAACCTTCTTCTTATTGTTCGTGCACACACGTTTACTCCACGCACTTCATTAAGCTCGGTTTTGATGTTAACTGACGTGAGGAAACGATTTCGCAGGGAAGTTATAACAATAAATCGGTCATCACGACCTGTGGTTGCTCGAGTTCTGCCTGTACCACGTCTCCTCCTGTAAGAACCTGTCTCTACAAACCTTCTGTATATTCTAGAAACCGTAGACTGGTTTAAATTTAAATTTCTACCAATCGTTCGTTGATCCAAGCCCTCCCGCACCAATGCTACAATTTGTGCCGCTTGTTCGGACGAAGTATCCATATTATGGTTCAAAAACTCTCGATGTGTTAAAAAACTAACCCAACAATTATGCTGGTAACAATAATTCAATTGACAAAACAAAAAAAATCAATGAGAATCAATTTAAAACTTTGCTATAAATAACACGCAAATCTGATACTACAAGTAAATTTTCTTTCCCGGCTATATTCATTTGTTTTACTGCAGTTCTATTTTTAAATTTAATTTTTTTTTAAGATTAAGAGCCAGTCTTTCCATATTTATATAATTTAATCTAAAAAGTTTGCATACTTATTATAAAAAATCCTTTTAGAGTAAACCTGAACTTTGATGCAGTTTATGAGTCCGTCAGTGTATATATCAAATTTTTTGGGCGACTACCACAAAAATTCGGTCAACACATGTCGCACAAAACAACAATAGGTACACCTAATAGCATTTAGCCATGCAGGTACTATGAAGTCACTTCGGTTTACGGTAGGGTTTAAGCCAACCGAAGTATTTGCAGCAAACACCTTCCACCAAGTGCCGTCAATCAACAGTATAAATAGCAAACACCTACTTTAACTCACAAATGTAACAGATCATGCACTAATTAGTAAGTGCGAACGAGAAAAAAGTACGACTTTTGTTAAATAACTCGGTACATTTTTAACTTCGATACAGTTGCCATAGGTAAAATCTACCTGTGTTCAATATAAAATGATCTAGTCTAATGTACAGTAGGTATTTTACTTTTAATTATAAACTAACATATAAGCTGGTCTATTTATCACCTTTTATTGTTTTAAATCAGTGAGAGACACAACGGCTCGAATCGTGTTCCCAATAGAGTTAAATAATTACCTAACATTGATTTAGCAACCTTTTAATCAATCAATTGATATCGACCGTGATTGCGAATTGTTTCCTACGGAGTACAGACCTGTTGAATTTCCATAGTGCAAATTGTTAAAATTGAAAATCGTTCACCAATTTCTTAACAATAAAATCAAATCGTAATAATATTGACAGTGAGTACCAATATTATTTCGAGATTGACAAGAATTGCGATAGGATTTGACACGCATATAGCACACACAATGCATAAAGCTTTTCTTCCCTCTTACCGAGAAACTAGATCTTGAAGTAAAATTTAAAATTTATTGAAACGGTAAGAGGTTACGTGTAAGACAAGATGAAATACATTTTCTGTTTAGTTAGCTCTTTCTTATATAGTTTGGGACTAAAAAGAAAATGCAGTTCCTTCCTCTGTCTCTACGCAGAGTTTGGGCGCTTACCAACGTTTCATCTGACATACAGTTTATAATACTATATAATTTCCACTATATTTACTCTCTAAGACTAAATAAGAAGTGCTTAAAATGTCTTCAAAAACGGTAAAGGTATATTGCCTTAAATTATGTACTCCTACGAGATTCTGTCCTTATTTGTCACAGTCAGACATCTTGTCACCTTAATCTTAGTCTTTCGAAATCCCATAATTGTAACAAACAATTTGGTTACCTAGATGGCAACTCATTGAGCGATTTGTTAGCTGATACGAAGTTCAGGGTAACCCTGTGTCTGTTATAGTTCCTGTCATAAAACTTGACACTAAATGACGAGAGAAATGATGCTCTGGTTCGTGTGTTGGTTTAATATAATCAATTATTTGAGGATTTCGCTGCCGTAGCACCCTCGAAACACACACACACACACATACATTAAGCGTAGGTGTTTATCGAGGAGTTCGATAGACACCTACGCTTAACTATGTATATAGGTAATAATCTGATCCTACGCGTCCTGCGCTTGTAGAGTAAATATCTTTTGTAACGTGTCTAGGGTCAAGATATATGCCGGTAACTATAACTAGTTGAGTTGTTGAATCTGTATATCAGATGAAAACAGGACTTCGACAGTAAACACGATGTTGCAGTCTACACAAATACTAGAATTGTAATATAATTTGGCTAACAGCTACATTTTGACACATCGGTCTCCGATTCAGAAGGTTTGATAACGTTATTCCTTTCCTTCAACTCGAAAGCATCCGCCTGAAAAAAAGAAACAGAATAGGTAAGTACAATGATGTCTCAATCAATCAATTAAGCTATCGCAATCTACTGCTGGACAAAGGCCTCTCCCAATGTCGGGAGGCTTTGGCCTACTGTATCTACGCGGGCCAGGCAGGTTTTTATGTCGAGTTTTCCTTCTCTCGCAGTAATATCGTCTGCGTATATTTCCGTTAGTTGCCTCTTACAACACTCTTAGGATGAGATGGTATGATGATGTCTCACAGTCGTTATTGACCACAGCGACATCTTTTATGTTTACGAGCCGAGCTGGTTGGCTTGTTGACGAGCTTTTTCGTTCTTATGTAGTTAGGTACCCAAATTTGGCTGTAATCGTACAATCCATATACTCCACATTTCAGCGCACCGTCTTTGTAATAATAAGAAATTGCTACATGTAATAATCAAGCCACGCTTACCTTAGAATCCCTATATTCTCGTATTTTCCGGGCTAGCGTGAGAAATGCTTCTTCAATATTGATGTTACTTTTACAAGATACTTCGAAGAACGGCATATCGAAGTCATCTGCTATCTGGAAATATAATTTTTATTTATTTAAAAAAATGTATAGGTATCAATTAACATCCAAAATTGTAAAGAAATAAAATCTATCTAGTAAACTGTATTTATTGAATAGGTACAGTCAGCATTAGATCGATGTTGACGAACAAAGTACTCAAAAAGATCTTAATTCCTTAGTTTCCCCCCTTGTTTACTGGTTTTTCAGATATTTAGTATCATTAAATTTCTATTAAAAATTTAGTTTCAAATATTTAATAAAAATTTAAAGCATTTAGTACGTTAACTATTCAAAAATCTTTTAAGATGGTTCGAAACCCGCCTGGACCGTTTAATTTTTGTTCTATCTGAATCGAATACAATTTAAATCAATAAAACAGTTTGATTTGCTCTACATACCTACCTTAGTTTTAAAATTATTTTGAGACTTTGTAGTCAAGATCGTTGACTGTACTTTTTTTTTATAAGTACCACTTAGGTGGCAGATAAGCACACGGCCGACCTGATGGGAAGTGGTTACCATGGCCTATGGATGTATGCAACACCAGGGGTGTTACACACGCGCTGCCGACAATGAAGAATCCTTCTGATACCTTTTTGAAGAACCCCATATTGTAGGTGTTTGGGAAAACCGCAGCAGGAAGGTCATTCCACAGTTTAAGTGTGCGTGGGATGAAGTTTCTTTCATACCGCACAGTGAAAGAACTTGATGTTAGGTGTCTATGTTTTCCTTCATAATGATCTTAAATGATATATATTAAAATAATAATAATATAGTGATCAAGGTACATATCATAAGAATTCATACAATTTCTTACCTTTTGGCCCCTCTCTTTAGGAACAGCTCGGTGATTCTCATGCACGTCGCACTTATTGCCGACCAACACCTTGATCACATCAGGCGATGCGTACTGTAACAGAAAACACAATATCAGTTAACGAATAGCAACCACATTAGATTTTGTAAGTAAATTATTTTCTTTAACAGAGACCAAATAAGTCTATCAGTCTAATATTATCTAGCCACATAAGTTAAGTCTAGTCGTATCTAGGTAATTAGGTAAATTGATGAGATATCTAACCATAATTATGAGGCACCATCCAGGTCCTCAGGCCAACTTAATGAAAGTCCGTCTACCTACTGATTGACGCACGATACATGACTTTACGGATTGGGAGGGCAACCAAATCAAATCATGGAAAGGAGAGTCGACCCCGGGCTCCCAAAGTGCAAGCAGGATTGATGTTTGGGTGAATAAGACGAGATAACCAACAGAATATAGGTAGTGTAGGTACCTACTACTATTGTAAGTATTTTTGAAACTTTTTTTTTTTTACGTGCGCAAAATCCCCACGGATACCTCCCCACCGGAGCCGGTGGGAGAGGTTATGTCGGACTCGAACCGACTAAAACGCACGCCGCCTGTGGGTCGCTTTGGTTGCCGAAGGTGAGGTTGACAGGCATATCCCTCGCACCCCGGCCGACCCAGGGCCATCTCTCACGATCTGGCCCTCTTCTCGGGTGTGTGGGGACTACAGAGTCCCCAACTCGTTCCCGGTAAACGGGGAGGCGCGCCAGGCGCGCCGCCGCCGCGGCCTGCTTCTGCTAGGGTGACAGGCGGCTCCACCTGTCACCCCCAGGCCGGCGCTCATGGGGGGCGGAGGTCGTTCATCGACCTCCGACGCCCGAGTTGCCTTCGTACGCGGGCAGCTTGGCTTGCGATCCGTCGTCGCTCCCGCCCCGCCTCCTCCTTCACGAGCATTACTTGCTCGCAGAAAGAGGCGCCGGCCGCCCACGCATCCGCGCAGCGGATCATCGCCGCGAGCAAGGTGGAGAGCGTGAGAACCCTCACTCCCAGGGCCGCCACAAGCTCCCGCCTCGGCGTCTCCCACGCCGGACACTCGGTGAGCGTGTGCGGCCCCGAGTCCTCGCTCGCGTCGCAGTGATGGCACTCGGACGTTGGCTCTTTCTCCATCCGACGCAGATACTTTCCGAAGCACCCGTGCTCGGTGATCATCTGCGTCAGACGGTACGAGAGGCTGCCGTGTGGCCTCTCTAGCCACTCCCCCATGACGGGTCTTACCGCAGCTACTACGGCGCGCCCTGCGCCTGGTCGCCCAAGCCGTAGCTCCCATTCCGCCACCATTTCCCTGTGGAGCCGGGATCTCACGGCCCGAATTTCTTCGGGCTCGGGGTCGTGACCCCGCTCCCGCAGTATTTTTGAAACTAGGAGATTGATTACATTTTGTTACCTATCTGGTTTGTTTTCACTTAACAAAGAAATCTCTATTTAAATTTTGTATGAAAACAATCTCTATTTAAATTTTGTATGAAAATTGTTATTTATATACACCTATATAGGAAAGGTAGGTCTACCTCTAGGTGCAACAGGTACCTATACCTCGAAACACAAATTTTGGGCCTAAATTGCGAAATAAACGAGGCCCTGGCGCACAGGACATTACTTATATAGGACACGCCAACTTGACTTCACCTCGCCTGATGGTAAGCTAAAGGCAAAGTCTCAGGAAAGAGGGTCACCATTACAGACACTAAGTAATGTTACAATGGTGGCACTCAGCTTGGCGGCCTCATCAGAGGCTTTTTCACGCCCCGCCTAAAGGCCCCGGGACTGTAGGGAGAAGGAAACACGTGTGCTGGTAATGAATTCCAGGTCTTGGTAGTGCGGCAAAGAAAAGTCTCCGAACTGCTTGGTTCTTGCTCGTATATTCTGCACAGTGTGAGGGTGACATCTAAGCCCTGCACGTGTTGTCCTATGTAAGAAAGAAGAGGGTGGGATTAGTTGGAAGAGCTCATCAGAACACTCACCATGGTTTTGTAATTCTCTATAATTGGTGAGTTTGAGCTCGTCCACAGCCGTAGCACCCTAGCTATCCTCAAGATATCTAAAAACGTGTAGGTACTCCACGTATAGAGCACATTTTAGGTCCAAGAAATATGTCTCGAGCAATACCTGTGACAGAACACCCACGATGGTACTCGTAGAGCTTACAACACGTAAAAAAGTGTAAACCTACCTCTTGTATGTTCCTTAGCCAGTAAGAGAGATGATTGAACGATTCCAGATTGGTGATGTCATACATTAGTATAATACCCATGGCACCGCGGTAGTACGCCGTCGTTAGAGTACGAAACCTCTCCTGGCCGGCGGTGTCCCATATCTGCAGTTTGATTGGCACACCGTCTAAGTTTATTATCTTCTGTTTGAAATCTATGCCTGGAAATTGAAATTGAGTTCATTTATAAAAAAAAAGTAAATGATAAATTAAATTCTTCCAATACCTCGGAGAGGACAGGGCGTGAGTAGGTATACCTATTGTTAACTTGGGCCAAGTACCAAAATACCTACTCTTGTATATCTCTCTGATTTTAAAAACCCCGTACGAAACACAACTACTAAAACGGTACTTGTTACTTAAATGAGAGAGTGGTGTTTAATCTACTGAACCGGACCATACATGCTCTTGGTTATTGCCTTATTGCACAAAATGATATCGATACCATAAACCTCGTAACTCCATTCGACTAGAAGCAGTAAGAGAAGGTGCTACCAAAATAAGCTAAGTCATGGGAAGTATCTAGAGCAGATACTAGGCTCATATAAGTGATGATTAAGTAGTAAATAGGTACCAACCCAAAAATTTCAAAAGATTTGTATTGACATATCCAATGGAAAGTAGCGCTGTTAGCAATGTACCTAGTGCCTACGACAGGGGACGCATTTAGCCATAAAATAATGTGATTATAGGTAAACTAGCGCTACGTACCTACTTAACGGTGATGAACGGCTTGGCGGAATAATGCAAGATGCTAAACGACACTAAGAATATAAGTAGTCGGTAAGTACCTAAAGGCATTAAAAAGTCCCTATAGTCCGAGTTAGTTCCTGCCATAATTATTATACACTTTATATTGAGTCGCAGGAATAACTATTGCTATAACAAAATTGCATCCTTGAATGCTCATCAAGATAAACTGCCCAGATAATGGCAATAGGTCATAAAAACTTGGCTGACGAAATGCTTTTATTAGATAGATAGTTAGGTATCATAAGAGTAGGATCCTGGACTTCATCTTTGCATATATTTAACTGGGGCACAAAAAAACACTGTGTGTATAAGGCTGATGGTGAGCAGAACGACAACTTACAACTTTCACTTACAAATTTGAACCAACTGTATAAGAAGCCCTAATTCAATCTAAATTAGGCACTTATTTAGGCAGTTGGCTATGTTAGAGGCGTTATAACCTTTATAAGTGACCCTCTACTTATGTCAAATAATAGGAATCTATAAGGTAAAAAATCTGTCAACTCCTGTTTTACAAGAGATTCAATATCTAATAAGCTATCAGTTTGTACAACGTTTGTTGAATATGTCGGTGAACATTTTCGCCATATTGGTAGGTACATCGGATGAACGTTGGAGACCAGAACCAGTAGACTGCACTGATCGAGTCCTAGATATCTAGGTATCTTATACCTATCATCTTGTAGGCATAGGAATAGGACATAATACCTATATTTTATAAGTATTATCTAAGCAGTATGTACCTAACACAAAAAATTGGTGACTCATTCTTTAATTACTTAGGTTCTATAGAACGTGCAACAATAGTTGGAATTTGTACTGAAGGATCTTAAATTGTATCTAATACGATACAATTTGAATCAATTTTTATTAATGTTCTTTTATTAATGGCTTCTGCAGCGAGGCGCTGCAATTTTGCCAATGTCAAGTAAATTGTAAATGTTTATAAATCATTAATGGTGAGATGCCAATGTCAAGTTTTTCAAAAAATTCTGCCAGAGCCACGTTATCCACGAGATTCAGGTGGTCGATCAGGTCATGTAGGTACCTAGTTGGATTTTAAGGGGCAAATTTTGATTATCTTTGTACCTATATAGTCTAATGGTATTCCAACAACAAGGCAAATCCTAATGCCAGCTTTTACGTCAATACCTACCTATTATAAATCTATATAGGTACTTACATATAATTTAAATGTCAGAAACAATACTGATCTATTATATTACCCTGAAACTAAGAAATCTGTCATCACAAAAAAATGCTGTGAAAGCTGGTTATAGGTACGCCCCGTACTGGCATTCTATACATCCTTTCTGCCTTAGATACTCCTAAATAGGTATGTAAGTATTTATAGAAATAATGATTATGTTTTGTACCTAGGTACCTATCCATTAAACAAGCACATTCAAATATAAACATAAGAATAATCGTTATACTGTGGTTTAACTAGCTAATCGAATTAGTTATGTAGGTTCGCAGATGTAGGAGATATCTATGTGTTGTATTATTCTGTGCCCGTGTAATATTGTAGAAAGAGAAGTTGCGAACAAAGGTATAAATATTTAAAAGACTTCGCTCGTATTCCATTGTTCCCGATTTTACATCCGCAATATAAAACAGTCATAGATTCGTTAGGTCACAAAAACCACAAAAGAACATCACCTGTCTGACAAAGGCTCGTAAAACTAAAAATAAATATCTCACTTACCTATTGTGGATATGTATATATCGTAATATCTTTCGTCACAATACCTGTGCACTATACACGTTTTGCCTACATTTGAATCACCTAACACTAGTAATTTATATGTAGCAGAAAAATCTAAAGCCATTTTTTGTTTACTTTCTTGTTGGTACGCGAGCGAGCGACGGCTCAAAACATAGGTCGAACTGTCAAAGTGAGAAAAATCAATGAGGGTAACAGCGCATGTGCGGGGTCGCCCGTCCTCTACATTGCAACAAGTAACTATAACTAATAATGCAGCCTTCCCCAACCAGAGTTTCCCAACAAAGTGAATGTAATATAATATACGCTTTACGTTGTACTAATTGATGTTGAATTGCCTCGAAATAAAACATACATACGTTACTAGCTTCAGTCTTTTATATTAGGTAGGTATGTTTTCAACCACATGATCTAATTAAAATACAAATGGTAAGCGCTCATACATTATTCATTAAAAAAATAGGAATATTAAACATTTTTAAAGCCACGGTCATGAAATTAAGAGGAAATGTCCCAGTTATCTCTTGTATGCCATAATGTTGTGAAGATGCTAATAACTTAGGTAAGTTAACTTGTAGGTTTTAGGTTCGTTCTCTAGTATAAATATACATATAATATAGTATAAATATATTATAGTATAATCACTATTATATCTAGTAGTACTGGACTGGAGTACTAGTAGGTATAATTCATTTTATTACTCTCAATAAAGTACAACAAATCAATAATATAATAATTATAGTTTACTTTCGTTCCTTAGCGAAAGCTGGATGGAGTCTGTACTAGGTACAGGACCACCGAATTCAGGCAATCAAAATTGACCATGCCGTCGGTAAACAAACGGCACACGAGAAGTCTCCTAAACGTAGACAGAATAAGTCTAAGAACTGTTATGGGGACACATAACGGGCCACTGCCCCTCAACAAGCACCTGTTCACCATCAATGTAACGAACAGCCCCCTCTGCAGGGGATGCTTCATTGCCGAGGCAACGGCCGCCCACGTAATATTGGAATGCGAGGCAGCAGACACCCAATGATCACAAATCTTCGGCACAGTGAGGTTGCTCCATGAAGCCGGTGCAAAAGGTAAGTGAGTTCCAAGTTGGAAGTAGGTATATAGGTAAAAAACCGTGTAGGAACGTCCATTTTTATATTAAATGGTAGTGTATGCGTGTTGTGTGATAAAAGTTGTAAGAGTTCTGAGTTACGCCAGTTTCTAATTTTGATGAAATTTTCTAAAAGATTTTCCAATTGATTATAGCTCATCTCCAGTAGCCAGTTTGTGATAGAAATTTACATACATACATATAATCACGCCTTCATCCCCGGAGGGTTAGGCACAGGTGAATTAATACCCACATTTCACCAATAATTGGTCCCACGTATTAGGGGGTGAGTCTATTGCCGGACACTATTGTTGACTCGAGCCATACATCTGAGGCTGAGTCTGAGCTGTATATATCTGTTTGATGTGAAACAGCCCGTATGGGACTCTTCCCATATATATATCCCATAGAATTTGGGCCACCCCATCTCCATGGGGTGACCCAATTCTGCTCTACCGGAAACCACGTGGCGATGTGATAGAAATTTTGTATTTATAAATCATCATTGGATATATATACATATTCATTTGTTTATTTTATTTATATAAGAAGTGTTTGAGAAAGCAGAAGTAATAGTGTCACTATCCTACGGGGAAGTTTTTTTTTTTAAATTAGTTGTGCATACTATTGGATATATCTAACTAACGTAACTAATGTTAATTTGAGAGGTTACTATTAAAGCATCTTTTGTGAATTTAATCTAATAATAATAATAATAAATAATAATAATATATCTCTTTTTTTGTACTTATAAAGAGATATATTATTATTATTCCTCTATATCTCCTTCCTCTATACATATATATTACGATTTTTCTATACCCGTACCTTGTGTACACAAGGAACGGGTATAGAAAAATCGTACTTGTCGAGTTACAAGTGATCTTAAGAGCCACCAAAAAATTATATTATCTGTACTATACCTACATTTTGGCATTATCTAAATGACATTTTACTTTTAATCAAACGGCCTCGTGGGCAACCTTCCGTGAATTAAGTTAGTTACATACCTATAATATAATTATAACAATAAAATATGATTCTTACTCATAGGTAGGTAGATATTAGATATTATATTTCCGTATGAATAAAAACATTAGAAGATTATTAATTATACTATACACAAAAGAACGCAAACGTTGAAATTATGTTGAAATGTAATGCAGCCTCCATTATTTACGAGAAACAATGAAACTAAGGAAAACTAACCAGACATTTAGAAAAAGCAGTCAGTGCTATAGACCTAGCAGCTCAGTATTCGGACTGGCCGACTGACGATTCTATAGGTATGGAGTGTCTTCAGTAGGTTTTGTATAAAACACATTAATTGATTGTAAAGAAATATTTTATTTATTTTAGTGAATTGATAACCGTGTTATAAATCGATGCCTAGCCACGGCGCTGTCTCTCGCGCAAGCGCACGGACTTAGGCAGTTGGCGGTCAAATAGACCGCCACAGGTACAATGACTTCAATGTGTGCTAGACAAACTGATCAGATCATATCTAAGTATTTATCTTAAACCTAATCTAAGGCCTAACCATTATTTTAAATAAAAATAGTTAATAGACTTCGAAAAGTTAAAAGACCAAATAAGTTAACCGTACTGAATTAAGTACCTACTTAGTGATTGGATCCAAAAGATAAAAACTATTTTTTATACTACTTAAGTGGCAGACAAGCACACAGCCCACCTGGTGAAAAGTGGTTACCGTGGCCTATGGACGTGTGTAACACCAGAGGAGTCACACTCACGCTGCCGACCCTATAAGCACAGAGTCTCTGTGCCGTTAGTGTAGAAGACAAAGCAGGGCAAGATTTTAGTCTTCCCACTGACAGCGCACACTCTTCAGTGAACTTTGGCTACCCTACTCACCGCTGGGAACACAGCACGAAGTTATTATGGACGTGGTATTCTGCAGGGCGGAGGTACTTCCCCAGTCGGTCTGCTCAATTGGATTGAAATAACACCGTGTACCTATACCTACTTGAAAAATCTTTACTGTTAGGTTAGTGACAAGTCAAACAGGCGTGATGACATTTTGTTGTTATAAGTATATGAACAATGTCTAAATATGCGATTGCAGGAATTGCGGTTGATTCACCTACTGGCATTTATTTACTGAAGAGTTCCATAGACTGTCTCCAAAATCTGGACAAAATGTTACTTAACAGTTTTGCTAATTAAACATTTTTTTTCGTTAAATCAGTACAATATTTAAAGTAAATACTTAACATATAAATATCCTTGATTACATAAATTATGTCGTAATACCGTAACACGATGATCAAACGATGAAATACTTTAGAAAGGAGGGCAATACTTTATTTATGACCATTATATAGCTGACTAAAACAGCCGTCACCCAAGTGATCTTGTGACCCCGTGAACAATTGCCTGTACTCAGGTAGTATACGTGCGACCGTGACCTATGACCACATTAATCAATTTAGGGGCATTAGGTGTTTAATATGACTCACTAAGTGATTAGGTGTACCTACCTACATTGTGCGTTGATGTCGTTTGGCACTGGTAGGTAGGTAATTGGTAAAGAAATAATTGTTTAATATAACTGTACTCCATTCGGTTAGGTACTTAGCTTCCCCATTTCCGGGGACGAGTTGGGGACTCTGGTCCCCACACCTGAGAAAAGGGCCAGATCGAGAGAGATGGCCCTGGGTCGCAGTCGGCCGGGGTGCGAAGGGATATGCCTGTTAACCTCACCTTCGGCAACCAAAAACGACCCACAGGCGGCGTGAGTCCGACATAACCTCTTCCACAGGCTCCGGTAGGGGGAAAACGTGGGGATTTTGCGCACGTAAAAAAAAGAAAAAAAAAAGAAGGTACTTAACTTAACGTAACAAATCTTGATGTGTCATTTTAACATGTACCTATAAACTCAGATTCTTGATATATTTGACTTGACAAAATCACCGTGACTTAAAAAATAAGCCACAGGAGCGGGACTTGTCTAATAAATATGAAAAATAATAGTGGTAATTCCTTTTTCGGATTTAGTAGCACCTACTCGCCTAAGACATAAAAATATCTCTAACACAATCTTGAGATAGAGCGATATAAAAATTATAATGCGGCTCCATCAATTCGTTTTCTCTTCGAGATTGGAGCAGGTACTTACCTTTTTTTGTGCTGATATCTTCAGCGGCCACCAGGGGCGGTTAAGTCGGACTCGAACCTCCTAAAACCGCGGTGTTATCTCCATTGTGCAAGGTGCACCGCGTGCAGGTTCCGAACCAAGCACCGAGGATGGGAGATCGTTAGAATTTCAATAAATGGCTCCAGACTCGCCCAATTTTTGTATAAGAAATTTTTGAATAACCAAGACTTGTTTAATTGCCTAGTGATTTGTCGCGGATTCAGGTCTCGTCGGGACAGGACATCTTTAAAAAAAGTTGACTACGTACTTACCTACCAGGATAGGCACATGGTACTTGGTAACTAATTACAAATTTTTTTTATACCACTTAGGTGGCTGCCAAGCACACGGCCCACCTGATGGAAAGTGGTTACCGTGACCTATGGGCGTGTGTAACGCCAGAGGAGCCACACTCACGCTGCCGGCCGGTCCTGTAAGCACAGAGTTTCTGGGCCGTCAGTGTAGAAGACAAGCCTTTAGTCTTGACCCACTGACAGCATAAATTCTCCAGTAAGCTATTTTACAATTTTTTTTACAAATAATTTCTGCAATTTCCATATAAACTATTTTGATGCTTGTGTTTGATAACAGACTAAAATTAGACTAATTTCAATATGAACCACGAGACAGTGTTATCCTATTATTTTTCGGGTCTCTGATTCTCACTATGTATTATCTAAATCAAGAAGTCTAGAATAGAAATCTGACTACTTAGAGTGTATTACAAAACAAAAATCTAGTATAACAATTGAATAGAAACAACTGTGGCTTCCGGGTGTGGTGGGTGTACGAACATTAAGAGCTCCATTTATATTGCTTAAGTCCTTGATAGTATAATCTGTACGATCCACCTTGGCCCTGCGCACGTAAATGCTTTGTGTATTTAATGCTCAGGACTCAACTGATCTCTATCTACAGCCTTTGTTTTGGTACGTCTGTATTTTCATGTATATTTAAATATTTAAGGTTCAGATGAGCTGCATTTTCAAAGAATGTGTATATATTTGATACATCCCTATTATAATGTGAAGATATTACCATATTTATTGGAAAATTGAACTAATAAATAACTTAATTTAAATAGTAAAAATACTTATAAAATTTATACAAAACTATGCTAACTATACAATATATACAAAAATGAAATGGAGAAAAAGAGGGAGACTGCAACTTTAGGCATCGAAAAATTCCTCCCCATCGATCTCTACTGGTACCGTGCCCAAGAGGCTGGCGGCATTACCACACTGAATGGCGATGCCAATTCTTTGAGCGAGTTAAAAAAAGGCCAGCCTTGTATATATTTGGGTTCATCATTCTCTGAACCTTTTCCCAACTCAGTTGGTTGGCTTTCTGGTTTTGACTGTGATGCGGCTGAGCTTCAAGATATTCCATGAAGAGACTGCATTCTGATCTCCACAACCAATTAGCAATATCGAATTATGGGTTAGATAATTTAAAAAAAAACTACGATACATATTACCAAACACGCTGTCTATCTTGACCCAATTTTAGATCTGTGTACAATGTCTTAAAATATTTATTTTATAAAACAGAATGTTCTAGACTTTTTGTTTCTTTTTAATAAGAATTCTCCTCTAGTTTAATATACGTAGTATATACCTATAATTGCCGCGTGGTGTCCGGCAGAGTAGAATTAGGACCACTCCATCTCTTCCCATGCGGTGTTGTACAAGGCGACTAAGGGATAGGGCTGTTTAACATCAGACAGATATATACAGCCCAGACTCAGCCTCAGATGCATGGCTCGAGGCAATAGTGCCCGGAATACGGCAATAGGCTCACCCCCTATTACGTGGGACCGAATACAATAATTGGTGAAATGTGGGTGTTAATTCACCTCTGCCTAACCCTCCAGGGATAAAGGCGTGATGATATGTATGTATGTATAATATAAGTATCTTGAGAGTTATTTTACTCAGTGGATATCCTACCAACTTTAATACTGATATAAACTCGAACTGCCAATAAAGTTTATTACCAACTGTTTAAAATATCTAGGTAATGTATCTAGACAGGTAGGTAAGTAGGAAGTATACTGACATCATATTGGAAACGATAAAACATCAAGGCCATTGACCTTGGACGGAGACGCAGTGTTTGTCGTAGGTCAGTGACGCCAATTACTTATGTATATAAACGTTACTACTGCGGGTCTACTCGCTCTTGTTACGCTACTCAGCAGCATAATTTTGTATCGATTTCAATGCATCTGAAGGAAGAACAGAATAAGTGTATGTACCTACCGAAGTACTTAGAGATCACTTACACTTCAAACTATGTGACAACTATAATACCTAGATTCCATCTATATTTAACTTTAATAATACTAAATAAATCACGATAGAATTTGTTAAAAAATGGTTTATTTCAAAGAATAAGTACCTATGTATATTTTTTTTATACTGTTGATTGACGGCACTTGGTGGAATTTGTGGTTACACATATTGAGAACTCACTTGTACTTTTCCACAATATTTTTTGTTTGTTATTAGACCTGACCGGTTTCGGAAAATGTCTTTGTAAACCTTTGAAGATGCCGTAAGGCGAAACCGGTCAGGTTTAATAACAAATAAAAAATAATGTGGAAAAGTACAAGTGAGTTCTCAATATGTATAAGTATGTTTATCGCTCTGTCAAAAAACCGTCTACAATTTGTTTTAATGGAGAAGGAAAAGCTATTCAAAATATTTCATCATCATTTTAGCTTCGATAGGTAATATCTGAGGCTTTCACTTCAGTACTCTACTTAAAGTTTTGCTTGATTTGGTCAATAGCAATAAAATTCATTGTGAGACCGACTGCCGTCTGACCTCTCAACTTTCGAGGAGGTAAAACACGATGGTATTTCTGTCTAATTGAACAGTTCGACTGGGGAAGTACTTCCACCCTACAAAATACCGCGGCCATAATAACCTCGTGTTGTGTTCCCGGCGGTGAGCAGGGTAGCCAGAACTCACTGGAGAGTTTTTGTGCGGTCAGTGGGAAGACCAAAAGCTTGTCCTGCCTTATCTTTTGCACAGAAATCTCAATGCTTACAGGGTTGGCAGCGAGAATGTGACTCCCTTGGTGTTGCATACGTCCATAGGCCACGGTAACCACAGTCGATCAAGTGGGCCATGCGCTTGTCTTCCAACTAAGTGGTATAAAAAAATCACCGAAAAGGAGCACCTTTTTCAGAGCTTCGTCAGATGCTAAGTTCATCAGCTATCAAATGAGGTTGACTTGGGCGGCCTCAAAGGGATTCCCTTCACACGCAAAAAAGTTGCATTTCAGAAATTTTGATATTCACCTGGATATTGATTTACGAGAACCTACTTTTCAGATTGGCATATATTAGATAACAGTTACTATACGCAACGTATTGAGTTCCACAATAATACAGTTTGGTACTATTTAGTCTTCGATTACTGCGCTGTCCTGGTATATTTGTTAATTTATCCAACTATTCGAACATTCTAGATTAAAATTTTGCTTCTACAAATATGAACGCAGCATTTCAAAAGTCTTCAGTGCATTGTAAAGAAGCGGATAAAAAACCAACCTCCCTAAGTTTCTAAACAGTTTAAATTTTAATTTTGTTACAATAAAAAATAATTCTAGTCTAATTTTCAGAAGTATTAGCAGATCCTTTTTTAGTTAGCTACATGCAGTACTAGATATGTCATTGTCACTTGTCATTTAGAGCAGCATAATCTTAATTGGGAAGTACCCACGACCATTTGCGTTTTATATGTTTCTAAATTGTTACCTACCTATACATAAATAGAAATACACATTCACATGTAAAGATTAAACCACTTATTTGCTTTCCTTAGCCATCTATACAATTAAGTCCCAAAGGGTGAAAAGTGAAAACTGATTACTGGCTTCAATTCATAAACTGTTCATTTAAAATTAACGAGACACAAATAGAACCTATTCCTGTTAGTCAACGTTGAATTACTGCACCTACACGTATAATAAACTATCGTATTGAGAATGAGACCAATATATTTCCTATCAAACTGCTATGGTCGTTACCGATGATTTCCCATTGCTCTGTGTCAGTGACGAGTGGTTGAACTAGGACGTACATAAGTCAGAATAAATGGCATATTGAAGTGCATACAGAATTCCAGGTCGTACGGTAGCGCCGGGAAGACAACGACTTCATTTGTCAAGTAACCGCAAGGCAGCGCGTCACACGCAGCCATCGTGCGCCGGCGCAACATGATGCATTGAAAACGGCAGCGGTAATTTTAAAGTTTGCGTTCCGTTCACCATTCACGGCAGCATAAACTGCCACCGTTCCAGTTTTCCATATAATTTCGTAGTGAAAGACGAATGTTTTGTTCATTTTGTTGTCTATGTGCCAATCAATGGTTATGGGTATTTGGATTTAATGGATATATGGTATTGTTGTAATTGTTCGTAAATATTATAGCTGTTGTAGCTCAACAACTTTCATAAATTAGTTACTGAAGGGAAAGTGAGTAAACGAAGTATTTATAACTTAATACCATGTTAAGTATAAAAACAATAATGTATTCTTACTTCTGTACCTAATTAATTTTGTTTTATTATTTTTGCTTGGCTATCAAACTCAGCGGTAACGTTAGAATGCTCTGCTGTCACATCGTACAATCAGTGTCTATCCGTACATTTGGAAACTATTGAAGCTTGGTAAAATAATTTATGTTCTCTCCGTTTTTGTAGATATCAAACTTAACGAAAGCTTCTATTAACTTTGACATAACCATTATACCACACATAATACTTAATAAAAAATCACAATTATGCTCTTTTTTCCTTATGGTGTAAATTAGTTAGAAGTATTATGATTTATTCGTAAAACCGCAAGCATTCCGTAATGAGTAATGACTGGCCAGTTTGCTGGTCATTCGTTATCGTCATCGTCTCGGTGTAATATCTATTAGACTATCACTTTCGGTCGCCGAGTGCTCTATTGTTTGCGATATAATCTTTTTTCTCTTAATGAGCCTGCAGATCCGGCTATCGTTACCTAATCGGGTACATGTATACTGACGCACTTGTGGGAATTTCGGATGAAGCAATTTGTTATTGACTATCTTTACTTATGAAGTCATGACGTTATACCAATGCCATGTGTTTCATGATTTTCGAAGAAATTTGACTTCCTATCGTGATTGTTAAGGTTAGGTAACTAATTAACCTTACATTCCTCGGCAGTGAGTACGATTCAGAATACTACACACGACTGAGATCTTTTTCTGCTGTTTACATTTGGTAACATGTATAGAGGTAGTATTGGAAGTAATAAACTCGTACTATCATCATTTGTGTAACTATATCTAGTATGTACTTGCTGACCCGTTTGAAACCTGATATCATCCCTTAGAGCCCGTAACTTTTTAGTCTTCAAATTTTAATAATGTATGGAAATCTACCGGATTTGGTGACATTTATGGTTACCTCTCCGCTTCCTTAAGGAGTAGCGTGATGATATAGCCTAAAACCTTCGTCGGTAAACGTGCTACTCAACACAAATATTTTTTCCATTGTTATTGTTCTAAGGTCCTGAGATTAGCGCGTTCAAACAAACAAGCAAATAAACAAACTCTTCAGCTTTGTAATATTAGTATAGATAAATTACTGTAGTTACCAGTATGGAAAGAAAGAGTACACGCGCGGACCACGGGCTACAATGAGCAAATTTTACATGTCGCTGGGATTAGCACCCGAATGATGAAGAGATATACTCATCATGGAGACAATATTTTCCTTCATCTAAGAAAGAGCATTCAGCGTTAGGTATGACAATATATTATCCGTATGGTGACGGAGAAAGAATACAAGTATCATCACCCCATTTCATCTAAAGGGTAAAATCAGTCCAGCCGTTAGGTTAATTTCGATGAATGGGGTCCCAGGAAAAACGAAAAAAACTACATACATACAAACACACATACGATCGTTACACATTATCCTCGCTGCCGCAGTCGGGTAAAAATTTGGCGTTTTTCTCCACTGAGATCTTTGGCGCTCAAACCAACCTCACCTGCAAGCCAACCAACACCTGGATGACGAGCTTCCCTTCCGAGGTTGAGAGGTCAGACAGCAGTCGCTCCCTTAAAAAGCCATATACGTCAAATCAAGAGAAAGGTAATAAAGAAGACTTGGAGATCCAAAGTGTAAGCTTTGTGATGATAATGAATAACTACTTCATAATTTAATTACTTAAATCATTATGGAAGTGACTTTACCTTTTTAGATTGTTTGTTTTGTATTATATGAATTCAAATAGGTTTTTTTTAAGTCTTAACTATCGATATAATAGGAGTAATTCGTAATACATCTTGACTTTCTCCACTAATCGACAGGTGTCTACAGTTTATTTTTATTAGAAATTGGTTAAGTTAGTATCTATTGTATTTCAATCCTTTTCGGATGTTTTGTAATACCTGGTAAGTTTAAATTAGATAGAATTAACTCGGTAAGTATTTGGATAATTTATTATAAAGGCTTTTGTTCTTTACACCTACCATGAGTCAGGTTTGACTTAGTGAAGGTCCATCTCAGACGAGGTATATCCTCAGGTACCTAATAAGCCAATGGCCAATGACATATGGACCACTCTCTCCTCCAAGAGAAAAGGAAGGACGCATTTACACTGTCGTATACTACCGGTGTACACTGCCGGTGGTTGTTGGATCTCACACCCCAATACACCCTGGAAAACCAAATATGATAGCTGAGGTTCAGTAGCCAAAAAGTTTCCGTCCACTATAAAAACTAGTAGTGTGGCCATGTTATTGTAAACTATTAGATACGATACGTAGAATGATAATTCGGATAGCTATTTCTCTGTTTATTTACGTCTTTAAACTCATAATTCACACATATTTGCCATGGTACATGAATCTTTTGTGTTTGTGGGCACGCTCGTGCAAGTGCGGTCTAGGTCGGTGTTGAGGTCACCCCTACCGGGTTCCGGGAATATATGACAGGCTCTCTCATTGTTCGCAAATTATACTATACAAGGCCTCCGTGTAAATGTCACTCCGGCGCCAGCGCGGGCGCCGATGCGGCCACCAGTTTGTTTTAAAAGACTATTTGCAGGCGATAAATATGGAACGGTTGAGTTTTATGTATACAAGATATTTACCTTAATACTATATTTTACATGTATTTTAATGAAAACGAACGAGCAAGACTTTAGCTCAATAACATGATGGTAAATATGAACGAGTTCTATCACTACCATGAAGCAGGAGCATAAAATGTCAAGTTATGGGGGAGACGTCAGTCTCAGGGGAATGAATAGTTTCACGAGATGTGAGTATATAATATATTTCAAAGATTGATTTACACTGATAATGTTTACGGGGTTACAATGCCTGAAAGTCAGTAACACTACGTCGAATACAGTAAGTATTGCTCCGGCGAGCTTAGGTAGGTACCAGCGAGACGTGTGCGTAAGCGCGTTAGCCGGCGGACTGCCCTTGCGGCCGTGTGTCGAACTAACCGCTTATGTGTCAGAGGGAGACGCATAGCGCGCGGGTAACCGTCCACGCGTGGCGCGTATAGAATGTCTAGGAACCTGGGTTGCTATATACTCCCCCTCCAGTTCTGGAAAACGCCCTCGCTCCTGGACTGGTGATTCAACCTTCTTTGTAGGACGTCCGCGATTCCTTTTTGGAATTACGGGTTTTGGTACAGTGCTGTCCTCCCTACCTTGATAAAGGCTAAGATCCTGAGTATGATATTTACCTATGATTTGATTAGGCTGTTCTGCATTAGCAATGTTGTAGGTCGTAGTACTAAGCTTCTCTACAATCCTGTAAGGGCCATCGCGACGAGGGTAAAATTTAGAAGTAAGATCCTTAGATCCCTTACTCAACAGATGGGACTTCAGCATAACTAGGTCATTTACCTTAAAGGTTACTGATGGCTGACGCGATGCATCGGCGTACTGCTTTGTCTTATCTTGTTGGATTTCCACTCGTTCTCGAACAGCTGATAGTGACTCTAAGAAGTTACTAAGATAGGGAGAGACTTGAGGTACAAAATTATCTTTACTCAATATGGCACGAGGGTCATGTATGACCTCTGTAGGGGATCGCATTTCTCTGCCGAAAGATAAATAAGCAGGTGACTTACCAGTTGTGCGGCATCTCGCACTATTTAAGGCAAAACGGATCACCGACAACTTCTTAGGCCAAGAAGTATGGTCGTTTTCTACGAGATGTGCTAGCATTGCCTTTAGATCACGGTTTTTCCGTTCTGCAGGGTTAGCTTCTGGATGATAAAGTGGAATAAAGTTTTGTTTAATATCTAGTACTGACATACATTGCTGCATTAATGCGGAAATAAACTGTACGCCGTTGTCTGAAATAATTCTGCGAGGCAAACCATATCGCATAAAGTATTCCTCAATAAGGATATGAGCACAGGCTTCTGCTGTGGCTTCTTTAAGAGGAAATAGCTCTATCCAACGGGTAGCTGTATCTTCAACGAGCAAGATCCATCGCTCCCCCTGATCTCCTTCCGGTAATGGGCCAAATAAATCTATAGCCAACACCTCGTTACGTTGATTCATAACTGGTGTCTGGAGTAAACCAGGTGGTTTGGTATTACTTGCCTTGTAACGCTGGCAGTGGATGCAGGCTTTGACATAATCGGTGATTATGCGACGCATCCCTGTGAAATAATACAACTGAGCTACTTTATGGTATGTTCTATCAATACCTGGGTGACAGGCAGTTGGAGAGTCGTGTAACTCCTTTAAAATGTCAGGCACCAGACAGGCGGGGATTACTAACTGAGGGGATTCACTATCAGAGTCTGGATTAAAGCGGTATAGGACGCCTTGTGTAGTGATATAGCCCCTTTGTAACCACCTATGGGCAGTGACATCTTCAGATCCTTCGAGGTCTCTAATTACCTTTTCTAGTTCCGGATCCGAAATTTGTTCCATACGGAGTTGGCTGGGCGTCTTTCTAGGCAGGTCACAAATCACGGAGCAAACACCGCAGTTGTCGCGAGAGTCACTCGAACAGACTGGTCTACTCAGCGTGTCTGCCACGACGTTCGCCTTCCCTGGCGTATATTGGAATTTAATATCAAAAGATTGGAGCTTTAGAGCCCAACGAACTAATCTACCTGTTGGTGATTTGAGGGACAGCAGCCACCGAAGAGGTTGATGGTCACTGCCAATTATGACAGGCTGGCCGTCTATGTAGGGACGAAACCGCTCAACCGCCCACACTACAGCGAGTGCCTCACGCTCCGTGGTGGAGTAGTTGCGCTCTGCACCGTTGAGTAGTCGGCTGGCATATTCGATAGGCCTTTCCTGATTGCTATCGCCCTGTAATAAAACTGCACCTAAGGCGTAGTTACTTGCGTCTGTACGCAGAACAAAAGGACGACTGAAATCGGCTTGAACCAGTATGGGAGCTGTGGTCAGTAGACGCTTTAGCTCGGTAAATGCTTGGGTCTGTTCTGAGCCCCAAGACCATTCTTGGTTCTTTCTAGTCAAACGGGTTAATGGTTCGGCAATTTTTGAAAAACTCGGTATGAATTTTCTCAACCAAGAACAAGTTTGTAGGAAGGTTCTCAGGTGTTTAAGGTTACCTGGCTCCTTCATATCAGTTACAGCCTTCACCTTTTCCGGATCGGCCGATATACCTTGTTGAGTTATGACATGACCGAGGTATTTAACGCTAGCTCTGGCGAAGACACATTTCTCTCTATTAACATGGAGTTTGAAGTCGGCTAGACGTTTAAATACTATTTCGAGGTCTTGCAGGTGTTTTTGGTACCCCTGGGACATAATCAACAGATCATCTAAGTAGCATAGCATAGTTAACTCTTGAAGTGCAGAGCAGGACCGGAGACGATCAATAAGACGCTGGAACGTGGCCGGACCGTTGCGGACCCCAAAGGGCATCCTTTTGAACCTATAGGTCCCTAAAGAGCACACAAAAGCAGTTTTGTCTTTATCTGATTCCCTTACCTTTACTTGCCAGTAGGAAGATCGAAGATCCAACGTACTCATGTAGCAGTCCTGTTTCGTACTCTGTAGTAACTCGTCGATGCGTGGCATCGGGTATGTGTCAGCCTTAGTTATTGAATTCAAACGCCTATAGTCTACACAAAAACGGATACCACCATTAGATTTTGGCACCATAAGCGCCGGTGAACACCAAGCCGGTTTTTTTGAAGGGTTAAGGCGATAAGGGGGTACCGCTATTGGCGGATGGTCACCTGTATCAATGCGATGCTCTGCGTACGGTGTTGGACCTCCCCCTGCACTGAAGACGCGAGCGTGCCTGTTAATGATGTCAGCGAGCGCTTGACGCTCAGCTGGCGTGAGGTGAGTACCTTCATCATCCCGAAGTATTTCAGTCGAGGCGCAGGACACGTTAGAAGAGCGTGGTTCAAAACACAGCTTGTATTTTATTTGATTCTTGTTGCTAAAGTACCAAGTTTCTTTATGAAAATTAATAACAACCTTGGCGGCAGTTATAAAATCTATACCTAATAATGTTTCATTATTAGTTGAGTTGGGAAAAATTAAAAATGGCATGGTGATAACTGAAGTCTTTAAAGTAACCTCTAATGTAGTCGTTAGTACATCCATTAATCGCACTATACCATCGGCGAGCTTTACTTCCCTTGTGGAAGGTAAGAGTGGATGTCCTTGACGTAGAAGGAGAGTATACAGCGAATGACCCGCAATGCAGTGTTTAGCAGCCGTATCTATCAATGCGGTTCCGTTAAAACCCAAAACTTGAATTTCGAAAATCGGGCGTAAATCGCGACCTATACGTCCGACAGGACGGTTACCGCACGATGAAGCATCTCCATTACAACATATAGAACTACCATAACAAACATTCTTAATTTCTAAAATTTGTGGGTTACAATACTTTCCCACTGTGCGTACATTTCTATCAATGTAGAGGTTATTAACCTTTTGGTTCACATCACTACTTTGATCTGATAATCTAGACTTATTACACTTTTGTTTTAAACGTATTTGTTTACTATCGTATTTTGAACAATTTCGCGAAACGGAACTTGAATCCAATTCGGAGCAACTACTATTATTATTACAAAACAGAAATGACTTGTTAACACATTTATCACAAGAAAAATTTGAATGAATACTTCGATCACATTTAGGTATACATACACACTTATGAATATTAGAATTATACGTACGAGAAGTATTATTAGCGTAAGAATTATTAAA
Source organism: Eilema griseolum (assembly GCA_963662185.1). Lineage (NCBI taxonomy): Eukaryota > Metazoa > Arthropoda > Insecta > Lepidoptera > Erebidae > Eilema > Eilema griseolum. The sequence continues at coordinate 11,052,214 of OY759238.1, read as the reverse complement.
ATTATTCTTAGAGTCTGTAGGTATAACACGAGAATGAACACAATAAAATGAGTTATTTTGTTGTTTATCACAGACATCGGGTTTTTCACGCACGCGCACTTCCGTACAGCTATGAGATTGAGACTCACCTGAATGTTTTTGTAACTTACGGCACTGGTCCCTAGTGTGTCCATATTTCTTACAGTAAACACAAACGGGTCGTTGATGCTTCGCAGTGCTGGCGGAGTCTCGACTCGGCGGCGGCGGCTGAGCGGGCGGCGGCGGGCGCTGGGTTTCGTAAACGGCGGGAACGTTTCTAGCGGGCAGCGGAGCGCTGCGAGCCGGCGCCTGAGCCCCGCGGGTCGGTAGCGTGTTAGCGACGAGTTGTGTCTGTTGCGTAGATATAGACAAGGGGCGCATCTTTGTTTGTATCTGGCGCTCACTTGTAGTAGGCATCGTGTGTTTATCATCAAATGAATCCTCTATGTTACGTGAAAGCCGAAGTAATTGACTAAAATTTGTGCAGTCTTCTCTTCGAAGCCTTTTTCTTATCCTAGAGTTGAGAAGGCCATACGTCATGTCTATCTGGGCAGATTCGGTTACGTCTCCCGTAGGTAAACGTGATAAAAGGGCGCGAATGCGTGCCACAAACACGTCTGTATTCTCCTCTTGTTGTGTTGTTGAAAAAATTTCTCTATATATACGATGCGGTGGACGGCGGTCGCCGTATGCACTTATTAAGTTTTCTTTAGCTTGCCGCCATGTTGACACGGTATGTTTGATTCCTTGCCACCAAACAGCGGCTTCGTCCTTGAATAAGTATGCAAGGCCGCGTATAATGTTTGAGTCCGAAACTTGTGCACAGTCACTGTATGCTTCTATACCATCGATGAAAGCTTCTACCGATTCTTTCGGTGTGCCGGAGAACGTGACTTTGCAGCGAGCTAGGGTGCTTTGCCCTGAAAAAGCAAATGACTCCGGAGTCGATGCGTTCGCGCGTGGTACCGAGGTAAGTAGCTCCCTGAGCGCTTCAGTCTGTGAACGTTGAAGGGCAGCTATTATGGACGTTACGTGCTGTAAAGAAAACGTAGCGTCGGTACATTGCGGAGGAGAGGACGCGTTGGCGCCATCTTGAAACGCAGACTCGGCGGGCGGCGGCGTGTTCGGTCGCGAGACAATCGTTGATGTGTTTTCGACATCGTCCCTGCGATTCAAACTAGCCGCTCTACTCCTGGTCACTGGCATGATCACTGATATAGTCACTAATTCACTGGTATTCGAGAAAAACGTTGGGCGCCATATATGGGGGAGACGTCAGTCTCAGGGGAATGAATAGTTTCACGAGATGTGAGTATATAATATATTTCAAAGATTGATTTACACTGATAATGTTTACGGGGTTACAATGCCTGAAAGTCAGTAACACTACGTCGAATACAGTAAGTATTGCTCCGGCGAGCTTAGGTAGGTACCAGCGAGACGTGTGCGTAAGCGCGGTAGCCGGCGGACTGCCCTTGCGGCCGTGTGTCGAACTAACCGCTTATGTGTCAGAGGGAGACGCATAGCGCGCGGGTAACCGTCCACGCGTGGCGCGTATAGAATGTCTAGGAACCTGGGTTGCTATAAAGTCTAAATTATTATTAATAAAAGAACAACGAAAACCAGCATACACCATTCTTCCAGTATTACGTAGATATCTTAGACACAAATGAAATAGTTACTAGAACGTAGAGTAAGACTGATATTCGCCGTCAGAATGTTATGGTATATCGACGCACAGATATTATTTAATAAATATTTTAATATTTAATTCAATATTATTATAAGTACACCTCTGAAACACTTAAAATAACTAAAATACCCAATCTGTAATTGAAACAACAGAAGGCTTTAAACATATTGACAGTCGCTACAGAAGAAAAGTGTAGTTTTAAGTTATGGTTATTTTTTATTTTCGTATTCGATAGGACATATTTCATAATCAAACAACATCTGCAGTAACAGGTAACATAAAGTTCTATTCCTAAACCTCTCTGCACATATTTAAATGTCTAAAGAAGTTCTATCTCCAATTCAATCTAAACACATCATGACATTTCAAGAAATACACTCACTCCTCAGAATTATCGGCGCATCTGCTACTATATTAACACGTTTGAGGAAACACAGCAGTTAACTTCACATAAAGGTAATGAACATAAAACCTGGATGTAGAATATATTTAGGTTAGCTTGCGTTTATAAATCCAGTTGAAAACGTAGATCGGATACTATTTTGTTACATTACAGAAATGTCGAAAATCGATCTTCAAACTGGTTATTTACATAATTTTTAGTGGTTTGAAGTTAACTATTTATTTAGCTAATGACTCAGTTGTAGACAACTAGTTGTAAACAGACCCATAAACTTATTCTATTTGTGTAGATGGCTGATATAAGTTCGTATCGAGAAACACTTGTGGTTGATTCCAGTGCAGTAATTAAAAAAAATGATGGACGCTGCTAATTCTGTAGCGTCTCTTTCTTTGAGTTTATTTTGTTTAATATCAACCTCATTTATACTCATCACGAGATTACTTACTCTTCATTAAATAGTATATTAGCTAGTGAATTCAGATAGCACAAGCCAAATCTATAGGATGAGAAGGAGTAATCAGACCTCGAGCTTCGAGGAGAAAACCTCCGATGCAACTGCCAACTCCCTATGACTGGTTGTGATGGTGAATGTAAGGAAGGTCTCTGGAATGATGGATCAGAAAAGGTTCAGATTGTTTTGGTTTTGCTAGTATAGGCTCGTGATATTTACTTATAGGTACACTTTTCCAGGAGGTAGGACACGACGGTATTTCCGTCCAATTGAGCAGTCTGACTGGGGAGGTACCTCTCCCCAACAGAATACCGCGGCCATAATAACCTCGTGTTGTGTTTCCGGTGGTGAAGAGGGTTGTCAGAGCTTACTGAAGAGTTTGTGTTGTCAGTGGGAAAGTGGGTTTGTGTGGGGTGGCTTGTCCTGCTCTGTCTTATACACTGACTGCACAAAAACTCTGTGCTTACAGGAAACACTTTAAAAAGGATTTGTACTTACTCTACTTCAATACGGCTAACAGGATTCACACTACTGTATCTATGATCTTCCAGCTTGTAATATAATAGTGTCCGTCTTTTAGCACTTAAATGGATAATATATCAGAGTCAACGATTGACTCTTCAATAGGATGTGAAATGAATGCTGTACGTGTTGAGGAAGTTACGATACATTGAATTATTAATTATTGGATATTCTTCGTTCAGTTACGTATAATGTTTGATTGATTTCAGCGGATTGACTATGAGATGTTAAAATGTACGAGTAGTAGATAAGTTAAATATTTTGTTTTTTGATGCTAAATCAATGAGAAATTCTAATTATAAAAATATACTTTATCAGTAGCTTTTAGGGTATGAATACGAGACCAAACGCATACAACATCAGCATTCGCTGAGCGTACTGTAAAATAAACTTGAATATAATAATAGTGTAAATAATAGTGTCGTTTATCCGTATCGAAGTTTAACAAATAACTTATGTGAAGAGACGGCACGTTATCCGACCACACATAAATGGTCGATAGAAATAAATCGAATATTCGTCTATAACTATACATTTACATTTTTTACATACAATACTTGTTAAACTTGAATGCGAAAAACGGCGCCTTTGAGAAACCGCAATTAATTAAAATAACAACCATAATTATCATTTTCAAATCTATTTGATTGTATGCTCTGCATCCGCTGCTGTGCAACACTGCTGCGTGCTACAGAGTTCGGAATCATACCTTTGTTCTTCATTTTACTATAATATATTATATTAAAGTCTTAGATACCTTTTATTTAAAGAATTCATTCATTTGGTGGCTCCACTATAATCTTCGGGGTAATGTCAACCTCAATTGCAAATAAAACGAATGTCGTAGGTTTGAGAGGTCAGACGGTGTTTACTCCCACAACATAGCCAAAATAGTCAGTTACCCTAACTGTATGTATGTTTGTTTGCAAAGGATAAAAACTTACCCATCCATCCAAGTAACTCTGTCTGTCTGTTTATCTGTATATTTCGCATTCACGCTTAAACTACCAAACCGATTACGATGAAATTTAGTACTGGGGTACATTAGATCTTGGGAAAGGACATAGGCTATATTTGGTCGTGATAACCGACATCCACGCGGGTGGAGCTGCGGGCAACAGCTGGTAATGTATCAAATCAAATCAAATCAAATCAAATCAAATCAAATCAAATCAAATCAAATAATTTATTTGCATAACACAGGTTACAGAAAGTTAGTAAAAGATACATTTTCAATAAATGTTTAGGTCCGCTTATTACAACCTCTTCAAGGTGTGCAAATATTTGGTATTGTCTATACATGCAACATTTCAATTAGAGAGCATTCATAATATTTTAATTGCATTAATTAGTTATTGAGTTAATGTCAGAAATTAAATAATGTCAAAAGGAAATAAGGAGATTGTTATAATTATGGTAAATGTCAACTAGGTCTATTAAAATAATAATATCAATTAGTATATTATGTCATATGCTCATGTCAAAGAATTTAAATGATGTATTGAATTTGAATTAATAAATTACTATTTATCTTGGAGGAAGTACTTTACGTCATAATAACATTTTTCGTTCAGTAGCTTTCTTATTGCCTGTTTAAAAGTAGTTACGTTTGCCTCTTTTATGTTTTTGGGTAGTTTGTTGTATATTTTTGGTGCAATGGCGAAAACACTATTATGCATTAGAGTAATATTTGTCGGACACAGGCATAACCGTCTTTTATCTCTTTGCATTCGTCCAGTGGCGTCAGAGGCCAAAACAAATAAGTTAAGGTTGAGTTTAACAAATACAGCTACTTCGAGAATGTAAAGGGAAGACAATGTTAATATATTATATTTTTTAAAATACGGCAAGCAGCTGTCTGTTGTTTTTAACGCAAACATTGCCCTTATACAGCGTTTTTGTGCCTTAAATACTTTATCTTTATCAACAGAGCTACCCCAAAAAATTATTCCAAATCTAAGAACCGACGCAACCATGCCATGGTACGCGGTTAGGAGTGCTTCAGTATGAATTATTTGTGACAGTTCATGAAGGGCGTATACTGATTTACTGACCTTCTTACACAACTGCTCTGTATGTTGTTTCCATGTTATTTTGCTGTCGATTGTTACACCCAGGAATTTTGTTTACTTAAACTTGTTTTATAGATTGGCCATTTGCACATATCTGTAGATTTCCTGAGAAAGGCATGAGCAATAAAATTAATGTTTAATATTACACTGGATGTGTTCCTAACTCTATGAAACTAGCTGCATTGATATTAACATTCAATAGATCATGTCATGTGAATGTAGATGATTGAAGGGATGGCGGAAATATATATAGATATTCAATATGACATTGCACTTCGCTTTATGATACTTTCTACAACTCACTCCAATACATTTAAAATATATTCTAGTTATATAGATGATTTGAACTATAGATTTTCAAATAGGTATGTAACTACAGAGACTTCGAAAATTACACTCTGTTATTTACGTAAGTACTTCCAAATTGATTCAATAACACTCCTCAATTCAAATATACAACCAAATATCAACGGTTTACAAAAAAGTCAGAGCCAAATAGAACTCCTTTGCTACGTGCTTAAATCGCTTCTGAAGACATATAGGTATTCGAAGAAACTGCTGAGGATGAACAATATTGTCCACTGTAGTTCCATTGGCTAAACGTAGGGGTTGTAAATATTTTCCACTACAAGTAAAATAACCGTCTGGATTACCAGCGCAATAAAATGAAAAGTAATTAATTAACGTCTGTTAAATATTTACGACAATGCTACAACAATATTTTAAACAACGCTCTGCACTATTAAATTAATGCGAACCAGCCTCAAGTACAAATAACGATTTGGACCTGAATAATTTGTGAGACGATTAACTTTACTGTCGAACTTATTTTCCAATTTTATCGCTCACGACCCGCTTGAAATTTTTTATGTTAGAAAATTTACAACTCATTGCTCTGTCTCTTTGAGTTACTGATGTTTCTGCCGTCATTTCTCCGTAAAACTATAAACATCAGTTTATAGTCGTAGCTATTTTTCTGTAGACCGCACACATAAAATACTGTAAAATATGGTTTGCAAATATTAGGATAAATTGGATAACTTGCAATCTCAAGAATCACGCCACAGTTGCGACATATCGGGGGTTAACATTAGCATTAACCAATAATACAGTTAAAAGGTCATTACGAAACAAATTTCTTAAGATTATCATTTTATTATCGATTCGATCACGTAATATAACAAACAGGGTTACCGCTATATAGCCTGATTAATAGCCATAAATCTTCTTGTATTTGCAATAAAGATACTAATGTTTGTGGTAATGGCTAACGTAACTCGAATAATTACTAAAATCACGATTCCACTTTCTAGGTCTCTTCCGATTTACACTATCGATCATCGGAAGATATTGATCTAATCTCTGCATCAATTACTGTGTACTGGGAAATGGCGTTTATGAACATCCACTTAATCAGATTAAAACTGTGCTTAAGCGACTAAACCATATTGTTCAATTTAACATTTGAAATGTATCTGATTCATCTACTGCACAAGAATCTATGTCACAAGCCCAGGAAATTATTTATTATACCACAGAGTACCTTCATAGTACCCACATTGTAGTAAATGTAATTGTACTAGTACTATCTAACGACAGTAATAAATAAGTGGTTCCCGGCAGAGTAGAATTTGGGTCGTACAAGGTGACAAAAGAATAGGGCTGTTTAGCATCAGACAGATATATACAGCCCAGACTCAGCTTCAGGTACATGACTTGAGTCAACAATTAGTGCCCGGAATACGGCAATAGGCTCACCGCCTATTACGTTAGGACCAAATACAATGATTGGTGGGATCTGGGTGTTAATTCACCTCTGCCTAACCCTCCGGGAATAAAAGTGTGATTACATGATTTTTTCATACAACTTAGGCGGCGACGGTATTTCCTTTCCAATTGAGCAGTCAGACTGGGGAAGTACCTCCGCCCTACAGAATACCGCGGCCATAATAACCTCGTATTGTGTTTCCGGCGGTGTGTAGGGTAGCCAGAGCTCACTGGAGGGTTTTTGTGCTCTCGGTGGAAAGACCAAAAGCTTATCCTACTTTGTCTTTTACACTGACGGCAAAGAAATTCTCAAAGCTTGCAGTGTTGGCAGCGCGATTGTGACTCTCTTGATTTTGCACGCGTCCATAGGTCACGGTGACCACTTTCCACCAAGTGGGCCATGTGCTTGTCTACCATAGAAGTGATATAAAAAAAATTTAGAGTATCTTTTAAATTGTTTCTTCTTCATCTTCATCCCAGCGTTAATCCCAATTGCATCAACCGAATCTGACACCACGGAGTCTGGGGTCTGCTTTTATCAGTCTTAACTGCGGGTTTGGCTTATCTACGATATTTTCTTTGTTTTACCCGCCCTAAATTACCGTAAACAAAGTTTTGAATAGTGATTTAGTAATACTGATTTATTTATACTGCCTAAATTGTATATCTATTGTACAAATATTTAATTCATTATATCGTATTAACAGTAATTCTTTACGATATCCAACAGATAACATAATATAATAAGTGTTATGTTGAAATATCTCGTCTTCAAATTCACACTATAAGGCTTTCTTGCACTTGGTTACAATTTGGAAGTAAAACAAACACAAGAAAAATAATATAATTAACGTAGTACTGAAAACCGCACCTGCTTCGCCCGGGGCATATTTAGAAACCTCATATCTCCCCCCCCCCCTCCCCCCTTAAGCCCGTATTTTTTTAGTATTCAAATAATGTATGGATAGCTGCCGGATCTGTTGAGGTTTTTGACTTTGGACTATTTAATACAAAAAATATTTTTCCATTGGAATCTATCCTGAGAAAACACACAAACAAACAAACTCTTCAGTTTTATAATACTAGTTGTTTAGTAAGGTTGTTTTTAATAACTATTTATAAGTTACAACAAATTAGGTAGGCACTTAGCAAATAAAAGCCAAATACATCTCCACCGCTTCTCTCCGTTAATAAATTACCATCACCATATCACTTTTCAATATTAGATAAGCTGCCTCTCTTGCCTACCATTAACAGTAGGTAAGTAGGTGTTGTGAGATATTCAGGGTAATGATTTGATTATATCATTCGCGTCATGATATGTGCGAACCTACTTGTTGCAGGTCATCGGTCACATCATTCATTAGCTCTTGTTTTGCTGTCAACAGACAATTTGTAGGTTATATCATTAGTGATGTATGATCCTTACTTTTCAATTACCGTTTGTACTACTGAGTTTATATGCCAACTTGAATATTCTGTTACGTACATCTGTTTTTATTACAACCAAATATTTGAATTTAAACATTAAATAATTGCTATTAAAATATCAGTAGGTAAGTATAAAAACATTTATAATATTGTGCGCACCTATGTGATCTATCAAGCTTACTTTTACTGGTTTAATAAAATGTATGTCATTAGACAAAATATGATGTATCACCTTCGAGTTATGATGATTTGTAAATAGATGTGTCGTAAGTACTGTAACAAATTGAATTTTTAATGTCATTATGGCTACATTATAACAAATTGTGATATAGTTACCGGCACATAGCTATATAGACTCCAATCACTTTGCAAAATGTACTCTGAAAACGCGTACTGCGCGGTGCTAGGGCGGCGGAAGAATTTAAATCCATCAATCATATTATGTGGCATTAAGTCCGCCTATTTACTTGTGCATAAAGCTTAAAATAAAAGAAATAAATATCTAGCTAGGTAAGTATATTAAACCAATATGCGCTCTTGATTTTCTTGCGACTTGGGGTCAAAAATCGAGATATATTATTATGCCGGGAACTATATTAGTATCATAACTTTAAAACTATGTATTGCACTATTGCTCTTAGTTTTCCGTTTACACAATAACACCGATTTCTGATTTAAAACCAGGCCTCAACATGACATGGATTATATTCACGTATGTTTTCAGTTATTGCCCTGGAATGTTGAAGTTCCGTAAACAATCAGATCTGTTTCGCAAATTCCGTGTTTTGCACGATATTTTGTAACAGATAAACACGCAATATTGAAATAACGATAGGTAATAAATTTCGTATGGGTGCTGTTATTGCGTTATCACACCTATATGAGATAAACCGTGTTACGCTATACTGTGCTATGATAGTGCTGGTATTAGGGGCAATAATCCGATATTACCTATAAAAAATAGACCTTTTCAGCGTGACTGATTCACCAACGCAAAAGCTTCTAGGTACTACACCAAAACAAAACGAGGACGGACCACCCAGTTCAGCTAATAAAATCGTTTTTGAGGCATTTTACTCGTAGAAATATACCTTTGATGCCAACACATCATAAATATATTGTACTATTGATTTAAAAACTTAAGATGTAATTCATGTGATTCTTTTCCAACGTTTTGATGGCATACGTAACTTTTTTAACGTTTTTTCTACCATATTTCTACCTAAAATTAGTAGGTACTCATCACTTTGAATAATCTACAGCCTTACAGGGTATATGGGTCTCACCAAGATTTTTGGTGTTGAAACCAACCTCATCAGCAAGGTCAATACGAAAATTTTAAACAAACCAAATCAAAAAGAAAGGGAGAGTCCCCTCCCCAACTTTTTGGATCTAAGGCGCAAGTTCTCTTGGGCTCTAAAGTGCAAGCTTTGGGTGCAATGTCTGAAAAGACGAAAATGAAAATTCATCCACATACATATAGAAGAGATATATAATGATAAGATAAATCTTCTTTATTGTGCTTCGTAAAGTTTGTAACTAGTCATACCTACATAAAAAGATTTGATAATTGTCTATGCCAACACGATAAGGAAACAATTAGTTAAATTAGTCATTAGTCAACCATCTGAGAGAAAGTACCTACTGCCGCAGTTCTCGGAATGTGATCTTCATGTTGCTTATAACAAAAAAAAAGAATGTTATGTCTGTTTGCGTCAATGTTATATAATATTATTGTATGACGTTGTCTAGTGCGGATAAGAAAAAATGTACTGTCACCTCCGGAGATCCGCATTTGTAAGGCTCACTTGCAATTATTGTGATTACGATATGTTATACTTTTATAGCAACAGAATAAGTTATGTTGCGACTTTTGCATGTCTACTGGACAATTGAGATGATTTCCCTGATACTGGAATAATTTGAAGAAAGTGCCAGTACTGAGACGACAATATGATCTAGAAAAGTATGATTTTTTTTATTTAGAACACGTCAATTAGACTTCGCCTTGCCTGATGGTAAGCTGAAGGCAAAGTCTCAGAAAAGAGGGTCACCATTACTTACACATACCATGTGACAATGGTGTCACTCAGCTTGACGGCCTCATCGTATGCTTTTTCGCGCCCCGCTTGAAGGACCCGGTACTGTAGTAAGAACGAAACACTCGAGCTGGTAATGAATTCTAGGCCTTAACGGTGCGACAGAGGAAAGAGTCACCGAACCGCTTGGTTCTTGATTGGATGTTTTGCACCGTGTGCGAGTGACATCTAAGACCTGTACGTGTTGGCCTGTGTAGGAAAGGGGAGGGTGGGACTAATTGTAAGAGCTCATCAGACTCACTCTCCATGGTACAGACATATCGAAGAAGTAAGAATAAGTAGAAGAAGAAGAATAAGTAAGAAGATAAAGAAGAATATATATCGAATTAGATTACAGTTTCAAACTGGTATCAATCAACTAATTAGCCTATTGGCCGTGGTCACAGGCTGATTGAGAAAATAATGGATTGTATATGTTTTACTAATCAACTTGTTCTTCTTAATTAATAGGTTGCAATATGCTTCCCAACGACCTTAAAATATTTTTATATTGACCTTGAAACGGTCGATCAGTTCTACTAAATGCTTCTCGTGTGTAACTCGTCCTTAGTTATTTCACCAGTAACAAAACTAATCAGTGCAATTGTTATTAAATTTACTGAATTTGATATGCAGGATTAAATTGTTCAATGTATTCTTATACAATCCTAATACTAATGCAAATTAAAGTTTATTGTAAAAAAAACAAGCAGTATGAAATCAAATAGGAGATTTTATAGTGTGGTATGCATGAGCCCCACTGGCCCCATATAACCATACATACATATAATCACCCCTTTATCCCCGGAGGGTTAAGCAGGGGTGAATTAACACCCACATTTCACCAATAATTGTATTCGGTCCCTCGTAATAGGGGGTGAGCCTATTGCCGTATTTCGGGCACTATTGATGACTCGAGCCTTGAATCTGAGGCTGAGTCTGGGCTGTATATATCTTTCTGATTTTAAACAGCCCTATACCTTAGTCACATTGTACGACAACGCGTGGGAAGATGGGGTGGTCCAAATTCTATTCTGCCGGGAACCACGCGGCATAATAATCATAAGGTTTTCAAAAGTCGATCAAATTTCAATTAGGTTTATTTATTTTGGATGTTGATTATTGTAGACTCTCCGGGCACGAAACTTTTTAATTAACTCACGGTTTATATCGGTATTCCCATGCGGTGTCGTACAAGGCGACTAAGGGATAGTTCTATTTAACACCAGATAGATATATACAGCCCAGACTCAGCCTCAGATGCATGGCTTGAGTCAAAAATAGTGCCCGGAAGACGGCAATAGGCTCACCCCCTATTACGTAGAACCGAATTTAATGATAAGTGAAATGTGAGTGTTAATTCCCCTCTGCCTAACTCTCCGGGGATAAAGGCGTAATTAAATGTATGTATGTATTATATCGGTGCATTGTGATAATGACGCTATTATTTCATACTTTTGATCCTCGTACTAACAACGAAGTACCTTACATTCCATTGGTGATATTTATTTCCAAGTTTTCCATCTTTGTTTAACATTTTTGGCTGCCCCTGTATTCCTCGGAAATGTCAAATTTAGTGAGAAATTATTACCTTAAAGTGAGAAATTATTGATGATATAATAAGACGATAACAGCAGATAAATCAATTAAACTTCCAACAAAGGTTACCTTGACCCATAACTATGTAGACAAGTAGGTATTGCGAAATTTCGCTCGGTAAATGCCATGGGAAACAGTAATAATAAGAACAAATCCACTTCAAATGAGTTTGATTTCAAGACATTGAAATATTGTTATAGATCGCGATCTAATAGTTCAACGTCACATTGCGTTTATAGTTTAATAGTTTAAAATTTAATGTTTGTTATTTTTAATGTGAGCTTAAAGTTTCGAAAGGCTTGTGTCGATATTCTTATGAATACATACATACAAATAATTACGCCTAATTATTAATTTAAGGTTAGGCAAAGATGAATTAACACCCACATTTCACAATGATTGTATTCAGTCCCACGTAATAGGGAGTAGGCCTGTTGTCATTTTCCGGGCACTATTGTCAACTCGAGCCATGCATTAGAGGCTGAGTCTGGACTGTATATTACTGTACGATGTTAAACATCCCTACCCCTAAGTCGCCTTGTATGACACCGCATGGGAAGAGATGGGTGGTCCAAATTCTACTCGGCCAGAAACCATGCCAGAGAAATAATCTACGTACGTATCTATTTAAATCTACAATACGGCCTTTTTATATTTTGTCTGCATTGTGTCAGTTAAAATTTAATTAATATTGATTAGATGTCATTAAGTCAAACAAACACAAACAGGTTTCGTACTATTCGAGCTCGGCATTCCAATAGATCATCGGATTAAAGGATTATATCAAAAAAATTAGACTACTTTTACTTCTACAGCTACTACGACTACTTTCAGACATACCTAATATCATTTACACTATACCCATATAGTATATATATATTAGATATCCATATTGAGGTAGGTGTGAAATAAAATGTAATTCGCCATTTTGTGGTGGCAGCCATCTTGGATTTGAAATTTATCATATTGTATGGTATTCTACTACTCAAGCCCTTTCATTTGTTACCCATATTGAGGGAGTTGAGAAAAAATATGTACTCCGTCATTTTGTAGCGGCGGCCATCTTGGACCGATTTTATTCAAACATAGTTAAGAACACTCCCGACTAATATAAACATAATATAAACTCACGCCTATATCCCCGAAGGGGTAGGCAGATGTGCTAGCACCCACATTTCGCCAGTTTACTAAGATACCTTTCAAACAAACAAGAAACTAAATAAAAATCGGTTCATCCTTTCAGGAGTTACGATGTCTCAGACAGGCTCACACACACAGACACGTCAAACTTATAACACCCCGTCGTTTATGCGTCGGGGGTTAAAAACACGGAATGAAACATTTTTGTCAATGTCGCTGTTTATCTTCATCTCTTGTCTTTCTGCTGCCTTGTCGAGTGCATTTCATACTGTATGTCTTTCTATTTTTCTTAGTGAACTAATAGAAATTTCTCTCCATCAGATCTATATTATAAACTTACATTATACATAAGCGTCTGATGAAATGTTTACGGAATAAAATATTAACGAAATAGTATTTAGGCCGAAATGTGGAAGCAATATATGATGATGATGAAAAAAACGTTTACTATTCCTGATCTTCGTATCTGATTCAATTACTATAACACTGTTAGAAAATGCAAATATTTACGCACGCCAAAGTGCCGAATGAGTAACAATACTGTCGGAATGAAGACACTGGCGAAAGAAACAACTATAGAGAAATATTTACGGTATCGAATTTATATATCGATAGATAGATCTCAATACCATCGCGATCACGTCACACTTTGTTCTCGTTCGCACTCATGCATTAGTGCATGTCTTGTTGCACTTTTGTTCGCATTAGGTTAATGGCATTTTGGGGAAAACAATCATTAAGGAGTATTTTTTTATACCACTTAGGTGGCAGACAAGCACATGGCCCACTTGATGGAAAGTGGTTACCAAGTCACTCTCGCGCCGACCCTGAAAACAAAGGGTTTCTGTGCCGACAGTGTAGAAGACAAAGCAGGACGAGCCTTTGGTCCCTTTGTCCACCAAGTCAGTGTGTCAGTGGAAGTGAGCTCTGGATACCCTACTCACCTCTGGTAACATGACACGAAGTTATTATGGCCGCTGTATTCTGTAGGGCGGAGGTACGTGCCCATACGGACAGCTCAATAGAAGACAGTCTAGGAAGTCCTGAATGAACATTTGTCTAGAGAGGCCACACGTTAGTCTTTCGTACCGACTGACAGAGATTATCACCGGGGACGGGAGCTTCGGAAATATCTGCGTCAGATCGGGAACGAGAGGCGAGAGCTAGTAGCGGCCTTAGGGTTGAGAGCTCTCTCGCTCGCCGCCTTGCTCACGGCGAGGGTGCACTGCGCGGATACGTGGGCTGCCGCCGCCTCCTTCTGCGAACAAGTAATGCTAGAGAAGGAGGCGGCGGAGCGGGAACGGAGGAGACTCGCTAACCGCACAGCCCTGAGGCGGAGGCTACTCGGGGGTCGAAGGTCGACGAATGAAGTACCTCATAAGTGCGGGCCTACCGCAGCGATAGACTGCCGTAGGCTAATTGATTGATTGAATTTAGCTGCAAATTTTTGGATAACCTAAAGTACTTCTTTAAGTTCTAGAAGAAGAACTTTTGAACTCAAAAGGGTACTATGAGTAACTTGCACACTACACACTTGGCCTATGACACTGTTACGCAACATAAATATTTGAATATCATAAAAAGAGCAAGATTACACGTGATTTAAACGATGCTACTTGATATCACTTCCCACGTAACGCCCACGTAGAAAGTTCTGCTTAGTTTCCTTTTGACAAATGGTTCTGAAGGTTACTTTCTTTGTTATGTAACCTTTCCATAATTTTAAATTTAGTGACCCACCCAGGTACCGGGCATTGGCCTCTTAGTACCTGTTTCTGAGTTTTAGAGGTTACTGCAACACAAGCTCTGTCCTGACATAATACTCCTACAATATATTATACTAATGTAATGCTTGTTTAGGTGGTTCCCGGCAGAGTAGAATTTGGACCACCCCATCTCTTCACATGTGGTGTCGTACAAGGCGACTAATGGATAGGGCTGTTTAACATCGGACAGATATATACAGCCCAGATTCAGCCTCAGATGCATGGCTCGAGTCAACAAAATTCCCCGAAATACGGCAATATGCTCACCCGCCATTACGTGGGATCGAAAACAATTAATGGTGAAATGTGGGTGATAATTCACCTCTGCCTAACCCTCCGGCGATAAAGGCGTGATTATATGTATGTATGTATGTATGTTTAGGTAAACAGCTTTGACTAACTTTATCTACTGTTAAAGAGGCATTTAATAGTAGGTAGAAATCACCTCCACTATTAGCGAGGGAAATAAGTGTAATAATATAATATTCCTCACGTAGTAGCAAGCGCTTACTTACATCAAGCTTATATTCTTAACAGGCATATCAGAAACATCAAAATAACTCGTCCAGTTTCAGATGGACAAAATAATTTTATTCGAAATGCAGACATCTAAGTTGTCTTTGAATATTTAATCTTAGAATTATCTAAGGTATCTCACACTGCTACCAATTCACATCTTGCAGCATTAGCTGTCATCCTAAGGTACTCCTACACATGTAAAATCCCAAAAGCGACTTGCAATAAGGATATCACTCACGAATTGTGAAGTTCGTAGAAACAAATAAAAATGAACCGTAGTTCAATGCCTTCCTATTATGCAGCATTGCATCTCTGTAGACCGCAGGAACTCATTACGAAATCATTAGGACTGCGGCTGCGAACTTCTGTACGCTGAAGGCATTTCTTTGAACGAAGTATTTCAATTTGAGCTGAGATATTCTATAATAATTGTATATAAGAAACAACATATTTCGAGAAATTCGAGAAATCAATGTGCAATTTTGTTTGACAAACTTATCTTTTTTAAATGTAAACTAATAGTTGGAACTTTGCATATTAGGTTTATATGTGAACAACATTATCAATCCCTTTTTTTGAATTTGGCCTTACTTGCCAGATATTATGACATCTATTGATTTTGTAACACATATTCAATTAATGCTAATAATTTATTATATTTCATCTATCGATTTTTGTGTAATTCAGTCCACTTTTTAATTTCATTCGCATCTCCAGACTTAACGATCCTTTGTTTTCTCTAACCGGGTATCGAATTAAATCACATTGTAATAACTGAATAATATTGTTACAATCTGGCTTTTGTGTATTTGCTTATACCCTAATAATAAATGAAATTTGCATAAAAGGTCATTCAACAGTTGCTTAAAGCAATTACTAACCTAATGGATTTACACCAACCGAATGCAAATTACTGTAAGACACGAGCAACACGGAAACTGGATGTTTTAAGCGCCTATCTTACTGTTTACAATTCTATAGAGTATTTAAATTCCATTTCATAGTCTATAATTTATAAAACTGTCATATTTAAACAACACCGTTCATAAAGATTTATGAAACAAAAAATGTAGTTACAACATGAGGAAGTCCAATTTCATGTAAATAACTATAAACCATGTTTGTGGTTGCGTCTTGAATCTACAAAGATTTGTACGATCGCAACAAAGGACAATAAAGGTGTAAATGGGAATTCTTTTATATAAAAGGTCAGGCTGAGACCGTGATATTTAAGATTACATTTACAATTGCATTTCATATAAATCAAATCCATACTCGTAGAATATCACTGAATATTGTTACGCTGTAGACAAAGAGAAAGAGTTGTTCTACGAATTAACTTCTTATGTCATGACTTTTACTGTACGATAGCTTAAATCAGAAAAGTAACACAAATTTTGTTTGAGCGCGTCTGTATGTACGATTTTACTGATTACAGTAACGGATACTACTCTTTCTTTTTTTTAATGAATATTAGAACCGAAATTACTAATATTCCAGCTAAGCTAAATTGTTTGTGTTAGGAGTGGGCTCACGTTGGTAGTGTAATAGCCAGGATTCAAACCCGAGACCTCTCGATCGTAAGCCCGACTCCTTAACCACTAAGCTACCGAAGCTTAATATTAATATGTATTATATAAGTATTAATAGTATTAATAAAATGTTTTAATAATCTGGGGACTATTGTTTATTACTAAATCATCTCTATTCTGATTCACTCATTTAATGATGGCACTTTACTTAGCTATTTGCTATTGGGCGTTTGATAATTTGGCAAAATATTTGACGTATATTTAAACATGCAAATATAGATTAACACAATTTACTTCGCCAAAAAGTTTTCACTTCAAACAGGTGTCACATGTGTATTTTCACGTTATGTCTACTGCTAAAGGTATTCTACTGGTCTTAAAGAATTAAAAAATTAAATTACGAATTTGATATTGGTCATATTTGTCCAATAGGCAATAAGGCAAATGCTGTGTCAAATACACTGTTCACACATGGTAATTGTTTACCAAATAAATTAAATATGCAAATACAAATAGCTATGTGAAGTGCCACCATACATAACATCGGCGAAGACAAATAAAAGGCTCGATTCATGTAAACTCAGGTAATGAATGCACTATAGCGCGAAGAAAGAATTCTTCAGCACGTTGTAACTTTTTATGTACCTGCCAACTCCTGACAATACAATTGAGTACAGCTGATTCATACATTTATGATGTAAATATGAAAAGATTATCTTGTATTAACTCGACCGCAGTGCCACGTTTATCTAGATTTTATGATTTTCGTGTCTGGCACTAAACCAACACAATACTGCTAATTTTAGTTCAATAGTTAAGTCATTCGGAAGTTATGTTTTTATTTTTAATGCAATATATTGTTATGCTATAAGAACTGTATTTTAATTTACATGGCCTGTTCTATAGCAATATCAAATTAGGTAGGTACCTATATTATTATTTTTTATAATACCTCAATAATGACTTTTATCTCGCCTGATGGAAGGCAGTCTCAGGAAAGAGGGTCACAATTACAGACACATATAATGTAACAATTGGGGCCCGCAACTTGATGGCGCCAACAAATGCTTTTTCAGGCCCCGCTTGAAGGACCCGGAACTCTAAAAAGAAGGAAATACGTGCATGTACGTGCGTGCTGGTAAAGCTCTAGACCTGTGAACCAAATAAACTTCAACGTATTAGTTTATAACACACTGACTGTTGCTCGAGGCTCCACCCGTGTGTATGTTGGTTATCGCGACCAAATATAGCCTACGTCATTTCTCAAGGTCTAATCTATTCATCAAAATCGGTTCAGTGTTTTAGACGCGAAAGCGTAACATGCAGACAGACAGACAGAGTTACTTTCGCATTTATAACATTAGCATGGATACTATGGTATTAGATTTCAGAAATGAGTTACTATCCCAGCCGACGACGCTGTGGCGCCGCGTTGAAAGGCGTGAAGTTGTGCATGGTACCTATAACAAGTTTACGTAAACTCAAACGTACAATAAAAGAAAACTTTCCAATATTAGAGTAGATCTGTCACAATAGCATAATTTTCTCATTCAATCAATTTCGATATCTACCTACTGAACATAGCTACGTCAAATTCTTTGCATGAGCATAATATTGGATAATCTGTGATAGTACCTACTGAGTTTGTAAACAGAGTGGGTTGTGTCAAATGATTTAATTATGGCACAATACCATATAGTTTTAACATTTATGAACCAGTACTTTCTTTACCAATGGAGAAATTATTTTATGTAATATTCAAATCGCCAAATATTATTCATTTATTCTGCGTAAGATTTTATTACAAGTGGTGTTTAATGATCACACTAGACAGTGATGACATTGAGTGTCTTACGTCTTTATTCTTTGCGAGTAGGTACCTATAGCTAGAAGCATTATATTATATATAGGTACTTTCAGAGAAAGGTGAATAATAATAGCAGTTCTGATATAACAATACGATTCGTAATCAGCATGGTATACGAGATATTTACGATCATCATTCCCAGAAATAAGCGATGAGTGAAATTATAATTGAACACGATAGTTATTCAAGTATGGAACTGCAAAAGACAAAAGAAAGTTGAGTTTCTTGGACGAAACCCGAAACCCGAAAGGGACTCATAGAAACCTAAAAATAGATAGTAATATTATTGAGTTTTCTATGCAATATTTTTTGGGTAATTGGTATTGCTAAATTAATTGCACTTTATAAATTATTACAGATTGCGTTTTCAATGAGCTGAAAAAGGAAAAAGGACTATAGGAGTTCTCATAACAAAGCTACGAGTCAAACCAAAGGATTGAGTGTCCCTTTTCTGATGTACGAACTCCTCCTTTTTCCTATAATCTCAGGTTCGTCAGATATCAGACCCAACCCAACATAAACGAGCACTCAGTTAAAGATGGTGACAAAAGGCTATGTTTTTAAAAGTTATAAATTGCACCGAATTAAAAATGTTTCATCAAGCATACATATGGCATCGTACGGCATAAAATGCCTCATGGTTCGTGACCGATATTTCTCAAAGGTGATTGATCTTGAATCAAAATATCTTTAACATTATCTTAATTCAATCGGTGGTTAAAAAGCTAAATTGCAATAATACATTAGAGTTCTTTACTAGTATGATAATCAGACCACACCATGTCACGATAAGTAAATCGCGGCCAAATACCTGACCACACGTAGCGAAATATTGATAAATCTGTTGCCGAAGTTGTGTCAAACATTGCAATAAACAAGACTAGGAAGAAAAGCAAATCTTATAAAGTCGTTTTATCTGATATTTTCAATTGACCATGCATATAAATGATTATTTTATTAATTATTCAAAGCACGCCTTACATTAATTAACTATTAATTACATTATCGCTAGCAGTTGTACGTGGTTTTACACGCTTGAAATGTTAATATTGTTTTCTAGACTCACAAGGATCTGTTCCTGGGATAAAAAGCTACTTTGCTATTGTGTGGTATTCCAGATTCTAAATCCATTTCTGTGAAATGACATCCATCGGTTCAAACTTTTGCATTTAAGTATAATGGTTGAAAGATTCATTAGTTTAGCTTGCATAATTTATTATACATATGACATTTTTATACAAATTCAGTTCAGATAAATTATGTAGGTTCGTTGTTCAACGTGCGCGTAAAATTTATTGCAGATTTAACAAATAAGTGCTTCCATTTAAAAAATATATCACCACTGGGTTGCAATGTTTTGAAGTAGTCATATATTATGTTATTGTACAGTTGAATGAGTATTATATTTAAATTCCTTTTTTAAAATAGTAGTATATAATTTTAATATGTTCTATAGAATTAAAGGCCAATAATAGTGTCAGTGGTCACTTACCTTAATTTAATTTCAATCTTATTTACATTGCGGTATAGAACTACATGGATGCTTTTTGTTAAAAGAAAAACATCAGGAAAACGAAAAAATAGGCGGTGATCTATTGACCAGCGAAATATAAAGTCATCTATCAGTCTGCACAATCGAATAACAAAAGCAAGTTAAGAAAAACTAATTAAGTTTATTTGATAGTATTTTTTTCGTAGGTAATAATTGATTGCTATCTACATTATATCATACCTAGGAGTATTAAGTGCCTGTGTTCCAATATATTCAATCAGTAAAGTAGATAGAGATACGAAATCTGATAAAAATCGTAATGGTGATGAAAGTTCATTCATAAGGATTACATTTATTTACCGAACAATAGTTTATTGTGCAATTATAGTGTACTATCACTTGCATTTCATCTCATCGAGAACTTCTCCGATTGTAACAATTTACGATGAAACAATAATATTGTCAAATACACAGAATACATTGCCGCCTAACTTCTGTTGCTTAATTGTATTGTCGAAGAAACCCCGCTTTGAATATCCAACAAAGAGGCGTTGTCTCATTCTTGTTACGTCACAATGACCGTCATCTGTATAACTGTCAAGGTGCGTATTGTGTAAGCGCTGGAACCGTGAGGTGTCATTGACATTATGGTTGTTATGTGATTTGTGAATATGGGGTCTTTCATCGAAGAGATTCTAAAGTCTTCTTCTTACTTGAGCAGGTGTTTATACTTTGTGCGTACTACTGTTTTAAACAGCTCATACTGAAGTCGACCTAAACTTACTATTAAACTCTGCAACATGCAACATGCGTAGAAATGTTGTATCCTTGGCAGTATTTTCCATCTGTATCATGGTGAATGTTCTGATGAGCTCTTCCAATTAATTCCACCCTCCCCTTTCCGACACAGGACAATGCGTACAGGGCTTAGATGTCACCTGCATACGGTGCACGATACCCGATCAAGTATCAAGCGGTTCGGAGACTCTTTCCTTTGTCGCATCATTAAGGCCTGGTATTCATTACCAGTTCACGTGTTTCCTTCTTCCTACAGTCCCGGGTCCTTTAAGTGGGGTGTGAAAAAACATGATGAGGCCGTTGAGCTAATTGTCACCATTGTAATAATATCGTATATCTATGTAATGGTGACCCTCTTTTCTGAGACCATTGCCTTCAGCTTACCATCAGGCGAAACAAAATATAAATGACGTGTTCTATATAATTAAACCTACAAAGTGCGAGTCGGACTCGCATACGAAAGGTTCCGTACCTACCATTATCTAGCCCGCCTTGATTTATTTTATTTTAATTATTTATTTTTTAAACGTATATATCGCAACCAACTAGCTCAATTAGCCAATCAATCAACAGAATAGCATCTTTACTAAACAGCGAGGTGCAACCAGCAGCCTAAGTTGCCGAGCCGAGTTGATGTCGCTTCATAACTCGCCTAGTTCGCTCCCACATTAGTCTTCTAACCTAATCTATCCAAGTCGGATGGCGCTGCTTTTCTCAATGAATCGATCGCTAATTTATTTTTTTCAAAATGTCACCCTATCGTACGAATGGCCTAAGCATTCTAAGCCTAGCGTTCCGGTGAATGTGGGAGGGGTGAGCACGCCCGTGGAGATCGCGAACGTGTTTAAGGAACATTTTAAATTGCAGCCGCTTGTAAAAACAAGTGTTAATAGTGTCTGTACGGGGACTGTTGTGTTAGAGGTGCCTGCCCGCATAACGGCGATGCAGATACGTCTAATTATTATAAACATAAAACGGGGTAAATCGCCGGGACACAACAGTCTTAGTATAGAACATTTTGAGTACGCCGGACCGCATCTCTCACGACTACTGGCTTTGTTGTTTACATTCTGTATTCGCCACTCCTACCTACCCGCTGAGTTAATGAAAACGGTGGTTGTACCAATATTGAAAAATAAAACTGGTGACGTTAGTGACAAGGCCAATTACAGACCGATATCTTTGGCGACTGTCACGGCTAAGGTGCTTGACAGTGTGTTGGAGAGGCAGCTTAGTAACCATCTTAAAATACATGACGCGCAGTTCGGATTTATCGGTTTATAGCACAGTTATCAACGGAATGTGCTATTCTGTCTCTAAAGCACACTGTTAGGTACTATACTGAAAGGAGTACGCCGGCATACGCCGCGTTTCTGGACCTCACCAGGGCATTTGATATGGTGAGGTATGATAAACTGTGGTGTAAGATGCGCAAAGTGGGAGTTCCTGACGTCATAACCGGTGTATTTCAGTATTGGTATGGCCACCAAATAAATCAGGTTAGATGGGCCAACGAATTATCTGAGGAGTACAGGTTGGAATGCGGAGTGAGACAGGGGGGTTAACGTCTCCGACGCTTTTGAACCTGTACATAAACCAGCTGATCGTGGAGCTCGGCAGCACACACGTTGGCTGTTCTATTGACGGTCAATGTGTCAATAGTATTACGTGGGGCGCACTATAAGTTTCCGGAACGAATATGAAAAAATACTACTAAAGGTACAAAATTAATTTATTGTTTTTCAAAATAATCTCCCTTGGCGTCTATGCACTTTTTCATTCGATCAAACCAGTTTTGAAAACTTTTGTGCCACTCCTCTGTGGTGACCTCTGAAACGTGTTTTTCATACTCCTCGACAGCCTCTTCTGGTGATGAAAATCGTTGGCCGCGTAATTGGTTCTTAATTTTTGGGAACAGATAAAAGTCACAAGGTGCCAGGTCGGGACTGTATGCAGGGGGCCAATTCGCCTAATAAAATAGTGTTTGCATGGTGTGTCGTCGTAATAATTTTGCACTTTTCGTATTCTGCTAAAAATTTAAAGCGATGGCTTGTCGGTAGTCATCGTAGTTGTGGCTTCATAGTGGTCACTGATACAAATTAGGGGCAAGTCTGTTAATGAAATAGTGTTCCGGTGGTGTGATGACGCAATAATTTTGCTCTTTTTGTAGCTCATTTTGGTCAATGTTACAAATTGGTAGTCTACTAACTAATAGCGGCCCAATATCTTTGTAATAATTTGATAATTGGTATTCTACTAATTATTTGACAGCTGTTTCAACCGCTGCATGTCGACCATTTCACATTTCTGAATTAATAGAGATGCCACTCTGCAGATGCACCTTTTTCGTGTGTGTTTTCGTGTTTAATATAGTTCGATTAGTGATGTATCTCTTGATTAATTGCCGCCACTTCTCATTTCAAGCGATATTAGTACGGATTTACTTTTAGTAGTATTCCCGTTGAGTTTAAACAATGTTTCCCTTCAAAACAATAAACATTACGCACGATGACAATTGCTAGAAGCAGCTCACGACGAAGATCATATCATCAACACAAATCTCCAAGGAATTGCTGCCGAACTCGTGCTATTCTTAGACACAGTAACATTTTCTATATACCGCCCGAAGAAGAATTTAGTAAAAGGTTTGTTTGAGCTCATAAACAGCCTTAACATTATTCCATCACAGCAAAGAAATGATGGAATATCTGTGATGAAGGTAAGATTTAAGAAATTAAATTAAAATATCAATCAATCAATTAGCCCCCCGCAGTCCACTGCTGGACATAGGCCTCTCCCAATTTAAAAAAATTAAAATATTATTAATGTGTAAATGTTCTAACAATCACTTAGAAGTTTTCTGATACCTACTTTTTATTTCAGCTTCTAATATTCCTGTCATTTATGCAGCAGGGTCTATCAAATCCCACACAGACCACAATGTCAAGGGCTGTGAGGCAAGTCATGGAGGCATTAAACTATCTCTTCATATACTTACCTACTTTAATATGTTAAATTTCCATTGGAGCAGCAAGAAAGGATTGCATAAAGACCAAGTGAGTTGATTATTTACACATAATTCATATTCTATTGGTTCTAGATATTCATTATCTATTTATTATTATAAGAATTGCATAGTATAGGTGTTTATGGCGGTAAGACATACCTTAGCACTGGCCTATTATGACCACTATTTTATCCTCACTAAACCTTAGTGATTAATTTGAGTAGATTAATGTGAGTATTACCTGCATACCTGTACAAACTTCATAGTATTAACATAAGTTGTGTTTTGATAGTCTATCCGATACTCCAATTAAAGCACAGGATAACAACTTACATAATCATGGACATTGTAGTAATCTCACTATACCAAAAACTTTCTTGCAAGTGTACTTACTAACTTGACTAGGTTTTATCACATTCTAATGAAGAGTACAGCAGCACATGAAATATGGACAACCAAAGTTATTATGTTTATATGAGACATATCATAATATAATTCTTTGTAGGACTGTCCTATTTTTTTTATTGATTATAAAAATAATTTAAGTCTGAATATTTGTTTCAGTTGAATGGACTATAGATATATTGGACAAGAATGAAGGCTAGGCCTAAACTAAGCTAATATTAACAAATTGTAGACACTGAGTAGAAAGTGAAGAGAGATGACACTAGTGTTGTTATGAAAATCCCATAAGAACAACAAAACCGTGCGAGAGAAGCTCAAGATAGTAGTCAGAAGTACAAATGGTTTGATTTCTTACAATAAGGATAAGCCCGATGAAGATGTACCTATGAGTGTGCATGCATGTGTATGCATGCATCTCATATAAATGAAAGTATACCTGATGAAGAAGCGCTACCTTCAACACAAGAAAGTACTATGACTACAAATTCCATTATTAATAATGAATAAAAAAACATTACAATCATGCATGTATTTTTATTTTCCAATATATCTAAAATTGTTTGAAATTTAGGTATATTTTTCCCAAAAATCTTCAGCAGATGGTATCATTTTTTTTAACATGGTCGTCACATTTCAATCCAGTACTTGTGTAATACCTCTTAGTGCTCAGCTATACAAAAGAGGTCTTAGATTTGTGTACACCATACATTTGCACCATAATTTGAGCTTTAAAATTGTCTTGCAGTTGTCTGTCTTTTGTATAGTTTTTCATGGTTCTTTGGCTTATGGGGCATTCTAACTTAATGACAAGTCATTCGTAATTCTGTCAGAGATCACACCTATGATGGAAGATTATAAAATTAAACCAGTCTTCTTTATGCTAATTTTGGTTTAATCCAGTAACTCACAGTTGAAGTAACCATTGATTCATCGAAATGCTTAAAGAGACACTTTGCTAAACAAATGGCATATTTGCATCTACTTGCAGATGAACACTACACTTTGGCGATCTTAGTTAATGTTTCATCACTGGTAGCAGTCACAATGAACAACTTCTCCGAAATATTTGTGTTCGAGTGTTAGTATACATTTAACGTGGTGGTTCAACGTAAGCCTCACGTTAACTTACGTATGCCAACATTGCCAACAATTTCCACAACATTATAACATTAGGTAGATTTCTGATGTCTGTAATATGATAGCCCTCGGAAACTTTTATGGTTGAAGAAATTTAAAGATGGAGAATAAATTAAATCGTAAATAAAAAGATAGAGAATAGAGTTAGACAGTGAGCGAATAATTATTTCTTTCTGCGAATAAATTGTTTGTTTACACTTGGCTTTGCAATAAAGTAATATGCCATTGTCAATGTCAATAAACCTGTAATTTTTTTAAACGTAGCAAGTAAAAATTTTTTTTTTTTTTAGTATTTGCTAAGGTAAAAGCACCAATACTAGACACTTACCCAATAGTGGACACTTTTAAATAAAAATCTCTATTTTAAGAAACTGACCTTTTTTTCACATAATTCTGACTTAAAAGACGCCTAATGGCATGTATAAGACATTTTCAAAACTCACAACACTGTCGTAAGTTTATTTTGAACAGTTGTTTCTTAAGATTTTTGATAAGGGCGAAATTTTATTTTCAATAATGATTATTACCAAATTTTGGAAACCTATCTTAAAAGTTATAGATATTTACTTTATTCCTATTCCAATTTTTTTTCGCGTAAATACATAAGAAATAAATAAAAATTTGTTAAAAACAAATTTGTTAGCTTAAGAAGATCGTGAAAAACTGTTGAAAAACGTCAAATTCGGGTGTGATGTCATTATAAAAATGTGATATACATAAGTGCAAAAGATATAATAATATCTGACCTAAGACGAGTACTGCAACTCACGGCGACGGACTAGTGTCGTTGTTACAGAACACGTAATAAATGGTTAAAACTATTTTTTTTATGAGGACACTCAAACGATCTTGCTCAATGATCTCAAACGTAAAAATCAGTGTTTACAGTTAGCACACCAAAATCTAAAGCTTATGGTTAATGAATCTGTTGTTCTTATTTTTAGGATAACTTTAATGTAACTAAATCGACGGTCCCTATTAAAATTGTCGGATGTGAAAAACTGCAACTTTACAGGAGAGCGTTTCAAGGTTTAAATTCCGTGTAACTTTTTACGTATTTTAAGCAGAGTCCTGAAAGTTTAGAGTAATACTGTACAAGTTATGCCTGTTCAGGACAATATTATAGGTAGCCGGTATATTAAGTGTAAATGTGAGAAAAGTCACTTGTGACCTTTTTAACGGTTTAGAACTAATGTTGATTTGTAGGAAGTACCAGAACCGACATTGTTGCTGGGAAAAAAAATTATTTGTTTGTCGGAAGTACCAGAACCGACATTGTTGCTGGGAAAAAATTATATTTGTTTGTCGGAAGTACCAGAACCGACATTGTTGCTGGGCGAAATTAATAATTATTTGTCGGAACTGCCATTTACTACATTGTTAAATGTTTATTATCTATTATTATGCATGTCATATGTACAAATTACTAAAAAAACACCAAAAAATGTAAGTAGATGCATATATATTTATTGACAACGAACAAAGAAAATTTGCTCAATTGAGAAAATCATACAAAAATCTAATGTTTTGACTTACAAAATTAAAAGAATAAAAATTTTGTTGGTACTCAAAAAAAAGCTCTTTATTATTAAAAAAGAAATCTAATTAACAAAAAAGAAATCTAATTAACAAAAAAAACTTAAAAGTGGCATACAAAATCTTATTTATTATTATGTCAAGTAATTATCACAAGTAACCCTACTATAATATAATCACAAGTTTATAGTAAACTAACATTAATTAAATCAAGATTGACAATGTAATTTTATTAAAATCAGTCTTCTTATTGATAAATATTATTATAAATAGTTAATGACTACTATAAAAAATGGTGGCATAACAAAACAACAAAACAAAATACAAAATATTCTTACTTATAATTAAGGCACTTTGGAAATAACTTAATAAAAGGTCTTTAATCACATGGAAAAGTTACATTAATTTAATTAAAATTAACTATTGTTAAAATCAGTCTTCTTACTTAGAAATATTATTATGAAAAATAATTATTATAAAAACATGGTAGCATAACTTAAAAAAAACAAAAAAATACAAAGTCTTATTACTTATAATTAAGACACTTAGGTAATACTTAATCAAAGGTCTTAGTATTATGGAAAACTTACATCGATTAAATTAGGATTAACTAATTGTTAAAATCAGTCTTATTATTAACAAACATTACTGTAAATAATAATTATTATAAAAAAATTGTGGACTATCTAAGACAACTAAACAAAATACAAATTCTTTTCATTGAGTAATTAATAATAGTCTTCCTAAGACAATCAACAACAGCATAACCAAAATAAAAATCTTCTTAATACTTCTGAAAAAATACTTATTCCTTTAGATAGAATAAGGTAACAATCACAGCTTAAAACTAACATAATCACAGATTAAAAAAAAAAATATTTTTAGTTTTAATAATTAAAATCAGTCTTCTTCATCCGATACAACATTATCGAATTTAAATTTTTCATAAAAATGGTGATATTTTCTGGGAATTATCTCACTTTGACACAACTGGATTTCTAGTTTCCTGCGGGAGCGCCGTATCCGCGTCCTCTGTGATGGACGGGCTTCGGAGTTCTTGCAAATAAATGCTGGCGTACCGCAGGGGTCTGTATTATCTCCCGCTCTCTTTCTTCTGCATATCAACGACATGCTGTCCACCGGCAGCATACATTGCTATGCAGACGATAGCACCTTACACGGGAGTTATCACGGACAACCTGCGGCCAAACAGTCCGATATCGTGGAAAAAAGACAGCTTTTTGTCACTGAACTGGACCGGATCTTAAATCACATTTCTCAATGGGGCTCTGAGAACATGGTCGAGTTCAATGCCAGGAAGACGCAGGCTTGTGCGTTCACAGCAAAAGTATCTTCTTTCCTTCCCCTTCCCACTCTTCAGAGCACGCCACTGCCACTGCAGGACAACCTCAATATCCTAGGCATGGATATTCGCTGCAAACTGAATAACAAAAATTACATCGAGAGCATCATCAAAACAGCCTCGCGGAAACTCGGACTCCTAAACAAAGTGAGACGTTTTTTCACGCCAGAGCAGCGGTGTCTTCTCTATAAGACACAAATTCGCTCCTGCGTGGAATACTGCTCGCATCTCTGGGATGGCTCCGCGAAATACCTACTAGATGCTCTCGACAGGTTGCAGCGACGCGCGGTCCGAATTATTGGGAACCCTGAGGTCACGAACACCCTCGAGCCTTTGCAGATGCGTAGAGATATTGCTTCCATGGCTGTATTTTACCGTCTCTACCACGGTGAGTGTTCTGACGAGCTCTTCCAATTAATCCCACCATCTCCTTTCCTACATAGGATAACACGTGCAGGCCTTAGATGTCATCCTCACACTGTGAAGAATATACGAGCAAGAACCAAACGGTTCGGAGACTCTTTTCTTTGCCGCACCACCAAGACCTGGAATTCATTACCAGCACACGTGTTTCCTTCTTCCTACAGTCCCGGGGCCTTTAAGCGGGGCGTGAAAAAGCATCTGATGAGGCCGCCAAGCTGAGTGCCACCATTGTAGCACTTAATGTCTGTAATGGTGACCCTCTTTCCTGAGACTTTGCCTTTAGCTTACCATCAGGCGAGGTGAGGTCAAGTTGGCGTGTCCTATATATAAAAAAAAAAAATAAAAAAAAAAAGTAAATCTTTATGTTTGTTGTGACTTATAGAAAGTTCTCCCTCATATGCTGGCTTGAGAGTAAATTCAGAAGTTAATCTGGCTGTGTTTCGGGTAGCAGATCGCAAGACAACAATAGATTTAGGTGCATCCTCAAAATTGTACTTAAACTCTATTCTATCAGGATTACATGCCTTGACTATTACCTCCCTCAAATGTGTCCAATTTACCTTTTCATTATTTGTATCTTTCCTCCAATTTTTATTTAGTAGCAAGCCTTTAAAGTCCAATATTTCTGGGGTGGTCATCTCTTTAACTTCATAAGGTTCACCTTCAACTTTGGCCCAGCGAACGAGGCAGTACCGATTATCGTTGAGCTTACTCGCACATTTTAAACGATATCTTTCATTGCAAGGTCCTTTTATCTCTTTGGCTGATATTGCCTTTCCTCTAGCATTAATAAGACTTATTCCTTTATTTTTTGCACGTTTCCTTTTATTTACTAGCCAGTTTTCTGTATGCATAAGCCTTTTTTTTCCTTTATCCGTTTTAAAAGTAGATGTACGAGTTTGAACACTTGCAACAGAAGAGGGGGTGTTAAAACTCGTTATGGATGCCACGGAAGGTGTAGGCAAATTCCCATACAGGTCGTCATCGGTTAAAATTGGAGGGTTCTCGTTCTCACAACAATCACAAGAATGTTGGCACTTATTTTGTGAAGTCAGTGTTGATGGTATCGACGCATCATCAGTAACATTATCTACTTCAATTTGAGAATGAGATGTATTCTGTACTATATCTTCATTATCTTTGTTAGTTGGTGATGGCGTCTGAGATTTAGTATCGCCAGTATTCTTGTCAACTACAATTTGGGAATGAGATTTAGTACTTACTGTATTTTCTTCACAATCTTTGTCAGCTAATTCTAATTCATCGTTGCACACAGCACGTGTTGACAATGGGGATAGTATCGGTGTTGTCACGACTCCAGTAACATTCGCTTTATTGGCTGATATTATGTTGTCATTGTCATTGAATACATCACCGAGTAAATCCTGCATTTGAATTAATTCAGCTTCAAAGCTTGCAGGTATGGGAGACTCTAATCTGAAAAAAATCTTAATTTTCAAATAAATATGTCGTAAAATAAATTAATCATTTTAGATTTTAAAAACAAAGCACGTTATCTATCTATTTGGGTGTCAGTGTAGTTGGTTCTGCCACATCCCGCTATAACGTTATGGTCGGATGTGGTAGTACCAACAATTAATTCCTTAATAAAACGGTAAAATACGTAGGATGTGGTACTACCGACATAAAACCCATTTGTAAAACTGGTTAAGAGCGTTGAATGTGGTACTACCGACATACACCCACTTGAAGTACAAATTAAAAACATTGGATGTGGTACTACCAACATTCAACCCTTTTGAAAACCCGATTAAAATCGTCGGATGTAGTACTACCAACATTTTACCCATTTGATAAACCAATTAACATTGTCGAATATGGTACTACCGACGTTTGATCTATTTAAAAACCCGATAAAAAACGTCGGATGTGCTACTACCGATATTGAACATCTTTTGAAAACCAATTAACAAAGTCGGATGTGGTACATCCAACAATTTTAAATTACGTTACGCATTTCGAATGATTAAATGATACTTTAATTTGGTATTTAATTCGCAATAGCATTAAAACATTAACTATACTGTAAATAATAGTAAAAGTAATATTTTAATAATACATACCTGTTTCTGTACTATCTTTTGCGTTCATAATATTTTCGTCCGCATTTCTATTTCCGTTGTTGTTGATTTTTTCACCATGCCCAGTAACCAGCTTAATAATGCGTTTTGATCTCGTAGACATTGTGAACAGCG
The DNA here is from genome assembly GCA_963662185.1 of Eilema griseolum. NCBI lineage: Eukaryota > Metazoa > Arthropoda > Insecta > Lepidoptera > Erebidae > Eilema > Eilema griseolum. Next base: position 11,020,979 of record OY759238.1, on the reverse strand, counting down.
TTATAAGGTAAGGGATTTTGTCAATTAACTATCGTAAAAAAACACGTGCCAGCGCGACCTCCGGTCATCCCGCTAACATGGCCGGAACTGGAAGATCGCACGCGCTCACCTAACGCCGCGCCCCGCTAAGATCGTAGGTAGTTAATAACCGACTATGTTAGCGGGCTATCTAGGTAATATCCAACGTTTTTAATTTGGCCATTTCAAAAACTAGGCATACTAGATTTTTTTCTTTTTAACTGACGATAGACCTAGGTATATAGACACGTTTTATGAAATAAAATAAAAATTGTATTTTTGCAGTTCCGACGATTTTAATAGGGACCAGCGAAATAAGTAAGAAATCAATTCAACCTGCAACCATGCAGAATAATAATTATAACTGACCAACACTGACTATAGCTTTTTACAAGGTTAACATTAGTACAGCACTTCTCGTAATCACTAGCTGTGGTACCTTTCTAGGCATAAATACTTACATTCCTAGATATTCAAGGTAATCGATATAAATATATCTCTTACAGCTCCCTAATGATATAAATAATTACGCACACACAAAATATACATACAGCTTAATAGACCCATAGAAACTTCATACCCATTGTAAAAAGTAGTTTTTTTTTATAAATGTAAAAAGGGTGTAGATATGTAAAAGAATAAGTATTAACACTTAGGTGGCAAACAAGCACACGGTTCACCTAATGGAAAGTGGTTACCGTGGCCTATGGACGTGTAACCGAACCCTGAAGAAACAGGAATGTTCTTAACATGGAAAAACCACAGCAGGGAGTTTATTCCACAGCTTGAGTGTGCGTGGGATAACGTTTCTTTCATACAGCACAGTGCGCACCGTCGCAGGTTGCAATGTGTGGCGATGAATTTCCTATCTATTGCGAGCATACCATGATAGAAGTAGTAGAACACACACAGCGAAGCAAAGTCCCTCCTAAGGCGGATAGGTTCCACATCACCTGCGAGTATGGGATTGTCGACCAGCCTCAATGCAAAGGCACTGAGTCGAAGGAGGCAAGCTGGTATGAAGGCACTCCGGCAAAAAGACGATAGCAGTACTCTATGTGGGGCCAGACCTGTGCTTTATAAAGAAGTTGCTGCCCTGCAGTGAAGTACTTCTTCGCTGTGTTGAGCTATGTTCTTTGATGCCAACTTAACCTTGTACTCCAAATGACTGCGGTACTGGACTTCGCTGGAGATATCGACATCAAGGATCCCGATACTCGAGGAAATGGTAACCGGTGTGCCCAGGAATTGCGGCCCTACAATGAATGAGGTTTTCTTAGCGGTGAATATACATAGGTCTTAGTGGGGTTGAATTGGACTAGGTTTAGTCGTCTCCAATCGGATACTCCAGAGAGTGTTCGTGATTGTCACCGACCTCAATCTCACCCTGACTCTCGATGACTTGAGCCCATCGGTTTGTGAGATACACAAGAAGGTCACCAGTAGAGCGACGGTGATGAAAGTCGTACTGTCAGTCGCTCAGTAGATCGATCGATCCTTCAAGGTATCTCAGGAGCTGTGTATTGATAATACGCTCCATCACCTTCGAGAGAAGGGAGGTGATAGCGATAGGCCTGTAATTGGACGGATCTTGCCTGTCACCAGCCTTCCACGAGGCCGAGACTTGTCTCGCGGAGTAAGAGAGTGCGAAAAGGCATGCAAGTACAGAGCACAGCTCGGGGGCGCAGTGCTTAAGCACTATCGCCGGTATGCTATCTGGCCCACTCGACTTTCGAACATCTAGGGACTTAAATTCTCGCCGGACCACCCGTTGCGTGATTTTTACTTCGGTCATGGAAGCACCACAGGAAATAATAGGTGGCTCGCCATTCCCGTCATCATAGTCGAGTTTGACGTGAAGAGATAACCCAAGAGATCGGCTTTCTCCTTAGCGCCATGGGCCAGACTACAGCCGGGTTTTTGTAGCGGCGATGGAGGCAAGACTGGCAGAAGTTTTCCTTGGCAGCTTTGGCGAGCAACCAAAATGCACTACTGCCAGAAGTTACTCGCCAACTCTGTACTTCTGAAACTATTCTGTAAAAACTATTTAAAATCTTTTTAACCCCCGACGCAAAAACGACGGGGTGTTATAAGTTTGACATATCTCTTTGTATGTGTGTGTCTGTCTGTGGCATCGTAGCTCCTGAACATTTTTTTTGTTTGAAAGGTATATTAGTCGGGAGTGTTCTTAACTATGTTTGAAAAAAAACCGGTCCCAAATGGCTGCCGCTACAAAATGACGGAGTACATTTTTTTCTCAACTCTCTCAATATGGACACTTATCAAATAAAAGGGCTTGACACGTTTTGCTTCGTGCGAAATACAAACTAAAAATCGGCAACTTTTTTTGTTAAAATAAATTATTTACAATTCATATTTGAGTGAAATCCATTTACAACATAACTAGCTGACCCACCCCAGCTTCGCCCGGGGTATATTTTGAAGCTTCATATCCCTTTGAGCCCGTATGTTTTAGTCTTCAAAATATGTATGAAAAATTGCCGGATTTGTTAACATTTATTATCAATGCTCCGCTCCCTTAAATAGTAGCGTGATGATATATAGCCTAAAATCTTCCTCAATAAATGGACTACCCAACACTGAAAGAATCATTCAAATCGGACCAGTAGTTCCAGAGATTAGCGCGTTCAAACAAACAAACAAACTCTGCAGCGTTACAATATTAGTATAGATATAAACTCACGCCTATATCCCTGAAGGGTTAGGCAGCGGTGCTAGCACCCACATTTTGCCAGTTTATGTTTAGGTCCCAATGTAATAGGTGGCCATTGGGACCCGGTTAATACCGGGCACTTATAAACTTGCGATAAAATGCGTGTACACATAACTTCGAAACCATCGAAAAGTCACGGTGTATGCTAAAACCTGGGATCGAACCCGAGACCTCGTCTCAGCAGTCCATTACCCACATCACTAGTCTACTGCGGTTTCACAAAGGGAATTAATTGGTTTTAACCTTAATGACACTTGCTTAACTAATAACTAATGACGACCTCCGTGGCGTAGCGGTAGAGCATTCGACTGCTATGCAGGGTGTGCGGGTTCGATTCCCGCTCAGTGCAAATATTTGTATAATATGTATTTATTTACAAAAAAAAAGTATCTAAGTATGTTTATCCGCATTCTAGATTCCATAACACAAGCTATTTAAGCTATGCTTACCATGGGTCTAGATAGCGTTGTGTAGAATGTCGTGGAATATTTATTTATTTAAAACGTGTCTTTTCGCGTTAATAGATGACGCTCATCACGAATATAAGAAAGAACAATTTTACATTTTTTGGCACCCATAGAGAACATGGCTTAAATCTGCTAGAAAATCAAACCAAAATACGTAGGTAGGCAATGGGCCTAAGTATTAAAGAAAACATCCATACATTTAACAATTAAATGATCACACCTGTTAAAATCAGCACCCTTAACAAAAATCTTAAGAAACAACACGACCGTGTTCACTAGCTCACATTAGTTGATGTCAACCGTCAGCAACTCAAAATTCAGTTGGAATAGTGTTACGAATTTTTGAACATGTATTATAGATGCCATTAGGCGTCTTTTAAGTCAATAGTCTGGTAAACCATGTGGTTCCTATCTTAAAATAACGGATTTATTTCAAAAGTATTCATATCCATTGGGTTAGTGTCCGCTATTGGTGCTTTTACCTTATATGCATGTTGAAATTTTGAATAATTGTCAATTGACACATTTAATTTCGCTAATATGGCAATATGGCTATTTTGGCCGTTTAGGTTGGCACCAATACGAATCAACGCCGCTGAGATAATAATACTCCAGTGAATTTAAGTTAGCAGACTACCGTTTTTTTGACAGCTATTATAGTATGTCAATCGTACCGCTGCGACTTGTACGTCAGGTATACCTGCGTACACATATCTTGGACTTGAGTCGTGAGACAAATAAAGCCTAGGCGCGTGCTGATAGTATTGTAATAATCTATACTCGAGTTGTTTGGTGAATTTGAGCAAGTCCACCGTCGTAGCACGCCGTTCTTTTCTCAGAAGACGCCTAAGTATGAAACAAGTGATGCGTGTATAGAACACATTTTAGGTCCAAAATATATGTCTCGAAGTATACCTAACATAAAACAGCAATCTTGGCTTTGCTTATTATAGTTTGATTGAATCATAGATTAATTATATTAAAGAAGTTTGCATCGAATAAAGAGGAATGTATTAAAACGGTTAAAAGCTCATAGCTCTGCGAGACAAATTGCATCACAGGATTGTGAGGATAGTAGTAATCGTAACATTATTCCATCAGAGCAGAGAAATGATGGAAGTTCTGTGATGATGGAGATAAGAAAGAAATTAAATTAAAATGTCATCATGTAAAATGCTTTTAAATTTAAATTATCTAACCATCACTTGGACATTTTCTGATACCTACTTTTTATTTCAGCTTCTGATATTCCTGTTATTTATGGGACAGGGTCCTACCAAACATTATTAGGTCACAGTTCATTTCATAATCCACACAGACTGCAGTGTCAAAAGCTGTGAGACAAGTCACAGAGGCACTAAACCATCTATCCCTATACCTACCATAAATTTGTTAATTTCCCATCGGAGCACCAACCAAGGAATTCCAAGTCAGTTGGTTATTTACACATTACAAAAAACCGCGGTAGCCTAGTGGTACGGGTAATGGACTGCTGAGACGAGGTCTTGGGTTCAATCCCAGGTTTACCATGGCACACACCAATGACTTTTCGAAGCTTTTCGAAGTTTTGTGTGTATTTATCGCAGGTTTATAAGTGCCCGGTTAATGGCAATAGGGTCGCCACCTATTACATTGGGACCTAAACATAAACCAACGAAATGTGGGTGCTAGCACCTCTGCCTACCTCTTCAGGGATTTAGGCGTGAGTTTGTGTTATGTTATGTATGTAATTTTTCATATTCTATACTATATATATATATATTAACTTCTAATTATTATAAGAATTACATAATATAATGGAAGAAGCACTCTCATGTGCATATTTCCATGATGTTGATGATGAAGTACCTAAACACTGGTCTATTATCACTATTAGTTTGTCCGCAGTAATATTATAATAATATATTCTTACGACGAACAGTCGCTGTCTGACTATTCTTACTACAGATCTTCAATATCACCAATTATTTGTGGAGGTCTGATGGCAGTCACTTCATTGAAATTGTTAAAGTTTAGCCATATCTTAGTTACACTAGAAAGCCGACATCAATTGAGTTGGGAATAATTATATATTTATATATAGTAAGTAGGTATTTACATATTTTTTCAATACATATAACTTTATTAGTGACATTGTCCAGAAATCATTTGTATATCGTAGAACAGTTACAAATGAATTTTTAATCTTACTTTTATAATATCAGTAACCAAGGTAAATAGTATTTAAAAGTAAAAAACATAATGGCTGATGTATATTTTTATATTAGATATAGCTTAGTTAAATTATCAAAAATCAGTCTTGTATATTAGTCTTGGATACCTGAAAAAAAAGAAGGTATTACAGTTAATTTATATTTAGGTCTCTATTTAAACATAGGTACTAAGAATGTACAAAGAAAACTTATAATTTATTGTGTTAACATAATATTTCTTTCATTGTTTCTAGGTTCAAGATCATTTGAAAACAGAGGATGAGAGTTATTCATCACCTGCAGGAAAGCCAGGCGTTTGTTAAGCAGGCACTTGTTAATAAATAATGGACAGAGTGACAAATATTATAAATATAAAAAGTCTTTTTTGTTACTCACTTTTAATTTAATCAGAGGGGTTTAGTCTGATGAGACTGGTGCTTTTTCGTACCTTGGATCATGAATTCTTCTGCAATGTCCTTAAAGATACGGACTAACGGCTCCGACTGTCCCAATCTTATTATTTCCACCATATGTATACAATAATGCACAAATATCTTTTGTGTTTCTATATAACTCTATCCATTTTTCTATATTAGTCTATCGCAGTCCACTGCTGTACATAGGCCTCTCCCAATGTTGAGAGGCTTTGGCCAACTATTTCCACGCTGGCCAGACAGGATGAAACAGGGTTTTATTTCGAGTTTTCCTTCTCTTGCAGTGATAGCGTGTGGGTTTTTTCCCGTTAGTCGCCTTTTGCGAGTCTTGCGACACTCTGCCGATGAGATGGGGTGGTGATACTTGTATTTATATTCAACTATATAACATCTTTTGTTTATGAAAATGCGTAGTAACATCTCAATAACATTCGAAATAATCTTAGATGAATCCAAAGAGTATGTAAGAGGATGAATCTAAGGAAATAACGCATATTACGTACGTCAGTAATGTCATTAGTCAGTGTCACTGTTTTTTATAGTGGCAAGTATATACTTAATTTCATTTTTAAAGTGAATTATGGGTAAATTAAGTGGTCATTGCCATGTTTGTACATTTGTATCAACAAATACGTTTATAATGAGCTACTATAAGAAAGAAAATAAGAAAGCACGTGCATTTTGAATTTATTTCATGTGTCATTTTAATTTCACTGATGTGGCAATTTTTGGCTTTATAGTTTCGAACACCACACCGGTGAGACCACAGTAAAGACACTACGATGAGATTAATCAACTTGGCGCACAAAATTTTCTTTGTCAGTCAAAATCTCATATCTATGGTGTCGCTACAATCTTGTACGTTAACATAAAATAGGCGAATTGGCCCCCAGGATGACTCATGAGTTCTACATTTTTCGCCTTCAAAAAGTCGTTTGTCTGTCTGGCCGTGTGAGAACTAGCATTGTCGTGGTGCAGGATGATACGGCGTTTACGGTTATTTTACGGAGTTCGTCAATAACTTCCGGCAAACAAATGGTCGTGTACCAGTCACTATTCACAGTATGACGATTTTCTAAAGCAACAGTAGCCACGTGTCCAGTTTTATTAAAAAAAGAAGCAATCATCCGCTTAGATGCACTTTTCACGCGCGCCACTTTCGGCTCATCTTGAAAGACCCATACGCTCGATTGCTGCTTTGTTTTGCGATCGTAGCAATAAATCCATGTTTCGTCACCTGTTACTATGTCCCACACCAAATTTGACGCACCTTCGTTGAATCTGGTAAGCATGGCACTGCACCAAGTCACGCGGTCCGTTTTTTGATCCTCGGTCAAGTTATGTGGGATCCACCGCGAGCACAGCTTTCTCACACCCAAATGTTTGTGTAGGATTGATTGTATTTGACTCATGCCTATTTCTAAGGATGCGCGAATTTCATGGTAGGTCACATGCCTGTCTGTTTCAATCATACGGCGCACAGCATCGATGTTTTTGTTGGTCACAGTGGTGGACGGCCGACCATCGCGAGATTCGTCACTGAGATTGATACGACCACGCTTGAATTCTGCAAACCAGCTATAAACAGTCGTCTTGCATGGAGCTTCATCGCCAAAAGCTGTTTCAAGCCGAGCGATGCTCTGTTGAGCCGTCAAATTACACTTAAAATCGTAGAAAATCATACTACGAAAATTTTCCCGAGTTAAATCCATGTTGATGCAGACACACAATTTTTTAAATGGCGCCACAAGGTAAAAACAAAAGACAGTCAGATGAAACAAACTGTATTCTACAGCCAAAGAGTTCTATTTTCAAATGTTGTAATAAATTTTTAAATATTGTTTATGTAAGTGGCCAGTTCCGGAAACTTTTAGTGTAACCTATGTAGTTATGCAGACGACATGGTGCTACTGGCTCCATCAGTAGCTGCACTCAGGAAGCTATTGGCAGTCTGCGAGGCTTATGCTGAAACGCATGGGCTTTGCTATAATGTACAAAAAAGTTAAATGCTTTTATTTCGGGGTGAAGCGCAAAAAGCTATCACATATTCCACCGGTTATGCTGGGAGGTGTAGCCCTGGAGAGGGTCTCCAGTTTTAAATACCTGGGGCACATAGTCACTGACGATTTAAAAGATGACGCTGATATAGAAAGAGAACGGAGGGCGTTGGCTGTCAGATGCAATATGTTGGCCCGCAGGTTCGCGCGTTGTACACCGGCAGTTAAAATAACTCTTTTTAAAGCCTTCTGCCAGTCCATGTACACGTGTTCCCTGTGGGTTCGCTATACGCAGAAGGCATACAACGCTATTAGAATACAGTACAACAATGCCTTCAGAGTGTTGCTGGGGCTCCCACGTTACTGCAGTGCATCAGGAATGTTTACCGAAGCGCGCACTGGCTGTTTTGGCACCATCCTGCGAAAGAGGATGGCATCTATGATGCTCAGGGTGCGTGGGAGCGTCAACGGCATTCTGAAGGTCATCAGTGAGAAGCCGTGTTGCGCTATCATGGCGCATTGGGTGCGTATGCATATGCATGTTCCCTGTGCGTCAGGCGGGCGGGGCCGGTATATGAACTGATTTTTTTTTGGGATTTTGTGTTATTTTGTTACTAACATAGCTTTTAAGTGTGTACTACTAACATTGTTTATGGATCAAGGTCTGAAATAAAGTTTTATTATTATTATTATTATTAGCCAGCCAGTTTATTAAATGTTGTAACAAATGCTGTGGTTGAATATCATTCAGGCCGCTAGTTGAACGGCACCGGTTAGTAGAGGCTAGGCTGCTATTTGAAATGTTAATAATGGTAGTTGACTAATATCAGTATCAGAATAAACGGGATATTTACCATGTTTCATTATTTTGAGTTTCCGATAACTCACCGACTCAAAATAATGAAACATGGTAAATATCCCGTTTATTCTGATACTGATGTCAGTGACCATGATAGTTTAAATACCTAAGTTGACTAATATTCCATAAATATTTCAAGTATCTAACCTTTTGCCGTTATTGATATTGTGCATAAAATTACATTTGTTGCCTGGAAACAAAAAGAAAAAACAATAAAAATAAAAAATAAAATAAAAAATGTTGCCTGGGGGCCTCTTTAAATACTTATTCTATTTTAATTTAATTCTTTATTTTTAAAGATAATGCACTACTAAATATTCTGTGAATATTTCAAGCGTCTATCTGTTGCAGTTATTGATATCGACCAAAATAACTGTTGAAAATTACGTTTGTTCTATGAGGGCCCCGTTAAAAAATATTTTACTCTACTTTTAGTATTTGTTTTTAAAGCGGCAATAATAATAGAATGTGTGAAAATCTCAATTGTCTAGATTTCACGTTACATTAGATACAGCCTGATGAAAGACAAATGGATATCATTAAAAATCACGTTTGTTATATGAGAGCCCCCCTTAAAATATTTTTTTACACTACTTAAGTGGCAGACAAGCACACGGCCCACCTGATAGAAAGTGGTTACCGTGGCCTATGGACGTGTGTAACACCAGAGGAGCACATACTCGCGCTGCTGACCCAGTAAGTACAGAGTGTCTGTGCCGTCAGTGTAGAAGACAAAGCAGGACAAGCCTTTAGCTTCTCACTGACAGCACGAATTCTCCAGTGAGCACTGGCTACCCTACTCACCACTGGGAACACAACACGAAGTTATTATGGCCGCGGTATTCTGTAGGGCGGTGGTACTTCTCCAGACGGACTGCTCAATTGGACGGAAATACCGCCGTGTCCTGTTTTTAGTAATGGCTGCTACAGCGGCAACAAATATACATCATCTTTTCTTTTTTTTTTTACGTGCGCAAAATCCCCACGGATACCTCCCCACCGGGGCCTGTGGGAGAGGTTATGTCGGACTCGAACCGACTAAAACGCACGCCGCCTGCGGGTCGCTTTGGTTGCCGAAGGTGAGGTTGACAGGCATATCCCTCGCACCCCGGCCGACCCAGGGCCATCTCTCACGATCTGGCCCTCTTCTCTCGGGTGTGTGGGGACTACAGAGTCCCCAACTCGTTCCCGGTAAACGGGGTAAACGGTAAAATACATCATCTGTGAAAACTTGAGCTTTCTAACTATCAGAATTCATGAAATACAGCCTGGTGACAGTCAGACGGACTGACAGCGAAGTCTCAGTAATAGGGTTTCGTTTTTACCCTTTGGGTCCAAAACCATAAAAAAATATATTGAGGAAAATCTACAGATAGAAACTGCAGTTCATGTACAGTCAACCAAATCAACTAGCCCATCGCAGTCCACTGCTGGACTAGGCCTCTCCCAATGTTGGGAGGTTTTGGCCTACTGTTTCCACGCTGGCTAGACGGGTTGGTACAGGGTTTTATTTCGAGTTTTCCTTCTCTCGCAGTGATGTGGTTTGCGTATGTTTCCATTAGTCGCCTCTTACGACACCCTTCGGATGAGATGGGGTGGTGATACTTGTAATATTTCTCCGTCACCACACGGAAACGGTGAAATTAATTACCTATCACAAATTAATTACCTATCACAAATTAATAACTATTAACAGAATAGTGACAATGTAAGCAGTTTAAGATATTACTTTATTGTCACATTTCAAGCATTTATCATTAGCCAGATAGCTTTGAAGAATGGGTCGTTGATCACAGTGATCATCGACCAACTCAATGACATCATAAATAATTATATGTTATTAATCTTACTTATCATACAATCTTGTACAAAGTGAATGTGCAAAATTGAATTATGAGTGCTATAATATCTACCTAAAGGAAAGAAATGAAAAAATAAAATTATCGGCTCACTTTTTATATTGTTAACGAATCAGACTTTTTATATATTAATGTTTTAAAAAGATATGAATCGTTTGGCATTTTCTTATGTAGTAATCTGCAATCCACACTATATCCTTATACGAAAAATCCCCACGGATGCCCTCCCGCCGGAGCCGGTGGGAGAGGTTATGTCAAACTCGAACCCACAAAAACACACGGCCTCTGTGGCTCGTTTTGCTTGCCGAAGATGAAGTTAACAGGTTTATCCCTCGCACCCCAGCTGACGAAAGACCATCTCTCTCTATCTGGTCCTCCTCGGGTGGGGTCGCTCAGTCCCCAACTCGTCCCCGGAAACGGGGGAGCGCAAGGCGCATCGTCACCGCAGCCTGCTTCTGCCAGGGTGACAGACGTCCACCCGTCACCCCCAGGCCTGCGCTCATGAAGATGGAGGTTATTCATCTTCCTCCGACGCACGAGCTGCCTTTGTACGCGGGCAGCTGGGTTTGCGATCCTCCTTCGCTCCCACTGTCACTCCCGCCCCGCTTCCTTCCTCGCAGAAGTCGCTTGCCGCCCACGCATCCGCGCAGCGAACCATCGGCATCGCCGCGAGCAAGGTGGCAATCGTGAGAACTCTCACTCCCAGGGCCACCACCAGCTCCCGTCTCGGCGTCTCCCACGCCGATACTCATAATACTTGTGTATTATGAGTATCGTGTGGATTTCAGATTACTACATCGGCAAACGTCAAACGATTGACATATGTGAGGTGGTTTAAATCTATTGTCGTGTACCAAAAAGATGTTATGTAATCCTTGGTATTCAAATCATTTTGGGACTTTGTACCTATGTAGAAAAATATATTATTTTAGAGGAATAAGGACGTAACTAGATTTGCTTTTCTAATTTGGAGACCTTCAAAGGACCTTCTACCTTACTACCTATTGTTACTTTTGCTTGTGTTCTATTTTTCTTGGTGAGTGCAATTGCCAGGACCCAGGACTTGAGAGGACCTTTCCTTACGCAAAATATTTCCGCAGCGCGAAAAAGAAACATTTGACCTTCCGATTGCTTAAATCCTGGCGCCATGCCCACCATCTGATCTGTTTATGCTTGTAATCTACCATGTAAATATTTTTACACTGCCAAACTATAGCAGGTACTTTATTATATATACAAATTTAGATGTTCCTATAACCACCGTATGGATAATGTATAGTACTTACATAACTAACCATCTTCTTAAATCTATATTTAATGGTAAAAGTGCTATTTATATAAGTAAAATACTCTTTGTTTACAAACACGTGCATGTAACAATAATAATAAACGATCATGTTTTGTAACAGACACGACGATAAATACGCACAAATTCAAATTTTGTATTCGACCTTAATATTAAATTATTCAATTTTAAATAGATTAAGCACGCCTGCTGATTTCTTCTAGTTTCCTAATATTGCAGTAATAATAGTAATTAATGAGATCTTGTTTGGAAATAGTTGGCTGTTTCCTAAACACGTGGTTATCGATAAAGTGACAAATACGGACTTAAGTGCTGAACTACTGCCTACTTTTACTGCGGCGACGAAACTCCCTATGTGGTTATTGTAGTGTTAAGTTGTTAATTACTTATAGTTCGCTTAATTTGTGGGAACTTTTGTGGTTCACTTATTCACTTGTTTTATGACACTTATCTTTAATATTGCATTACTGTCAATATATTATCTATAAAATATGGTCCCATCACAATCATTATTGTGATACCCGCCATATATAATGGTAATTTTTACATACATTTCCATATATTTTGCGTTTGCACATATAATCACGCCTTTATCCCCGGAGTGCTAGGCAGAGGTGAATTAACACCCACATTTCACCTATCATTGAGTTCGGTACCACGTAATAGGGAGTGAGTCTATTGCTGTCTACCGGGCACTATTGTTGACTCAAGCCATGCACCTGAGGCTGAGTCTGGGCTGTATATATCTGTCTGATGTTAAACAGCCCTATCCTTTAGTCCCCTTGTACGATACCGCATGGAAAAAATTGGGGTGGTTCAAGTTCTGCTCTGCCAGGAACCACGCGGCAAATGATTGTAAAGCTTTTGTTTTTTACAGCATTGTAAAGATTGAAATACCAATACCTGACTATTTCTTTTAAATGTTTTGAACTTGACACTTTTAAAAATGAAAAATTATCAGTTGAAGCTCAATCTTTCAATCACTATGATACCACCTTTACCTATATATTATAAATTTGCAATCACGGGACTTTAAACGTTTTCGTGTTTTCGTAGGTCACGTGACTTTAAAACGTCTTCGTTTGTTTACGGTTATGTGTTGTGGAATCCAAAAATATATATTTTCATTGAGTGTCTGGTTCATTCCAAGCTGAATATTATATATTGAGCTTGGAAGTCACGTTCAGCATTTACCTACTTACCTACTTTTATTACTGTTGATCAATGGTGCTGGATTAGGTTATTACAACATTATTGAATTTAATATTATTGAATTAGGTTAAAACAACTCTTGTTGAATCTTGTATGATTTAGGCTTAAGCAATTTTAATTTTGGAGAATTTCTTCTACTAAGCAACCAGTACCTAAGTTTTAACATTGATTTATTTTTCTAAGACAGCATATTAAGGTATATACATCTTCACTAGTAAGTTTTATTTCTTGATTTTTACTTCTGAAAATGCTGCAACAATACAAAAGTCCAATGTACATTGTATAAAATATAAAAACATTTCTTTCTTTCTTTCTTTTCTTTCATTGATTTCGTAATTTCATTTTAACTGCTTTATGGTGACTGGTCACTATTAAGCACGACCAACAGAATTGAGAATATTCGTACTTTTCCCACTGATTTCCCTTAATCATTCTGAAACTTAATTTCTCCATGTGCGACTTAAGTTTCTCCACTAGCTCTGAACGAGAATGATTACTTATTTAAGTTTATTGGAAACTTTCTCTTCTTAATTTCCTGACTATCATTCTCATGAATCTAATTCAATAAATTAGACAGGAAGGAATTCAGACAAATGATAGTTATTTGACAAATAGTTCTAATAAAAAGCCTTGATAAACTTGATAAACTATGTCATGTACTTAAAACAACTCTAATTCGAACTAATTATGAAAGGAAAGGAAAGGGATCTAAGTTAATTAATGATATGATTAGAGGACAAGTTAAGGCAATTAAGTAATAGTTCTCAGAACTGGAAAACAAGTTATGTATAAAGTTATGCCGCGTAGTTCCCGGCAGAGTAGAATGTGGACCACCCCATCTCTTCCCATGCGGTGTCGCACAAGGCGACTTAAGGAGAGGGCTGTTTAACATCAGACAGATATATACAACCCAGACTCAGTCTCAAATGCATGGCTTGAGTAAACAATAGTGCCCGGAAGACGGCAATAGGCTCACCTTCTATTACGTGGGACCGAATTCAAATATTAGTGAAATGTGGATGTTAATTCACCTCTGCCTAACCCTCCGGGCTTAAAGGCGTGATAATATGTATGTATGTATATAAATGTGAAGATTAATTGTGAGAGCTACTGTTACTCGACAGACAATCAGCAAGGTCCTGAATTCCTTCTAGTAAGCTTCGTTATATGTTTTGTTGGTATATATAAAATTGCAAAGTTATTCATATTACGAGTATATAGACAGCACTGTCAAAACTATTGTTCAAAATTGTAACTAGGTAGAGTGGTTTGGCGGTAGGTCACTTCTGCGCAGTGTTGGGCACATTTTAATAGCAATTAAACTGGCAATTAAATCGCTGCTGTCTAAAGATCGAAATAAGTTTGGCAGTACCCATTAATTTTTCTTTCGGCTTATGATTGGGAATAGGTTACAGCCTGCTATCAAACTTGTTTCGATATTTTAGACAGCAAGTCGGCACTTTTAACTATAAATATTTTTTAAATGCAATTAATATTTTCCCAACACTGCTCCTGCGTCATCCCGTTGGTCAACCTCAGTAGCTTATTCTTATTAGAACGAATGTGTAAAAACTTCTAAACGATGACAACTTCTATGCTCATACTCAATAACTTCCGTTTCAATTAAATGATAAAATGATACAATTATAACATTGTCTACATTTTAGTAAAGTCAAAGAGACTGCAGCTATGGGCAACCGTTGCCCCAGGTACGAGCCGGAGCGGGAGTCACCGGTTTTGTCCCTCAACCTGCGCCCTAATGCGCTCACCAGATTCTTGGCATTGGTACCCCAACTACCCATTGTCTCGTCCGCAAAGGGAGAAAACATATATTGCTCTGTCAACGATGCATATTTCTCCCGTTTTTTATCCGCTGCGTCCTCAGCAGCAGCTGCCGGAGACCGGACAGTACGGCTCAGGTGACTGGGCGCAACCGTACTGACACACGTGATATCCCACAGAAGGCACTTACCATTTTTCCATGGCACCACAGTCATACCGTCCGGCCTTTTGCCGTCGGATCTGCTGAGGCCAGGTGGTTCTAATAGGCATGGGATATCCGCCGACAAAAAGTCTCTCCGAAGTATGTCGTTCAGAGCATGGTGGTGCGGAAACCTACCCGTACTTCTACGACAACTCAGTGCGTGATGGCCGTCGCTCGCCACCATGGAACCGCAGGTGCATCTATGGGGTTCACACAACCTGTAGCCCACGCGGAGGGCCACCGCCACCCGCAACGAATTGTCATCCAACAAAGTGCCCAGGTGAGGTGAAGGCAGCGCGTGCAACCATGCTCCCGTTTCCGGCTGTGACACTGCTCGTAGCCTGGCCTCGGCTCCCGAAGCACCCTCCAATAACTGCTCCCTAAGCCTTACAGCAATGCCCTCGTCCCATGCGCGCTGGACAGTGGGCACGACTGGTCTCGACGCCGCTGAACTGCGGGCGAACCACACTGTCTCGGCGTCGGGCGCAAAGGGCACGGTCACTCTGCCACCATTATTATGGAGGATTACAGTGACGAGATCCGCTACCCCATGCGCCGATGCCAGGAAAGCCGGCACACCCACATCCTGCGCGTGTCGCACTCCGATACCTCCGTGACGAATGGGAAGAGTCGCCTGTGTCCACTGAGACTCATTGAGAGATATATTTAAGATCGACTCAACAGTGGATCTAAGACTGTCGTCGAATGCTGCGACTTCCACTGGACATACCCAGGTAGGCGTAGTCCACAGGAGATACGTTAGCTTATGGAGGGCAAAGCACATGCGCAATAAGGCCATCGCCACGTGCGCAGAAAGGTCTTTGAGACGTTCTCGAGCGGTCAGGAGAAGCTTAGTGCGGGAAGAAATTGCTTCTGGCACTCCATCAAGGAAGAAAGGAGACCCTAAGAGGGTGAAAGAGTATGGAGAAAGTTCTTTGAGGCCAGGCAAAAGGGAATTGAAGCGAGAAAAGCAAGAACGAGCTTCAGCACTGCAAGGGAACAATTCGCATTTAGAAGGATTCACCTCCAGACCCAGATTCTTGAGACGAAGAATCAAAGCATTCAGATCCTGGTAGACGTCTTCCGGTGAACCCCCGAGGGCCCCATCGTCAAGATACCATAAATTCAGGTCAGATTTAAGCTCCGTAATGACTTTATGGATTGCCAGGCTGAAAACGAGGGGCCCCAGCGGATCCCCTTGCTGAGTGGGTGCTCAGCAAGGGGATCCGAAGTTTGGTTGGGTTGCGAAGAGACTAAGTTATTAAAGTAAAGTTATTAAAGAGAGGGTGATAAAATAATATGAAATTTGAGATTACCATTTGTTATTTTTATAACGGTATTACATATTTTTGAAAATTTAAATTAATTTTAAAATATTATATTTTCCACAACTTGCAGTAAATGCAGTATCAATGTAACCTTGTAAAACATTTATCGTACTTATAAATTCAAGGCTGTTCACGTGGCTTATAAAATTAGAATCACGTGCAATAAAAAGTTTTAACTCACGGATTTCCCAATAACTAGCTCAAACGAAATCCAAGAAAAACAAAGATAGACTATTTTGTAACACGAATTTCACGCACTCATAACTCAAACGTTAGCTCACGTTACGTAAACCGTGCGATTTGGACTTTAGAATCGTAGAACCAGATTGGCTGATTTATGGTATTGGCAAACTTGAGTGTCGTGACGTGTTCTAATCATATCGAGTTAAATGGCTAATGGACACTAATGGAAATAATCGGGGAGAAGATCTGACGAACACTGTCTGCGACTGCTACGGAGAAAGTGACAAGTTTGCCGCTGTTATATTAAGGCGCATTAGTTTTTTTATTGATTTGCAGATATCGAAAAATAAACATTTTTAAGCAATCGATGATAATTAGCTTTTGATTATATTGTGTTCCAAAATAATCAGTAACTATAAAGTTTAAATTCATGTTAATGACATTCACTTTCATACATATCGCAATAAAAGTTCATGATTTTCTGCAACTCTCCTAAACATGATGCAAATACGACTGGATCAATGGCGTTTAAGAGACACTCAACACGCATTCCATATTCAGTCCACATTTACTCTTTTAATATCTGCCTTTACTACCTACACATGATAATAAGCCTTTTCTAGATCTACAGACACATTTTTTAGTTCTCTTCAGCACAGAACTTGAATCACAGAACAGAAAATACTTCTTAGTTCCGTGGGTTGAATGGTCGATGCAACAGATCACATGCAAACAATCCGTCATCAGCTTCGAAAATCGATCATTGTTGCAATGACAACGTCTTACAATACAGTGCAAATAACTGTTAAGTAGTCTTTTTAAGGCTCTTCGGTGCTCGAAGTATCTTATAAAATATGAAAACAACTTTGCCTCTGATATTTATAAAACATAAATTGCTATTCTTCCTATGAAAATGTGAACTCCCTAATTCAAAGAAAGTATTTAAACAATAATACTTATTTATAAGGAAACTATTTTTTTTGAGAATTTAGCTATCAAAAAGTCATACCTACAGTCTGAAAGAATTGTATTAGAAAAAAATATCTACATTTAGATAAACATGGAAGAATCACTCAATTGGGTACACACACTATTGAGTGATTCTTCAATGTTTCGACATTTATTAATTAAAGCAATGACGTTACAATATTCCACATGAATGAATAAGTAAAGTGTGTTCAATGCAATTTATTTAATTTGAATGTATTTATTTGGGCCAATCAATCTATCAATTAGCTATCAGTCCAATACTAGAGAGGGGCCTCTCCCAATGTGCGCTATTGCTCCCAATCCTCCATCTTCCGCATCCTGTCAATCTGTCACATTTTCCAGGTCGTCAGTTCACCTTTTAATTATACGAAAATATTAAATCATTTACATAAAAGAAAGAGCTTACGCTTAAGTTCATAATTTAATGTACAGATAAAACTGAGAGGCTAATTTGTAAACCGTTACAGTTGCGCAAATATCAATATACCCACATTAACTACTACTATGTCCTAGCTTCGCGTGGGCACGATATTTGTACACAAGAATTTATATAACATTTATGTAGTTCGAAAGGTTCTTGACATCAGAACATCATCAACAACATCTCAGTTGTTTTGTGCGCATCGATAATATTAATTTGCAAGTCTCGATGTATCCTACGTAGTAAATGTTTACGTATTTTAAAAAAATGTAGGTATCTTAACTCTAGATGATGTTATATTATCTATACTCATATATTCCACATTCCACAATATGGTTATATTAGTTCTTGTCTATATACATTTAAATAGGGTATTTATTTGCAATATAGGTAATAAATAATTTAACATTAAACTATTATAATATACAGAAAAAATATAGGTAATTACTTATAAAATGTATACAAAAAAGAAATAAAGAAAAAGAGGGACACTATATTAGTTACTGTTTTATATAGATGATGATTTTATCAGCAACAGCTGATAAACATCTAGATCAATTAAAAGAAATGAGTAGATATTGAAATCAAAGTATTGTAATATAAAATATCGTAGTTCGTCCTTTTCGTAGTTAGACTGAAAACCGTTTCGAAACTGAGCTGAGTAAAGACTTGAAGGATGATGATGAGTTTTAATGGAATCGCGATTTATTGCTCTTATTGAACAAAGTACTCAAAATGGTCTTCCCTCTTCCTATTGACCGATTGTTCTGCTATTTGGTACACATCTTTAATTTAGGCAATAATACAATTTAAATCAATAAAACAGTTCGGTTTACGCTTTATATTAAGATCATTTTGAGAATTTGTAGTCAAGATCGTTCTGTTGCTGACTGTATATTTCATGCATTGCTCTCGCCATGAATAAAGAATTACTTGTATTGCTCTGGATTTAGGTAAACAGCCACAAGCATCGTATACCTAAACTAATACAGAAGAAGAAACCATAAAGACGATTTGTATACAAGTAAACATACAGACAGCAAATCAGTAGTCATTTAATTAGTTAGAACTTACTATACTTACTATTCCTTCGCAACATTCGAACTACTTTTACCGTGTATATTTTTTTTTATGTTATGTAATGAACTAGTCACATTTCGTGATCAATGTCTTACGGATAAAGTTTTCGGTAATTAGATGGCATTAGCATATTGCATGATATCTAATCTCTATTCAGTAAGCTGTTAGATATATACTTCGATAGTTAGCAAATACTTAGGACACTCAATAAAACAATCAATTTGTCAAAATGGTATTGACACATTCTCGAAAATTTATAAAAAAATATAATATGCGACATTGCGTAAAAAAAGCATACAACGAACATAATATGGATGTCGTTACAAAACTACAATTTATTTAAAATTTTCCGCTTGTATTATGTCTCTCTTCCTTTTGAATCTGACAGCTAATGGCTAATGTACACATCAACACGTCAATATTAGTTATTTATGAGTTTTTATGTTATGTATATCTTGCCATTTCTAAATATACCTTCAGCCTTCGATATTGCAATGCTTGAAATAAGCGCTAGGTCTTAAAAGTACACACCGAAATGCCAAATAACTAATTTGTTTTAATTGTTTAGAAATCAGAAGTGAACATCGTAAATACATAAATATGAATTCAATATTAAAAGAAGTTTATTAATAGGGAGATATTATAAGAGCCAGTGATATAATCATTGCAAAACAAATGAACGTGATCTATGACGCAGTTAGGTGTTTACTTTTTAAATGGCAACCGATCACGATGTTTAGATGGCGCATTACGCGATACGGTATCTGTCAAAATATTTTGACGGGCCGCCCGTAACCGAGCTACCGGCGAAGTAGCAAAACGTTACTCATTAATTACATCCGACACATTACTAGTTTTACTTTCATTAGTTATACAAGGTATTTGCATAATTTTCTATTAGACCAATTGTTCTGAGTCCTTTCGAATATTACCGACACAGATGAACTAAACTTCAATATAAATGATTGCCAATTTGTTGCTAAGCTCATAAGTTGAGAACAAGAACGACATTACGAATTTGGAAAATTTACAGGAAATGTTAACCCGAATATCACCTGTATATAGCCTAGTATTTTATAAATAATATGTAAAAAAATATTACTTCATAAACATTTTCTCTACATTAAACATTTTTCAGTCAATGCCAAAAAATATTTTCATCCTTAATATGTATGTTGTGTAATCTATGAAATCACATCATTAATCGTGTATTCTTTGGGCATATCTCTACTGTTCAAAGGTTTGTAGTTATATCGAATTCTGTAATTTTAGAAACATACCAGAACAAAACAAAACTGTATTTAACAATTTACTTATTATTTCGTACAGACATATTTAATAATAAAATGACGATTGTTAATGCTGCCCGACTTTGCCTTCGAAAGGTTTTCAATCGATTTACTCAAGACAAGAACTTTTGTCTAATACATTTTCCTTTGTCTGGAAATGTGGTCGCAAAAGGGCCGAAAGTTATGTTACTACAAAATTAAACGGCTTCATAAATTGTAAGACGTTTCGCTTTTGACAGCCGTCTGGAGACTATACGAGGAACTATGTTCATGTCTATTGTAAACTTAGCTTTACAGTTTCGTTTACATATATAGTAAAGTAGATTTTTTTCTTCTGTTTTAGTTCCTATGGCTGATGCGACTTTTGATTATTTAACTCCGGTTTCTGTGACTGATTGCTCTGATATTATCACCAAACTCACTTCAGTGTCACTTTCCAATTGACAACAATCAAAGTTACTTGTATGACATTTGTCAAAAGACCTGACATTTGCAAAAACAAACTCATTTTCTCACGGTAATCTATAATGGTAGGTGATTCGAAGATAGAAATTTCGAGAATTTACTACACCATTGATACACCATTATCCTATTACGAGATGCACAAATACATTGGAAGTACTTTTTTCTGGAACAAAAACGCGGAGCCGGTTAATGCTCGAGTTCACATTGAGCAAAGGCGTGACAAGATAAAATCTAGGGAACACTGTCTGTGAATTAAAATAAAATATAGCATTGAAAACGAACTGAATAGCCTTTGGGACGACATTAAGCGCAATTACTAGAGCCGGCACGCTATTTACACGTACGGGTTGGGACGCCTTAAAAAGACCACGTCATGTGTGAGTCTCTTCAATAATGAGTTTGTTTGATATATTGGCGGCTTGTCTGCAATTACGTTCCTATTTGAATTGCTCGCTCATATATGATGAGATATTTCCCGAGGCGAGTTCAGTAATTTGAATCGGTTTATATACCAGACGTTGGAACATTTCTAGCGAAAATTACTGTAAATTTTAAGTACTTATTGCTTGTAAAATATTATTAACTGCATTAACTCAAGGCGTTTAAATTTTGAGTGAAGTTTATTAAGTGCGATGGCTAATAGATCAATTATTTTGTGGAAATATGGATGGCTATGAAATTATAACTGATCGCTTATTTTTGATGTGAAATCCCAGACGTTATAAACATTAAAAACATAATATTTCAGACACTGTGATTTTGGTATTAAAATTAGATTTCATATGATTGCATGAATCTATCAAACCCTAAATATTATTAAAGGAATAAAATGTCATCTTAGAAACAATTTCAAATTCAATGTACAAAATAAATGAGGTTCAACAAAATTTGATAAAAAACGCAATCATTTAATATAATATCAATATACTACACCTCTTATATCAGTGATGACATTGAAGTAAATGTGAAAGTTCATTCAAACACTACTCAATGTCTTTAATTAAATAAAAAGTGATTTCACTAATAAATTACAAAAAGTTGATTATAATTTATTTAAATAACATAAGTACAACAACATTCGCGGTAAATACATAATTTAATCCAATCTGTCAACTGTGCAGCACATTATCAAGAACTACTTTTGTCTTATCGTATTATTATTAAATTTTCAATTATTATTATTAAATAATTATTTATAATAAGGTAAAAAATATATTTTTCTATTAAAGTAGAGGTTTAAGAGTCTTAAACATGCTTGAACTCGTGTAAATCTGTTATATCATTATAAATACTTTCGTTTTTTGTTACTCATATTTATTACTCCCTGATAATATCAACCTGCCAAATGAAAAGATTACAATATGTAATAATGTTATGCGTATACATCACTATACTCCCGCTTGTAGGTATATCCACGAATGGGTAAGCAGATGTGTTGATACTTACACCCACATTTTGCTGACAATATTTTTGGTCACACACAGGAAGGGATATACTATTCAATAGACTCTATTGTTTTAAGAGAAGAGCCGTATTCATAGCTTATACGACAATCATGGGAACAGATGATGAAGCGTTTGAATTGTATTCTGCTGAGGAGTACATGAACCAGCCATACCATTAATATAATTGACTTTCTTACGTAATTTTGCCTCAAGCACGCTAATAAATACACAATGTGCTAAAATAATATCATTAATCAGTAGTCTTTTGATGTCTGCATGTTTTTTAATCTTACCATTTAGAATAGCTTCTAAACAATAGCAATTGTTTAGTTCATTCATTTTGGTCGATGTCATATCATCGTTTGCCACATCTATCAGTGTCAATTACTATTTAATCGGGTAAGTACAGGGTAGGTACATAAAGAGTACCTAAATAAAGTTATAAATTAATTATATAAGCTTACCTTACATAAATAATGTAAGCTTAAGTTATGAAATACTATCAAATTAACTATTAAAGTATAAACTTATATAGTTACTTTGATAGTATTCGATAATTTTAGGCATTAATCAAAATTCTAGGCATCCCATTCATTCTCATCATCCTCGGCGATTGCCCAGTTGCATCCGAAATTTACACATACTTACTGATCGGGATATCAGCTCTTCTGGGAGTGGCTGCCGTCTGACATCCCAACGCCGAGAGCAGAGGCTGCATAAGAGCCACGCCCATTATTTAGCAGGTGCACCGACTAGCATGTGAGGGGCACAAAGGTAAGTAAGACCCTGATTGCCCTCTAGTTCTATGTTAGTTATCCTATTATACGTACCCAGTACTTGTGTAGGAAATAGAGCGAAGAAATATTCCTGTTACTTATCCGGATTTACCCGGCTAAATCTGATACGCTTAAAATCGGCAACACGTGAATGATGGAAGGAAAATGTCTAGATAACACAAAAGACCGCCTAACGCATAGCAACGACTTTCCCTTGGCAGTTACACATTTAACTTCAAAGCTTATAGAACAGATTTGCGAAATGTTGTAATTGAAATAAATAGTTCAAGGTTGGCGGTGTTCTCAATTCAAACAGAAACATGATTAGGGCTTTGGCGCTCTATTAATTTTTCTACTGTAAATCCCATTTTATACCTCTTGACAGATTCTAACCCAGATGTTTAAATATAAATAATTAAATGACAACATCTAACAGGTTTGTAAATTAACTAGCTGATACCCTGCGCCTGCTCACTAGTATTTACGACCACATTTACTAGTATTACCCTTAATCTCTCCAGCTTCGCTAAATTACTTGCTCATAAATGTCATGGCTGTCAATAAATCCAGCAGATTCTCATATTTTCCATTATTTGAAAACTAATAATTCACAAGCAAATGAATGGACGCGGGGATTCGAAGTGTGTCACAGGCGAAGCTGGGCAGGGCTAACTGGTATTATATAAGAATACAGTTAGCTTAGGTAGTTAGAATACATCCAGTTAACTCCCTCATATAAACATATATCCCTACAGAATACCGCGGCCATAATAACCTTGTCTTGTATTAGCGGCGGTTATTAGCCAGAGCTCACTAGAGAGTTTTTGTACTGTCAGTGGAAAGACCAAAAGCTTGTCATGCTTCGTCTTTACACTGACCGCACAGAAACTGTGCTTACAGGGTTGGCAGCGCGAGTGTGAATCACGTCCATAGGCCACGGTAACCACTTTCCATCAGGTAGGCCGTGTGCGTGTCTGTCACCTAAGTGGTATAAAAAGAAATACATAGATGAGGTTGACTTGGGCACCGAAGGTGTGCCGAAAATCTTGGTACGTGACGCACTTTAATTATTACTTCGATAATATTAAAATTAATTGAGCAATCATAATATCAGTACATCTTAATTACGTAAGTGCCGGGATATAGTACAGTGCGACCAATACCAGTTTTATTTTATTGTTTTTATCACGAGTATTTTATTGCTTCATTAAAATGAAGTTTATTTACTTTGTTTAGATAACACATCGGTAAAAAGAAAGCCGGTTGTAAAATTGGTGGTATGTATCAAGAATATTCATGTGTTTTATACAGCCAGTTGGACTATGTTCACACCTATTAATGCCCAAAGAGACAGGATATTATTATTACAATAGGTAAGTACTTGGTCCCATTGTAACGGACAGATCTTTCTTTCATAATTATACAAATGCGCTCAAAAAAATGTTCCCCTCGTACTTCTCGACCCTCGCAAGCTAGTCAAGTCGTGACCACGGGTGCTGCAACGCATCCGAAACGTCGGCAGAAATAGTAAGTTCTGTGATTAAATCGCGAAAAGTCCCGAGCTCTTGTATAATTATGAATTCACACCGCGATAGTTAAAAAGAAAGTTTAAAAATAAGATCTTTCTTTGTTAGTCGCGTTACTAGATTTTATACTGGAATCTGCTACTGAGCATAATCATCTTAGAGGAAAAAGTTAATAAACATTCTAAATTAAACCTCAAAAATTTTAATCATCTCCTTAAGCTTCCTACCATTTTTTAAATGTTGGATGTTTCAAATACTGTAGTTAAGTTTCACTGCCCAACACACTCATTTAACGTTACGAATTTATAAAAAATTATGCCACGTATGCCACTCAGTCTAACAAAACGATAGATTCTAGGGAAAAGTGGCATACGACTACGTCTAATCGTTGATATTTTCTTGTTTAATACTTTATAGAGCTGATTTTGACTGATGATTTTTCAGTAGTCGGGTTTTAGTTTTCGAATACGAATACGAATACGAATACGAATACGAATACGAATACGAATACGAATACGAATACGAATACGAATACGAATACGAATACGAATACGAATACGAATACGAATACGAATACGAATACGAATACGAATACGAATACGAATACGAATACGAATACGAATACGAATACGAATACGAATACGAATACGAATACGAATACGAATACGAATACGAATACGAATACGAATACGAAATACAGCAAGCAGTAGGCATATTTATACATTTATGCTCAATAGGCCCTTTCAGTTGATACCAAACACGACATATTTATCTCAAATTTATTATTTAACACAGTACTTTAAGACCGCTAGAGGGCGCTACAATAGATTCAGTGACACATTATACAGCCTGTAACCAGCGGACGTATCTAACGACATCTCATTTGTCCAGTGCTTGGAGAGCTGTGAAGACTATGTATGTGTTCACATACATACATAGCCTGTCAAAATCATAACCCTCCCTTTGCTTCGCCGTAGTCGGGTTAAAATGTAGAGTATCTGAAAAAGATGTTCTGATATCGTAAGCATCGTTCAGAAGGATGGTAGGACACGGCGGTATTTCCGCCCAATTGAGCAGTCCGACTGGGGAAGTACCTCCGCCCTACAGAATACCGCGGTTATAATAACTTCGTGTTGTGTTCCCAGCGGTGAGTAGGGTAGCCAGAGGTCACTGGAGAATTTGTGCTGTAAGTGAGATGACTAAAGTCTTGTCCTCTACACTGACGACACAGAAACTCTGTGCTTACAGGGTCGGCAGCGCGAGTGTGGCTTTTCTGGTGTTACACACGTCCATAGGCCACGGTAACCACTTTCCATCGGGTGGGCCGTGCGTTTGTCTGCCAACTAAGTGGAATTTAAAAAAAATATCGTGATAGTGATGTTCAAATCCGATGCGGGACTGTTGAACATTAAAGATTACTGAAGTTGTTGTGCATTGCGCTATTGAACTTATTATTAAGAACACATTCCATAACATTATTTTCAAGCAAAAGCTAATTCTGCTATTTAATACTTTTTTTTGTGCGCAAAATCCCCACGGATACCTCCCCACCGGAGCCGGTGGGAGAGGTTATGTCGGACTCGAACCGACTAAAACGCACGCCGGCTGTGGGTCGTTTTGGTTGCCGAAGGTGAGGTTGACAGGCATATCCCTCGCACCCCGGCCGGCCCAGGGCCATCTCTCACGATCTGGCCCTATCCTCGGGTGTGTGGGGACTACAGAATCCCCAACTCGTTCCCGAAAAACGGGGAGGCGCGCCAGGCCGCGGCCGCGGCCTGCTTCTGCCAGGGTGACAGGCGGCTCCACCTGTCGCCCTGCTATTTAATACTTACTTACATCATTTAATGTTTTACCGGGGACGGTTATGTTGAACTCGAAACGGCTGAATCCGCGCGCCTTCTCGTGTCTCCGGTATCCGGCAGGGTATAAATTGACCCACATGGTATTTCTCTCACATCCCGATTCCAGTTGATTATGTATCTTAGCGTTAATCCCTGGCGCATCCGAAGCTTTTACCTTGGAGTCTGGGGTCCGTTTTTACCAGACTAACTGGGGATTTGGCTGAACCGCAATATTTTCCGTGAAACGACTCCACAACCCAAAGGCAACATCGAATCATTGCAGCATTTGCAGCTAGACCAGTTCTTGGACTTTTTAGTGCTCCATCTACCAGTAACGACTGTCATAGATGTTCGTATGGCAACCGGGACGGACGGTTTAACATACTCTCCGAGTGACCAGACCACCATATTCATGCATACAAATATGTGTGGGAATCGAACCCGCGCCTCCTGTATAGCGGTCGTGTTCACTATCACCACGCCACTGAGACTGTCTGATGTACATATAAAAATCCATTTCACTGTCATTGTTGTTCTACGATTGTCAACGACTAAAGTTGACACTTTCGCAACAAACGTAACGCAGACTGTTTAACTTTGCAGCTTTTTAAATATGTCGATATTTCGAAACACTTGTGACATTCTTCTTTACGTGCGTCACAAAAGAAAAAAAATCGTAGGTGCCTATGTTTATTTGAGTATTTCTCTCGCGAATGTCAGTTTCTTTTTGGTCTTGATGTGGGATCGGGCACAACAGGAAGAATGTTAACAATCCGGTCGAACTGAGGATGCTAATTGACTGTTGGCAAGTGTTACCAGTTTCGACGAAGCACCTACTATGAATTTTCATATTTCGCGATGTTAATTAAGAATGGCTATCGAAATTATATTTTTAGGTAGGTAATACGAATCTGTATCCGTATTCGTATTATTTTAAAAGTTCAAAATTGAAAAAATCAAGAAAAAAAATCACTAGGTATTTGAAAAAGATCATCATCATCAATATTAGTGTTTCTCCAGTTTCACTTCCATAATTTTAAAGATTTGACTTATGTGGTCAATGTCTTGTGTAACGGCAACATCAGAACACTGACTCCTAAGTCACAGGAATACCTAGTTTGGGGAGCCAGGGTTTATCAATTTTTAAACCTTCCATTACAGGCTCTGTTTAATTATATATCATGAAAATAGGAAATTTTGTTGAATAAGAAGCGTTAATACGAGTTGTCATCAGCTGCAAGTAGTAGGGGATCTAGTCGACGCATACCTAATGTTGAGGAGTTTCCAGCAGCTGCATATAAAAATAGTTAAATACTGATAGTGGCTAGAATCGAGCTATCGCTGGTATTTTGAAGGATCCATGTTATGTTCTTAAGGTTTTAGTCAGTGACAATTTTCTGAGTTAGTCACGATTCCCCCTGAAAAATATTAATTGAGAACTGTTGCTATGGTTAAGATGACCAGAACATACCTATCTAAGAAAATTGGGTTAGTCGCGATTCCCTGCGTTCTCGATTACCCCCGAAATTGTTAGTTTTATAATAACATTTATATTTACACTGACGGTACAGAGACTTTCTGTGCTTACAGGTTCGGTAGCGCGAGTGTATCTCCCCTGGTGTTGCACCCGTCCTTTGACCACGGTAACAATTTTCCATCAGGTGGATTGTGTGCTTAACTGCCATCTAATTTGTAGGGCAAAATCATAATGAAACGCTGTTTAAACCGAAATAAAAGCAAAATTGAATAAGGTTTCAAGACACTATAAGCCCGATGTACGTAAACAGTAACACCGATTACACATAGTTCAGTACTTTGAAATAATTTGTACACTTCAAGATACGTCTTCCAGTCAGCAAGCCAGGCTTCACGCAACTGCCATCATATATTGCTACTGCTAACATATATATGTACATAACATACATAAATATATAAATAGCCGCGGTAATCCTAGTGGTATGGGTAATGGACTGCTGAGACGAGGTCTCGGGTTCGATCCCAGGTTTAACCATGGCACACACCAACTACTTTTCGATGTTTTTCGAAGTTATGTGTGTATCTATCACAGGTTTTAAGTGCCCGGTTAAAGGCAATAGGCTCGCCACCTATTACATTGGGACCTAAACATAAACTGGCGAAATTTGGGTGCTAGCACCTCTGTATACCCCTTTGGGGAAATAGGCGTGAGTATATGTTATGTTACGTTATAAAATATAAGTATACATTGTTACATTATTTATGCAAGAGTAAATAAGGGAAAGTCAGTCATAGCGAATGGATAGATAATGCTGCCGGAATTTGTGTTTAAAACTATTAACAATATTGCAGTCTCTGATATATCATACATCGAATCATACTTACATACAATCGATCTGATAGGTACATTGAAAAACACTGAACTGACATTCATTGAAAAACACTACCTGACACTAAAACATGCTGAAGAAAATCTATTAGTTGGCTAGTCACACACAGTTGGTAGGACACGGCGGTATTTCCGCCCAATTGAGCAGTCCGACTGGGGAATTACCTCCGCCCTACGGAATACCGCGGCTATAATAACTTCGTGTTGTGTTCCCAGCGGTGAGTAGGGTCGAGTGCCATCACTGCGACGCGAGCGAGGACTCAGGGCCGCACACGCTCACCGAGTGTCCGGCGTGGGAGACGCCGAGGCGGGAGCTTGTGGCGGCCCTGGGAGTGAGAGTTCTCACGCTCTCCACCTTGCTCGCGGCGATGGTCCGCTGCGCGGATGCGTGGGCGGCCGGCGCCTCCTTCTGCGAGCAAGTAATGCTCGTGAAGGAGGAGGCGGGGCGGGAGCGGCAGCGGGAGCGTCGAAGGATCGCAAGCCAAGCTGCCCGCGTACGAAGGCAACTCGGGCATCGGAGGTCGATGAACGACCTCTGCCCCCCATGAGCGCCGGCCTGAGGGTGACAGGTGGAGCCGCCTGTCACCCTGGCAGAACCAGGCCGCGGCGGCGGCGCGCCTGGCGCGCCTCCCCGTTTTCCGGGAACGAGTTGGGGACTCTGTAGTCCTCACACACCCGAGGAGAGGGCCAGATCGTGAGAGATGGCCCTGGGCCGGCCGGGGTGCGAGGGATATGCCTGTCAACCTCACCTTTGGCAACCAAAGCGACCCACAGGTGGCGTGCGTTTTAGTCGGTTCGAGTTCGAGTGGGGAGGTATCCGTGGGGATTTTGCGCACGTAAAAAAAAAAAAGCGGTTAGTAGGGTAGCCAGAGCTCACTGAAAAATTTGTGCTGTCAGTGGGAAGACCAAAAGCTTGTCCAGCTTTGTCTTCTACACTGACGGCACAGAAACTCTATATTTACAGGGTTGGCAGCGTGACTGTGACTCCTCTGGTGTTACAAGCGTTCATAGGCCACAGTGACCACTTTCCATCAGGTGGGCCGTGTGCTTGTCTGCCACCTAAGTGGTATAAAAAAAAAATGGAAGATACAAACTCCATCCTAATCGCTTTTTTGGACACCAAGTTTAATAACGCAGGTATATAAAGCCGGCGGACAAATGAGTTGCACCTTACAAGTCAACGAATAAATTGCGGTCCACTACTGGTTTAAATAAATACGCGCAGAAATTGGTTTGGATGCGTTGTTGACATTTTTTTTAGTTTTATTGTAAGCTAAGGAATGTAGTCTATCGCTTCACCTCGTCATTAGTGCATACCATTCGCTCAGAATACCCCAAATAAAACTAACACGGCTGCGCTGAGCTGAAGGGAGTTCTAAAACATTCATCTTGCGGTGACATTTGTTACCTTGGTTCCTGTTCTAGACAAAAGCAATTTCTCGTAATATAAGACTACATTTGGCTCTTATATATCCATATTGTAATAATAATAGCTGTTACAATTATTTAGTACCTATTTAAGTTAACCATCTTCCAAGTACGACGGATTGCGCTATTGCTGCTGCGGCATCTGCGGAGACCCTCAAACGGTGAAAATATGATAACATAACAAACAATTACATATTTGAGCCGTTTGGGGTTGAAACGCTGGGTTCGTGGGGTCCGAGCGCACGGTCGCTATACAAAGAAATAGCAAAACGACTGGTCGATGCTTCGCGTGACCAAAGGGCTGGCTTCTTTTTCGCTCAACGGATTGGCATTGCCATCCAACGGGGCAATGCCGCCAGCCTTTTGGGCACATTACCAGTCGACATCAATGGGGAGGAATTGTTGGATTCTTAATTTGAACCTTTTGTATCCTATTTTATATTTTTTACCATCTTTTGAAATTGAATATTAAAATGTTTGAATTCATCTAAATGTTACAATAACTAAATAATAGAAAGCGCTTGGTTTAATTCCAAGGATAAATTTATATATTTCAGTTTTGTTTACCTGAACTAAAAAGAACATATTTAATTGGTAATCTGAACTTAAACTATACGTTAAGGTAATATGTGCCTAAATTTCTTTTTAAAGAATATTAGCAACCGTAATTATTTCAACCAACCAACGTACAACCGCGGTAGCCTAGTGGTTTGGGTAATGGACTGCTGAGACGAGGTCTCGGGTTCGATCCCAGGTTTCACCATGGCACACACCAATGACTTTTCGATGCTTTTCGAAGTTATGTGTGTATTTATCGCAGGTTTATAAGTGCCCGGTTAATGGCAATAGGCTCGCCACCTATTACATTGGGACCTAAACATAAACTGGC
Source organism: Eilema griseolum (assembly GCA_963662185.1). Lineage (NCBI taxonomy): Eukaryota > Metazoa > Arthropoda > Insecta > Lepidoptera > Erebidae > Eilema > Eilema griseolum. The sequence continues at coordinate 10,989,891 of OY759238.1, read as the reverse complement.
GAAATGTGGGTGCTAGCACCTCTGCCTACCCCTTCGGGGATATAGGCGTGAGTTTATGTTATGTTTATGTTATTATTTCTATTCCCTCTAACTCCTCTAGCTAAGCTAAATTGCTTGTGTTAGAAGTGGGGCCACTTCGGCAGTGGCCAGGATCCGAACCCGGGACCTCTCCATCGTAAGTACGATTCCTTAACCATTAAGCTACCGAGTCTTGAAATGAAAGTGACCTGTGTTGTAAAATATAAAAGCTGGTAGTTTATTTAATATATACTTATTCTTTATAAAACAATTCTTGGGTAAAGGTACACGTAACAATTAACAATGTGTAATTTTTTGGTAAAATATTTAATTGGCAATTGGTATTCATCGCCAATATCTGCTTTACCAATATAGGTAAGACACCATCTACACAGTCAACTGATATGAATCCGAATAATTTGATAAGTATCAGGGTAAATAAGTTACCTTATTCATACCAGCTACTGTATATTTAACATATTAATTAATAACATACTTGAGGGATATTGTCAATATCTTCGGAACTGTATACGATCTTCTATTTTGGGTGACGGAGAAAAATATTTTTTACCATTACTAATAGCAGGTTTTTGGAAATTTCCTGTTTTATCTGAGACCGAAACTGCAATTACATAGATAAAATCTTGATTAAATATTGCGTGTGTAAACAACAAAGATAACCTTCCATTAAGTAAGCAATATAATGTACCGATTTACCTTACTTTTGGTGAATACAAAATAAAAATCAAATGTAATTGTATACATAAATACATATAATCACGCCTTTATCCCCGGAGGGTTAGGCAGAGGTGATTTAACACCTACATTTCACCGTTCATTGAATTCGGTCCCACGTAATAGGGGTGAGCCTATTGCCGTCTTCCGGGCACTACTGTTGACTCACGCCATGCATCTGAGGCTGAGTCTGGGCTGTATTTATCTGTCTGATGTTAAACAGCCCTATCCCTTGTACGACACCGCATGGGAAGAGATAGGGTGGTCCAAATTCTACTCTGCCGGGAACCACGCGGCTTATGTAATTGTATAATTTAATTAATTCAGTAAAAAAAAATTGTAATGTAAATGTATATATAATGTAATTGTAATGAAAAATGTAAATGTAATTGTATAATCTAATTAATTCAGTAAAAAATGTAAAAAAAAAATAATTAAAAGGAAATTGATGGAAGTCGCTTCATTATTTTAGCCAATAAAATAATATCGGTAGTGTGTTGGACTGCTCACATTAGAAGTCTCAAAATCAATTCCCGTTCAGGGCCCAAATACCCCAGATGTGCAAAATACACATGTATTTGTTTTCTACTAAAATCCCCTTCCACGAAAATAGCTAATGCCTCAGATGGTGTGTGATTCCTTATAACTCCTTTCAGATGTACTTCGGTACTTTGTTGCTCGTGTCGGGGAATACATGTGTATTTTTTACTAGTCAGAAATAAAGATTTCCACAAATAAAAACCTACCGCAATTAAAGTCTATTATTCGATGCAAGACCTGGTGTGCAAACCACTACTGTACACTTTCACTATCGGATCTGGGGTCAAGTTTACATGACTTTCGATACATTTGGGTCACGTCACGATTAGTCGAACATTAGTTATACTCAACACATCACTCGTTTAACCCATCATCGGCCAACTGATCGGCAGGTCAATATTTGCAGCTAGTATTTACAGTTACATTCGAAATAATAGGAAGCTACCTCATTGATGCTTACTAGATGTAAATATGACCTAGATTGCGGTTTAAAGCTCTATGTTTTGTATGTTACTAGTACAAGATTAGAGATAGCTTAGTCTAATTCACACCAGAAATTATCAATCGATGTGAGGTTTCGATTGGAATTAAATCGTAAATGTATAAAACTTACCACTTTTTTTATACCACTTAGGTGGCAGACAAGCACACGGCCCACCTGATGGGAAGTGGTTACCGTGGCCTATGAACGTGTGTTAAAACTAAGAGAGTCACATTCGCCCTGTAAGCACTGAGAATTTCTGTGCCGTCAGTGTAAAAGACAAAGCAGGAAGAGCTTTTGATCTTCTCTCTAGTCAGCTCTGGATACCCTACTCACTGCGGGAACACACCACTAGGTTATTATGGCCGCGGTATTCGATAGGGCGGAGGTACTTCCCCAGTCGGACTGCTCAATTGGACGGAAATACCTTCGTGTCCTACCTCCTACAAAAGAAGATGCCAGAATTGAACTTCAGTCGAGGGTAGTTTCTCTAAAGATCCATAAGGTTAGATATAGCACCTTTTATATAGTTATTGTTGAAATAAAATGGTAGAGTTACTCAATAGAAGGATTTATTTGTTTAAAAATTTACACAATCGTAAATATGTACAGAATATCAATGGTATGTTACTTTCTTTTGGCATACTTAGCTGTCCGAAGAAGATAATGTATTTAAATATTGTGCGTTGGAAAAGCAGTCATTGTCAACATTTGATAATTTTATTACATAACGCAGTTTTCGTAAATTATTTAAAAAAATCCTTACTCCTTTTCCCGTGTGTACGAACTTCTCTGCTTGCTAATCTAGTGATAGATTGTTACTATTTATAAAAGGTCATCATTCTCGTAGTGACGAAGGGCCCTCTTTCCGTTGCCATTTAGAGTTAACAGTTGAAATCGGTGTAAAAAGTCGCTTCATCATCTCAAACGAATTCATGGACAATGAGTCCACCTTCTTCTGGTTATTTAAATTTCATTAAGATTACACCATTTAACTACTAATGAAATACCTTATTAGAAACACAAGATAAATTTCCAAACCACATTGACAAAATCATTGCTCGAAGCGGTATTAAGTTGATGATTTCACAAGATTTTGACAAGAGTAATCGCTTCAAAGAATATCATAATAAAATTAAAACAAGTCCAATAAAATGTAATACGAAACTTCCAAAAATATTTGCAATAAAGACTTTTTTTACAATACATGACGTCGTTGAGTTACGTACTATTGGTAATACGGGAGACATGCGCATTCTACAAGTTGCCGTGTATGGCGCCTCGCACTTGACGCGAACGGAATCTGCGCAAGCGCACCAATCACATCCGTCTGTTTAACCTATTAACTTCGTATTTTCTATAGTAATGATATATTTATATAGCATTACATAATGGTATAAGTCGGTTTTTATGTGTTTTTGTTTCACTTCTGTACAATAAGATATTTTAAGAGTCTTACGTTAAAAGTTTTGTAAACCATATTTCTTCACGTTCGACCAGACATCGAAGTGGAATACAGAATAAATGTGTATTAAAATTAGAAAGTAATTTAAAAGATTCGCTATGAATAATCACACATGTCATATTCTATATCCAAAAGTAAATAATGACCAAACAGCGTATCTAACTTCTGATCTGCCAATCAGCAATTTAATAAAGTTATCTATTACCTACTTACTTGAAGAATTATTGAAACATCTGGCATTGAAACCACTTTTACTAAAAGGCTAATAGAGCCTTGCCTTTGGCTACCTATGTTTATTCAATTTATCTATATAAGTACCTACAAGATTGGACAGAAAATATATACTAATGTATACTTAGTGAACTATGTAATGACTTATGTGAATTGGTTCCACATCCTCGATTAAGTTAGTATAAGTTAGCGGTGCTCACTTACACAGAGCTTTATTTTCCTAATTTTAATTAATAACAAGTTAAATTAAAATAAGGTGCAGAAAATTTGTATAATGATCATTCACTATGGATAGACCCCATGCATGGCAAGACATATACATTTTTGCTTCGGTGGCAGGCACGATCGCCGATAGCCCATAGGTTTGGTCTTGGTGGCCTATTAAGCCGTACCGACTTTAATGGCAAGTCTTAGTTGTCAATCGTTCAGGCTTCAGATGTAGGTCAGATGTGTGTTCCTAGTATAGACCTTGTCAATCCATCTAATGGATTCACTAACGAACGCAGATGTTTGCCTGCATGTTTTGAGAATAAGTATTATTTACCAGGACGTACTATCAGCGTTCATTTTCGAGGAAGAAGGATTTTTATATATATATATAGAACACGTCAATTAGACTTCGCCTTGCCTGATGGGAAGCTGAAGGCAAAGTTTCAGAAAAGAGGATCACCATTACCTAAACATACCGTGTGACAATGGTGACACTCAGCTTGACGGTCTCATCATATGCTTTTTCACGCTCCGCATAAAGGACCCGGAACTGTAGGAAGAGAGAAACACGTGAGCTGGTAATGAATTCCAGGCCTTAATGATGCAACAGAGGAAAGAGTCACCGAACCGCTTGGTTCTTGATCGGATGTTCTGCACCGTGTGCGGATGACATCTAAGACCTGCACGTGTTGTCCTGTGTAGGAAATGGGAGTGTGGGACTAATTGGAAGAGCTCATCAGAACACTCACCATGGTACAGACGGTAAAATACAGCCAAGGACGCAACATCTCTACGCATCTGTAAAGGTTTTAGGGTGTTCGTGATCTCGGGATTCCCAATGTTGCGGACCGCACGTCGCTGCAACCTGTCGAGAGCATCTAGTAAGTACTTTGCTGAACCATCCCAGAGTTACGAGCAGTATTCCACACAGGAGCGAATTTGTGTCTTGTATAGAAGACACCGCTGCTCCGGCGTGAAAAATTGTCTCACTCTTCAGGATTCCGAGTTTTCGTGAGGCTGTTTTGATGATACTTTCGATGTAATTTTTGTTATTCAGGTTGCAGCTAACATCCATACATAGGATATTGAGATTGTCCTGCAGTGGCAGTGGCGTGCTCTGAAGAGTGGGGAGAGGAAGGAAGGAGATACTTTTGCTGTCAACGCACATGCCTGCGTCTTCTTGGCATTGAACTCAACCAGGTTCTCAGAGCCCCATTGAGAAATATGATTCAGGATCCCGTCAAGCTCAGTGACAAGAAGCTGCCTTTTCTCTGCGATACCTGACTGCTTGGCCGCAGGATGTCCATGATAACTCTGATGCATTGGATGGAGCTATACGCCCTATATAGCTTTATTTCTGTTTCTTATCCAGACAACGAATGCTTGTAGCGCTCATCTTGTTAGGTATACTAAACAATTAAGGGATTTAAAATCCTTTTAATGTGTGTTCTTGTGACTGAAAAATATCTACAGTATCCATCCATTTTTCAATAACAAGAACTATGTAATAAGAAACGCATAACTAAGACTGTGATGATGATTTGCGGGTCTAAAAAGGTCATGTTGAGCTATTCTGCTTAAAACTAGTATCCTTTTGAATTTCCAGTAGATCTCAATAGATTCCCACAAAATTAGTTAAAGGGTCACTCATATGAACTTAATTACAACAATTCACATGCAACAACCAACCAATCAACCAAACATATTCTAATTTCATGTAAATGTCGCCGCAAGACAAAATGTTATCCTAATACGATTCCAATAAAGTGGCCTTGTAAGACCTTCTGGTCTGATAATAGCATTTGGTGTTGCCGTATGACTTCAACAAGTGTTCGAATTGAACGGACATCATCAATTTAGAGGTAACGAAATAATTATTTTGTTTTAAATTGTAAAGCAGACAATACTCAACACCTCAAGAATCAATAAATAATTTAGCAGTGTTTATATTTCTAACAACCATGTTTTACTTTAAAATATACAAACTTTTATGGTCAGGCATATTTAGCTCACAATACTGGCATGGTTTACAAAATGCGAGAAACATAAAAAAGATCCAGTATTTCTGAATTTTATTTTAAATGTTACTGAAGGAATTTAGATAGAGTAATCCTGTTGTGAACGTTTGATACAAAACAGTGAAACGAATCACAACAGGATTACTCTTACGCTTCATCATTTAAATTATTTCGCCTTTGTTGTTATTTAAACAGAAATGAATAAAGCTGAATTCCCTGTACTCTACTTCCGTAAACATATTTACATGCCATAATAACCTGGTTTACCTAAAAGGTACTATAAAATTGCAAGGTGCGAAATGAATTAAAAAAAAGTGTTTTGAACTGATCCACCCACGTTACTCATAAAACATGATGCATGTACAATATCGCTGCCATACACTAATAAACACACAATATGTAATTGGCATACTTCAAAATGGGCACAAACTTTATATGATTATGCTTCAAAAGCGTAACAACTCATTTTGGAATACTTCCGACATAAAAGTGGTACACAAAACATAGTTTACAAGTTACATAGGATGTACCTAACCAATAACAGTTTATCTAGCTTGCCTTCTGAGAACACCGGGTCTAACAAACACATGATAAGTTTGAATCATTGGAAACAGTAACGGTATTTGATGCGATTAAAGATAATGCATAGAATATGATTACGATTTCTTTACCATTTATGTCTTTTTTAGTCTCAATTTTAGGAATTGACTTGCTTGAAAGTAAAAGATAACTAACTCATTTTACGTTAGATACTTTCTGATAAAAGCTGTAGTGTGCGCGCGCTATTCAAAGAAATAACTAAGCGACTAATCGTCGCTTCCCGTAAACATAGGGCTGGCCCTTACCTCGCTCAAAGAAGGGCACGGTACCAGTAGAGATCGATTTGTCGACAGTCAAAGAAATTCCTCCGTGACCATGGTGCTTGCAACAGCGCTGAAATATCGGAAACTCAAAACAATGAAACGTGGTAAATATCCCGTTTATTGTGATACTGAAGTCAAAGAAATGTTTTACTTTATATCAAATATTTTATGCATTTTTTTAAAGAATACTAAAACCGAAATTACTAATATTCCCTAAAACCCCTCCAGCTAATCTAAATTGCTTGTGTTAGAAGTGGATTCACGTCGGTAGTGTAATGGCCAGGATTCGACCGTAAGGCCGACTCCTTACCCACTAAACTTCCGACCGTTACTTCTGCAAAATTATACAGTTAATATTTACATAACAATAATAAGTCTAACAAAACAGCATTCTTACAATGCCAGTGTAACATACGGCTTATCTTATGAATAACTGGAAACGGTAGCGTGTAACCGTATACACCAAATATACTTGTCAGATGAGCATTGTTTATGAAATACAAGCGTTAGGCTGAGCACTGAGACGAGTTAAGCGATTCGCTGAATCCCAGTAGTGTAAAATTTCAGCCTCAATCTATCTGTTTACGGAAATAACGCTGGGATCCATCTGTATGTAAAAAACATAGGAGGTAGGACACGATGGTATTTCCGTTCAATTGAGTAGTCCGACTGGGGAAGTACCTCTGCCCTACAGAATACCGCGGCCATAATAACTTCATGTTGTGTTCCCAGAGGTGACTAGGGTAGCCAGAGCTAACTGGAAAGTTTGTGCTCTCAGTGGAAAAACTAAAGGCTTGCCCTGCTTTGTCTTTTTTACTGACGGCACAGAAACTCTCAATGCTTGCAGGGTTGACAGCGCGAGGTGACTCTCTTGGTTTTGCATACGTCCATAGGTCACGGTCACCACTTTCCATCAGGTGGGACGTGTGCTTGTCTGCCACCTACGTGGTATAAGAAAACTTTTTACTTTACCATTGTAGTAATATAAACATGAACTATTTGTAGTAAAGTGACTTGTTATTTTGCAACTGCGTCAATGCTGTATCGTTTAATTTAGTGACATTGCGGTGTCGATACTGTTCGCCATATTGATTACTTTGATCTTGCAATGCCCTGCAGCTGTTAAAGATCCTACCAATATTGCAATCGTAAGTAGTGGTGGTAGTGTTGTTATTACGCTAGATTTACTAAAAAATCGCAACAGGAATGCGAATATGCGTGTTTTTCTATCTAAAGCATCCTGTCGCTGCGTTCATGAAAGTGAAACTATCATTGAGAGTCACTGCATTCACGAAACAATTACTGCAAGTTAATAAAAGTCTTTTTTGAGATAGTTAAATGATTACAAATAGAAATCTAAACCTTGCATTTGTGTCAGATACAATATCTAAAATCTAGAGATTTTGGATTACAAATTACCGTAATTTTGTTTCGACATAATGAAGACTAGTGATCAAATCTTCATGCATATCAACGATGAAATGTATACCTAACAGATCGGACTTTATATCAAGATCAATAATTAATTTAATTCTAACAGTTGCCTATTCTTTGACCGCATTTTCGTAGCTTTATCTATAGATTCAAATTAGTCAATTCTAGAATTATTCATTTAATGCATTTAATGGGGAAAACTAACGTTACATAAAACAGTATTGTGAGGAATTGACACGCTAGTAAATTAAGAACCTTTAGCTAACACTGAGATTTCAAGATTTTATTATATAACCTATATAGTGACTACACAAATAAATCAAAAACGCTCCTCTTCCCACCAACGCTTATCATCGTGAGGTAAGGCTCACGTTCCCGGAACAAACCGAATCACCTGCTGCGACATCAGAATGATAAATAAGACATAGGATTAATTGCTTCCTACCAAACTCGACAACACTAAATCACAACACATTAAACTGTCGCCTTTTAATCGGTTTTATCATTCCCACTGACATTTTTACCAACTTAGAGATAGGTGTAGCTGCCAGTTTGTGTTGCACGGTTGCACCAGACCGCGTTCCAAATTATTTATATAGTCTGGAGCGAGCCAGATGAATGTTACTCTGCAGACCAAAGACTAGCTGTGAGTCACGCATTGAAATTTAGAAATTCAAGCGCCTGCACTTGTGTATTGTTACTATATTTTACTGCGCCGTGTTCGTTACGCATAATTAATATGCCAGCAATAACATGTCTGCTTTAGTCTACTGTATTTAATGTGAAAATTAATGATAGATAGTATCTAGTCGCAAATACTAATCCATGACCTGGATTTTGAATTAATTTTGATAAATTAGGTTAGAGTGTATTGTGTTCACAGAATGCTGCATTCATGTAGTTCACAGCTCCCATTGCTGTAGAATGTCACATAATATAAGCTCTAGAATAATTGATTTCTTATAGTAGAATATATATAAAATTTCATGTACCTATGCCTGTCCTGTACGTCGATCACAACGTAAAAATAAATCTTTGCGTAGTTAGATCCAGCTTATTAAACATAATGGTGGCACTTCACATAGCTATTTGTGTTTGCAAAATATTTTCTGTATGCAAACATGCAAATATATACATACACACATATATACTTATATATAATCACGCCTTTATCCCCTAAGGGTCTGGCAGAAGTGAATTAACACCCACATTTCTCCAATCATTGTTTTCGGTCCCATGTAATGGGGGGCGTATTCTGGGCACTATGGTTGACTTGAGCCTTGAGCTGTATATGTGCTGATGTTAAACAGCCCTATCCCTTAGTCGCCTTGTACGACACCGCATGGGAAGAGATGGGGTGGCCCAAATTTTACTCTGCCGGGACAAACATAGTTCAAACAAAATATACTTCACAAAAATATATTCACTTCAAAGAGGTGGCCCGTGTGCTTGTCTGCCACTTAAGTTGTATAAAAAAGGTGTTACATGTGAATTGACACATTTTTTCTACTGTTAAAGATACTCTACTGGCAGTAAAGAATTTAAAAATAAAACTAAATAACTAGTCAATTGTATGAATTTGGTATTGGTCATATTTATCAAATAGGCAATAAGGCAAATGCTTTGTCAAACACAATGTCCGTCCACATTTATGGTAATTTTATTGTTTGTCAAATACAAATAGCCATGTGAAGTGCCACCATAATATTTAAAAACTACATCAAACTAAACTGAATCTATAAAATGTTATCAAATAGGTGAAGTTTAAAAGTAGTAGATATTACATAATATTAGTTTTTTTTTTATATAGAACACGTCAGTTAGACTTCGCCTTGCCTGATGGTAAGCTGAAGGCAAAGTCCCAGAAAAGAGGGTCCCCATTACTTACCCATACCGTGTGACAATGATGACACTCAGCTTGACGGCCACTCAGCTTGACGGCCCGCTTAAAGGACTCAGGACTGTAGGAAGAAGGAAACACGTGAGCTGGTAATGAATTCCAGGCCTTAATGGTGTGACAGAGGAAAGAGTCGCCGAACCGCTTGGTTCTTGATCGGATGTTCTGCACCGTGTGCGGATGACATCTAAGACCTGCACGTGTTGTCCTGTGTAGGAAAGGGGAGGGTGGGACTAATTGGAAGAGCTCATCAGAACACTCCCCATGGTACAGACGGTAAAATACAGCCATGGACGCAACATCTCTACGCATCTGTAGTCCATATATTATGTACCTAAATATAAATTAAATAGGTATAATATTTTAGTCTATTTCTTATGACTAATATACTTTGAAATGTCGTTGATTGCTATTGAAGATTTACCTACTGTTCATTTTCCATCTTATGTTTTAAATATATTCTCGTAAAGTGTTATTGCAGCTTAGCATGTTTTCTTACCTGCAGGCTAATAAGGAACCGTATTTCAAAATATAACACAGCTATGTCATCTTCACAACTCACAAATGTTCCCCTTAAAGACTTGTCCATGACCTGGTAGATTTCTTTGGTATTATTTTATGATGAACGTCGAATACGATAGTTTACTGGTTTACTGCTGTAAGATCCATCATGGGGGAGTGGCTAGAGTGGCCACACGGCTGCCTCTCGTACCGTCTGACGCGGATGATCACCGAGCACGGGTGCTTCGGAAAGTATCTGCGTCGGATGGAGAAAGAGCCAACGTCTTGTGGCGGTCCTGGGAGTGAGGGTTCTCACGCTCTGGAGAGCGTGGACCGTGGAGGTGGACCTTGCTCGCGGCGATGGTCCGCTGCGCGGATGCGTGGGCAGCCGGCGCCTCCGTCTGCGAGCAAGTAATGCTCGTGAAGGAGGAGGCGGGGCGGGAGCGGCAGCGGGAGCGACGAAGGATCGCAAGCCAAGCTGCCCGCGTACGAAGGCAACTCGGGCGTCGGAGGTCGATGAACGACCTCCGCCCCCCATGAGCGCTGGCCTGGGGTGACAGGTGGAGCCGCCTGCCACCCTGGCAGAAGCAGGCCGCGGCGGTGGCGCGCCTGGCGCGCCTCCCCGTTTCCGGGGACGAGTTGGGGACTCTGTAGTCCCCACACCCGAGAAGGGGGCCAGATCATGAGAGATGGCCCGGGGTCGGCCGGGGTGCGAGAGATATGCCTGTCAACCTCACCTTCGGCAACCAAAACGACCCACAGGCGGCGTGCGTTTTAGTCGGTTCGTGTCCGACATAACCTCTCTCACCGGCTCCGGTGGAGAGGCATCCGTGGGGATTTGGCGCACGTAAAAAAAAAAGGAGGTAATAATACGTAAAAACTGCCGCCGAGTCATAAATTGTAGCTTATTATATATCATCAGTATCAAAATAAACGGGATATTTAGCATGTTTCATTGTTTTGAGTTTCCGATCCCGTTTATTTTGATACTGATGTGAATGACCATGATAGTTAAAATACCTATTATGTATCGCTTATTAAATAGAACATATCAAATATTTAAGATTAAAATTCTGATTAAATTTTGTTGGTTTTGTTGATTGATTCAAATCACATTTTATTATTATTTTATTTTATTATTTGCAATTAAAATGAGATCTACTGCAAATCTATAATAATGATTTATTCATAAAAATCACAATGTAGCTTCACAGAATAAATAATGTTGCACATTTGTAAACATAGGATTGTTCTTCTACAATAGGTTGGTTGAGTTACTGCTCTCCTAAATAGACTATTAGTAGCCTGTATTAAGGATAGATCTATGTTAGAGATCTATCTCATCTAAGTAGCTCATGAATGAAGTAATTGGTTATGATAACAAAAAAATATTTTCATGGCGGTTAGATTCGAAACCAGTACATAAAACCTCGGTGTTTCTCTTACTTGTACAAATATTTATAACTGACACGACTAATCTTGGATGATAAGTAACTACTGTTAGTATTTCTGACTCCCAACCCCAAATGCAACAAAAGTGTAGCGAGATACTAGAATGAAATTTACTATAACATATTGTGTTTACTCAGTTCACCTTGTGTTAGTTACGGTATTGCGTTCCATTTCCAGCTGACTTGATTTATGTGCTCCACTCTCAAACACATAACATTAACAGGTGATGTCAAATGGTTTACGATGTTTTACAAACAAAAGACACTAACTAGAGGATTGTGGAGAACATCACAATATTTGCAATTTCATTTAGACAGTGTTTTTTCTCATTATAATGATCTCACTACCTTACTCCTTAAGGTAAGGAGTAACTACCATCTATAATTTGACGAGAGGTTAAAGAGCTTGGAAAGCAAATTATGTTTATAGAGAAAATTAGTTTAATATATTTTTGATCAGTTTTAAATGTTATGTGGGTTTAAAAACGCCACATTGATCGATTCTACTAAAAAATTTGTAGATTCCTATAAAAATCGTAAAAAGGCCGCTCATTTGAGCTGAATTACAACAAGCTTAAAATTCATTTTTAAATTTACTAAGCAAATTCTAATTTCGTGCAAATATTGTCGCATGACAAATATTATCCTGATACAATGACAATAAAGTAATCTTTTTAGACCTGCTGATTTTACGAAACAAATAGAATTGCCGATACTCAAGAATTACTGCACAATAATCAAATGCTTATCATTCATCAAATACTAACTTCATTATGTCTACCATTATACCTACTTTAAAATGACAACCAAATATTCTGGGCTAGGCATTCCTTATTTTATTTATTTTTGACTTTATATTATACCAGGTACCTGTCTGGTGATCAGGTAAACGTAGAATAAAAGACAAATAGTTGAGATTTTCTAAATAGAACTATATGCCACATTTCTTGTGAGAAGCGCCAGCGCATGTAGCAGAGTAAGTACCAATATGACGAGTATTAACGCTCTAGTCGAGTCACCCTCGCAAACCCTGTTCAATTGAAAGTTAGGTGCTCACTTTTGTTACGCTCTTGCAAAACACTCACTCATATTTGAATAACTAAACGTGGATACCTTATGAGGACATCACTAGCATTCCGGTATTGCATTATGATAATGTGCCATTTTCATTGTGCACATCGTGGTCGTGCAAACCGCAGCACGCGTCCTCACTGGCGCCGCTGTTGCTTGCAAATATCAAAAGTCGCAAAGCACATTGACAATATAGAATTGATTTTCAATCTTATTCTACAGGAGAAAAGAAGGAATTTTAATCAATATAATAAAATATCACTGCACGCAATCCAAACGCTCCTTATGCCAATAAAGACAATCAAGCTGAACTGGGTTCATTGACTTAATAGGGAAATATGTTAATTACCATAGAACCATTAGAGTATGAACAATGACTTCATTTTATTGTAGCACAGGTAAAGACAATGATATGAGAAGGAATCCGCTTCGCTGATGTTTATCAAAAATATTTGGTATTAAGTCACGCGTGTGGGATATGAATTGGTGTTTTTATGGTAATGTTATGACGGTAATAGAAACCCAGCAGCGCAGTCAAATCGATCAAACAATGAGTGGTTTCTATACATACTACCTACCACAGAACAAACCTAACTGTTAACATTGTTTTAAATATTTTTTAAATTTTTTTTTATACCACTTAGTTGGCAGACAAGCACACGGCCCACCTGATGGAAAGTGGTTAACGTGACCTATGGACGTCTGTAACACCGGAGGAGTCACAGTCGCGCTGCCAACCCTGTAAGTACAGAGTTTCTGTGCCGTCAGTAGAAGACAAAGCAGGACAAGCCTTTAGTCTTCCCACTGACAGCACAAATTCTCCAGTGAGCTCTGGCTACCCTACTCACCGCTGGGAACAAAACACGAAGTTATTATAGCCGCGGTATTCTGTAGGGTGGAGGTACTACCCCAGTCGGACTGCTCAATCGGGCGGAAATACCGCCGTGTCCTACCTCCTATAAAAACGTATGAACAAATATTATTCAACAAACTAAAGGTGGCGTAAATAACTTATTTATAAAAATATTGTTATGAACCTTCAATTTTAGAATTTGTAGCTTCTGGATCAATGATATTGAATGATAGTTTTTAGATTAAATTTTAGCTTTCCATTAGGTGACCACATATAAAAAATATGTCTTATGAATGATAGTTGTAGTTTACTGTAAACGCCCCTACTTGTATCTCCTTCGGATCCTTAAAGTACAGAACCAGCAAAGAAACACGGCGCGAAGCTAGCAACTCATTTGCACAAATGTGTGGACTGATCGAAGGTCGGAAACTTCCTAGTGACTGGCATGTCAAGCTATTTCATGGCTTTCCTCCAAGAGATGACTGACGTACGTCAGGAGATGAAGTGTTGGCCGCTCCAGCCTGAAACTATATTGCTTGTCATTAATCAAACAGTGATCTTCTAGTCACTCATGAACTCTGAAGTGCCTAAAATCTTGCAGATTCGTGCGAATACATTTCTTATAATAGATATGAAAATTAGTGAAACATAAAATAAAATTTGATTAGAAATTGATTTCTACATTTTACTCGATCGAAAAAATTAATCATCTTTTTGGCATTAAATCATTATAATATGTGAGCAGGTACAGAAATACATAATATATTTCATTTGAATTTCTAACTGGTTGTACCTGTTAACCACTTGGATGTATCTATCTGTTGTCTCCGCGAAGCTTTCTTACGTAATTTATACATCTCAGAAATAAGTTGTAGCCGTACATCCACAATTACCGGTTCTATCTTTCACGTTTGTTCCTGACAGGCAAAGGACATGTTCAAAAGAGGCGCATTTATCACTACCATGAGCTCAGTATTGATATGCAAGACGGACTGTAAATACCGCGTAATTTAAATCCCTCTGTTGAAATCCCGTGGGTGGTAGGCCATCAATCCTGTGGGAATTGCAACCTAGTGTTAATTATACAACATTTATCCTGTCTCTTAGTTACCGTTTCTGTGATTGTTTGTGCACGATTCGTACAGTGTGGGTTGGTTGCGCCGAAGTGGAAACTGTATTTTTGACACGGAAACCCACTCCTTTTATACCCGTCTCCTCTCCCGCACGAATCATAGATATGGCTTCCGTCCGCCATTTGTGAAATATAGACACTCAGTCTCGCTTTGAACTAGCCAGCGTAAAGGCGATCGCGCGCGCGCGTCTCTCAGAAATGAATAATATTTGTTGTATTTTAACCGCTTCATAGACCTTTACCGATCGGATGGTGCCTCTCGTGTGTTCCTCAAGGGATCTAGTGACGCTGACGGCAGCTCCTGAGCAAGGAAGAGAAGATCCGTGTACCGGCTGCGATGAAAAACACGTGGGTCGTGAAGGTTAGTGCATCCTCTCCTAATTTCTCGGGCTGCATTCACTGCCTGGATCGAATCCGCGGCAGCCCGGCCACCTGTCTTGTTTTGTGTGTAAAGTGTCAATAGAACAGTTATCTGCTTCCCCGCAATACAGTCCACTCGCACACGTTGGCCCACGCGCCAACATTTTTTGGTCCGGATCGAGCCGGATTCTTAGCCGTAGTTCGTATTTTGTTATTATTCTAATGGGAATGAGCGCACCGCACCTAAGTGCCTGGTTATTTTAGTAGAAAACCCCGCATCCAGACACTTAGGCTTAGAATTTGTTGTCCGTTCGCCGCTGGCTCGCATTGTACCTACCTAATACATAAATAGGTTAGGTATCATATCAACACTTAATCGTAGTTCACAATTTTCGCATCGCACCTAAGTGCCTGGTTATTTTAGTAGAAAACCCCGCATCCAGACATTTAGGCTTAGATCTTAGGTATACTCAGACACCCTAGTGCATAGGCACAGTGTAATACCTAACGCATTTGGCTTTGTTTTGTTTTTTTCAATTACGTTGTTCTCGGCTCACGTCGTATTTGCCTAGTACCTGCGTGGGTAGACACGTGGCTGTGCCTACCTCGCTCGCATCTCATCCCAATTCATACGAAAGTATTTTAATTTGAATAGATATTACGCAATACTTAATCTCGGAAATAATAGTTGAACCTAGACAGCGACCATCGCGTAGGTACGTACGACCTTGTTGCTATGCGCGTTTGTTCAAGCGTGCATTCACAGTTGTAGGTACCTACCTATCTGCCGAGTGTCGCTCGCGCCGCCTCGCTGCTCTGTACCGCTAGGATTAAGTCATTTCATATTTAATTGTAAACATGTCCCCAAAGGTTGATAAGACCGGTAAGGTTCAATTGAAACTTTTATACGCTAAAAAAGAAATGATTTACTCTCGCGTACAATCGATTTATGATAGTGCACTCAAAACCTCTGATTTGGTCATCAGAGATTCGTTCTTGTGTTCTATAGAAAACTTAGATAGTCTACGCGCGGATTTCGAAACCTTAGTGCATGACATCAACGTTTTAGAGTTGAATTTGGATCCCGATTACTCAGTGAGTTATCAAGCCTTGTCGTCGTTTGACGATTTGTATTGTCGTATCAAGCGCGTCGCGAGGAGTTTGGAGAAGCCGTCTGACCGACCCAACCCCACTCGCGACCGACCTAAGTTGCCACCAATTCAAATACCCGAGTTTGATGGTAACATTCGCAATTGGTGTCGATTTATAGATAGTTTTGAGAATACAATAGATAAGAACGATTCGTTGACAGATCACGAAAAATTGCATTATCTCGTTGAAAAATTGACTGGTAAAGCTATAACCGCTTGCGCTGGAATTACGTTTAGTGCCGGGAATTATAATTTAATTTTAAATACTTTGAAAGCTAAGTATGAGGATAAAAGATCGGTAGCTAACGCCTATTTAGATCAGATGTCTGATTTGAAATCTATTACGGCATGTAACGATCAAAACTTAGAGAAATTTCTAGATACTTTCGCGTCAGCTGTTCGCGCCGTAAAGAACTTGAAGATCGATGACCTCTGCGACTTCGTATTTTTGTATATGGGTTTAAAGAAATTAGATTCCGAAACCATTCGTTTGTTTGAGTCGGATCATCGCGGCAGTAAAATTCCTAAGTTCGAAGACTTAGAAAGTTTTGTTCGCGAGCATATAAAGGTATTGCAACGCTCTTCATCGAAACATGAAGGCGCGAAGAAGGTTGTTACTTCTGAACGCAAAATAGATGCGTCATCGAAGTCACTGAGGTCAACCCATACTTATGTTAATACCGCACCAGCACGTGTACAATCACCTGTTTGCTCTTTGTGTAGCACTCATCATTCGCAACTGTACAGGTGTCCTGGTTTTCTAAAATTGTCGCCTAGTGATCGTTATAAATTTGTTCGCGCTAATAATTTTTGTTTTAATTGTCTCGGTACTAAACACCGCGTTGTTTTATGTAATAGTAGAAATAGTTGTCGCAAATGTCAAGCGAGACACCACACTTTGCTTCATTTTGAGAATAGTAATGCCGCATCCAATGTGAGCACGGTTGGCTCGTCGAGCGGTGACACACGGCAGCCTGCGCCGCAGCCGCAGCCCGCGCTCGCGCGCGCTCCAGCCCGCCCGGTGACCGCCGCGGATGACGTCACCTTGTGTTCGTTCTCCGCTAGTGCTGCACTCACTACTGTGTGTCTTGCGACCGCTCGCGTTGTTATTGTTGATGCATTAGGTAAGCCGCGCATTGTTCGAGCGCTGTTAGATGGCGCTTCGCAAAGTAATTTTATTACTCAAGATTGTTGTCGGCGTCTTGGTTTCAATGTTGATAAGCGTTCAACCCGCTCAGTGGTGAAGGGTTTTGGAAGCTTACAGTCAGCTGTTCGTGGCACCGTTAAAACAAGGTTTAGATCTCGTTTTAATAATAATATTTGGTTTGACATGGATTCGCTCGTTATAGATAGAATAGCTGAACAGTTGCCTACCGTCCCGGTTGACACGTCTTTATTAACGAAATTTAAAGATTTGCCTTTAGCAGATGAGACTTACGCTGTTCCTGGAGTCGTCGATATATTGATCGGCGCTTCGATTCTCCCGCACCTCCAGCTATCACGTAAGGTTCAAGGGGGACCGACGTACCCCGCTCCGCACGCCCTGGAAACAGTTCTGGGTTTTGTTATAATTGGTTCCGCACCCGCTTCTATAGATAGTTTTAGTCACTCGACTGCTTCGTTCTGTTGCACCGTCGAGCCGCCACTGGAGTCTACCATCCGCAAGTTTTCGCTCGGTGGCTCCCGTGTATCCGCTGAAAAACGTCTTTGTTTGGAACGAAAGATGCAGGCGTCCCCAAAGTCGAAGCGGGCCTATGATGAGGTTGTTAATGAATATTTAGATAAAGGTTACATCTCACCTGCGCCTACGGACACTGGCGGGACCCAGCCTTCGTACATTATCCCGCACCGCGGAGTTATTAGAGAAGATAAGCTTACTACTAAAACTCCGCGTAGTTTGGATGGCAGTGCTAAGACTAGCACTTCCGTGTCGCTTAATGACATTTTGTATTGTGGTCGGAATCTTTAAGGTAATTTATTTGACATAATTGTAAATTTTCGCATTAATATTAGTAGAATTTTAGCTTTTAGGACTCAACAGTCGCTTTGTGTTGGGCCCACTCTTCGCCCCATCGTTGGGACACATTCGTCGCTAATAGAGTGGCAAAATTCAATCTGAATTGGCGCCACATAATCTCTTTCACGTTGCTGGCACCGACAACCCAGCCGATTGTCTCTCTCGTGGATTGCTTCCTTCGCAAATTTTGGATCACCCGTTGTGGTTTGGTGGACCGTCCTGGATTCATGCCGCGTTAGATGGGTGGCCAGTTAGTCAATTCAATCCCACTACGGTTTCCGAACCACCCGAGGAGAAGAAGCACTCGCTTGTTGTATCGGTCCCACGTGAAGAGACCCTTATTTTGTTGTTGGCTAATCGCGTCTCGTCTTGGTCGAGACTGTTGCGTTGTGTTGTTTGTTCGCCTCTGCCCGCTGCCTAGCCAGCAGTAGGCACGAGCTCCAATCTAGGTTTATATTTTAGTTGTTATTTCCCAAACCTAGATTTAGATTAGACTTTAGATTTGTTTCGCATTTGTCGTTTCGAAGGTAACCCTTCAAGCCGGGGGGAATGGTTGCGCCGAAGTGGAAACTGTATTTTTGACACGGAAACCCACTCCTTTTATACCCGTCTCCTCTCCCGCACGAATCATAGATATGGCTTCCGTCCGCCATTTGTGAAATATAGACACTCAGTCTCGCTTTGAACTAGCCAGCGTAAAGGCGATCGCGCGCGCGCGTCTCTCAGAAATGAATAATATTTGTTGTATTTTAACCGCTTCATAGACCTTTACCGATCGGATGGTGCCTCTCGTGTGTTCCTCAAGGGATCTAGTGACGCTGACGGCAGCTCCTGAGCAAGGAAGAGAAGATCCGTGTACCGGCTGCGATGAAAAACACGTGGGTCGTGAAGGTTAGTGCATCCTCTCCTAATTTCTCGGGCTGCATTCACTGCCTGGATCGAATCCGCGGCAGCCCGGCCACCTGTCTTGTTTTGTGTGTAAAGTGTCAATAGAACAGTTATCTGCTTCCCCGCAATACAGTCCACTCGCACACGTTGGCCCACGCGCCACCATGGGTGTTTGCTGTATTAACAGTAGTATTCCTGGACTTATTTCCTTGACTCTTCACGTTGAAAAATTGAATAGTGTTACGTTTAACGGAATTTGAATCAGGTTGATAATCTTTGTTGATTTTGGCACAAATATACCAAAATCAACAAAGATTACAACACAAGTCTCAAGAGTGCGAACGCTTAAAAGGTTCTCAAAATAGCTTGTATTGATGACGAATATTGTAATTTTCGATTACATAAATGTTAATTGATTGCAGGCTATTCCAAATATTTTACTTAAGTAAGAATGCCGCAATACATAAATATATGATTGTCGAACAAGACGATTAAGGAATGGGGAGAAAAGTACAACATTTTTAATATAATATAAGGAAATAATATTTTAAAATTAATGATAACTCCCTCACTAGAGGATGAAAACTATTGCGGACTCAACAATCAATTATGACCTAAGTTATGAACTGTTATAGATTTTAACCTAAGAAATTTTCCCTTGCGATGGCGGGACAGGCCATTAGTGTTGGTATAAGTACTCGAAAGCTTCTTAGGTATAAATAGCGTTGTAAATTGAACCTGTATCATGAGTACGTACATCAATTTAATCGCTATAAAAATCATAATTAAGCGTATTATTTCCATACATTGACGTGTTACACGGCACAGGTTTCGCTTCAATGTGAGAATCATGTTTATAGAAAAGTGGATCTTTATTGAGCGGTGAAAGGCATGTGGTAGTACATGGGTAGTACTGATATCTTAGCATTATAGGTGGTGGAGTGCCCGAGCTGGGACATTTGTTGTAATTTATGCTTGTTAGGGCGAGGTGACTGAAGGCTCGGTCCCAACACGACATGTTAGAGCAAATGATAATCTAATCATTCGTTAGCAATATTATTGTACACCTACAAGAGATTAAATGTTCTACGCTAGAATACAAATTTCATCGTAGAATATAATTCTGGCCTGGAATATTCGATCTCGTGTTTCTTTTTCTTCCAATATTTTTATAAATTTCCGTTTTCTACTCGTTTTTTTATACCACTTAGGTGGCAGAGAAGCGCACGGCCCACCTGATGGAAAGTTCATCATGCATCCACAGCTTGCACTCCTGAGCCAGGGATTTGCTCTCCTACGCCTTTTCATCGTCGACGGCCATCTGACCACACTCCTCGGCAACAAAGCCTGCGCCAAGTCCACTGCTGTTAATTAGCAGGTGTATCGGTTCACAGGCAAGGTTGACTTGGACTTCGAAGACCTCAGTAACCCAGGTTATAATTAATGTTTTCTACCATAACTTTACTATAAATTAATTTTCTTTTATCGACACAAAATATAATGGCCATCCAGTTGTCAGCAAACTCCCGGCGCCGGTCAGTGTATCTATTATGTACATATTGTTACGTTCCATTTATAACTACTGCAGGTATTGGTCTTGATGTGGTTTCATATATCATTATAGCAGAAATATGACACCTTAATCCAAATAACGTAACAAGTAACCAATCATCATATTACAACATCGACATCTATCATTTGAGGAAGTCTTTTTCAAGGACATGAAAAGCGGGTATAAATTCTAAAACGGTGATAGCATTAGGTTTTAAGCATTGAATTATTTAAATTTCATAAGTCCCAGCCCAAATACTAAAATTAGTAGATACATATAATCACGCCTTTATCCCTGGAATGTTAGGCCGAGGTGAATTAACACCCACATTTCATCAATAATTGTATTCGGTCGCACGTAATAGGGGGTGAGCATATTGCCGTATTCCGGGCACTATTGTTGACTTGAGCCATGCATCAAAGGCTGAGTCTGGACTATATATATTTGTCTGATGTTAAATAGTTCTACCCCTTAGTCGCCTTGTATGACAACGCATGGGAAGAGATGGGGTGGCCCTAATTCTACTGTGCCGGAAACCACGCGGCAATTAATAAGCCATAAGTAAAAAGAAATGTAACGTGAGTTCATCATGCCCTCGACTTATTGTTACAGGAGGCTTTCACACACATCACAAAAAACACAAGACAAACGTTGTTACACCTACAGTTGAAAATACATTTTAATAGCCCAACCGTAACTATAAGAATACAGCTATTGCTGCTGACTGGTGGACATACTGGATGCGTAATGTGGAGGACCAGACGAAATGGCTCACATTGGATGAGGCCTATGTCCAGCAGTGGACTGCGTTGGGCTAATTTAATTGATTGATGGATTGATATCGCCCACTGTTAAACCATTGTAAACTTAACATTGATAATATACATCATAAATCCATATGAAGGAAGCATTATATATGTATATATATGTGCAATTTCTGTATGAATCTATATGTGTTTCTATTCGTAGCTATTGCCTACAACAATTGGCTACCATACTCAGAACAGAAATTGCATGGATAACTGTCAGAAATTGCAACTATATACAGAATGTAGGTACTACATATAATGTTAACGGGACTTAACACGATCATGGTATAGGTACATACATACCTTTGGTTTGCCTGACCGAATAGGGATTCTGTGATTGTGGTAAGTGACGGTACATGGAGAAAACAAAATAAAAAAGTTTCGAGAATGTGCGGGTAGAGGAAGAATCTTCTACATCACGAACTCGAAGACGGCGGGTGTGCACCGTTGAGCCAGTCAGCCTGTGACCACGGCCGGTGTAATCTGGTCAAAACGTCAGGCAAATCAAAGGTATGTATGTACTTATACCATGATCGCGTTAATTCCCGTTAACATTATTGTATATTGTAGAACGTGATTGTTTAAAAGTTATTATATACAGGATGTGCACAAATACAGTATACATGAACTCGCAAAATTTGCACAAATATGCGATATTAAGTGCCGCTATGAGTATACATCACGCATATCTGGAACGGTTGAATTCTCCTTTACGACTATACCATTGATAGTTACAATGTATGTACAAAGTAGCTCAACATGGTTTATATTAGCCCTTCATAGCATGATAACGGCCAACTTAATTTATATATTTACTTGCAACAACCTGTACGTCAATCCGGATACAAAAACGTACTCAGATTTTGATTGGCACAATCAAAAAATGTATTATTGCAAAAAATGATATTTGAGAATTTCTAAATCAGAAGCAATCTACTTTACTTGGAAATACCTGATATGCGGTAAACGGAAGTTCCTGAGTGAAAATAAAGATCCGGTTGTCGAAATTGTGCTTTTTATAATACATACCTGTCTGTATTTTTATATATAGATACATATATTTTGGTGGCACTTCACTTAGCTATTTGTGTTTGCTATTGGGCGTTTGTTGACTTTGCAAAATATTTGACGTACCTATATGCCTGGGGGGCAAAGTTGTTCGCGTCCGTAGGAGCTACCTAACCACTTCCCTACACGTGTCCCCTGGGTGGTGCTAAAGAACAACATACGCCGAGTCGTAGGCGGCGGTCAACTAACCTACTAGGCAGGCCTAACGGCCTGCTCCTGTAGAGGTAGGAAATGACCTCTCCAAACCGTAAACTCGCGGTCATGTGTTGTGAGAACGGTGGTCTTGGCTTAATCGCCTGGGCCATGAGGAAGACAACCTCCATAATAAATTACCCCAATCCTAAGGTGGGAACCGCGCCGACAGGATGAATGGCTGAGGGAACGCAGTCTCTAGCGCCAACCTCGGTGAACTGGCCACATCGTTGTATAGTGCCTTCTCACAGGAATGGGCGTTACCCTGTGAGTGACCAATAATTCGACCCTACTCGTGGGAACAATAATGAAGTCTAATAATCCCCCAAAAAACCCTCAACCACAACACAAACTGTTAACTCAGCAAGTACTCCACCCAAGCTTATTTAACAGACAACGATCGTCATCTCTCTCCGACATAGGAAGGTCAACACAAGGCAATGAAACGGATAATGCAGAGGAACCAAATGAAAAAAGTAACCAGCCGGAAGTAAGTTCAATGGAAGACACCCCCCAATATCCTGCTCCTCCACCATGGCAAAGGGTACCATCACCCAACGACAGAAGCAGAAAGAAAAGAAAACTCTGCAGCTCTCCGCCGGAGGCTCAGAGTACCGCCACGAAAAATCGGTTCAGCACCTTACCTCTAGACCCAGCTGACGAATCATCCGTCACCGTCCAACCCAAACCTAGCAAACCTCCGCCTATCGTTCTTAATGGTATAGAGGATGTTACCGAGCTATCGAAGCTTCTTCAAACCGTCAGCAGCAAAGAAGAGTTCAAATTCAAGCTAATTAACAAACACATACTCCATATTCTTGTCAACACTGCTGAGGAGTACAAGAAAATCATAACGGTCATAAGAGATAATGGTCTCATAGGACATACATTTACCCCTAAAGACTCCAAATGCTATCGTATTGTCATAAAGGACCTCCATCACAGCACTCCCCATGAAGCAATATCAGAAGCCATTGAGGTAACCAACAATAAAATTAAAGGTGAAATCATCAATGCACGATACGGACCCGACAAGAAACCTACATCGACGTTCTTTGTAAACCTTGAGCCCAGTGCTAACAACCCTGCAGTCAAAAACATCGTTCACATATTCAACCAAAAAGTTAAGATAGAGGATCCTCGTAAGTCAAAAAGTATCGTCCAATGCCAACGTTGCCAGCGCTATGGGCATTCAAAAAATAATTGCATGAGACCATTCAGGTGCGTCAAATGCGGGGAAGGTCACAAAACCTCCGAGTGCAAAAAGATAGATAGATCTTCACCTGCTAAATGCGCTCTCTGCTCTTGCGACCACCCGGCTAACTACAAAGGGTGTGAAATATATAAAGAAATCCTTGCCCGACGAAATAAAAATTCTACCCCAAGGGAAACTCGACCCGCCCCAGCAACCTTAACTCTGCCTACTATCCCAATATGCTCTACCTCAACAATAACCGAAGGAACCGAAAAACCCACACACCAACGCACATACGCTGAAGTTACCGATGGCAAGAATACCCAATCAAATAAACAATCCTACAACAAGCTGGAAGATATCCTACTCAAACAAAGCGAGAAAATGGATCTCCTAATACAACAAATAGGCTCCTTAGTGAGTCTTATCACCACTCTCGTCTCTAAACTTACAAAATGACTTCCCTACTCATTGCTACTTGGAACATCAACGGCCTTGCCCCTAATAAAAACGAACTTGAGATGCTCATCAAATCCAATAAAATTGACGCTTGCCTTATTTCTGAATCGCATACTTCAACAAGAAGCCGAATATGCATCCCAGGATATTCCGTGTATTTCACCTGCCATCCTGATGGTGGGGCCCATGCTGGCACCGCAATAGTAATCAAAAACAGTGTGAAGCATTGGCTCTTGGATTCCACAACGGCCCCCTATCTTCAAGCCACGACTGTAAGGGTGGAAGACCGATCGGGACCCCTTAATCTTTCTGCGGTATACTGTCCTCCACGCCACACCATAAAGGAGAAAATGTTTACTGACTTCTTCAAGACACTGGGCAACCGATTCATTGCTGGTGGTGATTGGAATGCCAAGCATTCATATTGGGGATCTAGACTAACAGTCACTAGAGGGCGTGAACTGAAAATGAGTATAGACGCAAATCACCTATTAGCTATGTCAACCGGGGAGCCTACATATTGGCCCACGGACCGCAATAAAACACCTGATCTGCTAGACTTTTTTATCGCAAAGGGTATCAGCGTACAGAACACCCTCATAAAGTCGAGTCTCGATGGTAGCTCTGACCACTCGCCTGTCTTACTAACAATTAGTCCAGGGGCCATACCCAGTGACACTCAGACTGACCATCTCCACAATCACAGAACTGATTGGAGATGCTTTCGGGAGTTCCTGGACTCAAATATAAACCTCAATGTCCCACTTAAAACCAAGGAGGAAGTGGATGACGCGTGTTTACACATCACAAACCTGATCCAAGTGGCGGCTTGGTCTAGTACTCCTGAACTGAAGAATCCATCGCATGGGGTACCGATCCCTCTTGTTGTCAAGAAGAAAATCGCTGAAAAACGTCGCCTTCGCAGAATTTGGCGGACGTCCCACAGGCGCGCGGATAAAACCAGATTAAACCGAGCAATCAAAGAACTCAAAGATCTTCTGGCTGATGCTGCGAACGAATCCCTCAAACAGAGATTGGTTAAAATGTCTCCAAATGCTAATGGAACCCACAATCTCTGGAAGGCAACTAAGTACCTCCCACAGCCGCAACAGTGCTCTCCGCCTATTAGATCCGGAAACAAATGGGCACGAACTGACCAAGAAAAATCCCAGGTCTTTGCTACATACCTAGCTGGAGTCTTTAAACCCAACAATACGGATGTTCCTGAAGATCCGGAAATAGATCAAGTCCTAAGGCAAGATCTACAACTATGCCTGCCGTTAAGGTCTACCTCACCAAGGGAGATAGCAAGCGAAATAGCCAAAATGGACCCTAACAAAGCACCTGGATTTGATTTGATCACCCCCCGGATACTGAAAGAGCTCCCTAGGAGGTGCGTCGTCTTTTTGACCATTCTTATAAACGCCACACTGAGAACCTCACATGTTCCTGCACTCTGGAAAACATCTCAAATCGTTATGATCCAAAAGCCTTGCAAGCCTCCTAACGAAGTCTCTTCTTATCGGCCTATTAGTTTGACGCCAGTGTTGTCAAAATTATGGGAAAGGATCATCCTCTTACGATTATCCCCCTGCCTAGATATGGACCACGTGATACCTGATCACCAGTTTGGCTTCCGGAAGCACCACTCAACCATAGAACAAGTCCACAGAGTCTATTACACAATTAGTCAGTGTCTGGAAAAGAAGGAATACTGTTCGGCTGCATTTCTCGATATACAACAGGCCTTTGACCGGGTTTGGCATAAGGGGCTACTCTGCAAAATTAAAAACTTCCTTCCACACTCCTACTACCTGCTGATGGACTCTTACCTGAGTGACAGAAAGTTTCAAGTCAAGCTTCGTGACGCAAGATCTTCCCTCTTCGACTGCAGAGCAGGAGTGCCCCAGGGCTCAGTACTTGGTCCGGTGCTTTACAACATATTCACTAGTGACTTTCCCCAGTCGCCCGAAACAACTGTAGCAACATTTGCCGACGATGCAGCCTTCCTCAGTTGTAACAGTGATCCAATTGAGGCGAGTAGACTGTTGCAATCTCAGCTAAATGCCACCAGTGCTTGGCTTACCAAGTGGCGCATAAAAGCAAGCGCCCCAAAGTCTCACCACATCACATTTACCCTAAGACGTGAATCCTGCCCCCCGGTCATCCTAGGCCTCGACACACTGCCCCAATCAACCTGCGTTAAATACCTAGGATTTCACCTGGATCGAAGGATGACATGGAAAGATCATATAAAAACGAAGCGCAATGAAATTAACCTGAGATTTAAAAACCTACTCTGGCTCCTCGGTAGACAGTCTGCCTTATCCCTATCTAACAAGCTAAGGGTATATTGCTCCATAATAAAACCAATCTGGACATATGGTGTCCAACTGTGGTCGACAGCCAGCAAATCTAACATCATGTGCCTGCAGAGAGCTCAAAACAATATTCTAAGGGTACTTTCCTCTGCACCCTGGTATGCTCGCAATTCGGAAATCCACGAATACCTGGGAATCTCAACCATCCTGGATGAAGTCAAACAATACTCAGCCAACTACAGGGACCGCTTGACAACTCACCCAAACCCGTTATCCAGTATGCTTTTGCAGCCAAACCCGATTGGAAGACTCAAAAGATCCAACGTGTTGACTTAATAAGGGGAGACGGAGCAGTGGCTCTGAATCACCAAACGCCAAGCACTCACAACTTACCTGATTATAGTCTAGATGACTGATCGCAGGTCCATGCGAAGAAAAAAAAAAAAAAAAAAAACCTATATGCAAACATGTAAACATATAGACAAACACAGTTTACTTCACAAAAAGAATTCATTCACATTTTGGCAACTGTTAAAGATACGCTTCTGGCCGTAAAGAATTTAAAAAGAAAACTAACTAACTTGTCAATTGTACGTATTTAGTACTGGTCTTTTTTGTCAAATAGGCAATAAAGCAAATACCTTGTCAAATACACATCACATGTCTTGATCGCAAAATTCTCCCTTTGTTCAGAATTAAGCTAGCTAAATGACTGTAGTAGGCATATCTCGTTCCTCAAACCGTAATATACATTATTGCATGATAAAGTCGCACTCTGAGGTGAAGGCCTCGGATGTAAACGTCTCTAATGCAGAGGTGATGATGACTATTGTACGATAAAGTATGTTTAAAAAATACTTACCTGAAAGATTTTATGGGTAGTATTTCAATACCTTGTGATATATCATCTTGGTAACAGATACTCAATAATTATATGTGAACGTCTGGCTACTTGCCGCCGCGTGGTCGCCGCTCTTCCCATGCGGTGTCGTACATAGCTAACTAAGGGATAGGGCTGTTTAACATCAGACAGATATATACAGCCCAGACTCAGCCTCAGATGCGGGACTCGAGTCAACCATAGTGCCCGGAATACGGCAATAGGCTCACCACCTATTACGTGGGATAGAATACAGTTATTGGTGAAATGTGGGCGTTAATTCACCTCTGCCTAACCCTCCGGGGATAAAGGCGTGATTTTATGTATGTATGTACGTATGTATGTTTTGCTAAATAGACGAGTAGGTACTTTGATTTTCTTCTTATATATACCACTTAGGTAGCAGACCACCCGACCCACCTCATAAGAAGTGATTACTGTGGCTTATGGCCGTATGCAACAATAGGGGCGTTACACTCACGCGTAGATTATAATAAATCTGCCTAAATAAAAAAAAATATATTTTCTTACTAATAAATTGAACAATAATCATTGACCTTGAAATTGTCTTTGAGCAACATTTAATGAATCAGAATCCCACGCGGTACAAAAACTTTGTAGGAATTTCATACACGTACTTGTACTCATAGTTGTTCCAGGTATGAATGTATTCACGAAGTGTATTACGACAGTTCATCACTTATTTACAATTCAATCTACATCAAACGTGACAATTATGATACAGATGTAGTGTAATAGAGATGGGATTTAGAAACGTTTTATAGGCTGAGTGTAATCAAACCTTTACCAGAGGCAGGAAAAGAGGAAAAATTAAATTTGCATATGAATATTTGCACGCTAATATGAGGTAGCATTAAAACAAACTATGTACGGTGAGTGGTATCAGATTTCACTTTCAGGCTAGGTGTTATCTTAATGAAATGCTTTGAATACATATCTCTAATAGACTTGCTTCAGTCCACTTACTAGTAAATATAGACGGGAAGTGAATTATAAATTAACATGCAGTTAGAATGAAGGTGTATATTAGAGTCAGAAATAATATGCAGGTATTAACTTGGATACTTTTTTATTCGAAGAACATAAGATCATTCATATGATAAAATGGCATGTACTAAATTAATAACATAAAATAACTATAACCCACACATCTAATGGTTCATAAATATATACAAAATAGGGCAGTCTTATTTCTATTGGATATTTGATGTCAAAGAAGTCAGGCCATTTCTATACAAATGGAAAATTAACACTGTAGACCTAATATTAAATTTAGAACACGACATAATATAAAATTCGGGAATATAAGGCACATTTATTTTTCTCTATTATTTGAATCGGTATAGTTAAGGCCTACTTCATAAATATTAACATCGGGTTTAACAACTTTATTTCAAATTTGCGTTTTTTAACGAGGTCTGACTTAGATCTAATATACCGTATACTTTCGATTTTCTAATCACCGATTTCATTCTAAATTTTATATTTCAATTCAAATTTTAGCACATTAATTGTTGAATATAAATCAATGTTATAAAATCTTACCTAAAACTTCAAATATTACTTGTTGTATACTTGTCAAATATCACTTAACAAGGTTCGAATATTAATATTTCAAGTTGAAATTGAACACACTTGACTTGTAAAATTGGACATTCTTTTGAAAATACCTAATAAATAGTTCTCCATTTCAACTATTCAGTACAATGTCTTTTATTTCATTTTTCAGTCGGATCAACAAAACGATCTCGTTTCTTATATAGGAAAAATTGCAATAATTTGCAATTGTAATTTTCCAAGTTCCACAACATGAATGTAGGTATTATTAGTAATTAAAAGATTGCTAACAAAATTATATATTTAAAAAAATCAAGCATCTGGACTTGTGCTTTTTATTCAGCATTACAGAATATAACAAAGAATCAACCCATTCATCACCATTGGCATCATCATTATAATTATTTTCACTAAGGTTACTTTTGCGTGCAAAAAGAGACATAAAGTACGTCCTGTGCAGCTACTTACTCACAAAGTGATATGAATTGCATAAAGCTGCACCACGAACATTTGGAATTCTTTACTAACATACATGTTCCTGACTTCCATAAGTAAAAAACATCTCTCAAAGCCATCTATAACCAGTATCCATTTCAGTATTGTTGGACTCTTATCTACCATCAGGCAGTGTGATATCGTGATTACCTACCATAAATAAAAAAAAGAGATTGGACAAGTTATTTTGGGGAAATATTGCAATAATTAAATATTATATTAAGAATAGGATATTACAATATATATTATTAAAAGTGTAACCATTTTATTGTAAATTATTCTATTAGCATCCTAGTAGTATCCTTCTTTAAGCATTCCCATCATCGAACCATCGTAAATCCACCAAAGCCTCGACCCGGCGACCTGCAGATAAATCTCTTCAATCCATATTGACAGAGATAACAAATTATCTGTTTATGTAACAGAAATAAAAACAAACTCCTATCGCGGAGTGAACAAGATCCAGAAGTATTTGAACTGACAGATCATATGCTGAGGGATGGTCGTTTCTTCCTGACACTCTTGTTGCTTAAACCGAGGATTGAGCCAATAACCTGGGAGAAAGGAAAACATTTGGTTAAGAGACGTCCCTTTTTTATTGAATCATGGAGTTGTTTAACTGGAGGAGTAGAATTTGAGATTGACATGGTCATTCATGGTGTAAAACTCACCGGGAATAATAGACATGGTAAATATCCCGGCTACTTTTACACTATTAATGGAGGAGTAGGTACTACCAGTAACATGACTGAACGTGTCTCTTTTTTGAGTTGGGAGTCGAGTGTGCGTTGAGGATAGCTCTCTTTATTATATTTTTTTAAACCAGCTATTCACAAGCAATAGCAAGATCTGAATTTGTAGGTATTTTTAAGTTTCATAATTATACCTTCCTAATACAGGGTAAAACTTACCTTAGAAACAGAATATGCGGCTAGTTTCCTCCTAGGTGGTAACAACAACGCTAATGCGCGTGCTTCTCGCAGTAATGCATGGAACGCAAGAGCAGCTCCCGCACATGACTCCGCTGCAGACACTTCGTAGAATTGACAACTGAACCTCAAGGACAGCTCCTGACCCTCTTCCGCTCTGACAACTCTGTTGAAAATGTTATTCTTACAAAATCTAAAATTTTGATGTAGTACTACAAATGGATATTGGTATCTAAACTAGTATTGATATAGTGTAGTGTACAGTTTAATGTAATAAAAATATAACAAATTCCCTACTAAAGTCACTTTTATAAAACTTTCTAACTCTCATTAAATTACACTGTCAGCCCTGCAAATCACAAAATATTATATCAATATTAGCTCACTGGAGAATTTGTGCTGTCAGTGGGATGTCTAAAGGCTTGTCCTGCTTTGTCGTCTACACTGACGGCACAGAGACTCTGTGCTTACAGGGTCGGCAGTGCGAGTGTGGCTTCTCTGGTGTTACACACGTCCATAAGCCACGGTAACCACTTTCCATCAAGTGGGCCGTGCGTTTGTCTGCCACCTCAGTGGTATAAAAAAAAATTATAATTATGGAATGGCTATCTAACCTTGCATGTTCCAGGTCCCGTTTATTGCCAAGTAGTGTGACAGCTGTACATCCAGGTAGTCTGGTCCTTTCTAATAGAGCAAGCAGTTCCGCAGCTGCCAAAAATGACCGTCTGTCACAAACCGAGTAGACAATGGCAAAGGCGTCTCCCCAGCGAAGGTGTTCTGCTAGGCAACCCCGTTTCTGGACAAAGACATATTTTATGGTCATTTACATTACTATTTAAATAACTAATCAGATAAAGATAGATGAGTTGTTAGTAGTAGTGAAGGAATAAATCAATAACATTACATTGAATTATTTGTTAACAAGCATTACTTCACACGGCAAAAAATTAACAGAGTTTATATTCATCTGAGGGTCATTGTTACTGTGTCAAATGGGATCGGTTGGCATTGTAACTACATAGTTCAACTTTGTAATATTTTCATCATTCTAATTATGCCAAAGGTCGCTTTGGCAGTTTTAACGCTCATTAAAGCGCTAAGATGAATTTTAGGAGAGGTAGAGTGAAGTAGATCATAGTGGCAAATTTTATTCAAAAGCTCTTCTGCACCATAATCATGTCTCCTGTCAGAGATATTAATTTTAAGTGCAACCTTGAAACTTTTTTGCGCAAGTGCCAACTTATCAAAGGCGCCGTGCTTTGCATAATCGGAATTGAACTGACTGACAAACCCCGACCATAACAGAATCTTTCTCATGCCCTTGAAAGACGATTTATAATTAGTAACTTTTGCTTTTCCTGACCACTGCCCCTAAGTCAGTGCTCACGGAGAATGAAGGTTATTCTATTCAACACCTAGTGGTGATTGGTATGTTTACTATAAGATAAACGATAGGTTGTTTGCTAACAGTAGCAGTTTCTTACAACAGAATACTATGAAGTCCCACAAACTAGTATCTAGCTGAAGCGTCCAGGCTCGCCAGCTGCTAAAAGATCAATATGTTATCTTAAGGTTGATTCTGAGGCCTAACAGACTTGCTAATTTGTGAAGAGTCTCATCAAACTCAACTGCTGTATCGTGCCAACAATATTTGGCACCAACAACAATTATTACTTTATTAGTTTAAATATATTATTCGTAGTTTTTATATGACCATATAAAATTACAAGATTATCATTTTTTACGTTACTTACATAAAAAAATAACTATGCTTTTATATGACAAAACATTTAAAAGCATCCACTTTAAAATGATATCAGTTAACAAACGAGTGGTCTACTAACGAAGCTATTGACAAGATAAAACATTTACCGCGCAACCGCATGTATCTAGAACTTCCACTTCAGACGTGGCGCCATCAAACGCTACTCGATGTTGGTACAGGAAATCTGTAAACAAAACTTATAATTACTTTTACTTTTGTACAATCGCACACATTCAACAAGTTCTCGACAGCAACCTCGTAATATATCGACTTTCTGAAAGATTATATCAGTCATGTGCATCTAGGTTACGCCCGTAACCCACTTGTGCGATACACGAAATGACTTATTAAGTGTCACTGATATGTATAAAATAACAATGAATCAACTCTTTAGAGATTGATAACTAGGAGAGTAACAATGAACACAATATTACTGGCACTATTGCTTCTTTAGCCATTGATATTAAAGAAATTACTAACCTCTGACGTGTTATACGAGTGATATGTACAATCGGTGATAAAAGTAATTTCAAATATTCCAATTTTCGGATAATCTTTTTTTATTTGTATAAACCTTTCCTTAAATTAGCCAATACAAAACATTAAATATATTAACCTTGAATTCTGAAGATTGCAAAATATTTACATCAAAATATTATTAATGAAATTTTTGGCCAAGAGTCAAAAGGTCTATTGCGCATTTGTGGATTTGGAAAAGGCCTATGACAAAGTGGTGAGGAATGAACTTTGGTCGGTACTGTCTATGTATGGGGTGAGCAGCAACCTTATTCGAGCTGTGAAGTCTCTCTATGAGGACTCCAGAGCTTGCGTGAGGATACATGGGTCATACACTGAATGGTTTAGTATCCAAAAAGGGGTTAGACAGGGATGTGTAGCGTCACCATGGCTGTTTAACTTATTCATGGACAGTTGTTTGCAAGATTTGAAAGATAAAGAATGTGGTTTAAGAATGAAGAATTTACTCGTCAAATGTCTTCTTTATGCTGATGATCAGGTTTTACTGGCGTCATCGGCAGATGAGTTGCAGGAGATGGTAACAACTATGCATGAAGCTTTTGAGAGGAAAGGAATGAAAGTGAATGTTAGTAAGACAAAAGTTATGGTTTTTGAAAGAGATGAATGTGTGACAGAGTGTAGGATTTGTATAGATGGAGAAAAAGTGGAACAAGTGAATGAGTTCATATATTTGGGAACATTGTTTACGAGAGATGGAAAGCATGAAGAAGATGTTGAAAGGAGAGTGATGGCTGGAAATAGAGTGAATGGGGCACTACACAACTTTATGAGCAGCCGGAAAGTGTCCGAAAAGGCACGACTGGCTGTACATGGAGGAGTATTGGTGCCGACTCTTATGTATGGTAGTGAAAGTTGGGTGTGGCAGAAAAAGCATCAGAGTAGAGTAAATGCAGTAGAAATGCGTGCGTTGCGAAGTATGTGTGGCTTGACCTTGAAAGATAGAGTGAGAAATAGCGTGATAAGAGAACGATGTGGAGTGATAGAAGATGTAGTGATGAGAATTGAGAGAGGAATGTTGAGATGGTTTGGTCATGTTGAGAGAATGAATGAAAGAAGACTAACGAAACAGGTGTATGAGGCGAGTGTGGATGGTACCGTCGGAAGGGGAAGACCTAGGCGCACATACCTGGACCAAATCGGGGAAGTTTTAGAAAAGGGGCAGGTCAGGAGTACTCTAAACCGACGAGCATGCATGAAGAATGTAATGAGAGTGAATGAAGCGAGAGTAATATGTCAGGATCGTAGCAAATGGAGATCCGTGATCTCTGCCTACCCCTATGGGAGACAGGCGTGATTTTATGTATGTATGTATGTATGTATGTATTATTAATGTATTTCAATATCAAGTTTCATGTTGGGTTTAGAATATTTAGCACATAATAAATAAATTGTTATGTTTTTTATCAAAGTAATGTAATGTATAACATAGTTCGACGACCTATAGAGAGACCGGCGCCGCCATCGGTCAGCCTTGGCACTCCCGGGCTGCATCTTGCCAATATCGCAAATAAACCGTCCATTGGCACTCAGTGCTTGGCATGTAGTAAGTGCCCTCACTAAAGGGTTATCCATTAGAATATCTGTCTTTTGACTAAAACTGATACTATTGGCATATCAGCTAGGAGATTGAAATCCCAATGACGTGACAGTGAAAAATTATAACAATTATTACTGGCACGTTGGCCTTAATATACAATAGGCGTATTTATCTGATAATCACATTGTATGCAATGGCTCAGCTAGTGACAGTACAAAATTTTATCGTATTTATCTTTCCAATGTTCAAATAAGAGATGTACAGATGATCTTTTCGTATTCCAGCAATACTAGTGTATTACGTGGAATTTGTACAAATAACAGAAAACGTTTTCAATGTAAACCAAAGTTTGTAAATAATCCTCATTCATACTGTAAGAAATATCTAAAAATACTCACCACCCGTAGAGCTGTACTCTCCGATATAACGTTTAGTTAAATAACGCACCACCACGGCTGTAACAATAAAACAGTAACATTGATATCGATACGAAATAAATCGTGTTTAATTTGTTATCAATAAAGTAGCAAACGTGTATTTGATTACACTTTTAGTTCAGTCTCTATCTAACAAGATAAAACACATCAATTAATTGAAATACAAGTTGGTTACAGAGAAAGCACCAATTAGTGGTATTAGGCGAGGTGTTACAAAATTTGTGCCCCTCAATGAATTTATTACTACAAGCTTCAATTAAAGGGAAAGTGGTAAAGGACTAAAGGCGTAATAAAACTACTATTCGACTACTAGTGGGATTAGCTAAATGCAAGTGTAGTTCAGATTGTAAACATTAATTCTCAGAATATTGCATAATTGTAACCCATATTAATTTTATGAATGCGAAACTAACTTTGTCTGTCTATCTGTCTTCTGTCTGTTCTGTCGCTTTCACGCCTAAACCACTAAACCGATTTTGATGAAATTTCCCATAGGAGTATATAAGAAAGGACATAGGCTATGTTTGGTCGCGATAACCAACATTCACGCAGGCGGAGCCAGGGACATAAGCTATTTATTCATTTAACATGATTCTAAGACACGGTATTCCAAAACGACACTCAGTCCGAAATCTCGATCTGTCAAATCAGACAATGAAAATCGCAACCACGAGTTGTACGAGAACTACTTCAAAATGACAACCTGTCCTCAGTAGTAGTTATAATTCTAAATTAGGGACTAAGTAGGTATAGTTCTAGTTTACTGGCTTTAGATTGTGAGAGAATTTCAAATATAGGCTTGTACGTAAAGGCAAATAAAAACGTGGTAAAAGTACGAATTTGTTTTTTTCTAGTTTAAAAGCTTTAGCACTTTAGCTATCGTTAGATGGAGTACCATACAAATGGGTTAAACCATCAAACCATACCAAATTTCTAAGGAAATCCATCTGTACAACATTTAGATGAATCAATTCTTTATTAAGTATCGCAATCAATATCTTAGCTTGGAGAAGTCGAAAAGTATTATGTTAAGCGTTATGATTAATAAGATTTTCATTAATATTATTCATAGGTTTTTGTTAATTTGTAATTGCACCCCTGATGATAACTCGTGAAAAATTCTAGTGTTTTCGGGGAGATTTTGAGATAATAAAAGATGGCATGACAGGGCTCACAAGCTGTGCTGTCGAAGAAATTATTTAGATTGTAGAGTTGCAGATTGTGTGCTTTTCAGAACCATTGTGATCACTAATTTGGTTAGTATAATTTGAAAAGTTAATTGACCTTACTAAAAGAAACTGAGAGCAATATAATTGTAACCAAGTCCTCAAACTGTTTCGGCCACTGCCAAACGCGATCCTCTTGAGTCTTGGTCGAGGCTGTTGGCAATCTATTAACCCACATTCCATCCATGAATATCCTACAGAGCCAAGTCTAAATATTGTATTCGTTACTGTAGAACTTCCTTTGCAAGAATGAAATAATGTAACCTAAGTAGGTAGCGAAATAAATCAAAGGCTCAACATCGTAGGACTTGGTAGACATAAGAAATAAAAAGATCCGGTTTGTTGGCTGTACGAACACGACTACCAAAAAATAAAGACCTACTTAGATATATCACGTAAAACCAACCTAAACATATAATTTCTTACACTCTTACATGTACGTACACTTTTTTTTTTTTTTTTTTTTTTACGTGCGCAAAATCCCCACGGATACCTCCCCACCGGAGCCGGTGGAGGAGGTTATGTCGGACTCGAACCGACTAAAACGCACGCCGCCTGTGGGTCGTTTTGGTTGCCGAAGGTAAGGTTGACAGGCATATCCCTCGCACCCCGGCCGACCCAGGGCCATCTCTCACGATATGGCCCTCTTCTCGGGTGTGGGGACTACAGAGTCCCCAACTCGTCCCCGGAAACGGGGAGGCGCGCCACGCGCGCCACCGCCGCGGCCTGCTTCTGCCAGGGTGACAGGCGGCTTCACCTGTCACCCCCAGGCCGGCGCTCATGGGAGGCGGAGGTCGTTCATCGACCTCCGACGCCCGAGTTGCCTTCGTGCGCGGGCAGCTTGTCTTGCGATCCTTCGTCGCTCCCGCTGCCGCTCCCGCCCCGCCTCCTCCTTCACGAGCATTACTTGCTCGCAGAAGGAGGCGCCGGCCGCCCACGCATCCGCGCAGCGAACCATCGCCGCGAGCAAGGTGGAGAGCGTGAGAACCCTCACTCCCAGGGCCGCCACAAGCTCCCGCCTCGGCGTCTCCCACGCCGGACACTCGGTGAGCGTGTGCGGACCTGAGTCCTCGCTCGCGTCGCAGTGATGGCACTCGGACGTTGGCTCTTTCTGCATCCGACGCAGATACTTTCCGAAGCATCCGTGCTCGGTGATCATCTGCGTCAGACGGTACGAGAGGCTGCCGTGTGGCCTCTCTAGCCACTCCCCCATGATGGGACTACTACGGCGTGCCCTGCGCTTGGTTGCCCAAGTCGTCTCTCCCATTCTGCATGTACGTACACTTGAATCACAAACACACGTAAACGCATACACACGTACAGATCTTCAGAAGTTATTGCAAACAACAGCGTAAAAAAATAGCCAAATTAGCAGTAATTAGCACAACTGAACAATATCTTCACATATGAAGACTTTTAGCCTAGTTTGGAAACCAGTATTAGAGACTGTTGAGATACTCTGCTATTGAATAGTGAAAAATAATAGATTACCATTCTTCACTATTCACAGGTATGACCTCTTGTACCAAATAAAGTTTAGTATTTAGATTTATTTACGTTATATATTTCTATTGCCTCTTGTTGTTCACAGTAGTAATAGTAAAACTCGTAATGCCTTCCCCGTGATACCACAAAGTGATACCCATGGGAGTTGACGTTACGACAAAAAAAAGAACCAAACCTTATGCCATAATGCAAGCGTAGATTAAGGAAATGAGAAGTAATTTTTTTTTTTACTATTTAAAGGTGTAACAAATGGAAATCAAAAGGTGACGATAAAGATCAACTGTAAGTAAAGATGTGTTCCATTTCCCTATGGTTAATTAATGAAGCACTTATTAACAATAAATAAAGTAAGAGTAGATAATTCATGTGAACGAGATCATCATCATATATACCTATGGAACTTATGCATCATCATCATACTGTATACCAATATTTTCATTACCGGAGCTGTTAAAGGTTATCTATATCTTTTGAGAGATAAAAATATGTTGAATAATTATGTGAGTTTTATAGCATCTATTCATATCTAACATACTGCTTTCCAAAATATTACAATGATAATGAAACAAGTGAAATTTATTACTGAGAGAATATAGATAATGAACTTTGATTGTATATGCCAATGTATCAGTCGCTTTTAACCTATTATTGTAAATCTTTGGTTGAGACAAAATTCTTCGTTTTCAGCAAAAATACTAATTTAATAAACTTCATATTCAAAACAAGGGAAGATTTTTTAAATATGATGCTTTTCTTCTAGATCATATTTAAGTAGTTACAATATAGTAAGCGTTTTGAAGTTCAGTAAAAAAAATGAGCTAGAGATTATGTTATCTGTACCTAGACTCAAATATTCTAAATACGTTTGATTTATTCTCCTCATATTGACTCGGAAATATCTAAAGATTATGAATTACAAACCAATATCGATTAGTAATTCAATCTTGTACCTGATTAGAATATAAGCTTGCATTGATTTTCAGTCATAAAATGTCGCATTTTATCATTTCCTCGACCTCCGTTTTATTGATATTTATGCCTGTCGAACGACAGAGGTTAGTAGAAAAACTATAAACGTCCATGTATTTATTCAACTTCTGCTATACGATTCACATGGTTCATAGCTGTCTTGCGTGATTTTTGCCTTTTTTAAATGTTACTGAAATATATTAAATACTCAACAAGATTCCTTTTAAAGTAATCTGATAATTTTTTTTTCGGAACTCACTTGTTAAAGACCAATACATGGGGTGCAGAAGGTCGAAGATCGGTGATAGAATAATGGGAGAAACTTATATCCACCCAATGTTGGATATAGGTTTCTTCCATACTATGACTACGTTAGCTTTATTGATTGATGGATCCAAATTCTTACAATTTTTATTGCTCTTTTTGACATAATTTCCATTCAATATACAATTCCAAATGAATTTATAGGACCTTGATCAAAAGAGTGAATTTCTATCTGGTTATCCCACATACAGTTTAATATAGCTAAGTATAATATTTATACGCTACAGTTGAAGGGCCAAGAGCAGCCTCAAGCAATTGATGTGTGTTAATTGCGGTTTCACGGTTATCTAATGAGGTCAATTTATCCTTTCATCAATTTATTCACTCCCTCGGTTGGTATCCTTTATTCATTGAGTGTAAAACTTCACTATTTTTACTTTACATGGTTTTCGTTACTGCCGTTTAAATCATAGACAGGGATTTCTTCTAAATAAATTAAGCAAAACTAGTTGCATTAATTTAACATATCGTGAAGTAATACATTTGAAGATTTGGACACAATCAAATAAAAGTTTCATGCAAACTCGTTTATGCCTTGAATTGAATTGAATAAGGTAATATAATATGAATTAAATGACTACTACATCAAAAGAAAAACCGCGACAAGAACTTTTGTTCAAGATCATATAAGTCTGTAATAATATTATTAAGAAAACTAGAAATTCTACTGTAAAACTGCATATCAACACAGACAACTATTGCAGAAACTGAAAATTCTTATCATTTCGTGCAAAATAAACATGCGACCAGAGTCGAACCAATTATACTAACGAGTACTTTCACTCGAACACTGATAGTCAGGCAGTTCAAGGTGAACCACACTATATTACTCTATACGGAATTACAGATAGCGCCTCAAACCAACATATCTGGGTTACATTTGTAACACGACAGAATGAACCCTTAAAAATTTTAATGTGATATTTTATTATTTAAAAAATATATTCCAATACTTACTGTAATATTGTAACATACAATAAGGTACTAGTGGGCGGTTCCAACTTCGCCAGGAGGATTTAAAATTTCACCTCAATGCTAAAATCTTTAAAATTATTTATTTAAATCTACACTGTTAATTTCTTTTCGGTGTAGGTACCATAAATAGTTATCTATCTATCTTAGTGGATGCTAATAATAAAAGGCATCAACTGCTAAAATTGCAAATTTGTGCTGGCGATTGAGTGTGCGTTAATGAATCAGTTATCTTATATGGATATTAGATATTTAAAAAATAGACAAATTTAGTTATTTTATAGCAACAAAAAATAAAATCTACCTTCGTGAGCAATGTTACAAACATTTAACCGCGATGTTCAACTTTGAATATTCACATGTGAAGTTTTGTGACTGTGAATAAAATAGATGCAGTAACGAGAGACATAACGGGATTCGAGGACACGAGGGATTTAAGCGACGTTGGCGAATGCAGTAGTGAAGTAAATGTTAATTAAGAACAACAGCAAAGTGATCCATAGGTAATCACTGCTGCGATCCCGGCTTTCGCTGCGCTACCACCAGTAATTGGACTCCAGAGATTTACATTTTTATATTTTATTTCCGTAAACTCCTACTCCATTAACATAACTTTTCTTTCGGCCCCTCTAATACACTTTTGCTATTCACTACATCGAAAGTCATAAAAACAAGCAATCAATTTTTATTTCTTGTCAATGTTCTAAGGATACTATTAAACTTTCTATTATATGGTTAATATTGACTTAAGATGCTAATTAGAATTTCTCTGTAGTTATTTTTGACTGTCATCTGTCCGATGAGCTTTGCTTGACCTGAAAGCCTAGAAATATTTGACCTAGTATTCACGACAAATAAAGGTCCAAGGAGGTACAATACTGAGAATACAAACTGATGCTACATAGGTGTGTTTTGAGTGTTGACCACTACGGATACAATATTATCTAAAGGTGTAATAGTGAGGAAATAGAAAGTGAAATTAAGCTATAACCAATAAACATACAAATCAATTACCTACTTAACACTTAGGTACTGTATTTTATTCAAATTAAAACGCACCTAATATTATATATTTGTTGGACTCACTAGTAAACAACAAAACTTTCTTTCTTAGCCAAAAATATAATTGTAACTGTGCGATTCTATTTAGGACGCTGAATGTGCGATAAAATATTCGGCCGTCAACGTGTTGTATTGGTATATCACAGTGAGCAAGTGTGCGTGGTGGCTGGTGCGTGAGGCGGGTGTCCCGGCAGACGTTTGACTGGGTGACTCAGTACGGCTGCCCGCCCGCGCCTGTACTCTACGGCATGCGGCTGAGTAGCGCGCGCGCAACTCTATAAATACAACTGCAGTTGACATTTACTCGTTCTCGGTCTATCTATAATACTGAAACGCAATAGTTTTAAGCTTTTCGTGACTGTTTTCTACATATTCATGAAGATATGAGTAGCAAAAGGACCGTCTACATTAATTAATTTATAATATTTGTTAATTTTATTTGTGTTCATAAAATAACTTAATATTGCCCTTTAACTGATTAAACTTGATACTCTGAAAGATAAAATAATGTGTTCTACATTGCACATTGTGAATTTACTGTATATTTGCTGACGAACTTCTTAAGTTTTACAACAGAATAGTTTAAAGCAAAATTATTTTGGGCTAAATCATGTCTGTAAAAAAAAAAAAAAGTAAAGACTAAAATAACAAAACATGTTACGGTTGACACAGCTGTCTCTCTATATACAGCACTTAAAGTCCGGGGCCTTAAGTCGTAGTTACGTTAGTAATTATCAAAACATTTATAATTGCTTCGTGTTCACCAGTAAGCACTTGGAGCAAGACCGTCGAGAGCATGAGAGAAGCAACTTAATCAAATAATCAAGATGTGCTCATGATTGATTGTTTGTTGGTTACGTAAGGTCTGACACTCATTACAGCTCACTTGAACGTGCTTAAACTTATAAACCCGTGGGAGCACACGTTATAGAAAATCATGCTCTTCGGTCTTGTGGTTATTTATATCGTCTTCTATTAGAATACCAAAAGGTGTTTTCGTTGGGCCATTACCTAACTTAAGACTGGTCTTAAACTTTGAGAATCAATCAATTAGCTCATCAGTCCACTGCTGGATATAGGGCTCTCCCAATGTTGGGAGGCTTTGGCCTACCGTTTTCCAGATGGGTTGGTACAGAGTGTTTATTTCGAGTTTTCCTTCTCTCGCAGTGATATCATCTGCGTATTTCTCCATTAGTCGATTCTTACGACACCCGTCAGATGAGATAGGGTGGTGATACTTGTATTCTTTCTCCGTCACTAAATGGATATTTGACATACCCAGATATTTTTTAACAATTTCGGATAAAATGAAATTCCTTTTATTACAATAGTTTTGCTGATACCTACTGACTTCAGAATGGTTGATAAATATTTAAGTATTCTTTTCACTAATATTGTATGGAGTTCTTTACGTAGAGAGAGAAAATAAAATTGAAAATATTAAATCATAATTATCTATATCAATAACTGAACCAATAGTACACTCATACTACGAGTTTACTCTGTCTATTGTAATATATGGAAGTCTGTAATCCAGATATTGAAGAATTTGTTAAAATGCCCATCTATACATATAGGTATAACCAACACAGGCTACCTATTAACCCATACCAGTTCAGCAAGAGCAAATTCCGTAAAAAAATCCTAGAATCGATTACTGCACTATCTACTAGGTTCAATAACTGTACTGTGCCTCCCTATAAGTACGCAAATGCAAGCAATAAGTTGATAATTTTTTTATCACAATCGAGTGAACAGTACGGGAGCAAATAAAGAACGAACAATAAAATTTATTTATTTGATAGTAATTTACATCTTATCTATAGACTTGCCAAACTAGACTTGAACTTAAACTTCTCAGTAAGAATCTTTTTCTTTCGTTTATATTTTTTAAAATTTAAATAATATTGTATCTTAAACTCAACGTTCTTAAAATCACAATCATCAATATGCATTGTGATTATCTAAATAGAAGTTATCGTAACATTTCTCGCAGCTTCCGTCACAAGTTCTTACCTAATCATTTATAATTGTTATGTTAATATATTGGAGTGTTTCCGAAAAACGACATCCGTCGACTGCGCTATAAATCAATTTCACCATGTTAGCTTTCGCTAAGTTATTGTTTAATGTTTATACTTTCTATTACATAGCAACACCACCAACTAATAGCATACTATATCAAATGGTAGCATTTCATCGTTTCCTAACCGATAATTAATTGGCGATTAGTGACATTCGAATGTTGAATGAGTCATTTATTGGTGCGCACATGATTTATTTGTAGTTGAGGAGTTGGTTTGTCAATTGATTTGTTGGGACCGATTCTACGGCTCTCCCCGTCTAGCGAGTCAACTCATATTTTCACTCGACCAATAGGTACTAGACTGGTCCCACGCCTCTTAATCTTCTTCTTCATCGAGTTGATTATTCATTTGAGTAGAGTTGATTAGAGTTAATTTT
Organism: Eilema griseolum; assembly: GCA_963662185.1. Lineage (NCBI taxonomy): Eukaryota > Metazoa > Arthropoda > Insecta > Lepidoptera > Erebidae > Eilema > Eilema griseolum. Next base: position 10,946,299 of record OY759238.1, on the reverse strand, counting down.
TTTGGTTTTATGTTAAATTTTATCGGCCCAATACTTGGTCACAGCCACGGCATTATTCGTACAGGTAGAGGAACACAGTGCACAATAGAGTAAATGCGCCAAATGTATTATATTGGAGTTTTAGAAGTATTTTACTGCTTCTAACCTAACCTCAGTTACCTGCCCAGTCGAAAAAACGTACCTCTTAGCTGACCCTTAAGACATTCACGAGCAGAAATAGGTGATTATAATCTACTACGGCTACAACACAAATATCAAAAAAGAGGTACATTACCAATGTATTGATATGAAATTTAGTTGTATGCATTGGTAATGTATTGGCATAAAATACTTATAGTAAAAATTATAATAAATACGTACACTTAGTAGTACCGAGTTTATAAAGTATTCAAGTAATAAAACTGTACCCACATCGCGTTTTGCATAAAATATGTTTTCATTGTTTCTTTTGCTTAAGTTTAGACTTGAGTCGGCAGTTCCTAATGCACTATAAAATCCTACAGCAGGCGCAGTCGTTACGTATATCCTTACATTGTAAAATAATCATTATCGCATAATGTTTTTTCAATATCGTTTTTATACATATGGTTACATGTGACCTTGACAGTCAATTCAATATGAAAAAGAGTTATTTTTTATACCACTTAGGTGGTAGACAAGCACACAGCCCACCTAATGGAAAGTGGTCACTGTGGCCTATGGACGCGTGCACGACCGAGTGTCACACTCGCGCTGCCAACCCTGCAAACATTGAGAGTTTCTGTGCCGTCAGTGTAAAACACAAAGCAGGACAAGCTTTTGGTCTTTCCATTGACAGCACAAAAATATTGTATAATAGTAAAATTATAATTAAAAAGTATAAGATAAGATTATTAATTTTAGGCTTTTCGTAGGTAATCTGATCCATCCCTTTGGTCGTTATGGTAAGTCTTTTGACGTCATAGTGCGACCATGCTCACTAAAACGTAGTAAAATAAATCAAATAACATGGAATCGGTCCGTTACATTTTATTTTATAATTGTATCAAGCAAATTACTAAATTATTCAGTATTGTGCTTGATCAAACGCAATAACAATGTCTGGCGTTTTAATTATCCCTAAAGTAATAAATAAAATAAATATCAGTAGTTAAACAAATTATAAGTTTGTTTATGTTTCGAATTCTTTGTACTATCGCCAAAAGACTAATTTTGTTCCAATTTTAAAAGTTTTTGCGAACATTTCGGATTATTTCATAAACTTAGAAAGTGTAATCCAATAACAAGTAGAAGGAATTGCGTTTTGGGAGTAGAGCAGATCAACTCAGTAATCTTTTATTTTTTTAGTACCTAGTCTTATAACAATACATGGGGTCTACAAAGCTCGTATATAGAGCTATCAGAGAGATGAAAGTCTTTGCCATTACCCTGTCATTTCGAGAACCCCTATTTCCATCCTCTTTTTTTACCATTTGGATTCCGGTCTTTAAAAAATTATCTATAGTATACAAGTGATTTTAATCTATGATAAACCTGTGGTAATAAATATTACTACTGCATGGGCATTATTGTCTATTCATTACCGATTAACATCCAGAATGATTTGTTATTAAACAAGTAGGATTGTTTATTCCGCTCATTCTGTTGCCATATCTGTTTTATGTAAGTAGCGGGTAAACATCAATGTTTGCACACGTTGAATGTTTTAACCAACCTAATGTGTTTAAATGTAAGCATCTAATGATAATAGCTTCGTAAATTATTTAGTTTCTAGTATATATTAAGAAGATTTACAAAAAGCGTTTATATCCACAATGCAGCTTGTGGTGAACTATATCTACGTCACTACAAATCATTCCTGTCCTGTGTACTGATTTTGTGTTCTGCACTGAAGGCACATAAAATCTCTGTTCTCTGGACGGCAGCACGGATGTAACTCCACTGGTGTTACACACGTTCATACGTCACGGTAACCACTTTCCATCAGGGGGGCCGTGTGCTTGTCTGCCACCTAAGTTGTATAAAAAAAATCCTTATTCCTCAGACAGCTGTGGCTCCGGTAGAAACCAGAGGTTTAATGCAGAGCATTGAAAATGATCTATTGTTGTCATCATTGATAATATTTTAGACAATAAGCATGATTACACCGCGCACTATCACCTGGCTATATCACTATTTAATTCCATACGACAAGTATTTCATGACAGCTGATAATAATAAACGAATGAAATATTTGGACTCAGGTCATGGAGTTGTTGACATCTAACAAATACTCGACTACTTTTGTTCAAATGGATGTCGTATAAATTCCCACAGCTCCAAGACGTATTCGGAAGTAGTGTACAGATAAACCTTTATCGTTTTTTTTACGCTTCTATTGCATAAAAAAAATTGTAAACCTTTTGAACATAACCCAGGCCCATATCCCCGAAGGGGTACGCAGAGGTGCTAGCACCCACATTTCGCCAGTTTATGTTTAGGTCCCAACGTAATAGGTGACGAACCTATTGCCATTAACCGGGCACTTATAAACCTGCGATAAATACACATAACTTCGAAAAGCATCGAAAAGTTATTGGTGTGTGCCATGGTGAAACCTGGGATCGAACCCGAGACCTCGTCTCAGCAGTCCATTACCCATACCACTAGGCTATCTTTTGTTATTAAATAAATAAGTAATAAGAAAGAAAAACATTTCAAATGGCAGCTGGGTTAATAGTTGGATGCAAAGGTTACGTGTCATCCACTATACTACTGACCAGCAGGTAGATATAATCATAGGAATTGCTTATCGCCCATTTCTGACAACTCCACAATAACAAGAACCATTTGCTCTATATTTATGTGGAAGATAGCAATGCGATGACTATACTGCGTACTTTATAATTTCTTAGTAATCATACCTATTTCATTTGTCTGACTAAGTGTTGTCGTAACCACCCACAGTGCTCCCACGAGCTACTGCTGCTGATACTGAAAGTTTACTAATTTGTGACAAAAGTAAGGAGCATAAATGTTTCCCATGCCAAATATATGTTGATAGGTATTGTGTTCAATATGGCAGTGTCACCTGTTTGCCAAATTAGTAACACTGGTTAAGACTTACTTTGCTGGTATAAAGCGAGGCTCTATCAACTAGTAAAATACTATTTAAAATGTGAATATAATCAGGTTCACAATACTTCACAAACCATAAATCAATTTTATTAGTACTATTGAACTCAGTTCCTACTGTTGGTCACGTGTCGCACCATGCCCAGCAGTCATAATATGTGCCGAGTTTTGTTTTGATTACTTTCGAACTGTATACAAGATACTAAACCACCACCCACGGGCACGTAATAACAAATTAACTTCAGAACACTAACGATTTGGACTTAATAATAGCTGTAGTTCCTAATCATACCCGCTCAAGGTGGTCAAAATCAATCATATGTGAAGTAAAAAGTAAAAAAGTTTAAAAATGAATCCCTTCGACGAGAAGCCAGTAATATTACCTTTAACAAAAGAAGTAGTAAAGTCTCTTCATTGTTCTGCAGAGGTTGAAGAACATGCGCTTATTTTAAGTTTCTCAGTTCTTCAGAGATACGTCTTTAGCATAGGGGAAATGTTGAATGAGATAGTGTCTAATATATAGTTCTATTCAAACGCTAATTACAATTTTACTCAAATCAAACCTAGCGCTATGGACGTAGATCAAACCAAACCGTCACCGGGAGGAAGCAGCTAAAAAACACCTGCGGTGAGATAGGCAGTTTCTTAATTTGAGAATTCAGACAAAGACGGCAAATTCATTACACATACATGTTATCGTTCGGTCAACTCATATGCGAGACAGATTGCTATCTTATAGTGTAAATAAAGAAACCGGTCAAGTGATTGTCGGCCTCGCGCACTGAAGGTTCCCTACGCGACGTTGCTGTTGAAAAAAGCTCGATGGGAAGTTCCCAATAAGTTTAATTTTTTACGGTTTCAAAGCGTATTTAATACTTCCACGCGTTTCTCAGAAATAGATGTTGACTGACAGACAAAGAGACTGACAAAGAACGTCAACGAACGACAGCTGTTGTGCAAAGTTTTTCCCAGTTGAGGTACGGAACTCTAAAAACAATAATAATAATAGCATACAGTACATCTCTACTCTCTACGGGACATCTCTACAGTACTATCTCATATGGAGATTAACAAGGCAAGGGACTTCATTCTTCTCATGGCCATATTAATATACCTAGAAATATATAATGAAGTAAAAAAGTAAAATAATATTTAGGTAAAACAGCATTACATGGTTTAGAAACATTGTATTACAGAAGAGAAACACTCAGTGAATGTCACTTATCAGTCGTCTAGAATCGCCTGATAAAGTCGATTTCTATGTCAACAGCCTAGTGGCCGATTCCATGGAACTGATCCAAGTGCAAACAGCGATGACATTGTTCAACATAAACATTTCTATTTGTTTTATACCGTAGGTTCTTATATCGTGTAAGACTTGCGTACCGGTAATGTCAGAAATACGTATGGTATGTGAAAGCAGTATTATTGTCGATGGTTCGATCCTTGGCTCAACTGTCTCCGATATTTGCTTGAGTCCAAAATAATTTTATTGCAAAGCTCATATTATTCTAAACTCAAATAAATATATTCCACAACATCTACAGAGCGCTATCTAGACCCATGGTAAGCATAGCTTAACTAGCTTGTGTTATGAATCCGGAATGCGAATAAACATATTTAGGTGCCTTTTTTATATACATATCATTTCATATATGGAAACACCCAGACCTGGATATTTACCATGTTGCATTGTTCCGAGTTTTCGATATTTTGGCGCTGCGCTGTTGCAAGCACCATGATCACGGAGGAACTGGAGTATTGGCGGTGAAAATACCTATATTGCAGATAATATACATATTCATACCTGCAAATATTTGCACGAAGCGGGAATTGAACCCGCGTCACTTGCGTATCAGTCTACGCCGCAAAGGTAGCTCATTCGGTTGTATTTGGTGTTAATGACTTCAATGCTCCTAGAGTAACCTTTTATCTAGTGACGTTCTTCGCCTTATTTCTTTGATAAGGATATTGATTTTAACTCATATGCTTTATAGTCTATAGAGGCATCGGTATGTGTACAGCTTATCCTTATATTTGACGACCTCCATAGCGTAGAGGTGGAGCATTCGACTGCTATGCAGGGGGCGCGGGTACGATTCCCGCTCAGTGCAAATATTTATATGCATGAAAATGTTTTTTTTTATACCACTTAGTTGGCAGACAAGCACACGGCCCACCTGATGGGAAGCGGTTACCGTGGCCTATGGACGTATGCAACACCAGGGGTGTCACACTAGCGCTGCCGACCATTTATGTATGTATATTTGCATTGGTCTGGGTGTTTCTATGTATAATATGTATGTATTTACATAAAAAAGTATCTGTTTATCCGCTTTCTAGATCCCATAACAAAGCTATTTAAGCTATGCTTACCATGGGTCTAGATAGCGTTGTAAAGAATGTTGTAAAATATTTATTTATTTTATTTTTATTATTCATAATATTCGTCTCTAACAGACTACTAGAGCTTGATCGAACCTTCTAGATCGAAGGCTGCTTCTAGATCGAAAACTGCTTCGATCTAGAAGCCGGCCTTTTCAATGAGCTTTCCCATAAAGGGTTAATTGTAATAAGATATTAGATATTTTTTTGCATTTAAATTGCTGTTCCAGAGGATAGTTACTTTATTATGTTATAGAATTTAATTTGGCTCTTTCATAGGTTCATTAGTCCTAAGGTTATGGTCGAAGAGAAATACCTTCCTTATTAGTATGGTGTTCAAAACCAATTAAGTGCTGAGGTTGGGCAATAACGTAGGATTGTTGTGGCCATAATAAAACATAGGCATGCTAAAGTTAATAACTGCTTGTCAGTTACTATACTTTGTACCCATCTTTATAATTACGATGATTGTAAAAGTGTGAAATGTAGAAAGTCTTTACATAATATCGAAGAATATGAAATTCCCTATATGCATCATACTTTACAATTTAGTTACTGAACATTTGATCTTTTTTAATAAAATTATATAACAATCAAGATTTACTATCATAAATAACAATAACTGTTACTTCGATTTGAATCGTAATATGCCTAATGGGTATCACAAATTGAAGTAATTAAACGTCTACTAAATCAGCGGCAAAAGATGAGTAACATCTGTTTACAACTAATTTATAACACGGCCTGTAATTAAATTAATAGGCCTAAAACGATCTCACAGCCAGGGTATTCAAAACAAAATAAAACCTTTTCTCGAACCGTTAACGATGAATGATTCTGATGTTCATAAGAAAATTAAAGCCATAATTATCGACAGATCGTTAAAGCCTTATTTATATACGTACTCCAAACGCAAATTAAATTACTTTCGTTATAATACTTTGCATTCTAATCATATTAGCTATTTTTAATAACTATTTCAAGTTTTTGTAGTGTCTTACCAGACTTGCCGCAACGTGCACTCCCCAGCACCACAACTCTTATTCGATTAACTGTCATCTTCATTAGTCTGTTTATGAAGTCACTGCACTTATTATTAATGTACGTACATCTAAAGCTATCAGCTGCAGGCTGTGCTAGCTTCAATATTCAGAATATCAGATTTGCAAGATAGATCGCGTTGGCGGTAACATCAGCTGTTTATACAAAGATGGCGGACGCACGCGCGCACAACGCACCTGCTTGCGAGCGACTGCCGTCAAGTGAATTGGCGCAACACGCATTCAGACATTATCTATTAAAGTGAGCAGTGAGAGACATTGGAATTTATAATTTACTTATTTTTTAGTATATATTATTTTTAATACATTATTTAGTGCATCGTTCAGTGGCTATTCGGTAGCTTATAGCTTAAACCGATTTCAATTATTTTGCATAACTGTAGAGTGTACTAAAAATGGTAGGTAAATGAATTATTTTTAAGATGAACACAATGGTCAAAATTATTATTTTATAAGCTATAACATATTGTAGTCACAACTGTACTGTCACTCCTACATCAGACTAGGTACCTATTCAGTAAATCGAATAGCTGCCATGAACGCCGTACAAATCATTTGATCAAGATGGGAATGTCTATGATGATTGTGAATACTAATTCATTATACAATGGATTTAATTGAAATGTATGACGCTATTGGACTCATCGCAGCCAACCTAGGCATATTTACTAGGTTACAGACTTGCCGTGCCGAAATATGCAAATACGGCGTGCTTTACAAGATGGAAAGTTAAGCCGTGTCAGCAACTGTTAGTGTAATTGGGCTGATGATGATTGGCTGTGGCTATAATTTTTTTGTGTTCTACAATTTCAATCGAAAATCTAGTATGAGAAATTAATGTTTGTATAAAATCTATGAAAGGTGTAAAATAGTCGGTCAGGGTCTGGCAATACTAGAATACTTCGAGAACTTATAAAACTTTCAGCTTTTATTTGTCTGGGTCTCTCACTTCTGTCAGTTAGACATATGTTGTCTATCAAAAGTTAGATTGGTTTGTTGGACCTGTCTTTTAAAGAAAGGTATTACTATAGTTCCACCTGCTTTGCGTATCTATGAATCAAGAAGATATAACTGTCACCGCATCAATTGACAACATCGACAACTTATTTAACTTTGGTGATTATTTGGAAGCTCATCTTGTAAGTCAGTGAGTGTGCATCAGAACTTTTACAATTTATGAAAGTTAAATCTAGTCATCTTTAGAGGATCGTAGGATATTATTCTACAGATAAATTGAGCTTGTGAATGAAAACCTGAACAAAACATTAGGAAACATGTTTTTTATTTACCACACTAATAATAAACAATCATAAGAATCATAAAGTTACAAGAGGTTGCAGTTTAGAATAATGAATGAATGAAGATAAATAAATAATAAATAAATAAATAAATATTCCACGACATTCTACACAACGCTATCTAGACCCATGGTAAGCATAGCTTAACTAGCTTGTGTTATGGGATCTAGAATGCGGATAAACATACTTAGATACTTTTTTTTTTGTAAATACATACATATTATACATAGAAACACCCAGACCAATGCAAATATACATATTCATGCATACAAATATTTGCACTGAGCGGGAATCGAACCCGCGCCCCCTGCATAGCAGTCGAATGCTCTACCGCTACGCCACGGAGGTCGTCAAAGATCAAGATGAGAATGATTTTATCTGGAATATCTTTTTAGTAATTAACGATCTTTTAAAGTTGCCGCCGCTACTATCGCTCTCATATACTGTACAGTTTAATAAACACAGGTATTTTTAACACTATTTTTAGACCATAGCCCCATTCTGTTTGTATTCATAGCGACTTATCTGCGCTACTAGGACGTTACCCTAAGCCCAGGGTTCTAAATTTGTTGTCTCTAGTAACTTAACTCTCGTCGTACTGTCAGAGAATAATACGGTTAAGAGAGCAGACAGTGCGCTTAATCCGCAGAATGTATGCCAACAGCCAATACGCGCTGACATGTGATATGATATAATGTACAGGCACCTGTAGAAGTGATTCATTCAGCTAAAATTGTAGACACAGTTGTGCTCGAATGATTGTAAATTTTTACCTGACTGTGCGTGTAATGTGTTCCGTGCGTATGTATATAGTTTTCTTTGTTCCCATCTACAAGCCTAACGGCTGGACGGAGTCCAATGAACGGGGCCTCAAATGAAAGGTATTCATCTACCGAGATCATAGAGTACATAAAATGTCAACAAAAACTATGCGATTGATTATCGGGACTAAAATTTTCATCCAAATTTATCAAGTATGGTATCAAAATGAAGACAATTAGAAGGAGATTACCAAAATTATATGTATATCATATCATAATTAAAAAGTTTGAAATAAAATAAATTATTCAAAAATAAAAAATCCCCGACTGCAGTGCTGTCTAAAAGATCGAAACAAATTTGATAGCAGACGGTACCCATTAATTTTGTTACGGTTTATGATTGGCAAATGGGTACCGCCTGCTATCAAACTTGTTTTATCATCTTTTAGACAGCAGTCGGGGTATTTTTTATCTTTTTGTGACTATTGATGTTAACAAACTGCAAATAAAAATACCCTCCACAATATTTCTTAAACTTCTACTTCAGATATTTTTATTACCGAATGAAGAAGTGTTAAGTCATGAGGGTATATGGGTCAACATCTCCGGCTAACCTCATTTATCAGCGTGTTTACCTGCTGATCAACGGACTAGAGTCTGGCGCAGATTTTTCTCTCGACGTTGAGAAGTCAACGGCAGTGTCCATCCTATAATCAATCAATCAATTAGCCCACCGCAGCCCACTGCTGGACATAGGCCTCTCTGTGCACTATTTTTTCCGATCCTCTGCCTTTCGCATCCAGTCTGTCCCAGCTACCTATTGCAGGAGGTCGTCCGTCCATCCCATAATAACCAACTACAAATGGATTTAGACGTAGAACTGATTCTGGCTTCTGAGGTGAAAGCCTCGGATCCAACTAGGATCACCTTTAAGACGGTGATGATGATAGGTATTTAGTCATGTAAACAATATATTTTTTCACATTATTTTTCCTATTATCTATTTAGTTTCGTGACTGGAGATGCAGTCACCAGATAGATTAGATAACTGAATGAATTAAATTAAATTATTTATTCATGCATGTCGTTATATGACACTTGTGATGACCACAATTACCTGTGAATACCAGACTCGCAATGTATTCTAAAAGCTCATGTCACTTTTGTTCAATCGCTTAATTACAATTTACATTACTTAGGAGATTGTACAAAACAGAAAATAGAGATTGAAATAATATTATTGATAGAATTGAGATACACGTAACATCAATTATATTATTGTTATGTGTAGCAGTTTTATCGTTAATTGTACCTAGTGACACAAATATTTATATTTATTATTGACCAGAGGGTAGATCACTAATTGAGTAACTGCCAATATTTTACTAATTCCAACTATGTATACACATGTGAATAATAATTTCATCATACTTTACATCAAATAACAATCACTTTGTTTAAACCCTAATCGAATTCTTTTGATCTCCATATAATTATTTGAGGCGTTTATTATGTGAGCTTTTTACTTTCTGCAGATATGTATATTTCAGAGTTTTGCGTCATTAAAATAAGACGCTCTAACGGTTCCTAAAGAAGAATTTTAACAAGGTCTTTGTTAGCTGGCTCGCATATCATGTCGCGTGTTCTTATTTAGTGAAATAAATCTGTAGACGCTGTCTGAAGAGGCTGGCATGAAGCATATACATTCTAAAACATAAATTGATACCTAGTGAAGGATGATGATCGTGTAGTTTACATAATAACCTAAGTAAGTACTCTTATATGCAAACCAGATATTTAGTACCAGTTGACTGAACTGAAATAAACGTAGATATGGATCATAACTCATAACTCGATTATTTATAAGCATAGCCATTCAAAGGATAATCATTACATATCATACAGGACCTTGGTTCCGCTACAGACACTACAAAAATGACATTTACATAGTGTATGAAAATGTAATAAACTATTTTTCATTTAATTTTGGACGAAAGGCCTATTACAATAAGGTCTAATATTTAATGACATTTTTTGCAGTTTTGGTATGACAGTGGTTTTGTTATAACACAAACTTAGTAGAAAAGGAGGCCAGGTATAATTTCGAATCGTTACAGTATGTTTGTCACTTAGCTTTCCATTCAAAATAATAACATTATTTTGTCAAAGAAAAAAAAATGTTATAATGTCAAAAATGTACCTAGTATCAGAACAGGTTTAGTGCAGTCACGATATTTGGAGTGAAGGTTCTACACATAGATTTCTTTCGAGACAAGCAGGGTAGTTCTTTCACCTAAATGCCAGATAAAATGTGGTTAAACACTTTGAGATACAAATACAAATTATATGTGTTTATTAAAGTTTTCGTACTGAACTATATTTTTGTCAATAGTACGTAGATCTGACTGATCTAACCCGAAAGTAATCTAACCTTTAAAACGACCAACTGGATTACCTAATTTAAAAGATGTGCCCCTATTATACTCTTTCTAGGTTATTACTAAATCTAGTCAGTAAATAGAACAGGGTTAAATAATTTAAATTCGAATCTTGAATACATACAATGTTGTGCAGCTAGCCGTAAGTTTAAAGCGTCAAAATACAAATGTAAGCGGAGACGCGCAGCAGATGATCCTTGCGGAGATTGTAAGACTTCTTTGCGGTATAACACTCACAAACTGATGGGTAATATCTTTAAGCCGTATAATATGTATTACAGAGAGTGGCCTAGATTAATGTCTTTGATTTTCTGATTTATTTTATGAACGTGTTTGTGTGCGTCTATTATTACAGAACAATAAAAAAATTACATACCTACCAGAGAATAAGTCGCTGATTTGTATTATTTTAAGTGTATCAGATAACACCAGACTATGGATACTACAAAAACTAATTTTGTGAACTGATTATAATACTTTGAGAAATGTATTTCAATTTACTTAGGAGGGTACCTTTTTAATAAAAATAAACAGCTCTAAGGAGATGAAAAATATCAATCAACCTATTCAAAGGCTGACAACTAATACCTACTTACACATATTTAGGTCTGTGAATCGTATCTATATAGTAGATAAATATTGATAACGTGACGAAAGTGTTACGCTGTTGTGTTTATTTCCATGCAAAATATTATTTTATCAGCTTGACCCATAAACGTTAATAAATCCAACCTTAACTGTATTAGATAACTGGTTAAAGTCCCCGCCTACGGATTTACCATCATTAAAATTAAAATATTCCATCAATTTATTTTGTCCTAAACTACCTCTCTCTTCCGAGTACAAATCGCGGTTGCTTATAATCAAAGTATTTTTTTTATACCACTTAGGTGGCAGACAGGCACACGGCCCACCTGATGGACTTGTGCAACACCAAGGGCGTTACACTCGCGCTGCCGACCCTGAAGAAACCTCCTAATGCCCCTTTTGAAGAACCCCATATTATAGGCGCATGGGAAGACCGCAGCAGGGAGTTCATTCCACAGCTTGTGTGTACGTAGGATGAAGTTTCTTTCATACCGCATAGTTCTTACCGTCTTAGGTTACAATGAGTGGGGATGAATGCCCTGCCTACGGCGAGCGATGCGATGATAAAATGTTGCTGTGGGCATCATGTCAAACAATTCATCTGAGTACAAACCGTTGTATATTTAGACTTTAATAATGACTTGTTCTAACAATATTGTTTCAAGAATGGAAATCCTTACCCTCATTAGTACTGTGTGTGGGATGAAACGAGCTCATCCTTTAGTTTCACGGCAGACAATTAACTTTATTTTTAATTTATTTATTAAAATGGGTTGCTTTTGACTATCTAACTGCTTAGTACCATGTTACCAATGACTTTGTTTACCTGACCTACAGGTGTGACAGTGGCCTTTTAATAATTAAATAAAAATTATATCTTACATATGATCGTCATGGGACATTTGCTTGTGACATATGTTTTTTTATTTATTCACGCCACTTTCCCTTTACTTTCTCTATGTATGTTTAGACTACACCGCCGGGAAGATTTCTGCTTCACCTGCCTTTTAGTGGACACCTGGCAGCATAGACACGTAATGGTATAGGTATTACTTATAACGTCATACACTTTCTTTCACACTTACCCCAACAGAAAAGCAGCGAAATTCAAGAACAAAGAACAAACTTGAATAAATTGATAGGACACGGCGGTATATCCGCCCAATTGAGCAGTCAGACTGGGGAAATACCTCCGCCCTACAGAATATCGCGGCCATAATAACTTCATGTTGTGTTCCCGGCGGTGAGTAGGGTAGCCAGAGCTCACTGGAGAATTTGTGCTGTCAGTGGGAAGACTAAAGGCTTGACCTGCTTTGTCTTCTACACTGACGGCACAGAAAGTCTGTGCTTACGGGGTCGGCAGGGTGAATGTGGCTTCTCTGGTGTTACCCACGTCCATAGGCCACGGTAACCACTTTCCATAAGATGGGCCGTGTGCTTGTCAAGTAATAAGAAAGAAGGGGAGCAACCTGGGGTTTAACTACGATTATTTACGTAATCGTATGACTATTGACTGTTAGTACTATTCTCTTTTATAATAATAATAATAATAATAATATAATATATTCTACAACATTCTACACAACGCTATCTAGACCCATGGTAAGCATAGTTTTACTAACTTGTGTTATGGAGTCTAGAATACGGATAAACATACTTAAATACTTTTTTTTTTTTAAATACATTCATATTATATATAGAAACACCCAGACCAATGCAAATACCCATAGTCATGCATAAACTTCTTTTCCATTTTTCTTTTTTCATCAGGTCATAAAGTATTTTACAAACTCCATTAAACAAATTCATCGAGTTTAATACCACTTTAACACTTTAATTTAAATTAATAACATTACATTTGATACATGCTTAATTTTAAGAATGATTTCTTGATTGATTTCTAATTACTTTTTATTTTACATTTATCAATCAATCAATCAATTAGCCCACTGCAGTCCTCTGCTGGACATAAGCATCTCCCAATGTGCGCCATTTTCTCCGATCCTCCGCCTTCCGCATCCAGTCTAAACTACACATAATTATGCAAACCTGATGTTAATATTAATTCATATTTAATTAACATTAATAAGTAAATGGCGATACAAGCGTATGTAAATGCGTGTGAAAAGTGGCACAGAGTCGTGTCTTTAGTGTCAGGTATTGAAATGTTGCCAATTTAGTGTAAAATTTACCCTAAATATAATAAATGAGTAGCAGCAAAATACACAGAATCGTATGTACTTGAGACTGTAGATGTTTTCGGTACTGAGATCAAATATTTGCTCTCGATACCTAATTTTCTTTGAATACAATTTCTATTGTCATATATTATGTGCAGAAGTACTATTCTAATTTCTCTAACTCGTAAATGATAGTCATAATTATTAAATATTACAGAAACTAAGAATTTTTTTTAGAAGATACTAAAACTAGTCATGCTATTAGGATAGCGTAACTCTGTAGATTTCATTAATAGTGTTAGTTAGGGGGTAGGACACCGCGGTATTGCCGCCCAAATGAGCAGTCCGACTGGGGAAGTACCTCCGCCTTACAGAAAACCGCGGCTATAATAACTTCGTGTTGTGTTCCCAGCGGTGGGTAGGGTAGCCAGAGCTCACTAAAGAATTTGTGCTGTCAGTGGGAAGACTAAAGGCTTGTCCTGCTTTGTCTTATACACTGATGGCACAGAAATTCTGTACTTACAGGGTTGGCAGCGCGACTGTGTCTCCTCTGGTGTTATAAACGTCCATAGGCCACGGTAACCACTTTCCTTCAGGTGGGCCGTGTGCTTGTCTGCCACCTAAGTGATATAAAAAAAAGTGTAAAACTCGCCGCTTGGGATATTAACCATATTTATTATTTTTGATGAGCAACCGATATTTCGGCGCTGTTACAAGCGCCATGATCACGGTGTAGATATCTTATAATAATAATCACTACATTATAAGAAACTAAAAATAGAAAATATGAGGTTGCATTTTGATCTATTTTTCAAATTGAAAATTTAGATTTAACAGTGAATAATTTTACACGTTTTGCAATTACAATTTTTCCCTTACAATTTGTCAATGCCTAGGCACCCACAAATAGTTAGGTACATATTTACTGTTTCGATGTAGTAAGAGCCTCACACACTCATTGAGACTACCCATTGTCCTGTATATTACCGCCAGAGCTAAAAAAAATTGCAGTACCTTAGTAACATACGTATGATATTCTAAATGACTTCTAATAAAAAAGGCAAAAATTATATTCTGTTTAAGCCAATAAACGACTACCGCACTATATTATTAACAAGTGATTGGAATTATCCACGGACCCTGTGTAGATCCTGTTACCCGATCAACAGGGACTTTATTCGGTAGCCACCCGATCTTAATCGCAGCGTAAAGTAAAAAAGAACCAAAAGAGTTCGAAACTAATTTCCGCTGTACACGAACGAGTTTTTATCGAGACCGTGTCTTCACTTCATTATTTTTTTCCTTGTAAAATAAACTTATAGTACATATAAGTATCATTGCACCAAAATTAGGTCATGTTAACGGGGAAAGTCTTCTGAAAATTAAATTGACGGAATGAGAATCAGTAAAATCGTTGTAACCGTTTTAAAAGTGAGCTATGTAATTAATATTGTTTAATACTCCAGTGGTGAGTGAGTTCTACAAGATTCCTTACAGAGAGGTTTGTAAAAATGGAATCTTTTTATTTTTATGATACTGCTTCAAATCCATTAATCATTTTTGACTGATAAAACGATTATGTAAAGACGGGAAAAAGAAATTTTATATTACCAACGTATCTATGACTTTAAAAGTTATTATATCAACGCTCAGCTTATGAATAATTTAAGTCACAATTCTAATCAGTTACGTGTTTTATTGCAGTTTGATTGGATTGCTGTTGTGGAATAATAAAGTTAATTGACCTGACCATAATATAGTAGCTCGGGCCAATAACCAAAATATTTTTTTATAGTATTTTATGGATCATATGATGTTTTCATAAATATATGGAATGTCATAGAAAGGGCATATAAAATATGGATACGAAAATATGCATATTGCGATATGGAAAGATTTTGTCGAGAAATCAATGCATTATGTCATGGTATTCAATGTCAAAATTTTCTTCACTTTAACATTGTTGCAATATCAATGGTAAAATTATTAAACATAACACAAACTCACGCCTATATCCCCGAAGGGGTAGGCAGAAGTGCTAGCTGGCGAAAGCCAGTTTATGTTTAGGTCCCAATGTAACAGGTGGCAAGCCTATTGCTATTAACCGGGCACTTATAAACCAGGGATAAATACACACATAACTTCGAAAAGCATCGAAAATTCATTGGTGTGTGCCATGAATCATGCCTGGGATAGAACCCGAGACCTCGTCTCAGCAGTCTATTACCTATACCGCTAGGCTACCGCGGTAAAATTATTATCGAGTACATAATAGTAGCATTTAATCTGAGGAGTTCCCAAGACTCCATAGTACCTACTATAAATTAGACCGTAACTTTTTTTACGCGCGAAAAGTCCTCACAGATACCTCGACCGCCGGAGCCGGTGGGAGAGGTTATGTCGAACTCGAACCGACTAAAACGCACGACGCCTGTGGGTCGTTTTTGGTTGCCGAAGGTGAGATTAACAAGCATATCCCATGTACCCCGGCCGACCCAGAGCCATCTCTCTCGATCTGGTCTTCCTCGGTTGTAGGGACCACAGAGTCCCTAACTCGTCCACTAATTAGACAGTGACTGAACCGTGAATGTGGACTCCTAAGAACTCCATAGAAATAGCAGACAACTAGTTTGGGCGCAGAGTACATTTAATTGGATTAACCCAGTGTCTGCTAAATCCGATTTCAAATCGAATTTTCAGTAACTCACAATCAGGTTAACTCAGTCACGGATTATGGTACATATAGTCGTATAGAGCGATTTGAAAATTGAAAACGTACAAGTCACAGTACTATACCTACTTCTATGATTAAAACTATTAAAAGCTAAATCGATTACTTTTACACTGGGTTAATTAGTATTAGTTTATACACCAAGAGGATCGTAGTTGTTAGACGAGTTATTGTAGGCTGTATAATTTTAGTTCCATATCAATTAGTGCGAAGGGCTTCGTGAATTAATTGTGTTATATAACAGTAATAGATTGAGAACATAATTTAATAAAACAAATGTGTAATTGTTTTATTTCTTCGAGTCCTTTTTTAACATGGCATGGGGATGAAAATGCCGCCACTGGTCTGGTATGTGATATATGCCAGGCCAGTTTGATGTGCGGCTCAACATTTTTTTTTAAATATTAGATACATGGAAGTGTCAAGTTTCCGAGGGTGATGTGAGGAATAGAGAATCATCTAATAATAATCAGCAGTGCAGGAAAACATATAATAGTCCGGTTAGACATTTTAATAAAATTCACAGAGTTGAATAATTTTAGTAGTTAAAGTTAAGTAAAGTAACTTAGATAGCATTACAAATATAATATATCAAAATCCCCCATCGATCACATGTCTGCTGAAAAGTTGTAGTTGTAATGTTCCTAGCACTTTAACAAAATCTAAGGTTTCTCAAATAATTTAAGGCTGTCGTGAGATTCACTATTAGGATCACGCTTATTGAATATAAAATTGTCACCAGTGTCTGCGAACCCAGAATACGATGTAGAGCAAATTAATAACACGTTCTTGATTTAAAAATCAAACGTCCGTTTAAGCTGAGTGCTCCTTCATTTTTATCAGCGACTAGCAACTACCCGCGGCTATACTTTCTGGTTTTTCACTTATTCTAGAGTCGAATGTTTTATAATGTACTACTATATTAGAGAACTTTATATATTTATATAAATGACGTCCTTCTTAGTTCAGTTTTTTAGGAGTATGTTACTCACACAGTCTGCTATGAACACAATGCACCTCATTTTGGCTAAGACTTCTGAAATAGTGCTTAAGGAACTCATCATCGTTAGTAGTGTTTTTTAAATATTTACAATTATTCCTAGCTGCCAAGACATACATAATTAATTACAAACATACATACGTACCCACATTTTAAACTTACAGCTTTCTGAATGAAAAAGCGAGTAGATTTTTTTGACTGACGTAGCCTAATTTTTTCTGTTGACTTTTTCCCCGTGGACGGGTCTTCGCACATACATTTATCTTCATCAAACCATCACATACATGAACTGAATTATGCAAATTACTCGTTAAGAACAAACAGTCATTATAATTAATGGTTCTGCTGATCCTTTCCTTCAACATATTCGAATCGCATTACAATTTTCACTAATACATTCTTAAAACTTTCTTCATGAATTTGTAAAAAATGTTTGTACATTAAACGAGTTTGAATAATATTTGTTGAATATTCAATTCAGGATCTCCAAAAAGACAATTATTTTACTGGTTCTGCAATTCAATCGTATGAAGTAACGGTCTTCAACAATTATTTTTCTCTTTATGGCGTTTATAATGATGGTTATTATCACATGTATTTGGCAATGTCGCTCTGGTTTTTCATTTTATAATAACTCGCTCATGCATACCTCTTCAACCAAATTGCCTGCATTGGTGTTCTTATTGGAGTGACCATATTGGTTTTTACACAGAAGATACACAAGAATATTAAAAGTTAACTCGTAGGACAATGATACCCGGTGAAGGGACCCTACCAAGATCTTCGGAATCGGTTATTATGGCGGCGGTATTCTGTAGGGCGGTGGTACTTCCCCAGTTCCCCAGGTGAATAAGTAAGTATGATGTAAAAGAAGAGCGTATAGAACAAGCACTAGTTTTATTTCATTTTATTATTTAAATAAATTCGTTAATTTATAATAATTTATCATGTTTAATAAGTGTTTTAGCCACAATTTTAATTTACCATGTTTAAAACAGTTGAAAATGCTACATAAAATATTGAATTGCATACAACATACAAAAATAAGTTACTAGCGTAGCATTCAACTTTACTATTTTATTCAATTACAATTTTTTTTCACACATTTCATTACAATATCACTTCGTTATAAAACTACCAAACGTTTCTCATGAGATGAGCGAAGTAATGCGAAGATATCACGCAAACTGCCGGATGTCTCCAACTAAGATACACGACGTCCAAACGCCTTATACGTTAACATTAACAGACGATACATTACCTGATAACGTCTCAGCACGTGGTAGGGGATTTATGTACTTACTAAATTTATTTTACAAGTGCAAAGATTTTCTACTTGCCACTATATTTTGAAATACCCTTTTAACTAAACAATTGCAGCTGCATCATCATATGGGACCTGATTATACTAAGTTTATGCTGTTATAAGTGACATAACAAAAATACTGCAAAAAATGCCATTAAATTTTAGTCTTTTTTTATGCCTACTTTGGATCTAGATAGCGTTATGTACAATGTCGTGGAAGATTTAATAATGTTATTATAATGTATGCTTAAAATCCGAAAGTAAAGGTTGCCTGGAAGAAATCGCTTTGAGCGATAAGGCCACTCATTGTACATTAAACTGTATATGCATACTACTAACTTTTTTAGCTGATGTTTACCATCTGTCAGTAAACATATAGCCCATGACAGTGCACTTTGTCTTGACGCCAATAGGCTCGTCTCGTCCTCTATTACGTAGTACCGAAAATCAAAGTTAGCAATATGAGGGTAGTAAAACACCTCTGCCTTCCGGGAATCTTTATACAAACAAATATTTTTCCACCCTTGGGATTATATTTCGTGTGTCAATGATTTGTTTTAATAGTAATTCAAATTATAATAAGATATAATAATAATAATAATAATAATATAGCCTTTTATTCAGATCAATTAATACAATGGGTTCTTAAACTTATGTAAAGAACTAACATTAAAATCTTAAAGTTAATAAACAATTTAAGCTAATATTTGTTGCTTGGTTATCTTTCCTAGATCTGTTTGCCAGTCGGCAAAGGCCTCCTCCAACCTTTTCCATTCCTTTCTTTCTTGAGCCACTCTGTTCCACGTGACTCCTGCCACTTGTCTAATGTCATCATCCCACCTTTTCTGTGGTCGGCCTCTCTTCCTTTTGCCTTCCCTTGGGTACCACCATGTCACCCTTTTGCTCCATTTGTCGTGTCCTCTTACCAAGTGACCAGCCCATCGCCATTTGAGTCTTTTGATTTTATTTGTTACATCGGTAGTTTTTGTTTTATTTCTAATAGTGATATTTTTAACTCTGTCAGACTTTTTAATATTTAGCATGCTCCTTTCCATTGCATACTGGCAAGTTGCTAGTTTGTTTGAGGTCTCCTGATTTAAGGACCACGACTGACACCCGTACGTAAGGACGGGTAGTATGCAGGTGTTAAACAGTTTGCCTTTTAAGTTTAAATGGAGCTCTTTATCTTTCATAGCCTCTCTTAAACTCCAGTATGTCTTCCAGCCATTTGTAATTCTTCTGTCTACTTCCTTCTGCATAGGATCTTTTTGAGTTATGAGCTGACCTAGATATATGTACTCGTCTGTATAGTTGATTTCAGTGTTTCCAAGATCTATAGTATGTTTGTACCCGTTTGTCATCACTCTAGTTTTTTCCGGATTCATTGCCAACCCTACTCTCTCGCTTTCTTTCGCAAGTTCCTTTATCATTCTGGTTAGGTCTTCTGCTGTTTTTGCCAGTAACACTATATCATCGGCAAATCTTAAATGCGACAGCAGTACACCGTCTATATTAATTCCGAGACGTTCCCAATTAAGTCTTCGGAAGATTGATTCTAGTACTGCGGAAAATAATTTCGGAGATAGTGGGTCTCCCTGCCTGACGCCTTTTTCAACTCTGAAAGGAGCACTTATCTTTTCTAGTTGAATTCTTGCTCTGCTGTAACTATAAATGTATATAGTTAAAATTAAATATATGTATGACTTTGATCACTTATAAATGAAGTTTTTATCGATTACGTGCTTTTAAGGATAAACTTATATCGTTTAAAAGGTCAATAATCTTTTATTGTCAACATTTCAGATACGCAAATAACTCTTGCTTTTAGCTTTAGCCGGAGAAAGTGAATTTCTCCTTTACCTTTAACCCTAGATACCGACAAATAAAATTTATGTCATAAATAATGACCGCTTCTTATCGAACAAAGACTACAAGCATGTCATCTTCGAATCGCCCTACGCCATAAAATAATCTTTGTTGCATGATAAAAGAACGGTATAATTTAAAAACTATAAAAAATACATTCTTCTTCATGGCATATTACATAATTGTGCATTTGTAACCTCTACAGGCGGAGTAGAAGATTAGTGTAACTTTAAAAATGTTGTCTATCACGAACTCACAGTATTATTAAAAATAAAGATTCTCATAGTTAATGGACATCTGAAGCGCTTGGTCAAAATTTAGACACGTAGAGGGTAACTGAAATCACAATGCCTCTCTATTTGTTGAGAGATTCTACTGCTTTTATGTACCTACATTGACGACTAGTGCTTATGGTTTTGATCACTATTTATCCGTGTCTCTTTTTAATAAGCATTCTAATGAACAGTCATTGGCTCAAAGGTGAAACCGTGAGTAGGTAGGTAAGCAGGATCACCAGTAACACTTACTTCTTAACAGATATAGATCTTTTAAGAAGTACCTAACTGTCACTGATTGTCAAAAAGGATGAAACGAAAAAATAAAAAAGTCGTTCGCACGCTCATTTAACTGCTGCAAATTAGCTGCTGAGATACTTATACCATAATAAAGGCATTAAAATATGAGTCACGAGATAATTTATGTGCGCGATATGTTGAATGGAAGATTGTATAATGTGTATACTTACCTACTTCAAAGAGAGGGATTCTCTGACGCTAAGTTTATTAAAACTGCTTGTACCAGTGAAAGGAATTTTAAAAGGAAACAATAACTTTCTGAAAATTTACGGGCCTGTTTCTCTTTCTTCCCGAGATAACGTTTATCAGCGACACAAGGTAATGCGCATGAGCACAGCGATATCATAAATACGCCGGTGCCGGCACAATGCAATGCTATCAAACATGCCCTCTAGCGTTGGCAGCACCACATCATTACGATGGTATTATGTAGGAAGGTTACCTCATATGGAAGTACTGTAAGAGACAAATCGGAGAGAAAACTGCAAGTGAAAATCTTATCACAGGTTTCTTAGCTAGGGAAATGGGTATAATTTTACCAAAAGAAATTGACATCGAAAACAGTAGAGACTGGATCAAGCTAATACCTTTAGACAATTCCTAACTTAATAAAATAGTCAACATTATGAGTTAGACATAAATATAACATAACATAAACTTACGCCTATATCCCCGAAGGGGTAGGCAGAGGTGCTAACACCCATATTTCACCAGTTTATATTTAGGTCCCAATGTAATAGGTGGCGAGCCTATTGCCATTAACCGGGCACTTATAAACCTGCGATAAATACACACATAACTTCGAAAAGCATCGAAAAGTCATTGGTGTGTGCCATGGTAAACCTGGGATCAAACCCGAGACCTCGCCTCAGCAGTCCATTACCGTTACCACTAGGCTACCGCGGTTATGGTTATGAGTTAGGTATTTCCATATAAACTACAAGCTACTCTGAGAACCTACAAAAACTTGATTTCTTTGATTATTCACCTCCTTGAATACTTCTTTTTACTAACTGCTATTCTGACGTATTGTCAGATATTCTTCGACAAAGGAATGATAATTAAAACGGACGTGTCAAAATTCAATAACATAAAGACGACAACCAGATATAAAGGATATACAGCTGGAGCTCTCAGAATAAAGGTTGATAGCCATTCAATTAAAAACAGTAATGAATCACTCTCATGTAAAGTAAATACAAATCATAACAGTTCGTGGTATAATCTGTTTACAGCTAAGAAATATTCCTCAATTCTGCCAACGTTGCAAATCAAATAAACATGACAAATATGAACCGATCAGTTTGGCAGGACCTGATGCATATTGAACGGCTGAAGCGAATCCATATTTTTAATCGTAATCTGTGTGCGTGCGTAAAACAGGCGAGGGTAACATGACGAATTACTGTATACGATCACAATTAGTCATACTATTATTTCTCGTTACTTAATACCTGAATGCACAGGGTAGAACACAAAGAGATAAACAAAGCTCCACGTTAGTAGTTGACGCTACTGTAACTCATGTAACGATAGTGAACGCCCGGATCATTTCTTAGAACGCAACACGATTTAGGGTAGTTGTATTTATTTACTGTATCAGGTTCTTGGAGCATAAATATAGCAGAGCATCTAAGATTACGCCGTGAGACTACAAACTCATGAAGTGATTTGCATCCGCAGCAGTCGTTGGTGCTAGTACTACAATTGATTACTTTTGAACTTTTAAAATGTCTTCGAATAGCAATTATATTAATCAGCGAAACGTCTACATGCTTTATAAAATTTGTTCGTATTGTTTTTTCCTCTATACATTTATTTGACACTTACAGTTAACATATCCACGGCTGAATTTATTCATAAATAGTTATTGACGTTTAGTAAATTATTAATGAACTAACAGTAGTAGTTTTATTTCCATTAGTAATTAGTAGATACTGTTAATTTTTTGTTTGTTTTTGAAGCCATCACTTTTTATCTCCAATCTACATTGGCCTGTCACCAATGTTCCCGTTAATTCCATCAACTTGGCTAACTGCTTGTGCTAAAATTGACATACATTAAGATTTATAAATGCTCGCGATGGAGCTTGAGCAGGGTAGGTAAAATCAATTCACAATTATAAAGGGAGTTAGTACTATAGAGAATTGGTATGGAAACTGAATACGGTAGTCATTTACAAAACGGTAATTTGAGTAGTTAGATTTTTTTTTATAAGGCGGGAATTAAATTTGGGTGTATGTAGGTAGGGCAAATGCAAACACCTTTCTTTTATAAAGCAAATATAAAATAGTAACTCCCTCCAGTATCCAAACGAAAACAATTTTACTGAAACGTTCGCTGTCTTATTCTATAATTTAGTCTTCAAGTGCTTCTGCTTAGAGTAGAATGTTCTGTATTTAAGGCTGGTTACACTTGCCAACCAGTTACATGTAGGTTAATTAAATATAAATACGGTTAACAAATAGCTCTTTAAACCGAAGAGAACATAACAGTCCGTGTCTAGCTGTCGTGTCATCGTCTAAACAACTAATTACTAGGCATTAACGATGTGACAGATAAGAGCCATTAGTGTTATTAATTTAAAAAAAAAAACATCACAAGTAAAAAATATATTTAAAAAAAGAACGTTTTAATGGTAACGGTAGTAATTTATTTGACATTGACAATTGAAGATCTTATTCTGTACAAAAAAATATTTGTACTTGAGTGTACAGGGAATTAATTTAGGTAAAAAAGAATAAGCCGATTGGGTTTACAATCTGCTTATATTTTAGTTAGTTATATTGTAAATATAAACTAAGTAATGTTGAATTTCATATTTCGTCTAACAAAAGTGACGAATTCTTTTGTACATTTCTTAGAATTTTTTCCCTCCTTCTTAGAACTAAGTTTTTATTTCAAGCCAGAAGCAGATTTGTTATTTGAAAATGACGAATTCCCATACTACATATTGAATAAGATACTTTATACTTTGCCACTGTATTTTATTTTCAGGCGAAACCTGGTGAATTTGTAAGGACACGGCGGTATTTCCGTCCAATTCAGCAGTCCGACTGGCGAAATACCTCCGCCCTATAGAATACCACGGCCATAATAACCTCGTGTTGTATTTCCGGCGGTGAGTAGGGTAACCAGAGCTCACTGGAGAGATTTTGTGCTGTCAGTGGGAAGACCAAAAACAGGGTTGGCAGCGCGAGTGTGATTCCCTTTACGTTGCACACGTCCATAGGCCACGGTAACCACTTTCCATCAGGTGGGCGATGTGCTTGTCTGCCAACCAAGTGGTATAAAAAAAAAACCTACCACTTTTAATTCTAAAAAGGACTATTTGAATATCATTCTAATGTATACAAATCACAATGCCTCAATTATCTTTCTGTCACATTGGTGCAGGTCAAAATAATTTTAAAAGAATCTCTCCGTAAATTGCAAACCATTTATAAATACATTGGAGCCAAACCAGATGGGACTGATTACCTGCATTTATACGGAACGAATACTGTCTGACCTCACTGACCTAACTAAGTACCGGTTAGCTAAGGTTAGACAGATAACCAATTTCTTCCAACTTTATATCACTATATTAACATAATAACATTTACACACTATTTCGTAAATAGTTTGTAATATAATATTTCGCTTGCAAGTGCAAGAGGGGAGTATATCACGGGCTCTATCGACATGCCGGGAAATGCAACTGAGAATTTATCTGATTTCTTCCATAACGTAAGCTAAAATACTAAAATTGCTTTCGAGAAATCTTTTAGTCAGATCTTCACGCTCACAGCGCTTATTATATTTAATTACGATACCAACATTACTATTCGTTAAGCACCCAGTTATCTGCAAATCTTAATTAAGAATACAAATAGATTATTTAAGTGCACTTAATATGAATACTCGTAAGCAATCCTGAATTTATCCCGTTAAACTCCCGTTAAAAATAGGGTTCTTAAACGACTATCTACACTACAAAAAATGATTTGGGTTCCTTACATTTAAGCAAAAATATCTGATATGATTAGATATATTATAAGTTTATAGTTTTTTGATACAACTACACACACGTACACGTTATAAAATAGTACGTACGTACACTTAATAAATACAGAATACCGCGGCTATAATAACCTCGTGTTGTATTGCCAGCGGTGAGTAGGGTAGCCAGAGCTCACTGGAGAATTTTTGCTGTCAGTGGGAAGAATAAAGGCTTGTCCTGCTTTGTTTTCTACACTGACGATACAGAAACTCTGTACTTACAGGGTTGGCAGCGCGAGTGTGACTCCTCTGGTGTTACAAACGTTCATAGGCCACGGTAACCACTTTCCATCAGGTGGGCCGTGTGCTTGTCTGCCACCTAAGTGGTATAAAAAAAAATAGTTGACTGTTACGAAGAAAACTGTTACCTAGCGTTGGGTCAGTTGATACTGCAATACACTGACAATATATATTTTGGTATGAGGCCACCATAAAAATAATTTCGCAAAGAAAATATAGAAGTAGGTACAGAAAAATTAATCACTCAAAAATAGTACTTAAATATTCTATTGTCACAAAACCAGCAGTTTCTGAAACCAGCCTTTAATCTATTACTTGAAAGCTATTTGTACGGATCCCATTGCAAATAATGATGATATATAATCTCTCTAGGTCGCTTTTTCTTTTCCTATGACCGTGACTATCTGAAGACTAGATCGGCTGTCATGGACTATAAAACTAACGTAGGTAATATGACACTTGAAATCTCAGATACGTCCAGTCATCGTCCGTTAATGCTTATTCGTGGTGATCTATCTTCGATAAATATTTCTACTTGGCTTTTGCTATGTCATTTAGAAATTACTTTAACTTGCATTTCATTTTGCATGCCATTTTTCTGGATTGAATTATTTTTTCTATGTGGTACCTATTTCAATTCTAGACAATACTAATCACAGGTGTCGTGATCTCAAAGAAAATTGATAAGGTAAACTTATAAATTTGTATTTACATTTCATCAACATCATACCTACATCGTCATCAGATATTTACATTTATCTTAAGATAATAATATCATGTTTATGAATTCCTTAAACTAGTTTTATAATTTTCCATTCACCATTTTTCTATATTTGCCAGGGAAGCTCCAATATTAAGATTCCTACATTAATTAGTACATTGTTTCTTAGTTCTGGAAACAAGTAACATGGTTTATTATTCAACATTTTTGTATATTTTCCAGGAACCCTACATGCATATCATACAATTTAATGTTTTAATTGCGCCATTGCATCCATACTCGATCGCCAAGATCATCATAATATTTGCGACTTAAATTCCTTGTGCATTCTACGAGTACAACTACCGGCAACGAAGTCATTTACCAAATCAGCAATGCGACTGTGGAATACACGGCTAATGTCTCCTGTAGATATACTTGCACAATATACTCTTCAACTTTCAATGTAGGCATTTAAACTACCATGGTGAATGGTATTTCTACTTTTGGGGAGATGCCACAATGGACCAAAATACCACCCATGCAGTAATATAACTGATATGTACTCTAAATGTAACTGTGGTCAAATATATTGTTGAATTGTGAAATCTAACATCCGATGAGATGCTATCCGTTAGTGGTTTGTATTTTTAAGCAGGTCTTCCGCGGCTATCCATGCTACTGTGTTACCTAGTAAAGAAACAGATATATTTTAGAGAGTAAATTCAGACGGGAACCACAAAACTCATAATATTACCAGCACATGAAGTAAAGCAAAAGACTGTAAACCTTCGCGAACAAGCTTAGTACATTTCTATTGACGCTGAATTTTCTCCGTTGCAAGCGGCATTATACAATAAATATCCTCGTATTTAGGTTCGATTTCCTATAGGTTTATTTCAACATTTAATTTGGATCACGAGTGCTTTCGGCGCGGAACATGAGAACTGCTTTACTTGAACGATCGTTTGCGATGTTGCCAATGTTGCCGCAAGTAGAGCGAACACTTTCGGATGTTTGTGGAGATAGTAAGAGAAGAAAGGTCACCTTTCAACATGATGCGAAAGTCGTGTAAGTAGATACCATAAATTGTTAAGTAGACAATTTACTTATATTATGCTGGCTATGCTACCTATTTATTTTGTAATGTTCCTAAAATGGTTAAGCTTCATGTTTTGTATTTGTATGCAAGGATAACGGTAGAGGTAACATAAAAGTACAAGGATACCTTTTCCTTCTCAGGGTAGATAGCTACCCTGAGAAGGAAAAGGTATGAGTTAATGAACAAACCCTATCCTTGATTAGTAACTCCTTTGCAATTTGTATGTGCAGCCTAGCCGCTTTATTATTTATAGGGTCCCTTCAAACTTTTGTAACGAATTAGATAATACTTCAGGCCCTTTCGACACGCCTCCTTCCTTCTGCGAGCAAGTAAAGCTCGTGAAGGAGAAGGCGGGGCAGGAGTGGCAGCGGGAACTAAGGAGGAACGCAAGCCAAGCTGCCCGTGTTCTGAGGCTATTCAAGCGTTGGAGGCCAATGTATGACCTCTGCTGGTGACGGATGGAGCTGCCTGTCACCCTTGCAGAAGCAGGTTGTGGCAGCGGCGCGCTTTGCGCTCCTCCCTGTTTCCGGGGACGAGTTTGTGATTTTGTAACTAACTTCTTCTGAAAAGCGTTATCTCTCTGATCTTCGCATACATTTCGTACATATCATGATATCCATTACCTTCAAACCCTACCTATCGTCATATAAGAACAACGTCCTTCAAGACTGAAATGATAGTTGTATTTGGACTGAAACTTTCAGTGTACAGATAGGTTCATCAAAGAATAAGTCTAGTAGTCAGTGGTTCCCGGCAAAGTGGAATTTGGACCACCCCATCTCTTCCCATGCGGTGTCGTACAAGGCGACTAAGGGATAGGACTGTTTAACATCAAGCAGATATATACAGCCCAGACTCAGGCTCAAATACATGACTTGGAGTCATCAATAGTGCCCAAAAGAAAGCAATAGACTCACTCCCTATTACGTGGGACCGAATTCAGTGATTGGTGAACTGTGGGTGTTAATTTACCTCTGCCTAACCCTCCAGGATTAAAGGCGTGACTATATGTATGTATGTATGTAAGTCTAGTAGTCTGAAATCTATTTAATTTAGAATGTCAATTTCCATTACTTACTCAGATATTCAGATATCGAGCAACAGATCATAATCACGAAGTATACATTGTAGGATTGTATCCGCAGCGTATTACATTCGTAATTCACTTGCGAACAGGCTCCGTTAGAGTGAAGAGTGGTGTTGTAGGCGGTACAATACAAAGACGTCGTGCTCCATAAATCGGGAGACGGTGACCTTCCGAGGTGAGGGACTGCATTGCGGCGCCTGCATCACAACGAGCCTAAATGCCGATGCTTGTCTTTAGTTTATGATGTTTCGGATACTTTACATTAAAAATTAGGTATATTTTTTAAATTGTTTTTTTTTTATACTACTTAGGTGGTAGACAAGCACACGGCCCACCTTGGAAAGTGGTTACCATGACCTATGAACGTGTATAACACCAGTGGAGTGACATCCGTGCTGCCGACCCTATAAGAATAGAGATTTTGTTTCGTCAGTGTAGAGAGCCTTTGGTCATCCCACTGACAGCACTAAAACTCTCCAGTCAGCTCTGGCTACCCTACTCACTGCCGGGAACACAACACGAAGTTATTATAACCGCGGTATTCTGTAGGGTGGAGGTACTTCCCCAGTCGGACTGCTCAATTGAGCGGAAATACCGCCGTGTCCTACCTCCTCAAGTCAACTGTGGATGTGGTTTCAATTAATGTGATTTTATTTTTAAATTACTAATTCCCATTAATCCCCCGCCTGTTAAGCTAAATTACTTGTGTTAAGTATGGGTACACGTTGGTGGTTCATAGGCTGGCGGCAACGTACAACTTCTCTACTGTAAATCGACGCCTCAGCCACTCTTCTTTTTCGTCTTAGCGTAAATCCCAGTCGCATCCGAAGTTTTCACCTCGGAGTCTGGGGTCCGCATTACCAGTCTAACTGCGGATTTCGCTAAATTTCGATATTTTCCGAGAAGCAACTGCCATCTGACCTCCACAACCCAAAGGCAACATCGCCGCATTGCAACTAGACCAGTTATTGAACTTTTTGACTTTTGTTATTTTTTAATTAATAAATAAATAAAACCTGTAACGGTTGCCATTAATGTTGGTATAGCAACAGGGACCAACGGCTTAACGTCCTCTCCGAGGCAAGACCAAATCAATGCAAATACCTATATTCATGCATACAAATATTTGCACTGAGCGGAGGTCGAACCCCCAACTTCTGCGTAGCGACTGCGTTCACTACTGCCACGCCACTAATCTACTGCTACTGATGTACATTAAAGTGCTTACAAAAAATACATGCCTCAATTTCCATCTTGGCTGCCTCTATTGCCCTAAAAATATTCGAAGTCTTAATCAACTGCTAGATTGCTGTTACTGCTGGTGATTGAGGAACGAAGTTCGTGTCTTACATTTGGGATTAGAGGATCAGATGATAATTATAGTCGTAAATTAAGAGAAGAATTAGGAAAATAGACGCAAGGCTCTAAGGTGCAAGATTTAAATGCAACAGGGACTGCAGACAGTGATGATGAATTAAACAATATCAAAGATATGGATTTTGACAGAAATTTAACAAAAATACCAATCACAAACGAATTAGCACTGCATTTTAATCTCAAACCGTTAACATTTAAGCGTGAGCACCGAATGCATGCTCATCGCAAGTATTTACCGCAATCGTGCTCTTAAGATACAAAATAAATATTGGTCCTGGTGCAAGTAGCCAAGAAATTTGACTTTAGCAAATAAATGTTCATGTTTACAAAATATGTATGAAATCTTATACCGTTACAGGTTTGATTCCCGTTCAATGCAAATACTTACTTATATGCATGATTGTACATCATGTATGAGGAGGGTTAGGCAAAAGTGAATTTCAGTAAATATTGAATTCGGTCCTACGTAATGGGGCGTGAGCCTATTGTCGTTTTCCGGGCACTGTTGTTGACTCAAGCCATGTATCTGAGGCTGAGTCTGGGATGTATATAATATCTGTCTGATGGGAAGAGATGGGGTGATACAAATTCTACTCTGCCGGTTGAGTTGAACTAATGTAGGTTTTTTCTATGTTTGTGCTTACGTGTTCATTAATTTTTTTTCGACTTAGGTAATCATTCATAGTCCCATACTTATTTGAAATATTCACAGTTGTGTTGT
The DNA here is from genome assembly GCA_963662185.1 of Eilema griseolum. Taxonomy (NCBI): domain Eukaryota; kingdom Metazoa; phylum Arthropoda; class Insecta; order Lepidoptera; family Erebidae; genus Eilema; species Eilema griseolum. The sequence goes on along the minus strand of OY759238.1, from coordinate 10,915,749 downwards.
GTTCTCGGCGGTGAGTAGGGTAGCCAGAGCTCACTGGAGAGTTTTTGTGCTATCAGTGGGAAGATCAAAGGCTTGTCCTTATTTTGTGTTCTGCACTGAAGGCACTTAAAATCTCTGTTCTTACAGGGTCGGCAGCACGGATGTGACTCCATTGGTGTTACATACGTTCATAGACCACGGTAACTACTTTCCATCAGGTGGGCCGTGTGCTTGTCTGCCACCTAAATTGTATAAAAAATAAAAATAAAAAAGTTGACGGATATATTTTTTTAAAAGATATAAAGAAATGTAAACACCTCAACAAAGTCTAGGGAACAAGATGACCCCAATTATTTTTTTTCGTGTAAATCTTGTTTTGCAAATAACTGGCAGCAAATAAATAAAAATAGAATAAAGTAGATTACAGAGTTGTTCGAAATTTAAAAATAAATTTAAATAAGTGATGATTTTCGAATATGGAGGGAAATTTTTAAAAGTGTTTGATTGTGCAGTTTCTCTGAGGCAAAATAAAAATTATTTTTTTTTTATTGTAAATAACGTTTATTATCAATAATATGTCTTTTACGTATGGTTTGTGCATTTTTGTGACTGTAGTCATCATGTCACGTCGTCATTTAAGTCGCGAAGAGATGTTAAGGGCTGTTGGTATGCTGCAAGCTGGACAAACTCAACGCGACGTAGCGGATGCTGTCAACACCCAACCAAGCGTAATTTGCAGATTATGGGCACGCTACAGGTCTACAGAGGATGTTGCCGAACGTCACAGGGGACGAAATAGGGTCACTACCCCGCGACAAGAACGTTTCTTGCAAAATTCCGCAAGGCGGCAACCCACGATTACTGCTCGTCAGTTGGTCGCAGGCCTCCAGTCTCAGCATCAAGTGGTTATTAGCGATCAAACTGTCAGAAGAAGACTACACGAAGCCAATCTTTATGCTCGCAGACCGCTTAGGGTTCCAGCTCTTCGACGTGGAAATCGAGGTCGTCGCTTATTGTGGGCTAACGCACATTTACAGTGGACCGACCATCAATGGGCACGGGTTCTGTTTTCCGACGAATCTTGCTTCGGTTTTCATCCTGATTCGAGAAGAGTGCGTATATGGCGAGTTCCTGGACGTCGGAGTCGTCTCCAGAATCCGCAAGAAGTTCATCCTTACCAAGGTGGAACAATCATGGTATGGGCTGGAATTCGCCTTGGTGGAAGGACCGACCTCGTTTGGATACGGGGCAATTTGTATGCAAACCAATACATTCAGGAGGTTATACACCCCATGGTAATCCCTCATCAACAGCAGTTCGGTCAAGATTTTATGTTCATGCAAGATAATGCACGGTCACACACCGCGAGGGTAGTGGTCAATGCGTTAAGCGAGCACAATATGACGACGTTGGAATGGCCTGCTCAGTCTGCCGACCTCAATCCCATAGAGCATGCCTTGGATTTGCTTGGGAGAAGAGCTTTCAGTGATTCTTTGGAAAATCTGAACACTGAAGAACAACTTTTTTTACACCTTCGCAGTGTATGGAGCCATATTCCACAGACGATGATTGACAATCTCATACTAAGTATGCCACGCCGTTGTCGAGCTGTTGCTAATGCTTTAGGAGGTCCTACAGATTATTAAAAACGTTTAAAGTACGGTTAATTACTGTATTTCTTACTACCTCGTTATTTTTGTGCCTAATCATAGAAGGTTGTAATACTCAATATTGGCACTATTCAATTCTTTCTTAAAAAAAAAAAAATTGGTATGAAAATGTTTTTATTAAAATTAAAATTAAAAACGGTATAAAAATACCCTTCTATTGATATAAAACACTCACTATTACAAGAAAGGGTTTTTAAATAAAAACTAGAAATGTCCTTGTTCCCTAGACTTTGTTGATGTGTGTAGTAATGATACCGCGGTAGCCTAGTGGTACGGGTAATGGACTGCTGAGACGAGGTCTCGGGTTCGATCCCAGGTTTTACCATGGCACACACCAATGACTTTTCGATGCTTTTCGAAGCTATGTGTGTATTTATCGCAGGTTTATAAATGCCCGGTTAATGGCAATAGGCTCGCCACCTATTACATTGGGACCTAAACATGAACTGGCGAAATGTGGGTGCTAGCACCTCTGCCCTACCCCTTCGGGGATATAGGCGTGAGTTTATGTTATGTTATGTTATAAAGAAATGTAATTAGTAAGGAGATTTTATCTTAATATTATTATTGATAAATTAATAGGTGAAGCTAATACTTTGCACCTCTTTTTACGAAAATAATATTATTTATCTATGGTCTTTCATACTGAAATAATATTAATTTTTAATAAATCTCAAGATATAAACATGAAACACTTCGCTTTGGTGAAATCTTGGATTATAGAACTTAATGACAATAGACCTTTAATAAAGGGCAAACTTATAATTTTTTAATTAATTATGGTCTAAATTCGATCATAGGGCGACTACTAGTAAGTACTTATTACTCAAATATATATACTCACGCGTTGCAACAATATCGACATCGAATAGGATGATGAATAGGTTAAATAAAAAATCTAGAATACAGACAAAGGACTTTGTTTCTCAAAACAAATAAGAATCCAGTTAAAATCAATTCGTTACTTCAAATTATTTTGATAACCTTAACATAACGTCTTAATGAAACCCCACAAATTATTATTCATCAAGGATCTAACTCTAAGTAATTATGTTTGAAGATTTGAATAGTAAAATGTACCCATTAAAACTTACCTTTATTATATAATAATATATGCCGTGCATTTATTATGATGAGGACTCTTCGCATCCTAGAGAGCTCGCTCACGTCGCAGTGCATAGTAGGCATAGAATAGACCCTAGTGTACTCACTGCCGCGTCGCGGAAAGCTGTCCGCGTTACACTAGATAGGCCGTAAATACTACGATTAATTTTATAAATTAATGTCCAATCAATACCATGCACATAACCTTTCATTACGTAAAGCATGCTTCTAGCATGACGTTACATGCGCGTGTGTATAATTACTTATGACCTCTGACGTCACCAATTTAAATTGTATTTAAATGTAAAATAATGCGAAAGTGTTGACCAATTATATGCACTCAGTCCTCCGGTATCTTAACCTTTGCGTTTCATGTCAACGGCCGCTTCTGGTGGAATGTATCACGTCTTATGTCACACGACGATATAAGAAACTAATTATGATTTTGTACGCTTTAAGGAGATTAAGCCTCCTAAATGTCAGTCAGTATGATCTTAACAGCGAAACCGCCTCGATTTGCAAAGGTACAGTCTCGAGAAAAGTGCTCGTTAACTATAATGTGAATTATAGGCTTTTTTATTACTTCGTTATCAAATAGGCATACAGGTGATACAGGTTACGAAGTAAATCTTAAGTATGTATCTAACCTGTGATCCAGGATTAGGAAAATATACCTTTTTTTTTTTAATATACCTAAAAAAATCTAAATCTACTATTATCCGCCAACACTTTCCTGTTTTTTTTTCGCTAAGTTCAGGTTAACAAATTATTATCTTCTTCATCATCCAATCCCAAGTGTAGTGAAGTTTGCTGGAGCCACTTATCGTATGGTTCCAGGACCATACAGTAAGTGGCTCGTAGAGAATATGCACCCTTATAATGGCGTTCTTTTCATAACAAAAACCCCTCATAAAGGTTCATATTCTCTACCCGAGCCTGTCCTATACAAGGAATCCAAATTCCAAATCTATTCTAGAGAAATAGTAGCTTTAGTGACAGTATGTTCAAAGTTCAATGTCAAACAAAACGATGTTGCTTGGTTTCATACAAAACATTTTAAATAATCTTCATTACATGTTCAATTAATTTACTGATAACAGAGACACGGGCGTGATTAGGCGATAATGCAAATACATCGGACAGTTAATTTGACCGATAAGACCCTTAGCAATGTGAAGTGTTAGAACACTTTTATAATTTTACGATATTTTTCTTCTGTTGTTGCAAACAACTACAGTAGGTACAAAGTATCACTGTTTGCAAAATCCAGTTATCCAGTTCATATGTAACTGAATTGAATATGAGTACAGAAAGAAGTAAGTACGTACTTCATATAATTATCCCAATTTTATTTTATTTTATTTAGATTTGACTGTATTTAATATAAGTTTACTAACATAGGTTATAAAAACCAAACTGTTACAAATAAAATGGACTCATGATGCCTGATCAAATTAATTTTATTATTATTAATTTAGAAAAGGGCAGCAATTTAACCATGAGCAATTGAATAGTATCAAAATGGTACCAAAGATAAAAGTTTCATAACATATTTTCAAACATTACCCAAGCAACGGTAATGACTATCGTATTCCACTTTTTGCTAGATACTTTACTAAAACATCATTAACATTCCCTAGCAAAAGTAAAGACTATCACTCCATCAGCGACATTCTACCATAAGCTAGCTGCCGAGCAGCTCATTCGTATGCGTCCTGAGCGATCTTTAACATGCGACAGCTCCCTATTATTATAATACTATGATTGCACATCGCTCGAAGTCAAGTTATTAATAAATAGTTAAAACGTACCTCCCTACTGTTCACAAAGCGACCATGGGCTTTAAATCATAAAGTAATTACTGTTCTTAGATGGGCTTTCTTATCGAAATTGAGAAATGAATCGTTTAGAGATGGTCACAGGAATAAATCACTGTTGCTAAGATTATAGTCTGAATTCACTTGTATTATAAATGCACGTTGTGCTCTTGATGCTCTTACCACCCATATGCTGAGATTACTTTAATATAATCTAACGGTCACGTGACGATTTGTAGGAAAATAAAATAACATACATACTTAAACCATAAAAATGAGGTCGATAATAAAATTGGCAGGTATTAAAAACAGAATGAAATAAAAATACCACTAATGGTACCGCTCGATATACTTTTGCATATATAATAGTGAGAAAGCAAAAGAAAGATTGTGATAATTCAACGGAAGAGGTTATTAGGAATGATAATGTTCATAATTAATATTCATATTGTTAATATAATAAAAATTGTCATTAAGTGTCGGCAAGATGGTCTACATAGATTAATATAATAAAACCAGTAGCCGATAAATCGTGGCGACAAGACCGGCGATGCTTTGAGTTTCACTTTCTAAGTAAAAACATCCAATTTAGATCATTTACTATAATTTTTAGTTGCGCGGGATTATTTATAATCGTTTGACTGTTTAAAACATCTACAGACAGATGCCGTATTTAGTTTTACTAGTAAATGTTATTTCGAGATTATTATGAGGTAATAAACAGATACTTAATACATTCGTAATTTTTCACGATTCCCCTTAACTTGCCAACAGATTTATGAAGATCATAAGGTTTATTTATAATTTAATTAAATAATAAAATTGACAAAATAAGTCAGCTGGGCTTTTTGCTTAATTAACCAATAGTAGTAGTAGGTAGGTGTATTATTTTATCTCAAGACCCAGTGCAAAAACGACTACATAGCGAGATTCATAATGCTATTTGCAAAGAAGTTATCATTATGAAAAATAAATGCTAATGTTACCTCATTGTCCTGAGAGAAGAAATGAACTCACAATGTTGCAAAACTTGCGAACGCCATTTTCATATTTATTGTCATGAAAATAAAATATGAAGTAAAGGCTTCAATATCTATTGTTAACAGTGCCATTGAAGAGACAGTCGGATTGGTTGAAGTGTCATTTATAAACTATTCATTGTGTTCAATGCTATATCAGCGCGAATTGAGTGCGGACAATCGAACCAAACGTCAAGCGTTTGACCTGCGCAGACCTGCAACCATTTGTAGAAATATTTTATTTTAAACTGTGCATCACAATATTTTATTTTTTATTTCTATAACTAAACAAGAACAGATCAAATACTATCTACTGATTTTAAACCAAGCTGATTTTACCAATCACTGGAATACACACAAGGTTTTACTTACTCATTTTAAGATTTTCGCTAATATATAAGTTAATAAATAATAAACATGTTAAATACCTACATTGTAATTTACTGAACTATTTAATATAAAACCTTCCTTTAAATTTCATCTTCATCAATACTATTGCATCAATACTCTTTCAATATCATCAATACTAAAATAGTGTTGTTGGTGTTGGTATTTCCGCCCAATTGAGCAGTCCGTCTGGGGAAGTACCTCCGCCCTACAGAATACCGCGGTTATAATAACTTCGTGTTGTGTTCCCAGCGGTGAGTAGGGTAGCCAGAGCTCAATGGAGAATTTGTGCTGTCAATGGGATGACTAAAGGTTTGTCCTGCTTTGTCCTCTACACTGACAGCACAGAAACTCTGTGCTTAACAGGGTCGGCAGCGCGAGTGTGGCTCCTCTGGTGTTACACACGTCCATAGGCCACGGTAACCACTTTCCATCAGGTGGGCCGTGCGCTTGTCTGCCACCTAAGTGGTATAAAAAAAAAAGTGTTGAAGGTTCGCTTCTACGTACTGCATCTCAGCTTACCGGGAGCAGTTAAATTGATGATCTAATTTTTTTCCTCTTTATTTATTAGACTTCGCTTTGCCTGATGGTAAGCTGAAGGCAAATTCTCACCATGTGACAATTGTGACATTGACTTGACGGCCTCATCATATGCTTTTTCACGCCCCGCTTAAAGGACTGTAGGAAGAAGGAAGTAAAAAAGAGTGGCTGTAGTTGTCGTACAGTTGCTCGTTTGCTCGTAACATGGACACAACTTACTCACACAAGGCAAGTCAACCTGTCAAGATGATCCAAGCCTGGCAAGCACTGACAAAGAGCGCCATGAGAACTTTAATACGATATCTCGCATTGTAATCAAGCGCAGATGTGATCTACTGGTACCACATCTTTAATAATGTTAGGGTCTTTAATTCTTTATTGTACACAAGAAAATAATACATCAATAAGTAATCACAAATACATCTTGATGTACAAAGGTGAGCTTAACTCAATATTGAGTTTTCTCCCAGCAAACCTTTGGGGATTAAAAGTACATATAATACATACTAAGAATAAAAATATTATACAATACATACAGCAGACATATTACATATATACTGATTTGTATATAATTCAATTATACAAATATACAATAGATAATACATATATTAATATAAAATTAGATAACACACATTTATCTAGTTTGAGAGAGGAACAGTTCTTTTACTTTGATCTTGAATACGTTCAAAGAAATGCTATCGCGTACCGAGGGAGGCAACGAATTCTATAACCTTACTGCGCGACCAGTAAATGAGCCATCGTAACGGCTGGAGCAGTGAAGAGGGGTTCGAAGAAGAAGTGCTGAGGAAGTGCGACAGGGTTTACCCCTGGGGACAAGAAACTCAAAGCGTTCTCGTAAGTAAGCAGGCGAATCAAGATTAAAAAGAATTGAGTAGAGAAGAGATAGAATATGGGAGTCTCTACGCTGGCGAATAGGTAACCTCAGTCCTGCCCGAAATTCGGAAACATGGTCATACTTCCGAAGACCAAAAATAAAGCGGATATCAAAATTTTGCAGTCTTTCAAGTTTATTAAGAAGTTCCTCCTTTGCGTCAAGATAACAGACATCAGCGTAGTCTAAAAGTGGAAGCAGAAGAGATTGCGCAAGAGTAACTTTAGTTTGAAATGCTAAAAATTTCTGGAGACGTTTGAGGGATTGAAATGAGCAGTAAACCCTTTTGCAAACATCTGCAATATGGACGTCCCAGGCCAGATTTGAGTCTACATAGACACCTAAATTTTTTACATGTTTTGAAAAAGCAATAGGAGTAGCATCATAAAGAACTTGTGGAAGAAACTGGGGAACTAAAAGATTCGACATGTATCTGCTACCAACAATGACTGCTTGCGATTTCCTTGGGTTAACCAGAAGTCCAAAAGATTTAGCCCATTGACTAATGTTAACAAGATCATTGCTGATAGCCATCACAGCCTCAGTCGATTCCTCAGCCTTAAAGTGTCGATACAGCTGCAGGTCATCTGCATAGAGGTGATGGCGATTACATGGGAGTTATCATAGACATCCTGCGGCCAAGCAGTTAGATATCGCAGAGAAAAGGCAGCTTCTTGTCCCTAAGCTTGACGGGATCCTGAATGACATTTCTCAATGGGGCTCTGAGAACCTGGTTGAGATCAATGCCAAGAAGACGCAGGCATGTGCGTTTACAGCAAAAGTATCTTCTTTCCTTCCCCTCCCCACTCTTCAGAGCACACCACTGCCACTGCAGGACAATCTCAATATTCTAGGTATGGATGTTCGCTGCAACCTGAATAACAAAAATTACATCGAAAGTATCATCAAAACAGCCTCACGAAAACTCGGAGTCCTGAACAGAGTGAGACGATTTTTCACGCCGGAGCAGCGGTGTCTTCTATACAAGACACAAATTCGCTCTTGTGTGAAATACTGCTCGCATCTCTGGGATGGTTCAGCAAAGTACTTACTAGATGCTCTCGACAGGTCCGCATCATTGGGAATCCCGAGGTCACGAACACCCTAGAACCTATACAGATGGGTAGAGATGTTGCGCCCATGGCTGTATTTTACCGTCTGTACCATGGTGAGTGTTCAGATGAGCTCTTCCAATTAGTCCCACCCTCCCCTTTCCTACACAGGACAACACGTGCAGGTCTTAGATGTCATCCGCACACGGTGCAGAACATCCGATCAAGAACCAAGCGGTTCGGTGACTCTTTCCTCTGTCGCACAATTAAGGCCTGGAATTCATTACCAGCCCACGTGTTTCCTTCTTCCTACAGTCCCGGGTCCTTTAAGCGGGGCGTGATAAAGTATATGATGAGGCCGTCAAGCTGAGTATCACCATTGTCACACGGTATGTGTAAGTAATGGTGACCCTCTTTTTCTGAGACTTTGCCTTCAGCTTACCATCAGGCAAGGCGAAGTCTAATTGACGTGTTCTATATAAAAAAGATAGTGAGAAGTAATTACCTTTGTAATAGCATTTATAAAAATGGAGAAGAGAAGTAGAGGAGACAGCACCATTCAGAGGAAGCCTCTTCACAGCGAACAGACTGAATGAATCCCCTCAAGATACGATTACAAACCACGCAGTTACAGAGAATGAAACATTAAGAGACGCTAAAACTCCTAATAGGACATCAAAATCAACCGAATTAAAAGCACTGCTGAAATCTAACAAAACAGTCTACTCTCCGACCTACGCCACTCCAAGTCACTCTAGGGTCCGAAAAGTTCCAATTGGAACTTCAAAATCGTTTCGCAACACTGGAAACCACAAACGGCATTGACGAGAAAACCGACACAGTGGTCAAAACATTACAGGAAGTGTCTCGAAAGTTCTTTCCCGCGAAACGCAAACAGCGAGTCCAAGCTCTCTCCTGAGACTCTCGAACTTATGAGAAAGAGACGTGAGAAGTCATCCAGTCATTAAAACGACAAATTAAAAAGCTGACTAGACGCGACCTCCGACGCTACAACACCCATATCGTCCAGGAGGCTATTGAGCGAAATAGGGGGTCGAAAGTGTTCGCTCAGCAGTTGGGGAGGCCCCATCTGACGAAACTTAAAACTGCGGATGGTAAAATGACTGCCTCAAGGTTCGAGATTCTCGATAAGATCGAAAAATTCTATGGACAGCTATATGCATCACGGACGAGTAAACCTACGGGACACAGCGATGAAAACCACAGAGCTCCACTCACGCGCCATTACACCGAGGAGATACCCGATATCGAGCAACGCGAGTTGGAGGCGGCTCTCAGACAACTGAAAAATAACAGGTGCCCAGGTGATGACGGAATTACCACTGAGCTTCTGAAAGCAGGCGGAGCTCCAATCCTGAAAGAACTAGCAAGCCTCTTTAATTCCGTCATCCTACAAGGTCTAACACCTAGGGCATGGAGCGGGAGTGCGGTGATACTGTTCTTCAAAAAAGAAGATGAGACCTTGCTGAAGAACTACAGGCCCATTTCACTCCTGAGTCATGTCTACAAGCTGTTCTCGAGAGTCGTCACAAATCGTCTTGCGGGTAAGCTTGACGAGTTCCAACCACCGGAGCAAGCCGGGTTTTGAAAAGGTTATAGCACCGTGGACCACATCCATACTGTTCGGCAGATTGTAGAAAAGGCCCAAGAATACAATCAGCTGCTGTGTATGGCGTTTGTGGACTACGAAAAAGCCTTCGACTCCATCGAAACCTGGGCAGTTCTGGATGTCCTGTAGCGGTGTTTGTGTGTTTGAGATGCTTGTATGACACTGCCACAATGTCCGTCCAGCTCCAAGACCAGAAGACGAAACCTATTAGCCTCCAACGTGGAGTGAGACAGGAGATGTTATATCCCCCAAACTATTCACCAACGCGTTGGAGGACGTTTTCAAAACTCTGGATTGGACTGGGCGGGGTATAAACATTAGCGGTGAGTACATCTCACATCTTCGGTTCGCCGACGACATCGTCATAGTAGCGGAATCGTTGGAACAACTGGGCGAAATGCTGCATAGCCTAGATGGAGCTTCTCGACGCGTCGGCCTCGGTGTAAACTTGGATAAAACCAAAATTATGTTCAACGAACATGTTGCACCGAGACCGATTGCCATCGTAGGGGCGACACTCGAAGTTGTTCAAAAATATATCTACCTGGGGCAGGTTATCCAGCTCGGTAAAAACAACTTCGAGAAAGAACTAGCAAGAAGGATTCAACTGGGTTGGGCAGCATTTCGCAAACTACGTCGAGTTTTCTCTTCACCCCTACCGCAATGCTTCAAAACAAAGGTCTTTGAACAGTGCGTCCTACCTGTTATGACTTACGGTGCCGAAACGTGGACACTTACAGTGGGGCTGGTCCATAGCTTAAAAGTCGCGCAGCGGGCTATGGAGCGAGCTATGCTTGGAGTTTCTCTGAAGGATAAAATTCGGAACGACGTTATCCGACAGAGAACCAAAGTTACCGACATAGGCACCAGAATAAGCAAGTTGAAGGGGCAGTGGGCTGGCCACGTTTGCCGAAGGACCGATGGCCGTTGGAGCAAACGAATCCTAGAGTGGAGACCGCGAGAAGGTAAACGAAAGGTAGGACGCCCCCTAGCCAGATGGACGGACGACCTGAAAAAGGTGGCTGGGACAGACTGGATGCGGAAGGCGGAGGATCGGAGAAAATGGCGCACATTGGGAGAGGCCTATGTCCAGCAGTGGACTGCAGTGAGCTGATTGATTGTTTGATAGCCGTTTATTCTCCATAGCCAGTCTTATATCATCAGTTATTTTGACCAGAGCAGATACAGTGCTATGGCCACGGCGAAAACCAGATTCGTATGGGCTCAGCAGGCTGTTAGAGGAAAGGTAAGATGATAATTGATTATATATTACGTTCTCAAGAACTGGATAGTAAAGGAAGAATGGATATGGGATGGAGTTGGGATTGCATGGAAGGATTGGGTACTATGGGTAAAGGTATTACATAAGCTTTTTTCCAGGATGAGGGAAACGTATTACTGTAAAGAGAGTAGTTGATAATGTGAGCGATTATAGGAGTAATAACCGTTAAGATGGGAAGAAGCATTTGAAGTTGAAGTGCATCACAACCTACAGCTTTAGTTGTGATGGAGCGTAAGCATCCCCCAATGTCCACCTCTGAAACCGGGCGAAATGAGAATGAAGTGAAATTTATTGGCAAGGGAAGAGTAGAGAGATAGTTTAAAGTTGAAGAGTTAACATCTTCGGGAATGGTGGCTGGAGACGTTGAGAAGTGAGTATTAAGCTCATTAAGGTCTATATTGCAACCATTGTTGTCCGAGGCCCTACCAATTCCAACAGACCGGAGAAATTTCCATACTTGAGATGTACTTAGGTTTTCTATAGAGTTGTGAATGTGGTGGCGTCTTTTTGCATCCCTATACATACGACCGCAGCGATACTGAATAGTTAATAATTTTTACTAACCAGTACGTTATCGTATCATACATACATATATATATAATCATGCCTTTATCCTCGGACGGTTAAGCAGACGTGAATTAACACCCACATTTCACCATTATTATATTCGGTCCCACGTAATAGGGGGTGAGCCTATTGCCGTTTTCCGGGCACTATTGTTCCCTCGAGTCATGCATCTCTGTCTGTGTCTGGGCTGTATATATCTGTCTGATGTTAAACAATCTTATCCCTTAGTCGCCTTGTACGACACCGCATGGGAATAGATGGGGTGGTCCAAATTCTACTCTGCCGGAAACCACGCGGCTATCGTTTCAATATTTTAAAAAACATATAATAAGTAAGAATAAAAATAAAATCAATGTAATGATTTAATCTGAACGGTGTGACAGATATGGACAAAAATATGAACCTAGCCAATATGAACACAAGAAAATCCAAAAATAGCCTACCAGCAAACGGAAGTTTAACAACAACGAATCGATTGCAAACAGTCACAATGCACACCTCTCTATAATTTTAAAATCATTAATCACATGTTAAATAAACTTTTATTTTACTATTCATTACTTTTATAGCTATGATGTAATAGGACAATTACTTGGTAATTATGCGTTGATAGAAGTCAATTCAAAAATAACAAATCTATTGTCGAAACATTCAGGAAACGTCAATGTACGGTAGCGAAAACCGTAAGTACCAGTATGTTGGTATAGTGAAGGGCTTGCATAATACCCTGGAAGGCTTAGCTGATAGCAGCGCGGCGGGCTATCTACAAGAACGCTGACAGAAGCGTTAGGCCGTGTTCACACATCGCTTGTTAGACACTGCGCAACTGCCAATTACCGCGACATACAACCCCATACAACACTCACTTTCGCTGCTTGGATTTTAAAATGCAAACGAGATGGTAATTAGCGAAAACAACCGCAAAAGACGTGGTTAAATGTCTCCGAGGAACTCGTATGGAAATTAGGGACGAATTACACCTTCACTAGCGTTTTCAATTGTCAAAGATCAGTTACATAAAAGCAGTTAATTTATTATTTTCTATCTGTGATATGACTGAAAAGCTACACAAATATGTTGATTGTTTGATAGAAGCACCGAGAACTATCGATTGTGACACGAATTTATCAAAACAGTCGGTCAAACCAATTCTATATCTAGCACCGATAATCGTATGCGTGCTTGGATCGGGTTTACCACTTATGCAAGATACAAAATATTGCGAACTCATAAGCACAGTACACCGCGGCAGCGCTAAGATGAAACTTGAGATAGAGTTAATCTAATAAGTCAGATCTGAAGCCAGACGTCGACCGAAGTAATAACTCACGGTTGAGAAGCCAGAGGTTAATTAAAAATAGCAACTTCAATCTTACGTGTCAGAGATGGAGTTAGATTGAGAATCTTCTGTTTTATACTATTTCAAACACTAAACCGTACCTCGTAATGAAGAACTTACACCATTTTTTATTATAAGAGTTCAGATAGATCTACTCCGAATAATAGAATTGATCTAATCATAGAATTGTTATTGTTTTAATTGAGCAAAACAGACATCAATACTTTTGTAACACTCATTTACGCTTTACAAGTGTTTATTTCTTAATGTTCTTGTACTAATTACGCAGCGAATAAATCAAGTGTTAGTTTTAGTGCCAAATCTTTCGAACGTATCGCGTTGCGGTATACATACAAACCTAGCAAATGTGACGCAATTTTGCACTTGAGAAATCCAACCTATCAATTCGCAGCGTTCTTAATCGCGGCCGACGGCCAGTCATCACTAATCAATTTGGCGTATGTTCTCAACATCTTACACAAACAGCTATTGAGCCGGGGCTAGTTGCAAAGCATTGTACGCAAGAGCAATTATAAGTAGTCTTGAATACGTTCAAAGCTCAAATAACTTACGCTATACACACGTTCTCATTTCCCATATACAGTTGACAAAGGTGATACGATTGTACCTTTACATACAACTTTATTAAAAAAAGTCCAACCGTATCTCCTTAGTCGATTGCTAACATACCGACTTAAACTGTGCTAACTAAGCTCGGTTCGGTTGGTTAAGTTCTGTAACGAATCTCCAACACCGCTAAGCTCTTGTTGAAATACTTATCACTCACGAAGAAAATCGAATGTCATACAAGGATGTGCATAAATAATATGTGGGTAAAATTGAGAAATGAAGTATTTTACGATACGTCACACGTGCACCGCCAGTAAAAAGGATATTATTTTAAATCAGTCATGGAAACAAAATACCGATCACGTAACAAAACTGTTTTATGACAAAGTAAAATGTAACTGCGATCATTAAGTCGTATCAGAATTACGATTTAATTGTATTGTTTATCAAAAATATGGGAGAGCCGACGATCTTATAAGGATATTTTATATTGTAAAGTCAGACGCAAACTAGGTTGTTTTCAAATGAATGTATTTCATATCCTTTATGGCGTTCAATTTATGAATATTATACCTTTGTTTATTACTAAAGGTTTATCGTTTATACCTTTAAACCAAAGTTATAGACAGAGGTTTCTTTATTTAGGTTAAAGATATTTCGAGAATAGATAACAATGAACTGGCATCATTTATTTTTCTTCTGTTACTAATCAATTAAAACTTCAACAAAACAGTTAAACCAATTTCATGCAACAAAAACAAACACTGAAAAGTGAAGAATAACTGAATTTACAGATATACTGATCTGTAAGAAGTGAGTACCTCGCCCGACAACCCATACCTTAATAATTTGCAACACAGTAGCTCAGGCACCAACTTCAGTATCGGTAAATTCAATTATATTTTTCGTTTTTAGTCTCTTTTCGGCTTTTTTTGTAATCGGTTTTACTTTTTTTTAATACTTATTTTCACTTTTCAGTTTATCCATATTTTCAGGGTTTCACTCAATACTATCTGACCCTGAGCCTGACTTAATTATGTAAGGAAAAATTTAAATTTAATTTATATGTATTCTAATTTTAATTTTAATCTTATTACAATTGAATTACCTACATTATCATTAATCGAATATGTAACATTTTCAATGGATTTTGCATGCAGAGAAACTGCGAAGCATGTCGGACCTTATTTGTTTTTGTAACACCATTGTAACATACCGTGTTTCGAGCAATAAATGATTTACTTACTATACATAATCGTTTAAAATAGGTAGATAAATCTTATGATAAATTATCAAAATTTTTATTTGTTCACAAGTTGGAATACGAGTATAATGAAAGTAATTAACTATTATTTTAAAATACATAACTGTACTCGATTACAATATAGCAGCATAGCTAGACAACATTTTGCAATATAGTTAGAATTATAAATTGCCACCAATTGTACAGTAGTGGGTATCGAGTTAACAAAGGAAACTGACCTTTTCAATCTTTGAAATACTCCACAATACATATTAATACAGTCGTTTCTCAATACCCTACAATAGATATCACTTGAAGTTTTGCTTAGAACAAATGGATCACAATAAACGCCAGCCTTTAATAACTCCGCACGCAAAACGCTACATTATAATCAAGGTGATACGAGTAACATAGCATCACGCATCACGCCATGTCCCTCTGTGCAGTAATTATTTTAGTTATTAGATTCATAAATTGCTTCTAAACTAAATAATTACAGTAGTGATAAAAGGGTGTTTGAGTGTTTGAGAGCCCGCCAAGGTCCTAACTATAAGCGTCCAAACTGTTTTTTTTTTCTATTTAATGTTGAAGTGCTTTGTTTGGTTTTAGGGCTTTGAACGATGCTGGCTACCGCGATCATTATTAATTATTGCGGTGAAGGTGAATGACATTCCATTTGACTTGAAATTATTTATGTGTCGCTACTCAAACAGTAACCCTATAACCCTGATTCTTGAACACGTATGTAGTGAGCTAATAGACCAGGCTAGCATGATGATGAATATTGATTGACAGGATACACTGTCAATCAAAGCTCATTATATCTATAAGGTGGGTTGCACACTCACATTCATGTAGGTAGTATGTCAAAAAGTACTTTTTCTACATACAAATTAGATGGCAGACAAGCACACGGAACACCTGATGGAGAATGGTTACCGTGGCCTATAGGCGTGTGTAACACAGACTCGTGATGCCGACCAGAGAACAGAAAGTTTTGGCTTCCGACTGACAGCACAAAAACTCTGGTAACACAACAAAACTCTACATACACGCTGCGGGCGTGTACGCGCCGGGAACACAACATGAGATTATTGCAGCCGCGGTCCCCCAGTCGGACTTCTCAATTGAGACAGGAATATGCCATCATTAAATTATTATTAAACACATATTTCGTATACTTACACATATGTAAATATACTTTTTTATACAATAATGTGTGGTCATATTTTTTATATACCAAAATTAGTAGATATTTAGCCCATATCACCGATAAATCTTCATATTAAGAGCGTGAAATCTTCATATTTTCGTTGTATGCACATGCTATATGTATCTGCTACCCGGTGCAGGCTCTAGCACAAACTTTCCTTTTGGGGTTAAGAGACCAGATAGCAACCGTTTCGTAAAAATCAAGATAAGATAGAGCAGGAGAGGAACCCGGCGTCAAAATGTTTTTTTTTTATCCTACCATCGACGATATCATTTTCAAACTTAAAGCAGTATTTTTGAATAACACTATTACCGTCGTTACCAATATTGCTGAAATGCCTGCTAAGTAATGTATGACCTTTTCCTCAGTATTAAAAGTTAGTTAAATTGTCGTGACTAGGTCTGTAGCAAGCCTTATGTCAAAGGTTCAAGCTTCAATCAAACCAATGATACCAGAAGAAATGTAACAGATACATCGTAACATATAAACACTACTGACCTAGTTGTTTCTGTCATTCTTACTAGAGAATGGAGGGGTAAAGAATTGTTGCCGTAAGCGAACTCAACAAAATATAGCACCGCACCACGTTTCGCAAATTAAATAAAGTCAGTGCTTGGCCCTGATGACTCTAAGTTATTGCTTAGGTTCTATTTGACCGTTTTCGCGGTCTTTATTGATGCAGCCATTAAGTAATTTATCTTCGTAATGTTTATATGATTTGCTTAAGATTTTAAATTGGTATGAATATTTTTATATTGATCTATTAGTCTTTTGTTATGTACCTACTATAGATAAAAACATCAAACATTTCTAAATTTAAAAAATTAGTTATGCGGACGACAGTACCGGGGACACGTGTTACTTCACTGCGGGGTAGAGGCTCCTTCTTTATAAGGCACAGGTCCGGCCCCACATGGAGTACTGCTGTCACCTTTTTGCTGGAGCGCCTGCTTACCAGCTCGACCCATTCGACTCGGTGCAAAGACGGGCGTTGAGGCTGGTTGACAATCCCATACTCGCAGGTGATGTGGAATCTCTCCGCTTTAGGAGGGACTTTTCTTCGCTGTGTGTGTTCTACCGCCTGCACAACGGTTTGTGCTCAGATGAATTGTTAGACATGATGCCCACAGCAACATTCTATCATCGCACCGCTCGCCGTAGGCAGGGAGTTCATCCCCACACATTGCAACCTGAGACGGTACACACTGTGCGGTATGAAATAAACTTCATCCCACGCACACTCAAGTTGTGGAATGAACTCCCTGCTGCGGTCTTCCCATGCGCCTACAATATGGGGTTCTTCAAATTAGGAGGGCATTAGGAGGTTTCTTCAGGATCGGCAGCGCGAGTGTGACGCTCCTGGTGTTGCACGAGTCCATAGGCCACGGTAACCACTTCCCATCAGGTGGGCCGTGCTTGTCTGCCACCTAAGTGGTATAAAAAATAAAATAAAAAGTCCTACTTAAGAATCAGTCCTCTGTTTCATTTGATGAATTGATTTTGTGAAGTGTCATTTGTTCATAAGACAACTGAAATGTATTTGTTTGGTTGGTGCAACTCTCAAGATACAACTGAGCAACCACTATGATGAAAAGTTTCTTTCAAATACTATCCTAACCTGTCCTGGTTAGGATAGTATTTGAAAGAACCTGTCAATAGAATGGTGATGATTGCAACAAGTGCGTTTACAGCAGAAGTATCTTCTTTCCTTCCCCTCCCCACTCACACACACACAATCTCAATATCTTAGGTATGGTCAATATGTTCGCTGCAACCTGAATAACAAAAACGATATCGAAAGTATCATCAAAACAGCCTCACGAAAACTCGGAGTCCTGGACATAGTGAGACGATTTTTCACGCCGGAGCAGCGGTGCCTTCTATACAAGACAAAAATTCGCTCCTGTGTGGAATACTGCTCGCATCGCTGGGATGGTTCAGCAAAGTACTTACTAGATGCTCACGACAGGTTGCAGCGACGTGCGGTCCGTATTATTGGGAATCCCGAGGTCACGAACTCCCTAGAACCTTTACAGATGCGTAGAGATGTTGCGTCCATGGCTGTATTTTACCGTCTGTACCATGATGAGTGTTCTGATGACCTCTTCCAATTAGTCCCACCCTCCCCTTTCCTACACAGGAGAACACGTGCAGTTCTTAGATGTCACCCGCACATGGTGCAGAACATCCAATCAAGAACCAAGCGGTACGGTGACTCTTTCCTCTGTCGCACCATTAAGGCCTGGAATTCATTACCAGCTCACGTGTTCCCTTCTTCCTACAGTCCCGGGTCCTTTAAGCGGGGCGTGAAAAAGCATATGATGAGGCCGTCAAGCTGAGTGTCACCATTGTCACACGGTATGTGTAAGTAATGGTGACCCTCTTTTCTGAGACTTTGCCTTCAGCTTACCATCAGGCAAGTCGAAGTCTAATTGACGTGTTCTATATATAAAAATAAAAAAGTGCAGAATATAGAGAAGTTTATCCTGCACTTGACCCAAAACGCACTCAGGCGATTTTTCCTTATTTTAAGGAAGGTTTGTTAGAACTTAATTGCTGAAATATTTCTACACTACGTCGTAACTATGACTGCTGATTTTTTTTGGGTAAATAAAAATCGCCGTGAGATTCTACGCAATAACATCCATACCTGTAAACAAGTTCTAAACTGTTACACATTTATTATTCATATCACTTTTACTATCATGTATTTTATTTTTAATATCCGGTCATGTGCGCGTATTTGTATTTTCTTGTTTATTTCCTGTTCCTAGTTATATTTTAATATTATTACATCAAACAACATCAACATTAATTTTATATCTTAAATTGGGTATCGGGATGAGCGGGTGCTATTGTAAACCACTTTTTACCACACGTATATTCACAATTTTATTTAGGATTGGTTTTAATATAAAAAGACTATGTCCAAATAAAAACATGAGTATGGCACCTAAAAATCACATACGGTAAAAATCTTCAAACATACCTTGTCAAGAACACTAGCACAATAAAGGTTAAATTGAGATATAACATACTTTTATTTTATATGTCCTATTATTTGATTTTAATTTATTAATTTACAAATAGAAGTTACCAGTCGACATCGATGGAGAGCAATTTTTCGATGCTTGAAACTTTTGAATCCTAAAGATAAAGATAAATTAAGATAAAGATTTGAGATTGAATCATAGCTCTAACACAATAACTGATTTATATAAAAAAGTCATTAATTAACGAACTAGTGAAAACGTTCCTAATTTAAAAAAGGGGAATAGAAAAGCTGACCTCTGACTCCAGAGCGGATGGAACCAGGATTGATACTGGATAAAGAAGAAAGAGAATACTAAAAAACGATTGATTGATTTAGTAGATGAATTTGATAAAACAGAGCAGCGAATGATTCAAAACATAAGCTTTATGATACCTGTGCCTCGAAACATAATATATTAGTAGTTTGTTGGTACAATGGCAACACTCGATTTGTTGATACAGAACACAGGAGCTTTTGGCAAAGGCTTTCTTTTCAGTGTTAGGCAGTTAGATAACAGTATTATTAAAACGTATCAGCCAAATGAAAAAGAGGAAAAGGAGTAAACGCACTCTTGTGCTGGGGTGCCCATTACTCGTATAAAGAGCCAGTAGAGACGCGTGGCTTTTCTGCACTCTTGAAAATCATTCATTGGAACTTCACTTCTTAGGTAATAATCTTTTCCAACAATAGATCTGATGTTGAAGACATCGTGTTAGTGCAGTTGAAGAGCCAGCTCCGTGAGGCTATACGCGAGAGAAAAATTATATTAATTTTCAGAGTTTAGATACTTCATTAGCGAATTGTGCTCAATGATCATTCCAATGTAACCACTCCTTTCTTTAAACATGTTATTTACAGGGAGTGGTCAGACATATCTATTGCGTACTGAAACCAAGATTAATAGCGCTAATTATTTACGTGCATGACATATAAAAGGTCACTGTTAATGATGATACCTTAAATTTTTAACTCAAAATATATTTCGTAAAGTATCCTTGCATGAAACTAAAAAAACCAGCGAACAAGTTGCTAGTAATTGAGTCAGAACTTTGCAAGGAAAGTGGGTCGTAGGTATCAGTCACTGAAATAGTTTCACCACTCATCAAGTTAATATTTAATTTTTGTGAGGTGAAGGACCGTGTTGCGTGTATTGATCGCGTGCATGAGCATATAAGATTCAATTCCGGCACTCACTAACCGACAGGGCCATCAATTTCGGGACACATTCGGACTTCGCAGAACTTTCGCCAGAAGCACGAACTAAACCTGATATGTATCGCCAATGGAGTAATTAATATAAAATCATTGGTACAATGTAGCAGGATTACAACATGATTTGTACCAAGTATATACTTGCCTCAAAATAGGTCACATGTATGCTGTATTGCACTTGACTCTGACATACATAATATAAATTACGGAACTAGTTGTGCCACTGCTAATCTTGTTATATTCTTCTATGGAAGCTTTTAGCAACAAAATGGTTTTATCAATTTTTACGACCAATAAATCACGGTTTTGACGAAAGTGACCAGACACCTTCCGAATCGACACAACGAAATTTCTAGTCGTTGTTGTTTGCTCTAATAGATGTCAACTTCTGTGTTCAACTCTCTAATATAGTCATCCATTATGTTTCCAAAACATGAACTCTAAAGCTTGTCACATTAATTGTATAAAAATGGTGTTCCTCTAATTAAGTAACACAATATTAACAAATCTTGTTTGAAAGTGAAACCATTTGAAAAATTCTAACACCAAATTTTACGTAGGTCATATCAATTTGAACTTCACCTCGACTGCTGACAAGCTCAACCAGAGACTAAGAAGAGAAACACACTATCATGCCAGAGTACGGTACAAAAGTGGCTCTCAGTTTGACGGCCTCAACGAATGCTTCTTCAAGGACCCAGGATGAGAAGATGGTAAGATGTGGAAGAAATGATGCAGATATTTTTTCAAAGAGAAAAGATTCGAATTAAGGATGCATTTGAAAAGTTTCCAATTTTATAAAAAGAGACTTATTTGATTTGACTCCAAGATACTTCAGAAAAATAATTCATCAACATAATAAAAACTTAGGTACTAAAAAGAAGATTTATTGGCTGACCTAATCTTTGGCCTTATGGCACTTGCGTGGTCATCTCATTATTCAAATTGCATATCGTAGCAGTGCACCATTGCACACCAACTTCATCTCCAACAGGTTTACCATGACGATTTATAAAATGGTTCAGTTTCGGGGCAATTCAATACTCTCAAAATTCTCAAAAGAGATTTATCTATACACTTCATATAACTCCATTCCACTCCCTCTGGTTATCGGGCCAAAACACGATCGCACATAAACGCGTCATAGTAGCGATGCAGTAGCTAAAGGAAGACAGCAATGGCGCAATGATGGCGATATACTCGCGATAGGCGCAGCAGGGCGCCACACTGAGAAACTTTCGTGTTCCGTGATATACAATTATGTTTACGGGAATTGACATGATTATAGTTATAGGTCTCTTGAACGTCAGACAGTTCAAAGGTACTCGGAGGAAAGACGCCTACATCGTAATATTTAACTTTACGACCACTTTAAAATAATATTATCTACTGAAGGTATTGTATTTTATGTTCGTTGGTTTATTAATTTAGTGAATTACTGAATAACAATTCTTCCATGAAAGATTATATTTTTTTCTAACGTTTATTCCTCTTAAAAAAAAAAGACTGATGAAAATATTTTATTTTTAATTACCGCGTCTAATTGCATTATATTGGACATGCTATTGAACGCACACATTTAAATAGGATCAGCGGTACGGAATTGCAAAAAAAATATAAATAAACACACACTGATTTGTAAAAAATTAGGTCACTTATGTGACCTAAATTGTTACCTATATTATCGTTTCTAGGTCAGAAAGTGGTGGACAGTAACTGAGGCTTGTTGCAAGATCACGCGATCCGATTGTTTTCGTAACTGATCATGACGTGTCAAAGCATCTGATATCGTGATCCGTTTCCATTTAGATTGAGATTATAACTCTTTAATAATTTGGTCTCGTAAATGTAAAAGAAGACCATGTCCATTGCTCCAAAGTAAATAGCTCCGATAGCTACATCGAGAACTCCGTCTAGCAAAAGACAATCGGAGTTATTAAGCCGCGGCCTAACTTTCATACTAGCATTTGTTAGCCAGTAGTAAGCCGTGACCTAACTTTCATACTGCAAGCCGGTAGCAGAAAAGACAAGTACTCACTTCAGCTGATGTACATCAAAAGATTAAAGGTTAGAATCGCAATAAAAAACGTGAAATTTAAGAGGCATTGTTGTTATCTGCTTTGGATGTATTCCTATTTTACTTTACGAGGCCACCGGTCATTATATTATGTCTGTTTAGAGTATTAAAAGCATGATTGACGTTTGGAGGTCGATCATCATAAGTAAAAGCTATAGATTCAGGTTAAATGTTTCATTTTTGCACAAGCATATTCTATGATCAACCCATGACAAGGAATGTTGTGCACAGTGTAATAGTTTTCAATAAAAGTGAATTTATTATAACCGTACTCACATCGTACCTATCAGTCTTTAAAAATATTCAAAGTAATATTTTTACTTTGCCAATCAAAATATAAAAAATCATTTCCGATTTGCAGATTTTTCTTTTTAATAAAATTAGAAATCATTAAGCTTGTTCTTTAAATACTCAACAATAAAATTAAGGCACATTATAACGTCTAGACGTACGTTCTAATTGCAACACTAAAGGCGCCAAAATCATGTTTTACAATACTTCTCTCTCATAACCCTGAAAATTATTCAATTCAAATGTTTACGGCTTACACTTTATTATTGAGGTAACTGCCATTAATTGTAAGCATGTTATTGACACGAAACATTACATTTCGTCATGCTGCAAGTGATTTGAAGAACAATCGCACACGAAACAGAGATTTATTCATTAAGAACACCGTTATCTTAATATATCGTGTTCGGTTAAAAAGCGAGAAATTTGTAATTTTTTTTTGGCAGGGAGTTATATGCATCCATCATGGGACCGTTAACGGTCCGTCAGTACTTTAGCCTGGAGGAAAAGGTCGACAGAATTAATAGATTTCGAACTTCAATTTACGTCCCAACCATTTTTATTGTGGCATAAATACGATAATATAATTTGCTCCGTACAGGTTTCTGTTGAAGTTTATAATTAACGACCTTAATGGATTTTGTGGCTATGGTTGGTAGAAAGAGATCGATGGTTATCTTTTGAAAGTATAATATGTAGAACAAAATTTCAGCAGTGAAAGTAAAAAAAAAATTAGGGGAATATTATTTATTTTATTTATATTATTCAATCAAGAATTCCAATTACATTCAAATCTTGTACTTTGGAGCTTTTTTGAGAGTTTTGGCTTATTTGGGAGTGACTGCCGTCTAACCTAAATTGTCCCTGGGTGGCTGGTTACAGGTGTGGTCGGCTTATACCCCAAATATCATGGTGTAAGAGGACACAACTTTTTTAGTAGTATACATTCATAAAACTCTGTCCGCCTTACTAATAAAAATTATACAGGATAAATACAGCAGTTATTTACACATAACAGTATGTATTTTTTTAATACTAAGGCGGTTTGGTATTTACGTACTTATGCATTGACATCACATCTATAATATTAAGTATGTAGTATGAGATGAAAGAAACACAATAAAAATACAATGCAAGTTAAATAAAAGCTTGTTAAAATGTTTTAAACTGCGTCAACTGTCAGTGAAAAATTTACTGTAGTCGTGTGCACTTTCCGCGATTGCATTAATATAATCTGTGGGTCACAGAAGAGGTCAATTTTTTCATTGTGATGTTTCATAAATGTTAAATATTACGTCAACATATTGTTATTTAATTCACTCTCTCCAAACAAAATGTCACTGCAATTTTATAAACTTGTTATCTAGTAACGCATTTTTATAAAAAATTGTAAATTCTCCTACTCCTTAATAATGTTTTAATACCTCATTGTTTCATTTTAAAACATGTTTAGTACGGAACTAGAATCACCAATCTACGTAAACACATTAAAACTATAGCATAAACTCTGTTGGAGCTAAGAAAGGAACATAAAATAGTTGTTGCTCGTATTATGCACGCCCCTACGATGATTCGCGATGCAATAAATTTAATGCGGTGGACAACAAAATTGTTGTTTTGACCGCACGACTTTGCAATGCTTTTATAAAAATCTTTATATTTCCTTTTATTTTATTACCTATTGACAGGGTGCGTTTTGTAAATTGCGCATGTATATCACCACTCCTTTCTCCATACATGGTAGGCAGGGTCGATATTCCTCCTTTGTTCTTATGGTTTCCATTGCTTCTTACCTGACGATTTTTAAAAAAATACATTAGTCAGTACATGTTTTACTAATTCGACCCCGAATTTACAGCTTAATTTTGACATTTATTTCATTTGCCTTTTCCCCAGTTCTCACTCATCCTAGAAAGGATACACTCACTATTGCCGATATTTTAAAATCAATAGCATCGTGGTCAACGCAGTTGTGATGCAATAAATATCTTATGGGTGCCTCATTTCTTTCCTAACACGGGCATCGCGAGGGAGCAAAATAATGTGGCTCCAGACGTTCTATGGGATGTTGTTTTACCAAAACGGCGACTGGGCAACTCGACATGCTCAATAAGGTGTTCGGTCTTATACTTCTTAAACATGCGTCAGCTAGTTTTAAAAGAACACTTATGTCTCTTACATCATTTACTTTAAGATATAAAATATTGATGAGCAAAATGCGTATAACATAAACTTTTCTAACTTCAGTTTTTCAAATACCCGTATTCATTTTACTGTTAAGGAAATATTCTGAATGAAACCCTCATCCTTTTCACATCTTGTTTATAGTACGAACATTTTGTCAAACAGAGTTGCATTGTAACACCATAAAATTAAACAGTAAAACGTCCGCAAGGCTCTAAGTTGAACACGATACCGCTAGTCATACACAGCGTGAGCTCTGCGCATGCATATATTATTTCAATATAAACAATATTTTTCCAAGTTCTATTCCACAGAGTACTACGCGTCATAATTTAGAAAAAAATATTTAAATCTTCCCATTACCTTGAGCAAAGGTGGATTTATTTCATCTAGCCTACCTTAAAAACAAACTTTAAGCTTATTATGATAGCTCAGCGGTCTAAAGAATCAATCAATCAATCAATCAACAAGCCTATCGCTGTCCACTGCTGGACATAGGCAAGAACGTACGGAGGACTTTTACGCTATACGACGTAATAGAATATCTTCTTTGTGGCGCAGGACACGGGCTAGCTCGAACAGTGTCCTGAAGGCAATTGTTCCTAAAATAGACTGTCCCGTGCTAAAACATTGGGTGGGACAGATAAGAAATAATTCAATCAAATGTAATAAATAATGGAATTTATTTTGATGTACTTAATTTCTTTTGATGATGATATGGTTTGATTATATTTAATTTGATTTGATTATTTAATTTAATTTGATTGGATTTTATTTTGTTTCTTTTAATTAATTTATTTTATTTTAATTTATTTATTTTATTTAATTTATTTATTTTATTTTAATTTATTTATTTTATTTATTTTATTTTAATTTTTCTAACATATACTATAAGAAATTGATTGTTATTAACCAAATGGACTTAATGTTGTCTGATGAATAAATGATTATTATTATAGGCCTCTCCCTATGTTGAAAAAATATATCTGTTAATTAGAATAAATATTTATTTTTAACAATAATACATTACTTTAACTAGTTCCTAATTAAAATACAAATAAAAAGTCGTGTATTTTCGACGCTACGTAACCGGTCCTGTGCGAGATGGACTCGTACACTGAGGGTACCGTATAGAACTGAATGAAGAGAGTAGAACCCGCAAATCGGTGAACTCAAAACACCCTCCAACCAGATAAACAGATGTCCTAAAAGTTAGGTGACTTGGGCGAGATGCTGAAGGTGGAGAATCGGGTGCTGAGACGCAGGTCTAACTCCAGCAGTAGAGTGGTAGTTGGTAGCCATTTTAAGAGTAGGTAGGTATCTAGTAAAGTGACCGAAGCTACAATTTCAATATTATTTAAACACAAACGGTTTTAACTACTCTATAAACTGTTAATTCTATATGATGATAGTGAGAGAGAGAAAGAGAGAGAGAGAGAGAGAGAGAGAAGGTATGAAACAGAAGCAACTAGGCACTCACTCTTCTTCCCGATTAAATCTGCGCAGATATTCTCACAAAAGAGTTTTAACGTCCAAACGGTTCATAAAAGGTTAGCCATAATTATATTTCAACAAAAAGCTTGTTTATAACATCCCAGCCTTATGGCGACCTTTTCAGGTCTATTGTAACATCTTTTAGTGCGACAGTACTTGAGCGCTTCCTTCAGGTCGGTGCTAATAATCAAATTGATGGGAATTTTATATCTTCCGGTGCAATTTTATTGTCACAGAGATGTATTTGTAAAGTTATTGACTGTGATAACTGATGGGCAGGTTTAAAACTAAACGACGGAAACGTCGATCTTCTAAACATACTTATGTAGGTAGGTATATACTTATCTTAAGCAGAGACATTTTTTTTTAAATCTGAAAGATTTGTTTTAGTACTGTGTTTAAAATACTCCGACCTCAGTAACGTAGCTGTAGAAAGGTTTGCCGGGAGGGAACTCATATTGCCTTAAGCTTGCCTTTGTACATATTTCTGAAATATATTTTTTTGTGTATGATCTCTGTACTGATTTTGTGCAATAAAGAATTAAATTTAAATTAAATTAAATGTTCGACTGGTTAGTTCAAAGGGGTGTTTCTTCGGCAGTGGCGCATCTGGCGCGCCTCCCCGTTTCCGGGGACGAGTTGGGGACTCTGTAGTCCCCACACCCGAGAAGAGGGCCAGATCGTGAGAGATGGCCCTGGGTCGGCCGGGGTGCGAGATGCCTGTCAACCTCACCTTCGGCAACCAAAACGACCCACGGGCGGTGTACGTTTTAGTCGGTTCGAGTCCGACATAACCTCCTCCACCGACTCCGATTGGAAGGTATCCGTGGGGATTTTGCGCACGTAAAAAGGAAAATTAAAATAAAGGGGTGTTTCTTCGTTAATTCGTAAGATTTTTGGTAAATGGCTCCAGCATCACCCCAAGGCTCATGTATCGTATGTTGCTAGTTCAGTTGGCCAGAGTATCTCTCCAAAAATTTACTCTTCACAGTGGTCACACATTCAAGTTCAATTCTAGATATTGACTTTTTCCGATATAAATGGATAAATTAGTCCTGATAGAGTCACTATTTACACTTCAATACATTTTTTCCTAACATGCATTTCCTTTTAGTTACATAAGAGGTGACGTAAGAGGGAATTCCTTAAGTAAACGTGACGTAGACACCAACGAAATCCGGCACTTACTCCTGCGCCCTCTAAATGTCAAAAGTGAATTACGTAAACGACCCAGTTACGGCACGACCTTTGCAAACACCTTTGAAAATTGACGCGTGTTTTAAGAAAATCTTAACACCCGTTATAGCTTGATGGGCTCTATTTCTATGGTCAGCTTTCTTCGTGTCTGCTACAAATAAGTAGTCAATCATTTTGTATACATATTATCAAAAATTACCTATACTTTGGAGACTTATGCAATAGGTATCTAATATTTAATTATGCAGATAAAACATTTTAGTAACAACGTAAAAAAAGTGTTATTGTTATTGGAATCCGTAAGAAGGAATATGTAAAAATACTAAATTCTGTAACTATGAATGTTTTTGGCATGAACAACATGGCAAAATAAAAACTATTAAACAGTGTGCAAAAAATGTTACGCAAACCATCAACCATAGTATCTTCAAATAAACGTGTTTCACTTTCCAGATCAATCAGTATTCACAAAATCACATTTAAATAAATCAAACATGACATTTTAATAAAACAAAACTAGTAATAAACATCAAATTTGAGGCGTGTCTAATGTTTACATAAAATAAATTAGAATAAAACTGGTTCTGTATTAATTGGAGCATAAGAACATTACCGTGTGCGGGTTTAATTTGTAAGGTTATGTAATGTACGAGTGTGTAACTCTAGACAGGCTGTCCCCAAGCGTTAGTATTGAGAATCATAGTCTTATCATTAGGTGTCACACTTTTGCAACGCTTGTTACGACCTTTTTAATTGACAAACCTGAAAAAAATCGTGCATTGAACAAGAATGATTGTATGTAAGTGTTATATGATGCGGATGTAACTAATAAGGAAATAGGATAAGTGGTCGTCAACGTCAGGATGATGATTTCTTTGTTTATTGTAACAATACAAAATGTAAAGTAAAAAGCTTGTTCACTCAAAACTTTATACCTTTCCTTTTGATTCCAATTATTTTTCCTTTTATTAATCTACCCACGAAAATTATTGTATTGTGTTCCCGGCTATGAGTAGGGTAGCCAGAGCTCACTGGAAAGTTTTTGTGCTGTCAGTGGGAAGACCAAAGGCTTGTCCTGCTTTGTCTTTTACACTGACGGCACAAAAACTCTTATTCTTACATGATTGGCAGCGCAAGTGTGACTTTCTTGGTGTTGCACACGTCCATAGGCCACGGTAACCACATCAGGTGGGCCGTGTGCTTGTCTGCCAACCAAATGGTATAAAAAAGTAAAAAAGTCTGTTGCTATTCTCCAATCTCAATTAACACTCTTCATAGCTATTGACTGGTTCGTAGACAATCTTGATCCAATTACGAGTAATGGTGCAACCAATAATAATGAAAAACTTAAAGCAGCTACGACTGTTATACGATTCACAAATATTATATTTCCTTTAACATCCTATGACAAAAGAACACGAATAAAGTTAGCTGAGTATGGTATATGTGTAGCTTTATTGTATGTAACTGTAAATTTATTGTAGACCCTACCTGCCTACGTAAGACTTTTGTACAAAGATCATATGAAAAGAACAAAGATTTTAAAATTAAGACCATTTATGAACAACGTTAACATTGAACAAGGAAATAATAAAATAAGTAGTTATCGCAATAATGGATTATTATATTACTGTATGTGACGAACCTATGATTAAGGACATAATATATTTTACTGTTTATTCTTCCTTTGATATCTCGCTATCTCTGTCTTTCATGTTTTAAGGATATATCGAAATCCTTATAAGGCATTTTATTGACTCTAAAAGTAGTAAGTCCATTACTAGCCTAGACATTGGAGAATGTTTAAATATAGTCATAGCAAATGTCTAGACCGCAATGTTAATATTTTGAAGAGTAATTTATAAAATGACGGTGTCGCCGCAAATAAAATTGTAGGTAGAAAAGTCATAAACGCTTTACGTTTTTATTATAGGTAGAAAATAGAGATTTCTACGAAACAAGCCATTGGCGCCAATATTCTATCAGTAAGTAGGGGTGGTCGGTGCAGCAGCGCTATCGGAGCGCACTAAATCATGCGCTAATAACTACCAACTGTGATACGATCTTAGCTTTCAATAATAAACTTACCCAATTGTGCCCCGTACTGCCCGTACCTTTCATAGAAAGCACTTGCGCAGTTCTTTACCGGTTTCGTTAGACAATTACCAGCAACAATGATGTTTCCATTAACTATTCTTAATGGCATTTATCTAGATATAGATTGTACAGTTAGATTGCAATTGTAACTGTGTGTACAAGTGCTAAGCAATAATTGTGAAAATTGGGGTGTCATATTATATCTTTATCACTACTCTAAAACATGGTAAAGAAAATTATTTAACCTATTTTCCTAAGTCTCATCATAATTTGTTAAATGGTATGCATATAGGATTTTGGTACTTAGTGACCATATAGATCATGGATGCACATCTGTTACGTAAGTCATACGCGATAACTTATATCTATCTATACATACATACATATAATCACGCCTTTATCCCCGGTGGGTTAGACAGAAGTGAATTAACACCCACATTTCTCATTCTACTCTGCCGGGAGATAGAATATTGCTATATTCGCTATTCATAAAGTTTAGCGTCTGTTAGCATAGTAGTAACTCAGCTTTGCAATATCAAGACTATTTTTGATTTTGAGTTGAGCAAGAGACATTTTATCTTAAATATTGCCAAATTTCAGATTTATAGCGTGTTCTTATTGCGATAATACCACTATTTTAGATAAAATAATAATATCAAATTATTTGATCGATCGTGTTTCATAATTGAGTAATAAATTTCTACGCACAAAAACAGTAGGATTAGCCACATAAGATTTTTTGTATAAACTACAGTTTTTATTACGGTCCAAATTTTAATGTCCACACTGTTATCCCCGAATAAGGAAAGCGTGGGTTTGTTTGATGGTAGATTATTTAGTTTCATACCTTACTTAGCGCCCATAAAATTAATGATATCCATTAATATTTACTAAACCACATATTTTGACGTTTTGATCTAACCAGAAAAGTTCGTTGGGGCGTCTGCCCTTTTATATACACATGACCCGGCGCTTTATAAGTAAACACAGACAAAAAGCAAAACATTTTTTATTTTTTATACCACTTAGGTGGCAGACAAGCACACGGCCCACCTGATGGAAAGTGGTTACCGTGGCCTATGGACGTTTGTAACACCAGAGGACACAGTTACAGTCGCGCTGCCAACCCTGTAAGTACAGAGTTTCTGTGCCGTCAGAAGAAGACAAAGCAGGACAGGCCTTTAGACTTCCACTGACAGCACAAATTCTCCAGTGAGCTCTGGCTACCCTACTCACCGCTGGGAACACAACACGAAGTTATTATAGCCACGGTATTCTGTAGGGCAGAGGTACTTCCCCAGTCGAATTGCTCAATTGGGCGGAAATACATCCGTGTCCGACCTCCTTGAACAAACATGAAAGTCGCAGGCTTTTAAGATATCCTTCCTTTAAATTCCATATACCTCTATAAAAGTTAGGTACAGCAATGCCTAATTGGAATCGATTAAATAGTGATTGACCACTAAACGAACGAACCGTATTTTTTTAGCGGCCACGTGTTTTCTTCTTCTTACAGTCCGGGATACTGAAAATAAATGTGGTGAGGCAGTCCAGCTGAAGTATTGGTGTGTGACATAGTGACCCTCATTCAGGACACTACCTACTACCTTTGGCTTACTTTTAGGGAAGGTATGTATTGATATGACAGTAAAAAAAATAAACTTGTCGTAGTATTTCATATTTAGATAGATACATGCATATAAATACGCCTTTTTCCCGAAGGGTTAGGTTGAGGCGAATTGACACCCACATTTCACCAATCATTGTTTTTGGGCCCACGTATTGGGGGTGAACCTATTATCGTCTTCCGGACACTATTGTTGACTCGAGTTTTGTATCTCTAGCCGAGTTTGAGCTGTATATAATCTGTCTGATGTTAAGCAACCCTATCCCTTATCGCCTTGTTTGTACGACACTGCATGGGAAGAGATGGGGGGGCCCTAATTCTACTCTGCCGGGAACCATGCGGCTATATTTTATATATGTATAGGATAGATAAATGACTTTTATTTTATTTTATTAAGATAGATAAATAAACAACCAGGTTTCACCATGGCACACACTATTGACTTTTTGATGCTTTTCGAAGTTATGTGTGTATTTATCGCAGGTTTATAAGTACCCGGTTAATGGCAATAGGCACGCCACCTATTACATTGGGACCTAAACATAAACTGACGAAATGTGGGTGCTAGCACCTCTGCCTACCCCTTCGGGGATATAGGCGTGAGTTTATGTTATGTATGTTATGTAGATAAATAACACTTTATCGTAAACGATAAAACATAAGTTAACAGTATGGACATATAAATAAACAGTAAAATGTACAATGGGCGTACTTATCGCAAACGGTGATCTCTTCCAGGCAACCTTGGACAAACAGGAAAGTAATAGTGATGTACTCATTATTATTTTTCATCACTGTTCAGTAGGAACTCCTGTGTTCACCCTTTCGTCATCTTCTTCACAACATTGGATCCCTATTACATTCGATGTTCATCTCATTCTGGACACGAAAATGATATACTTGATCATTTAATAATTTTATAAGCCATCAAAAGAAAATTATTGTCGAAGTAATTTTATTATACAGGAAGACTGACATACGTCTGTAATAACTCTGTAATTACTATTATCACTTAATTAATTATTTTTTAATTTCTTATTGCAATTTATAGTTATTGAATTTGTCGACTTTTCTGTGACCTCTGACCTCCCCAATCCTGAAAAGCCTATGCGAAGGCTCGTTCATTTTTTAGTAGGCGCACCACTAGCAGGTGAGGTTGGAATAGGCGTCATCAAGGATGTGGGTAGGGCGGTGTACACCCCAGAATTTACAGTACAGTACATACATACATACATACATATAATCAGGTGCATAAAAACCAATACTTCACCCATCATTAAATTCGATCCCACGTAATAAGGGGTGAGCTATTGCCGTCTTTCGGGCACAGTAATTTTATACTGCTTAATGTTCAAAAGTTAAGTTTACGGGAATAATCTCGTAAATAGGTGTAAGTAATTTACGTTTAAATTTGCATTTATTCAACTTATTTTTCGGCAATTTTAAGACGAATCTTGCAAATTATTGAAATTGAATTTTTGTAACAGCAATATTCACAACGTACATACCTACTAATATCAAAGTCCGATAAATGAAGAGACGCTTAATTAATTAATAACGGTTCAAAAGAATGGTCATAAGACATGACATGATGGTCACTTGATTGGAATTAGCAACGCTTGAAGGCACAGATAACTAAACAGTTCGGAGTTCTAGTAAGATTGTCTCTTTACGAAAGTCAAACAAAAATTTATTCATAATGTGTAAGCATTAAAACTATAGGGTGTTCGGAAATGTAACGTGGAACGGTAAGTGGTTCTTAGCACCTATACATAATATTTATTCATCTGGTTAGTAATAATATAAATTAAAACTACTGACAGTATTCAATCAAAAAGGCCGCGACGGTGGCGCGCGTGGCGCGCCTCCCCGTTTCCGGGGTCGAGTTGGGGACTCTGTAGTCCCCACACCCGAGAAGAGGGCCAGATCGTGAGAGATGGCCCTGAGTCGGCCGGGGTGCGAGGGATATTCCTGTCAACCTCACCTTCGGCAACCAAAGCGACCCACAGGCGGCGTGCGTTTTAGTCGGTTCGAGTCCGACATAACCTCCTCCACCGGCTCCGGTGGGGAGGTATCCGTGGGGATTTTGCGCACGTAAAAAAAAAACCCAAGATTAATTACAATGTATGGAAGTACGAAGTCTCGGTACAGGTACCGTGATCATGGCGCTTGTAAATAAAAACATGGTAAATATCCCGGGCGAGTTTTACACTAGTAATTTGAATGACTAGTCCTGGGGGTGACTGGTGGAGCCACCCGTCACCCTGGCAGAAACAGGCCGCGGCGGCGGCGCTCCTGGCGCGCCTCCCCGTTTTCCGGGGATGAGTTGGGGGCTCTGTAGTCCCCATACACCCGAGGAGAAGGCCAGATCGTGAGAGATGGCCCTGGGTCGGTCGGGGTGCGAGGGATATGCCTATCAACCTCACCTTCGGCAACCAAAACGACCCACAGGCAGCGTGCGTTTTAGTCAGTTCGTGTCCGACATTACCTCTTCCACCAGCTCCGGTGGGGAGGTATCCGTGGGGATTTTGCGCACGTAAAAAAAAATAAAAGTAATGTGAATGACCATGTAAATCTCAAATCATGCAAAATATTCGTATCAAAAAGTATGATGTTTATATCCTTGCCATTACTGTTATGTCTATAACCTACTTTTTTAAACCACTTAGGTGACAGACAAGCTCATGCTTTACCTGATAGAAAACGGTTACCGTAGCCTATGGACGTGTGTAACACCAAGGAGGTCACTCATACTACTGACATACTATAGTCGCTAGGGAAAACTACATCAGAGCACTTCCCATTAGACGTTGAATTTCGGGACACTCTATATATACCTATATCGAAATTAAAGGTACTCGTTCCAAGCAATCAAGATGCACTCAGCTGCACTTTCCAAACGATTTATTAAAAACTAGGTAAGGCTGATTAATAGACGATGGTCGACGGGAACTTGTGTTGTCCGCGCATCACACGTCACCGGGGATACGATAAATCTTCTTTTGTTTAGTACGTGTAATACGTCACAAACAAACATGTAAGCAATAGACGACTTCGAAGCTAGTATGCTAACGTGGGGATGCCTGAGATGTATATTATTTTTGATTTGCCTTTTTTGCAAAATAATGTACGTTAAGTTCGTTATGCCTTACAGTGCATATGCATAGCCAAGTTATAATAGACCGTATTTAAAAGAAGTATGTATGCTACTATTATAAGAAAATCAAAATCGAGATATAATAGTTTGTTAAAATACAAACGATTAAATCTGATTATGCAGCACCCTGTGGACTTTTCAATTCATTTTTTAAAAAATATGAGCATTAGTCAATCTTATTGTTTAATTCGAATTAAGAATTTGTTCAGAATTCTCAGATATTTATTTTCAAGCTTTATGTATGGTTTAAGGTTTATGTTATCATCGAAAATAACAACAAAAAGTATTTTAATACATCCAGACACTCGAACTCTTTTAGTTATAGTAACAATTCCATTTGTGGTTTTCTTTTTGTTTCATTAGAAGAAAGGAGGCGAGGACTGTTACAACGTAGTCAGATAGTTTAATTATAATTTGTAATAACTTAGTGTTTAATCATAGAAATATAATAGGTAGGAGCATTGATATATATATATATATATATATATATATATATATATATGTATTATTATTACAGTAAATGGTTAGGAGTGTGGAATTTTATGTATTGTTTTGTTATTTGCTTGCTTGGATGATATTTGTTAAAAATATTAGTAACTGAAATTTCAAGTAGTTTTATGCTAACTGGAAATTGCTCATTTTTTTATTTATTTAACCAGAAAAACATACATTTGGTCTAATGCCTTAGTAGTGTAACAAAAACCAGAAAGGTTTGTCCGTACACTACGTTCGTCGTCGAGTCTATATAATACTAATTCTGTACATCAGGTAGGCAAGTACTAAATCTAGGTATAACAATATCAGAATTAAATCTGCACAACAAAAATATGTTACATTGTGGGTACATATAGTGCAACAATATAATTTTACTTTCGTTGTGTTCGTAATATAATATTTTTTAAGTGTATAGTAAAATAGTGTGCGGGTAGATTGGTAAATTTACAGCGCACAATGGCTCACAATATGAAAAAGTTGCCGCTGCGACTTACCGATCTGCTTACAGGATGTTTCATTACTTTTCGATTTTTTCTTTTCTTTGATTTTTAGTTTTATTTTCTAGCTACTTAATTATTTTAGTGTATTAATAAGGTAGGTTTTTAATGTAGCTTTTAGGTTTTTACAATTTATTTTAATTTTTAAAATGTTTAGGTAATTTGTTTAATAAGTTAGGGACTATATAGTTCAATGTTCTTTTTCCATGTGGGTTATTGAATTCTATGATGGTATCTGAACATATTTAAAGTTTTTTAGATAATTAGTTCCCGTAAAAACATTTGATCACCACAACCATGATTAAGTCAATTCGTTAATGCAAAAAAAAATTCTATTGCAGAAAACCTTCACTTGACAAAAAGTAACTCACTGCACATCATTGAAATGATAACTTCTTGAGGCACATTAGATATATTTCGTAGAATATTTTACATACATACATACATATAATCACGCCTTTATCCCTGGAGGGTTAGGCAGAGGTGAAATAACACCCACATTTCACCAATAATTGTATTCGGTCCCACGTATTAGGGGGTGAGCCTATTACCGTATTCCGGGCAATACTTTTGACTCGAGCCATGCATCTGAGTCTGAGCCTGGGCTGCATATATCTCTCTGATGTTCCTATCATATATATTCATCCCCTAGTCCCCTATCCCTATCCCTATCCCTTAGTCGCCTTGTACGACGTCGCATGGGAAGAGATAATTCTACTCCGCCGGAAACCACGCGGCGAGTTTTAAATAGCCTATTTATACCACTTAGGTGGCAGACAAGCACACGGCCCACCTGATGGAAAGTGCTTACCGTGGCGTATGGACGTGTGCAATACCAGGGGAGTTACACTTATGGTACCGACCCTGTAAGAACAGAGTTTCTGTGACGTCAGTACAGAAAACTAACCAGTTTTCTGTACTTTCATCTTCCCACTGATAGCACAAAAACTCTCCATTGAGCGTTAACTATCCTACTCACCGCCGGGAACACAACACGAGGTAATTATGACCGCGGTATTCTGTAGGGCGGAGGTACTTCCCCAGTCAGACTGCTCTATTGACATGGGAATACCGTCATGTCCTATCTCTACCTTACTCTACCACCCTCTAAGCTATTGTTACCAACACTTGCTACAAATTGTAACAAATCATATCATATGTGATGTGACCTCTGTAGTATAGTATCTCCATAATATTGGCCAAATTTTTACTTTCGTCCGCACTCCGTTTGTCGAGCGACCGTTTTTTTTTCACATGCCATTTGATTTGAAGACATGCAGCCTATAACAGTTTTTAACAATATCATGTCTCAGGCAAATTTATATTTTTCTCGTATTCTGCTCTTAATTAAAATGACAAATTTTCCTTCTAAAATGTTTTTGTTAAATTGTAAATGTCCAAAGTATTAACAATTTGCCAGAACGTCGATCGATTTTTTTCCATATGATTTACAGACGACATAGTTTGAATAATTACACAAATTCGAGTTTTACCTGATTTTAATTGTGCTGATTTTGTAATGTAATGCGAGGACACTGCAATAAAACTCACTTTCATTTCTCAATTCAGTGTAAAAAGTTTATTGGTCGGTATCTATAATATTATTAAATAGTTATCTGTGCCTACATTATAGAAATAATCACATTTAATATTATTATTACATTACATATTATAAAACTCAACAATAATTTTGAAATTTAATGTCTCGTCTGTTTGTTCACTGTTGATGCAAAAACTGACACTGAAATGCACATGTTGAGAGCATACTTGTACTTTTTCCACAGTATTTTTTCGCCTTACGGCTTCCTCAAATAACTGCGTTTTCTCAAATTTGAGAGACTTAGGGACAGCAGTACTCCATGTAGGGCCGAACATGTGCCATATTAAGAAGGAGTCGCTGCCCCGCAGTGAAGTACTGTTTCGCCCTGTTGAGTACTCCAAGTTTCTTTGATGCCAACTTAACCTTGTCCTCCAAATGACTGCGGTACTGGACGTTGCTGAAGATATCGACACCAAGAATCCCAATACACGAGAAAATGGTAAGTAGTGCGCCCAGGAATTGTAGCTCTACAGTAAAATGGGATTTTCTTAGCGGTGAATACGGTGGTAAGGTGACGGTCAACCCTGCAGAAAATATTCATATTAATGTGTGCTCAATGAATAACAATAATTATGCTGTACTGTCAGTATTTAATCATTGTATCAGTGCCAGCTTTTGCTATATTGCCATCTAATCTTGATAGGTTTCACATAGGAACTGCATCTCCTACGAAATGTCATAGCTTTTACCATTAACTATAACTTCAAAGAACAATACAGATAAACATCCCGCTATAAAAGACAAGCACTTAGCTAATAATACGAGTGATACTGCGGATAAATGTCACCGTGAACGATTTAATGAATCGTGAACACTATAGAAACGGAGTAAGTACGAAAGCTGTACCGTAAAACATAAATGAAATATAAACAACAGTTCTATGTTCTAGTGTGCCGTTTTAGTTTCCTTGAATATTATATTTCATTAGCATGTATATCAATAAAATGACAATATACGCAATTGTTTGTTAGCTATAAGGTACTTGATATTATTCAAGTTTAAACACTTTAATAATATTAATAATTGACTAGTAAAATTTCGCATCACAATCTCAACATCGCACGGTAATATTGTTACGTACAATATTATATATATCTAGCCTAAACAAAATTAGGTCTGCGGTCTCGGCGTTAGACTTTACTCGAATCGCCTTATGTGGCATCTTACCTTGACTGTCCAAGGTCAAAGAGTAAGGCAGTACCTATATGAGTGATGCGATGACCCGTGTAGGTGTAACATTTCGGAAGTATTTAGCATTAAGTGGGTAATATGTTTTAAAATGACTTTTTTGTTTATTTTAGTTTCAGACGAACTTAGTTGACAAGAATATCATTAGTATTTTATACAAATTCAATTTCACTATGTTTTTTGTAGGGAAATTTAATTCGAATCTAAGAATAGTAAACATCAATAACCTCGTCAATAAATTGCAATGTTATTAATGACTTTTGGATGGTATCATAAGTAAAAATAATAATATCTCTTTATACAATAAGGGATATTATGTACACAAAGAAGGGATACAGAAAAAATACAATAGGTATATCTTTGTGGCATTACAAGTGGTGGCCTTATTGCACAAGGCAATATCTACTAGGCAACCATGATATGGAGTGAGGTAAATAAATACATTTTATCTCCAGCAAACTTTTATCTTGACACATAGTCTGCCAAAAAAGACAATTAATTTACTAAACATATTCTATAGAACCACACTGCTTAACATACTTTACCACTATTCAATAATGAGTTGGGCAGAAATAACATGATCAGTGTGATAAAAAATGATTTTGTTTTCCAATTTGCTGCACAAAGATTTTGTTTTCATTTCAGTAAACTTTCAAAGTTTCTTCTGTCCATATCTAATATCTCATAAATTAAGTGTAAAGTTCAGATTGCCATTAACCAAGGAAGATGAACCCTTCTCTCTGTAGCTGTGTACCACTTGTATAAATATTCATTAGAAAGTTGTAACTGGCTTGTGCAATACCGCCCTTAGATTGCTACGAATCCTGCGCCCCATCATTACCAGACTTTCACCAAGGAAATGTAATTTTGTAGAAAACGGTAGCGCGAAGACCATTGCAGTTTCTGTTTTTACTCGTCCGTGAGCAGCCGTGGGCTCTGTTACAGCATAATGTGCCTTAACTAGGCTATGACAAACGATCCAAATCGCCGGGCACGTAAACTGCCCGCGGCGTTCTCACACAGCCGATACAACACCCTCAAAAATGTGCAATTTCTACATTCCTTTACCTGGATTAATATGCTATCGCATCCTATAATCTTTCTACATGCCTCCATGTCAATTTGCATAATAAACAGACTTATAGAAGATGTTCAGATATCCCACATTCCGCACCCGGGTCCGTCCTTCACCTTTCTTTAAAGGAAAGGAACACGAACCCCGGCATCTCAGACAATAGAATAAATTGACTGTCTACTTGCAAAACTTTCCGCGATACAGTGCTCAGGTTGTGACATTGCTTTTTGTGATTTCTTATCTTAGCTCCCTCGTGAGAAATTGCTCACGGACTAGTTTTATGTCGGTTTCGCCACCCATTGCATCGTAAAAAGTTATCAAGCACCTAAATGGGATGATCTATACTGTTGCGATGTTTTATAAAGTTCGTGTTTATTGTTAGTGAGTAAACTTCTTCGTGAATCTGCTACCTCCAGTTAGTTAACTTACCTACTTCAAAGGTTAGTATTCTTTTTTCAACTTGGTTGAGGGTTCGTCATTTAGTCTTGGTATTACAATACACATTATGGATTATGGAGCCGATGAAAGCTGTTATATGTTGGTCTCGGCATGAATCAGTCGTGATCTGTTCATAATGATCCCGATGACAGTTTGTTATTATAATGTTGAGGGATTAAACTCCAATGAATTTAAGCCGGATACGCGCTTTGGTAAACCTTAGTACACACTGGTTTCTTACTAAAGTTATCCATATAATAATATTACAGGTTAAAAGAAAAAATCCCATTAAAATAGTAAATGACATTACTAAAACTTCTAGAAAATAATTATGATGTAATGGAAATGAAATTAAAATAAAACTACTTTCCTAAGATGTTTCTACTCTTATGTGTACATTACTCCTTATAAACGCAAATTATAACGTTATTAACACATGAGTATAATGTATGCAAATCCTAATCTGCCTTTTGTAAAACATTAATAGTATTTCAATCTAATATTATAACAACAGCTTTCTTTTATCAACTTTCATTCTTACCACTAAATCTTCTGTATGATTTAGTTACACGAGGTCGTGGGACGTAACTGCCTTAAATATTGAGTAACCTATTATATCTCTAGCCATAAATAATAAAATGGCAAGCTCCAATATTTGTTTGTTATAAAATAAAACATTGAACGAAATCTTTAATTGCTTTTTATTAAGTTTGTTTACATAATCGATATTGATACGATCAATTATGGCTACATTCACTATAATTAGTTTTTTGCACAGATTAGTACTTTGAAACCTTAACATGACTGATAGCAGGGAACAGTTAGTGTTAAGTTTGGTTTTAATGTCCTCATTTTTTTTATACCACTTAGTGGTCACCGTGGACTATGGACGCGTGCAAAACCAAGAGAGTCACACTGGCGCTGCCAACCCTGCAAGCTTTGCGAGTTTCTGTGCCGTCAGTGAAAAGACAAAGCAGGACGGACAACCTTTTGGTATTTCCACTGACAGCACAAAAACCCTCCAGTGAGCTCTGGCTACCCTACTCACCGCCGGGAACACAACAAGAGGTTAATAAGGCCGCGGTATTCTGTAGGGCGGAGGTACTACCCCAGTCGGACTACTCAATTGGACGGAAATACAGTCGTAAATTATTAAACAAGTACAACCACATTTCACGCATTACCCAATTATCACAAAATTCAATGGTTGGTAAAGTCTCCGATACATATAACAATTACGGTGTACATAACATTCACAATTATTTCAGAACAGTGAGGCAAACAGTGCATCAACTACGATCAGCAATACTAATGCCAGTAGCAAAAACAAATAGTAATGGCGACAACAAATCAAATGCAAACATGAATCTATAATTTTCAAGTAACTCAACTAGGTAGTAACTTTGATTTTAAGTTGGTTAAGCGGATGTTAAAAATATCGCGATCATGTCCCTTGAGAGAAGTCTCGACTTAAGTCGCTCTATGACCTGAACAAATGATATCTCAGAATCGGTTACAAGATTTTGTACTGACTACTCATTGACCATACTCCTACCTAACCTATAACATATTTTACCATTATTGTCTGCTTCATTATTTACCTAAAGCATTTTTACTTAGATTGTAAAATATTTAATAAGGTTTGCATATAATCAGATTTCCTACCTTGTACAGAATACATAAACATAACATGACATAAACTCATGCCTGTATTCCCCTTAGGGGTAGGCAGAGGTGCTAGCACCCACATTTCGCCAGTTTATGTTTAGGTCCCAATCTTATGTTGGGTGGCGAGCCTCTTGCCATTGACCGGGCACTTATAAACCTGCAATAAATATACACATAATTTCGTAAAGCATCAAAAGTCATTGGTGTGTGCCATGCTAAAACCTGGAATCGAAACCTAGACCTCATCTCAGCAGTCCATTACCCAAACCACTAGGCTACCGCGGTCTGTGTGTGTTTACTATCAAAAGACACTTTTGTCCTATTGCCGAAAATATTCAGACACCCTCTTAGAAAAAGCCCAGTTTAACAATAATACTTACCAATCACATATTGAAACCACTGTTAATTTAATTTCCGTAACAATCGGACAAGATAGGAGTGTCGAGGACCACCACTGTACCGCAGCGGGGCGTCATCAGACAGAACTTGGTGAAATCAATAACGTAATGAGATAATTGTGCAACAAAACACTGCTATTCATCGACCGTCGCTTATTACGCAGAGGTACGAAAACAATTTCGATTTGATGAATGGAAGAGTCATTAGGTACTAATTCGACATACGTATACGTACAAATAGTCAATACAGAGAGTAGCTTATGCTACTGTCATTTATTTTTATTTTTAGTACAATAAATAAATAAGACTAATGACTTTAACACCCATCTACTTTCTTTAGCAGTGCGCGGGTAGTTTTAGATTTTTGACTGTTTGTTTTTCAACTTGTCTAAACATCCGATCTATTCTAATCTATTACTACTACTAGATAGACAGATTTATATGCACTGATGTTTTTATTATAAACAAAATATTGAAATAGTATACGTTGAAGAAACTAAACTATTTTAAAGAAATCGCCAAAATACAAGACATTTCCTTAGAATTTCCTCGTCAGAAGGTTAAATTGACTGCAAAACTAGATCAGATGGCCTAGTTCTGCAGTTGATCTAGATATATCAGCCTTATTCTGGAATGAGTTTACAACATTTCTGTCCGAAAAGTTACGCCATCTTCGGTTCTCCATATTTTATAAATTGCAACTAGATTACCATAACTACTCAATGTACCTATCTGTGCTGTGCTGTATAATACAGTATCAACCAAAGCTAAGAAAATATTGTTCTGTAAAAAGAAAGGCTGATACATCTCAGTGATGTTGCCATTTATCTAAGAAGTCGTTACAGATAGCGACCCGCTGCTGCAGCACTCTATTGTTTTTATCGCGATCTCGGTTATTTTAAAACTTCTTTCTATATTTTCTTATATAGCTATATAAATATTGCTTCATCTGCAAGTGCTGACTTTATAGCTAACTGGTCATTTCTACCTCATGAATATCAGTGAACGCTGTTGTCCATGTAGTATTTTGCGACGAACAGCGTCTGCAGTTACCCTGTCGTCCTACCGAGGTACACCATTATCACAAGAAAGTTAAGTGGCCGTATGTTTATTATATTTCGAAATTAGAGCTTGACCACGTATCGCAAGAATCATGTTCAGTGAGACTTAGCTGGATGCGTAAACTTAACTATTACGTTTAACCCCACCAGTAGGTCTAAAAAGGCCACTTAATTGGAAACGTATTAGAATAATATTTTGTCATGCGGCGATATTTGCACTAAATTAGAAGCTGCTTAGTAAATGAATTGTTGCGATTCTGCTCATATGAGTGACTCTTCAAGTTTATAGGAATATATAGATGGAAATTCATAGTTACCCGTTTTTAGCGGAGTCGCTCAACGAGGTATTTTTAGACCCGCAGAAATCTACTCTGATGACACTTTCTATCCCTGCTCTGGTATCTAACTCTATCAATAGCACAACATCGTCTGTGTACACGCTCAGAGTGCCTACATAAAAATCATTAGAACCAACCTTTATACTAAAGTAACAACTCAACACTAGACAATGTGATTCGTTTAACAGCTCGTGGGTAGTAAATATA
Organism: Eilema griseolum; assembly: GCA_963662185.1. Lineage (NCBI taxonomy): Eukaryota > Metazoa > Arthropoda > Insecta > Lepidoptera > Erebidae > Eilema > Eilema griseolum. Next base: position 10,872,110 of record OY759238.1, on the reverse strand, counting down.
CCAATAGCTGTTATTATTTTCAAACCAACCGACTTCGCTTCTTCCTACTGTCAATTAATTTATGGACATTTGTGGTGGGCCGTCTGACTGTATTGAAACTATGGAGTATTTAACTAGAATGGCCAACTCGATGGGGTTTCATTTTGACCACATAGCTACAAATTCCTCGTGTACCTACCTACAACAGTGGCACTTGAAACGACAGATTTTTGGAATTTAATAAGTATATTATCCATGTCGACTAATGACAAAACCTACTTATGTTTTATACGTGTTTATCTACAAATATACTAAAAATACGGATCAGAACAAAAGGATTGAAAGGTACCAGGGTCTTCGCAGCTTTCTTCTTGTAAAATATTTATTTGAATAAAATAATAGTTTTTTGTTACGAAAAATCTTCACGGAGACAAAACCTTCTCCCTACGACGGAGCCGGTGAGGGAGGTTATGTCGGACTCAAACCTACTAAAATGTACGGTACCTGTGGGTCGTTGTTGGTTGCTGAAGGTGAGGTAGACAGGCATATCCCTCGCACCCCGGCGGGGTCCGGGGCGATCCGGGGCCATCTCTCTCGATCTGGCCTTCCTCAGGTAGTAAAATAATAGTTGATATTATTTACTAAACGATTTTTTATATCGTATCCAACAACTTTGAACATCATTGTTAAATAAAACGAAGACAATACTTATAATAGACCCAAGGTTGAAACATGAAAATATAGAAAATATTAATAGCAAGACAAATTACAAAGTCGCGTCGCACAATGTCGTGTCGCAACATCCAGCTATGATCGTAAGGCTTTCATACACAGGTGTAATTTAATCATAATGGCATATACCGTGTACTTGGTCTATACACTTCGCTCTGTTCACCTTGACTGCGAAGGTACAATTGCGTCGGAGTACCTTCATAGGTTGATTTGCAAAACATATTGATGTTTACGATGCATGCTCGGATATTAGCGCTATTATGTGTGACATAATCATGATATTAACGAAATATTTTATTGACAGAACATTGTTGAGTAACTATAAATTATGCTGAACTTTGATGAATAAAATTCTAATTGAGCTAAAACACTGTGACCATGAAACGAACAAAACAAAATTGCTTAGCTGGAGGGGTTAACGAGAATAGTAGTGAAGTGCAGCCCACGCTATTAGTAATCTTTTATTGAAAAAACTGCACTCTGTTAAAAAGGAACTCGATGCTGGAGAGCTTAATAATCCATATGAGCACTAGCCGACTGGCTAAAGAACAATGTATTAATTGCGGACTGCAAGTATGATATTATTTAATTTATATACCTACTTACATTAAATACAGACAGCCTTCCTAGACAAGTGGTAATTTGTTGGCTGGCGTATTGAAGAACTGAATGACGAATGAAGTGGATTTTACCTTTATGACATGCGTTGACAACTGTCATAAACGTCAAATCCCAAATATTTGTCCCTCTATTTTTTTTTACTTGTCTAGGGAAGCAGGTCAGAAGCACTTGAAACCGGCGGATTTATATGAAGGGTTTTAATGACAGTTGAGGAAGCTCGTGAAGTACCTATGCAAGGATAGAAGCAGATGGCGGGAAGATTGTCACCCCGGAGGGAAATAAACATGAACATGTGTAATGAATACATATCATTCGTTCATTGCCCACCTGATGCCGTAGTCTGTACAGGAGATAGCAACCGAATCCCGTTGTTAACTACGTAGCAACTCAAACTTACCGACATTCACAAGTCTCAACTTTATAACGATATTTGATGCAAGCATACCGTGTGTGCAAGCATGTCTGTCATAACGACTAATGTACAGCAGCCCCTGGTTGGGAAATTATATTTCTCATGGTTCATCCACGGGGATTTTTAAATTCAATCAATTCTTTACACATAAGATGAGAACTGGACTGGAAGTAAATATGACCATTACGTATATTTTATTAGCAATATTTTTTTACCTGTAACTAACCAGTAGTTAGCATGGAGGATTAGTTACCTCATAATTACAGGTAAAAACCAGTTATCGCACCGCACACTCATTGAATTCGTCAGAACATTTCTTTATTTATTTACTTTTTTAGTACTAGCATAAACAGATAATAATGTGATATTAACAATCTTCTTCAAACTCTTACCCACGCACCACAGCATTGTATTGATAACATAATTCTAAAATAATGCTCTTACATGATAAGTAACTATATCATAACCAAAATCGAAATCGCGATTCAATAGATGTTGAGAAGGGTGAAAGTTAGGTGGTCTCAAATGATTGATAACAAATCTGTCCATTTATACCATACATTAAAAATAAGCAAATCAATAGAATGGAACGGCTTAACAAACGAATGCGTAACAGATTTCATAATGAATGCCTGGATATTGTTTGTAAAAACATTTAGGCTACTCCTGAAAGTTTGTTAAATAGTTTCGTTGTTTGTTGCTTTACACCTCGAAACTCAAAAAACAGACGGTGAGAGGTTTGATAGGGACAACACCCTGTCGGCCATCCTGGTGTAAATAGAAATAGGTGACGAATGGTTTTTTTTCTTTTTTTGTACTACTTACTAATGCCAACAAGCTCAACTCACATGCCAAAGTATGTTTCCCAAATTTTCATTTGGCAAAAAAAATATTTAGCAATACAACTTTTCACAATTTTACAGTTAGCAATACTATTTTTGGCAATTTATTATATACAAATAATTACATGGCAATATTTCATTATTTTTTTTTAGGTAGTCAAATATGGTTTGGCATAACATATGGACAAATAATTTACAGCTAAGAATTTCTATAATAATTATATTGCTATTATACAAATCAATTCCGGCGCTCTGTTGGGGCACAGTTCTAACCTAACCTAACCCACTTTTCTGGCAGTTCCGATTTAGCCTACGTGACTTTTATGAAATTAATGTATTTTACTTTATTATAATTACGAACGAACTTACTTTTGGAATATATTTTTTTACAAAATAAAGCATTAAGTTTGCTTAATGTAAATTTGGCTTAATAAAAATTGACCAAGTAAAAAGTTGTCAAATGTTACAATGCTGGCACTCAGCTTGGCGGCCTTATCAGATGCTTTTTCACGCCCCGTTTAAAGGCCCCGGGACTGTAGGAAGAAGGAAACACGTGTGCTGGTAATGAATTCCAGGTATTCGAATCCTGGCCATAACACAACCGACGTGAACCCACTCCTAACATAAGCAATTTAGCTTAGCAGGAGGGGTTAGAGGGAATATTGGTAATATCGGTTCTAATATTCTTCTTTAAAAAATATCCAGTTACATCACCCTGTTGTGTTTCCTGTGGGTCGGATCGTAAGGAAATCCAACAATTCGATGTGCGTATATATGTCCTTACTTACATCGAGCAGAAAGGAAATCAAGTTATCAAAGTACTTATGTTTTATCTTTAAATACAATACCAATATCATAAACAAACAGACTGTATACCGTTACTTGCGCTCTTTAGTCAAGGATTTTGTTGAACTGACACTTATACTAATTCTCATGAATGAATGTTAAGTAATATAAATAAAATAAATGAACGTTTTTATTCTAAACACATTCCGAAATACAATGGGTAATAAAAATCAATTTATGTCTGCTAAGTATCTAAATCCTTTGAAATACTTTAAGTGCATCCTAAACTATTAAATATATGTTCTTCGAACAAGCATAAACTACATTTTTAACAGTAGCTGCTCCAAGCAAGTAGAAACAAAAACTGTAACGAGATGTTGTTTTTTTGACACTCGAACGATAGACACAAGCTATATGGCAGGAAACACGGGTTGGTGCGTATCAGATGGCCGAACTATCCGGGATTGTTATCGCGGGATCTTGTCCCGGGCCCGAAGCTACAAGCCGTCCGATGACGCCAGTTATCAGACATCGGGATATTTTTATTCAAAGGTAGGGTTGTACTTTTATGCCCGGATAATATCTGTAAGTTGCACAACATGTTATTTGGGCGAGACTAATTAAAAACCGTAGATAAAATATGTACTGATTTTAATTAGCATTCTTTGCACTGAAAACTTTGATAGACATCAACGAAAAGCTAAGAGAATGAAACTTTTTTATTTTTTATATCTCGCATTCTGTAGTATTTTTACCTGCATAAGTATTATTCATTTGCCTAAACATAAGTGCCCGGCTAATGGCAATAGGCTCGCTACCTATTACATTGGGACCTAAAAATAAACTGGCGAAATGTGGGTGCTAGCACCTCTGCCTACCCTTCCGGGGATATAGGCGTGAGTTTATATTATGTTATGCTAAATATTCACAATTACAGCACACTATGTTGAATTTTAACCATCTGGCAACCCTACGTAGGGCTGAGGTAGCACGACAGGTGTCGCATCATATTTTTTATAGATTTGTCAGGTGTTATCGTGTGATTTGTAACAGATGGACGAGAATGTATAAAATTGGTAATAAACCAGAATTAATTAATGAATTAGAGTTTTTGTACCCATTAAGCGCTCTACTACACACCGAACTCCCGGCCGGGCAGGTTGTCGATGGGTCAGTCGGCGAATTTAAATCGTTAAGTACAAGTCGAATAACTTTGTTAGCGCTATATGGGTACAACAGAATCAAAATGAGATATAGCTTTAAAATTGAACAGATAGATGAAATCTTTATTGTATATCAACCAAAATACAGGGAGATAAATAGAGACAATGTTTTTCCATTTGCTACGATCCTGGCACTCTCTTTTCTCTTCTACTCCCTTCTTCTTTTACCTTCATAATTGTATTAATACATACATGTTTCGACAATCTTCTTTCATCTATTTTCTAAACGCGGTCTAAGCATCTAAGTATCCCTTTCTTACTCTTGGTCTCTGCATCTTCGATCATTTCACAATGACCTCTTATATCAAGTAGTATGTATTATCTAGTATGGTGAGACGTTGCGTTGTGTTATTCAATACATGCAGTGATTACATACATCATAGCTCAAGCATAACATACGCTAACTCTTCACTGTACGGAGAACGACAGCGATGTTTTATTGCAAGCACATTTAACCGCTGGTATGTCGCCGAGTTACCCGCGTGCATACTGCAAGCGGCAGGCATGATACTATCAAATAAGATTGCTGACGATGAAGCGACGTGTCAGCGGGTGCAGCGTGTACAGGATCTATTGTGATATACCTGCTTTTATAGCTTAACAGCGATAGAGATAAGGGACAAACTTGTAGTAAATAGGTAGGTGAACAGATGAATCAAAGGTTTGTTTGTCTTCTTTCTTGTCCTTCCCCTGTGCAGGTGGATAAGGAAAAGAAAAAATACATGTGTAACAAAAGCACCGGTACAAAATGCTTGAAAAGACTCCAGAAAGAAACGCAAAGGATTTTTTTCGTCGAGTAACAAACATGTTAACTTAATAAAAACAATCGTTTGTGTGAGTAGCATAGTTAAACAAACAGTTCATTTTCAAGCTTGTTTGTCGTCTAAACATTCTTGAATTTTATAATAGCCTTTTTTGGCAAAGTTTACTTTTTATTAGCACTTTTAAGGCGTCATCACTTTATACAAAGAAACTACAGTACTTTTTTTTCCTTCTTTGACCATCGCTCTACAAAACCGAGTCTCAATCTCCTTCCCGACTTGATGACGCGACGTGTCAAATAAAAAACCGGATACTGTATGACATTAACATACAAATACGTACTAACAAAGCATAACGTACTGTCTTTTCCGTACAAGTTCTGTTTGTTGAGTCTGATTACTTACCTAAATTAAATGGCACTAGTGGCGGTGTCAGTGGTGTGATAATGATTTTATTATGACATAAAATTAGCAGAATCGAGGCGCTGATCGAGCGAGACAACATTAATGCTACACGTAATAAGTGGGTACTTCTTAGGCGCCGAGGAAGCACAGGTGCGCCTTGGCGACGAACCTTATTTTTATGTTATTAACTCTTGATTTCTCACGATTATTTTGATACCTTCCTGTTTATACTCATAGTAGATGTTTGTTTGTTTGTCTGTTTTCCTATTCCTGTAATTTGTCAAGTATTTTCATAATTTTTACAGTTTATTGCTTTTCCTTTGAATTTTAAAAAAGCTATATTTACAACTTTATTAATCGTCGTATGAAAATTACTATTCAAAAGTTAATTTTATATTAATTTACGCTATTCCACTTCTATCCAAAACTGTGCCAACTGCCTAATTAGGAAGAGTTTAAAAAATCTTATTTTTTCGTAAACTTTTCCTGATTAGTTATGCCTAAGAAGCGTGTAGGTATCCTACTTTACTGATATGTTTATTTCACTTTTATGAGTTAATCAGCTCAAAGCGATTTGTCATACTAATATTTCTCTCAATTTAGGAAAGAGCTCACATAAAACAGTTTTAATCGCTTAACAAACAACTTTCACTACCACGGTCTCAAGAAAGTGTGGTATTATTTAAATTATTAACCAATAAAATAAGCCTTTAGAAAACTGAATCAATACTCCATATCACAGAACAACCAATCCTTTAGTTATAACTGTGAGCTGGTGGTATAAACGAGAGGTTTCTGCCGAACCAGCTCATCAAGCGTTGCAATCAATGATATATTTTACTTTATTAAATCACTATCTACACTCATAAATGTCAACACTCATCACAAGTGTTGTGTGTGAAATAATATTCAATACTAAAACAAACAGCAGCCATAGAAAGACATTGTAGTCAAGATCTTTTTGATACTGATTGTACAGTCATTAAAAACGTCTAAGTTAAGCAGAAATAGTCCCCACACCCGAGAAGAGGGCCATATCGTGAGAGATGGCCCTGGGTCGGCCGGGGTGCGAGGGATATGCCTGTCAACCTCACCTTCGGCAACCAAAACGACCCACAGGCGGCGTGCGTTTTAGTCGGTTCGAGTCCGACATAACCTCCTCCACCGGCTCCGGTGAGGAGGTATCCGTGGGGATTTTGCGCACGTAAAAAAAAAAAAAAAAAAAGTTAAGTAGAAATATCATCCGCTCGTATCCCAAAATACTCTAATTCTCCGAAAGAAATTAACATTTTGATAGCTAATGAATGAACAAACTATGCTTTTTCCTCCATTCTATCTAACTTAGGTTACTTATCTAAACATGCAAGACACAAAGCGTAACGCGTAAACCAGAACACTATTTCATTATAATTACGAAACACCAATAGTGGAATATTGGCGGGTATTTAAAATTTTTTTGCAACAATTTCTGCTCCATAACTTATAGATTTCTTAATTAATACCGGACTGTTAGCACAGAGGTTTATACCGTAAATCACGTTGGTATCTCAATCAGTAGGTACGCTTATTATGTTTTAACACCTTAATTTTTTTGTTTATTTTTTAAATATTCTACAACATTCTACACAACGCTATCTAGACCTATGGTAAGCATAGCTTAAGTAGCTTGTGTTATGGAATCTAGAATACGGATAAACATACTTAAATACTTTTTTTTTGTAAATACATACATATTATACATAGAAACACCCAGACCAGTGCAAATACCCATATTCATGCATACAAATATTTGCACTGAGCGGGGATCGAACCCGCGCCTCCTGCGTAGCAGTCGTGTTCACTACCGCCACGCCACAGAGGCTCTCAATTAATAATTACCAGAAAATCATAATAGATTTGAGATTAACTGATGTTTAACACTGTGCAGTAATTAATATTGCAGTAAAATACTAACTAGAAAAATAATGTAAAGTTACAGACGTCAGTAGCTTAGTGGTTAAGGATTCGGCCTTAGGATCGAGTAGTCCAAGTTCAAATTTTTTATTTAATAAAACCGACTATTACAGCTGAAGTTGGTCTTAACACAAGCAATTGAGCACAGTCGAGCGAATTCTTAAAAATGTAGCTTAAGGGGAAATAACCTACCTGCGGCTCTACCAGCGTAAAACACTTTTCTGTATTTCTTAACATAACATAAACTCACGCCTATATCACCGAAGGGTTATGCAGAGGTGCTAGCACCCACATTTCGCCCGTTTATGTATAGGTCCCAATGTAATAGGTGGCGAGTCTATTGCCATTAACCGGAGCTCTTATAAACTTGCAATAAATACACACATAGCTTTGAATAGCATCGAAAAGTCATTGGTGTGTGCCATGGTAACACCTGGGATCGAACCCGAGACCTCGTCTCCGCAGTCCATTACCCATACCACCTGGTTCCCTTATACAAACAGTAAAATAATGAATCTAGGTATTTAAACTATCATGGTCACTCACATCAGTATCAAAATATCGGAAACTCAAAACAATGAAACATGGTAAATATCCCGTTTATTTTGATACTGAAATAATGAATCGGTAAATCGGTAAAGTAATATTGAGATATAGTATATAAATGCCAATCTCAATTTTATCACTTGAAATATTTATGATTTAATTTGTACATTATGTAAATAAATCTAGAAATTCGTTTAAAAGATAATACAAATAAAATAAAACTTTAACTAAAAGAACTATTACACAACTTATAGCTCAAAATAATTAAAATGCGTCACATTTATTTGGTTATAGAATGTAAATAATAAGTAATATAAACATGCGCTGATTTAAATTGTTTCCTATCTTAATCGGTTAAATAAACGTGTTTATGTGTTGTGAATTTGTTGATCACGAAGGTGAATAGCCTTGACTCGCCGAAGGAACGCTCGAGATGGGTTCGGGGCACCACCCTCCAACTGAAACAGATAAAGTGCAAGCTTGGTATGCATTGTAGTCGGTTACTTGTTATCCTGTAAAAAATTAACTACCGGAAACCTGCACCTGTACTACTTACCGGCTATTTTTCAAGGCAAAAAGAACTTTTGACTGTATAAGAACCGGTTAAAATATTTTAAAGCTTAAGAGTTTTCATTATAATATTCCATAAATTATATAAAGGTGGACAAGTTAATAATTCAGTTAGGAGTATCAGCAGAACGGAGGGAACAAATTAGTAAAATTTTAAATAGTGGTAACATAGTGCTGACGCCTAGAGCTGCGATTTTATCACGCACGCGCTCAAAACGACTGGCGCCGGCTTCTATTACCTATATTTATTGCAAGTATCTCTGGAGAAGATGCAAATGCAGTTCCTATTTCAACGGACATAAAGGCCATTTTCGCATTAGCATTGTACCTTACGGTTTCTTCTATGTACAATAAAGTACTATTGACATCAATAAAAATTGAACCTTGACATTCAGTGTGTAGGTTGAATTTCGAATTGTGGTAACGTTTATAGTATAAAATATGCTCACAATTTTCCTATCGATTCCCGACATCCGTTCATTACAAGGTGCTGGAATGTTGTTCAGCACAATTTATATTAAAAATCATCGGTTACTTATAAGAAAGGGTGAAAATAATACATGCTTTTTTAAGTTGAGATCTGTTGCGAGTACAGACACCTTTAACAAAAATAGAGGCTTGTGGGGTGCAGATACCTCCCCGCCGGAGCTAGTGCGAGTATGTCGGACTCGAACTCTCTCTCAATCTAGCCCTACCTGAGTTTATTTATATATTATGCAGGAAGCGGACGTACAATGTCCAACCCTATTGCGTATATTGTACTCTGGTATATTATGATTTGTAGAAAAAATATAGGAACCGATTACGACGTGTAATTTGCAGAAAAGCCAGTGTTTTTCTGATACTCAAATCATTTGAGCAACGCACTTTTTAATATGGTCTTAAGTTCCTTCAATAATTCAGTTTTTTATCTTCTTTATGGTACTGAAACTTCATCGTTAAATCGTTGTATAGGGCCATGATCTGCTGAAGTGCGAGTTTTTGAGAAAAAAAAACCATGAAGAAGTCGCTAAACCCAGTTGTTCTTACTGGTACCACAATTTTTAATGTTTTTGCGGCCGTCGCACGTAAACAGCGTAAAACTTCCAGGTATACTTACAATGTTGACCGTGCAACATGCTAGTAGGAATTCGTAGCGTACCTACCATCCCGTTGTAATCGTATGTATGCTAGCGTTCTACTGCTTATGGAAAGGTATGTGTTCTATATAAAGATTTATTCCTAGTAGTTTGATGAGTTAGTTGTAAGCAAAAAATATTCCAACAAGTTATACTGGCTAGGACGATTGGACGAACTGGCGGAATAAATAATTTTCTAAACGTAATTTTTTTTTAATTTGAATTCGATAGTTTATTTGTCAGAATATGGGTGAGTGGGTACATAAATTTTGTGTAAATACACTTGCAAATGTTAACGCTACTGTAGACATATTCTATGGTCTCCTTTTCTACCTGTGACTCACCAAAAGAAACAGAAATATTCAAAAATTTGAATAATTCCGGAAGCTTAATTGCTTAACGACGGTATCCGACTGTAACCAGTTAGATTGATGATAATATGGTAAAGCGTAGATGAGATATATGATAAAGTTTGTTACCATCGAATGATACAAAAATCCAAATTGGTTACTGTCAAATAAATTATTTTAAGATCAGGACCACTGATCTTAAAATAATTATTATACCATGATAAAAACCATCGTGTTTGAAACATGATCAAGCTTTTAGCACGACACGGTCTCGTTTTTCTTACTAAGTTTTGAAATTGAACAGTCGATGTATTTTATGGAAAACTAATTAACGAATACAAAATTTTACTTTGCGTTGTTCGAACTTTTAGATTGATCAATAATCCCAATAGGCCCTAAATATATATTATTAATTGTTAAAATAATTGAGGATTAAGTGTAATCATACGGTAATCAAATGCATATTTACGTGCTAAGTAGTTTCTGTTTTCTAACGCAAAATAACTCAGGATGTCACAGTTAACATTGCGTAAACAATGAACATAGGGTTGAGTAGATGTGTGCCCAAGCCTCAAGGCGAAACAAGAGTGGTGTTCCATGTACTACATGTAGTGAGTAATCAGCCCTTTGTTTGGTCTCCACTCAAGAATGGGCCAACAAAATTAAAACTTACCCAGTGTGCACACAGCGGTGGGTTTGTACTGAGCAAATTGTGTGAAGCACTGACCTCGATTATTCAGTAAAGGCAGTTTTGATTAACAGTCGATATACTTCTTTATTGTACTTTAATTATATATTTTAGCAACTGTTATGTATGATCTGTGAATTGAAAGGAAATATTTCAATTTCGTTTCTTATATAAAAGTTTATCATTATTCCCTCACTTATGTAACTTTGTTCATTACTCAATTTGGATTAGTGCCCCAATTTTATTGACCGTAGCGGAACTTTCCTCAATATTTTCTAATATTGGCAACAAATAATTTTACATAGGTTAGAGATTCCTAAGATTAATTAAATATTATTGATTTGTAATGAAACTTAAATGGAAGTTTTTATTTTATTTTAAATATATTGTTTCATGGGTCATTAAATAGGTATTCAATAATAATTAAAATTATTTGATATAAAATTAGGACTAGAATGAAACTTAAATATACAATATAGGTATTTAAACTATCATGGTCACTCACATCAGTATCAAAATAAACGGGATATTTACCGTGTTTCAATGTTTTGAGTTTCCGATATTACGGCGCTGTTGCTGTTCTAGGAGTAATTATATCGATCTACCCTCTTTCGAGTTCTCGAAAAAGAACTCGAAAGAGGGTAGATCGATATAATTACTCCTAGAAAAAACTTTTTCTCTGTTCACCGCCACTACTCCAGTTCCTCCGTGATCATGGTGCTTGCCGAAATATCGGAAACTCAAGACAATGAAACATAGTAAATATTCAGTTTATTTTGATACTTAAATTAACAGTAGGTAATTTCCTACAAATCTGCCAATTCCATTGATTAGTGATAGTTCTACTTGAATCAACGGAACAAACGTTGTAGGAACAACTGACATTGTCCTCAGGCTTCGCTTGAACTCATTATTACTCCCCATAACTCTGAGTGTCTCGTCTAGATCCGGTTTATATTGTTCCATACTTTTCACTGTTTATAGACGATTTATAGTTTCCTACAGTAAATGAATGGTTAAAGGTACTAGTACATACTTTGGTGCAATTTGCACGATGTTAGCGCCATTACACTTCGAGTTTTCAATATCAATCTAGTTTACTAACTCTTCCTATCAAGATTCATGGAACTATTCCTATTTCTGGTATAGTGGTATCATTAAAGTATTCTTATACTTTAATATTGCAATGAAAACTTTAGATTCGAGAAATAGGTTTATAGGATTATAATGCAACATTAGACATTATTATAGCAATTAATACATCATAAGTTCAGTTTTCAGTCTAGTTGTAAGCCATCTCATATTTAATTAAGAGTCTAGCTAGATTGCCTACTCTAATCCGAGTCGTGCAAATGCAGTAAAATAGTCCTTCACTAGACTTGTCTGAATGAAATTCTCTAGAGTCATAACATCTCCACTAATTTTAGTGTCTTTGAATTTAAAATTCTAGAGTGTGTAATTAAGAATTTGTCATGTATATACCAACTATGCCTGCGCTTGCGAGGGATATGCCTGTCAACCTCACCTTCGGCAACCGAAACGACCCACAGGCGGCGTGCGTTTTAGTCGGTTCGAGTCCGACATAACCTCCTCCACCGGCTCCGGTGGGGAGGTATCCGTGGGGATTTTGCGCACGTAAAAAAAAAAAAAAAAAATGCCTGCGGTAATTTTCATACGCTGTTTCTTAATAATTTTCCAATACATTTTAAAAAAGAAATGATTACGTTAGTATCCAAATTTGAAATGACATCCAGAATAATGAGCCCTCAGAAGAAAATGTTGAGCTTGTGTCCAAACAGCAGCAATCTCTTCCTTGCATCCTTTGGATCGATATTTTATGCATTTTTGATTCCCAAGGAAACCCTGCTACCTACATTTTTCTCTCTCTGTAGTACCCACTCGTCGATAGATTGAGACTTGATACAAAAGTCTATACTTTTGTTTGAATGATATTATCAAGAAGCTACGTAATCGTTTACTTTTTGTTGTAACGTATACATATAATGTTTTTATCAATGACGTATTATTTATAGATTCTTCATTCAGGAACAAGGCGTCTTTCAAAAATGGCGCAAACACTAAGTATTAAAAAATTATTGCTACGAATAATACGTCAATATTTCATGAATTATATGATTTATCTAAATTATATTATTACTTATATACATAATAACATTATTACAAATTACGAATTTGTTATTAAATACGTTTTTTTCCATAGCGCACAAAATAATGAGAATGTCATAATTTTTGTCGCTATTTTAGAGAACGGACAACGCATTTACTGTTTATAATACATCATTGTTATTTATTTTAATAGTTTGCTGTGTTCTTATAAATTATTGCATACAAATAAATTATGATGACTAACAGCCTTCATTACAAATGAATGTTATCTTGATTTTAAGGCGTATGCGTTTGATTATAACAATTAGTTCTTCCTAAGAATATTTTACGTGTTCTCACATCATTGATGATTTATTTCCTTGATCATATTATAGATGATGCAACAGTAAAACCTGTAAGCTTTAAAATATGGACTTGAAAGTTGCTTATATATATGTAGCGGTTTACGTAGGTACTCACTACTCATCAACTAGCAAACTATTAACCTATCAGTTCGATTACTAGATAGTAAACACAGATTTCAATAAACAACAATTCAATTCAATAAACAAAAACAAAATCCTTTGTGTATCCTGTCACTTTACTTTTCGCGTCTTCTGAATAATGGTTTTTTTATAATAATCTGAAATATCTTTTCTACAAACCATCGAAACAATTGTGCCTCGGAATTAGGACATATTACTTTAAAAAAATTAAGTCTTTTATTTTCTTGTCTTTTTTACTCGTATTTAAATTCTCCGCTTCAAGCAGAGATGACACGAAGATTGCAACGCGATTACGGTGCGCGTTAATTCTTAACCAATACTTAACTTAGAACCGTTGACTATCTTTGTACTTCCAAATCAAAATATAATCTATCATTACGTGCCATACTAATCTCCCATTGATGCAAACATTTACCGCAAGTAACGGCAGTAAATGCATTACGTGGACGAAAATAACGTGTTTGTATTATGAATATCACTTTCATATCGGATGTATCACTCAGTCATAGTCATAGCTATGCTGTCAGATGTATACAGTAGCGGATCAACGTCATTAGGCAGTACATGACTTGATTTACGCAATATGTGCTTTACAAATTAGCCGTTTAGTGTTATCTTCGGAGTTGCTTCGAGCGATTCACTCTTTTATGTGTAGAAACATTGACTAGAAGAGATAGAGCTGACATGTTTATACTCATACGTGCAAGTAATATATTTATTTAATTTTTCAATATAATAGTAGATCTGTTTCCTGAACTCATTGACAAGATTAAGACCTGTAGTCCTGGAAATTTTGCTTTCCCGACACATTTGAATAACAAGTATAATAAGAGATTTGAAGCTTTGGTGTACTGGTAGCACCCACGCAATATTGTAGAAGAATTTTAGTAGGTATTAAAGTTTTCGGGATATTTACCATGTCCTCAGAACACTGAGTGTCCGATATTTCGGCGCTGTTGCAAGCACCATGATCACGGAGAAACTGGAGTCAAATCTGTGTTGGAGTGTTGGCGGTGAACCTCTATATCTACCCTCTTTCGAGTTATTTTACTACGCGAATATGCACTACTACTGGTTTCACTCTCACTATAAACTCGAACCTGATCTCGATCACGTTCACGACACACGATGCTTATAGCGCGATTATAGTAGTAGCGAATATAGTACGTTTTCTTCTACAATATTGCGTGGGTGCTACCAGTACACCAAACATACCATATGGATATGCTATCATCGTCAACAATAGCGATGCATTCATTTAGGTTGCTGGAATAATATATAGTGGCAGTAACAACCGTAGAAACCGTTTTGAAGGAGGTAGGACACGGCGGTATTTCCGCCCAATTGAACAGTCCGACTGTGGAAGTTCCTCCGCCCTACAGAATACCTCGGTTATAATTCGTGTTGTGTTTCCAGCGGTGAGTAGGGTAGCCAGAGCTCACTGGAGAATTTGTGCTGTCAGTGGGATGACTAAAGGCTTGCCCTGCTTTTTCCTCTACACTGGCGGCACAGGAACTCTGTGCCTACAGGGTCGGCAGCGCAAGTGTGACTTCTCTGATGTTACACACGTCCATGGGCCACGGTACTTACCATCAGGTGGGCCGTGCTCTTGTCTGCCACCTAAGTGATATAATTTTTTTTTTAAACTGTCATCTCACTGGCATAAAATTCTTTGCACCTACTTCTTAATTACTAATATTTTTGTTACATTAAAACAAGTCGCACACATACTGTGTGCTACTTATCTTCCTCTATGGTAATGAAAGGTAGCAATGGTTTTATCATTTCCAAGAAGATGTCTAGAACTGGCGGGAGCTTGTGGCGGCCCTGGGAGTGAGGGTTCTCACGCTCTCCACCTTGCTCGCGGCGATGGTTCGCTGCGCGGATGCGTGGGCGGCCGGCGCCTCCTTCTGCGAGCAAGTAATGCTCGTGAAGGAGGAGGCGGGGCGGGAGCGGCAGCGGGAGCGACGAAGGATCGCTAGACAAGCTGCCCGCGCACGAAGGCAACTCGGGCGTCGGAGGTCGATGAACGACCTCCGCCCCCCATGAGCGCCGGCCTGGGGGTGACAGGTGAAGCCGCCTGTCACCCTTGCAGAAGCAGGCCGCGGCGGTGGCGCGCGTGGCGCGCCTCCCCGTTTCCGGGGACGAGTTGGGGACTCTGTGGTCCCCACACCCGAGAAGAGGGCCAGATCGTGAGAGATGGCCCTGGGTCGGCCGGGGTGCGAGGGATATGCCTGTCAACCTCACCTTCGGCAACCGAAACGACCCACAGGCGGCGTGCGTTTTAGTCGGTTCGAGTCCGACATAACCTCCTCCACCGGCTCCGGTGGGGAGGTATCCGTGGGGATTTTGCGCACGTAAAAAAAAAAAAAAAAAAAAAAGATGTCTAGAACTAGATGACGCGATTCCAGAGCAGTACCTTCTCAGCCTCAACATTTCAATTGCGTCAATACACGTGTTGTAAATCGTAAGTTAGTCACGCTCAAGGCATATCCAGTTGTTATGAGTCTTCAAAAATTATTTAACTTTCTCCGATGAGCCCGATAGGTCCCTAACGACGACTTCTCATTCGTCAAACGGTGGACAGGTGCCTCATTGATTATCAGCATTAGACTCCATTAAGTGTTTAACTCGATATATTCGCCTTACCGGTTTTATGTTGTACAATTATTCAATGTAATCTCACCATTTTTTACTTATTATGTAACACGCATGTAATAGGTATTTACTTATTAGTTATTAATGTTACTTTTGTTAGTAGCCATTATGTGTATGTTTAAATTAGATTTGAGATAAGATTTATGGATATTATTATGAATTATTAGCAAGGCTTCGATTTTCAAATAGCGCTAGAGGATTTACTTCATGCTTCTACTCTTTAAATTTTAGTAAGGAGAATAATTGTCGTGAAATAAAAGCAAATTATTTGTAAGTTACTGAACATTAATAAATAAAAATAATAATAACTGCACTCTACTTTATTAAAAATCAGACTCATTAATGCTTCGCGTGACCAAAGAGTTGGCCTCTTTTTCCCACAATGGATTGGCATTGCCATCCAACGGGGCAATGCCGCCAGCCTCTTGGGCACATTACCAGTCGACATCGATGGGGAGGAATTCTTCGATGCTTGAAACTTTTGCATCCTATTTTATATTCTTGTAAATATTAGTTTATATTTTATTCTAACGCTGTAGTTAAATGACTAATTAATAGAATAATGTACTTCATAATAATAAACCCAACTCAAATTCAAAAAATTCTCTAGCTCTAGCCTTCTTTGTGCCTTGGAGAGCACGTTAAGTCTTCAATATTATTATTTTTTTATACCACTTAGTTGGCAGACAAGCACACGGCCCACCTGATGAAAAGTGGTTACCGTGACCTATGGACGTCTGTAACACCAGAGGAGTCACAGTCGCGCTGCCAACCCTGTAAGTACAGAGTTTCTGTGCCGTCAGTAGAAGACAAAGCAGCACAAGCCTTTAGTCTTCCCACTGACAGCACAAATTCTCCAGTGAGCTCTGGCTACCCTACTCACCGCTGGGAACACAACACGAAGTTATTATAGCCGCGGTATTCTGTAGGGCGGAGGTACTACCCCAGTCGGACCGCTCAATCGGGCGGTAATACCGCCGTGTCCTACCTCTTTTTATTATTTTTATTATTATGAACATCTATAGCAGTCGTTACGTTCATTTAATACCCTAAAAAGTGCCCGACAACTTACTGGTCTAAATACAGAATATCGATATCGCCAGTGGGTTTTGTAGGTCATATGGCAGTAGTTTCATAGGAGATAGACTGAAAAGCCCATCAGCCCCAGCTGAGATTGGAAAAAGCGCAGAGGATGATAATAACTTATGTAATAGGTAGAGAGGAAACAAACCGCAACAGATAGAATG
The DNA here is from genome assembly GCA_963662185.1 of Eilema griseolum. NCBI lineage: Eukaryota > Metazoa > Arthropoda > Insecta > Lepidoptera > Erebidae > Eilema > Eilema griseolum. Next base: position 10,854,607 of record OY759238.1, on the reverse strand, counting down.
AGAAACAAACCAGGCAATTTCACTCACAATTTACGATTACTCTTTTACAAGCCCCATTAATAACAATGCTTTCGTTTACAAAATATATTACCGGTAATGTGCATTGTCTTACTGGGGTAATAAATAAAATATTAATAATTATTAAATCTTAATTTAACGGGAACATTATTTATGAAAAGGTTATTTCATCGATAACAGGGCTTTATAAATAAAGTCACATACTGAGCCTCATTAAAAGCGCTCACTGTTTGGTAAAGGATTTATAGGTTAAGCTACCTAAACGCTGTTGACATTCTGAGGTAGACCAGATCGAGAGCTCTGGGTCGACTGGGGTGCAAGGGATGTGCCTGTCAACCTCACCTTCGGCAACCAAAAACGAACCAAAGGCGACCTGTGTTTTAGTCGGTTCGAGTTCTACATAACCTCTCCCACCGGCTCCGGCGCGGGTATCCGAGGGGATTTTTCGGACGTACTCACATTTCCGTGCTTCGAAGGGAACTTTAAAAGTCGGTCCCGGCTGATAAAAATCGTTAGTCTAACACTCCCACTAAAATCAGCTCAAGCTGGGAGGTTAGACGGAAATCGCTCCTAATATAGTGTAAACCACCAACTCACATTATATTTAAGCGATCCCTAGACTCAAAAATAAAGGCTTAGGATGAAACCGAAACTAACAAATGGATGATTATTTTTATTTTATTTTATTAGGTACAAAAACAGATAACAGATTACGTAATTCAATATAACATCATCAAGTACACTTTTTAAACCTGAAATCCAATTATATTTGTACACAACGTTCAAATGTTAAACAACTTCGTTAAGACAGTGGTATACATATTATGTAAATATACACACAATCAAATTATACCGTAGGTGAAGATGATGATGACAGAGTCCCATTAAAAGTTATGCATATTCGTCACCTTCTTCGAGTGTACGTACTATTTGTTTTATTTAGGTGAATGTTCTTAATATGACATTCGTTTATACGTAGCCCTTCCGTATATTGAATTGTACGGAGTTGCTATAACTCAAACTTACAAACATACCTGGCAAGGACATATCGCGGTTGTTGCGGCTACATGCGCACAACTGACGTGTAAACCTACTCTCTTAAATCAAAACCTTGTCGTTCGTGGAAACTACAAAAACAACTTCCTAAGATAAAGTGTACATTTAAAAAAACAATGTATGTTTTGTCTCAAATGTTAAATTTTTACAACCTCTTCGTATCGTATTGGCAACTTTTCAAAAGGTGCTCTTTTCATTTGACAATGACATTTGAATAATGATTGATAAAAGTTGCAAGACAAACTTATCATGATTAGGTTTATGGTTACAAAGATCTTCAACTCCACTTGCTAGTCGGTTACATAGACTGATTGGCGGGAAATATTCTAGCGCAGGCTTACTTTTCGGGTTTGATGGATCAAGTAAGAGTCGCTTCCATAAATACAAAGATGGACTAATTCACAAAGAAAGGAAGGGCAGGAAATTGGATCCAGCCTCGGACTCCTAAGTGAAAGTTTTGATTGTAAAAGAGATTGACGCACGGACGATGATTATTATGATGATGATAAACCAGTCAAATGAGATAGGTATTTCCGTCCAAATGAGCAGTCCGACTGGGGAAGTACCTGCACCCTACAGAATACCGTGGCCATAATAACCTCGTGTTGTGTTCTCGGCGGTGAGTAGGGTAGCTAGAGCTCACTGGAGGGTTATCGTACTGTCAGTGGGAAGACCAAAAGCTTACACTGACGGCATAGAAACTCTTGTGCTTACAGGGTTGACACCGCCATTGTAACTCCTCTGGTGTTGCACACGTCCATAGGCCACGGTAACCAATTTCTATCAGGTGGGCCGTGTATTTTTCGGCCAACCAAGTGGTATAAAAAAAAGTCATGATTCGAGTCCTCACAAAAAATATACGTGACTATTTGGTCACGATTTATTTTCCTACAATTTATCCTTAAATAGGTACAGTAAATCAGAGATCATCTGGTAAGGCTAATCTATCTCCAGATCCAAATCACGTACTAGTCCAATCCTCAGTCATGCATAAATCTCAATGACCGATTTCATGCGAGACAAACACGAGCAATTAGACGAAACTAGTAATCGTTTAATCTAAAGCGAGAGATGAAAGTGCCTGATAGTGTATCTCCTGGATCAAGATTCTCGATGCACGGGCACCACGACTTACATGTCATATCCTTGTCATTGCGATGCCTCATCCATATGTCGTGAATACTTAGCTTTTACTCATTTTATTTCCTCATTACGCTCAATTAAATACGCTTCGGGTAGTCCGATTAGATTAGAATGATGAACATGTACAGAATATAATACTAATAGATGATCTATAAGGCTATAAAGAACAGGTTGTCTAGAGTTGTCTGTACGTCACTGGCTGTCAGCTCGAGGCGTGCTATCATACTATCGTGTACATCATTGCAATTTTACACTGTATCCTGTCGGATTATATCTGAAGCTTTCTCCCGGTTTGTAGTTCGCAGATTCATTAAATTCTATAATTGACGTCAAATATTACGATAATTGCAAGGGTTACTCGTTCTTAACCTTCATTGATATAGTGACAATGCTTTATCGGGTGTCTATTGATAATTTAATACTTTCTTTGTCAAGATTTGTGAATAGAAATTATTTATGCGTAGAGACATTACCTATTCGTTTAATTCATTGCTGATTACATTGCGGTTCATTAAATCAATAGTAGATATACCTTCTCTAGTCTTTCTAGTGTCTATTTTTCTTAGAATTAATAAGGTAGGACAAATTACATTTGTTTAAATCTTAGCAGAATATGTATTTCGTATGATATCAACATTGTGCCGATATATCTACTCCGCTGCATAAGTATCTACGATGCAACAGATAATGATCGCTACCCTCGGCTCGGTCGTTGCGGCAAGCGGAACGTTGGCACCACTAATGCGATTCGACTAAGGGATTCGATTTATTAGTCATATCTCCACATCGGCCGATACACCTGTAGTCTGTACGTGCCCGATTTAATGCCACAACGGAACAAGGGAACATTTTATTGCCACTTGCGTAAAGGCCGCGCTTAACTATTACCCACTGCTTGTATTGTATAACCAGTCGTTTCTAAACTGTCTACTTTATGGATTGTAACGTATTTATTTATCAGCGTGCTCTTGAACTTGATCGTGTTATCAGTGGTTATAGATCTATCTGATTATTTTCAGCTCGGTAGTGATCTGTCAGATAAACTTGGATAACATCTGTTCGTGGATTCCGGTGCATAATTTCTTAGACCTTGAAACTAGCACTTGTTGCTTTCACTAATAACTCGCGGGCACGTGTTGAAACATCACGTTCGGCTCTTGTGTAAGACTTTAAAGATCAGACGTGGTGCACTGGTGACACCGCGGTGTGCAAACCCGTGTCGTGGTGAAACTCTCTCCGATTATTGACTACCCTGTCCGATCAACATTAGTGTAACAACGACAATGCTTGTCCGACGCCAGGCGATGTGACACTCAAACACTTCTCCAGTGAAAACCGAAACTCATTAGAGCTTTTAACGACATGTATACGAGGTGCAAATGCTCGATGGATGTGACATTATCGTAACACTATGATCTATGAAAGCCTTCGAAGTCTACACTCATAGCCAGCCAATGCTAAAGAATATATCAAGACAATGGGCTTGGATTTTGCGATACCGCTTTATATGGCACGTCGGGGTAATTCAACGTGTAAAATATACCAATAGTATCTTGTTACTGTCTGCTTCAAAAGATCTATTATGTTTTCTCTTAGAAAATATGAGTAGATAAATATTATGAAACAATGCATGTAACATAATTGAAAGTAAGTATTTAAAATGTAGTGAGTTAATTTCCTCTGTCAAAGGGTTTCCGGACAACCATAAAGTTGTAAATTACACTAACTTTCGTCTTGTTTATTGGCGATCAAAATTTTCAGGAGGAAATAATAAGATAGTCAGAGATATAAATTTGATTCAACGTTTATTTTAATGAGATAACTGTAGTCCTTAAACAAAGGCACATACTTTTTCTTCCTTAATCAAATATTTACAATTTTTGCATTGAAGCTATAATTCTAGTGCGAGGCGTTTAACCCATGCGTACCTATCTACCGTCGTATATACAAGTAACAGGTTTATTAACACAGATCATTAAGTTTTTTTAAGAATATTATTAAAGTAACATCATCGTAATACGCAATGTCTGTAATTTTTTAAACTTAATCTCTATATTTACAAACGGAGATTTAAAAAAATAGCTCACATATATACCTGAGATATATTATCTTATAAGTAACATTATTTCAAATTTATTTACAACCAGTCTGAGGAAACTATGAGTAAATTACAACTAAATAAAATAAATTAAATGCTGAGCGATGGCCGTTTCTTTCTGACGCTCTTGCTGTTTTTGCCGAATATTGTGCCGATTACCTGTCAAAGGAAGGAAGAAAAGTTAGAAAAGAAATTACCTTAATACTGTTACTCATATTTCCAAATCCGTAATTTGTGAATTAGTTACATTTTAATTAAGCGTCGGTAGCTTAGTGGTTAAAGAGCTGGCCTTTTCTTTTTTTTACGTGCGCAAAATCCCCCCGGATACCTCTCCACCGGAGCCGGTGGGAGAGGTTATGTCGCACTCGAACCGACTAAAATGCACGCCGCCTGTGGGTCGTTTTGGTTGCCGAAGGTGAGGTTGACAGGCATATCCTTCGCACCCCGGCCGACCCAAGGCCATCTCTCACGATCTGGCCCTCTTCTCGGGTGTGGGGACTACAGAGTCCCCAACTCGTCCCCGGAAACGGGGAGGCGCGCCAGGCGCGCCACCGCCACGGCCTGCTTCTGCCAGGGTGACAGGCGGCTCCACCTGTCATCCCCAGGCCGGCGCTCATGGGGGGCGGAGGTCGTTCATCGACCTCCGACGCCCGAGTTGCCTTCGTACGCGGGCAGCTTGGCTTGCGATCCTTCGTCGCTCCCGCTGCCGCTCCCGCTGCCGCTCCCGCCCCGCCTCCTCCTTCACGAGCATTACTTGCTCGCAGAAGGAGGCGCCGGCCGCCCACGCATCCACGCAGCGGACCATCGCCGCGAGCAAGGTGAAGAGCGTGAGAACCCTCACTCCCAGGGCCGCGACAAGCTCCCGCCTCGGCGTCTCCCACGCCGGACACTCGGTGAGCGTGTGCGGCCCTGAGTCCTCGTTCGCATCGCAGTGATGGCACTCGGACGTTGGCTCTTTCTCCATCCGACGCAGATACTTCCCGAAGCACCCGTGCTCGGTGATCATCTGCGTCAGACGGTACGAGAGGCTGCCGTGTGACCTCTCTAACCACTCCCCCATGATGGGCCTTACCGCCTGATGGGTCTTACCGCCAAAGAACTGGCCTTACGATAGAAAGGTCCCGGGTTCGAATCCTTGTCATTATACTACCGACATGAATCCACACAAGCAATTTAGCTCAGCTGAAGAGGTTAGAGGGAATATAAGTAATTTCGGTTCTAATATTCTTTAATAAATATATATGACGTTTCAATTTTTTTATCTAAGACACGCCAACTTGACTTCACCTTGCCTGATGATACTTATCAATATATTTGTTGCAAATATGGACTGTGATTGTGGTGTTTTCTGACCTTAGACACGGAGTATGCAGCAAGCTTGCGCCTAGGCGCCGGCAATAGGAGCGCAAGTGCGCGTGCCTCTCGTAACAACGCATGGAACGCTAAAGCAGCGCCCGCGCACGACTCTGCTGCCGATACCTCATAGAACTGACAGCCGAATCTTAACGACAGCTCTTGACCCTCTTCTGCGTGGACCTCCCTAATGAAGAAGAGAACCTCTCTTAGCAATTTGGTGATGAGAGTTAAACATTTTGAGAAAGTACCTTGTTATTATTGAAGTAATACAATTATCATGACCAGACAGCATCAGATCAATCTTGACGAAAAAAGTACCTAAAATGTCTTGGTTTGATGAACAGTTTGAATTTAATTAATACCTTAGTATTAAAATTATTTTGAAACTTTGCAGTCAAGATCGTTCTGACGCTCTATGTACTTATGACACTGCAACTGTTCCCTAAATATACAGTCACGGTGAGATCAATTGATGGATTGAATGTAATAAAAATAAGTTGTAAAATAATAATTTTTTATTAAAAAAAATTAAAGTATTAAGTTAGTAAGATCATATCTCAAGATAGTAATAGTATATTATGGTACGAGTGTGTAATGTTGGTGATTACCACTGAAGCGCCATTAAAATAAATTTAAAAAATTACATTTACTTTTTCCCTTTTTTTTCACATAGTCTGTGGTGGATCGGCGCATCACATATGCGCGATCAGCAAATGGATTTTGGCGCTAAAAATAAGTTTGTAATTTTACGCAAACTATGTTAACTATTACATTATGTTACATAGAATAGTGTATGAAACTGCACATAATTTGGATTAAGAACCCTTATTATGTAACAGTTTCATTATCTACTATAAATTATATAGTACCTACTTATCTAAAAAGTTTATTTAGAGAAACAATTAGTAAATGTACAGTTAATAAAATTATAAGGAACTGTTTTAATTGCATAGTTCTGTTTATTAAAGACGTACAAGTTGAAATAATCTATTTAAATACGAAGTTGCATAAAATGAGTAAGCAGTAGGTATATTTATTTGTACTATTGAACATGATCTTCTTTGCATTGAAACTTTTTTAAGAACAAAGCAACTAATAAAATTTAAAAAAGCCATAACTCACTTGTGAAAATATAGCAAGGAAAAGTCACAGTTTGATTATAGGTGCCATTATGAGCCTAATTGCGGTGAAATTAGTATTGTGACCAAGTTAAAAAAAAAAATTACCTAGCGTGTTCGAGGTCTCGCTTATTTCCTAAGAGAGTGACAGCCGCGCAGCCGGGCAGGCGGGTGCGTTCCAGCAGCGACAACAGTTCTGCAGCCGCTAAGAACGATCGCCTCTCACAAACTGAGTAAACGACAGCAAAAGCATCTCCCCATCGCACGTGTTCTGCTAGGCAACCGCGAATCTGAACAAAGAATTTGAAGTTAGAAAAATTGTTAGCATGGCTATAAGTTCAGGCTGAGACTATCTATCTATGAGACTATATAACTATGACTGTTTCTAGGCTTAGCTATTCTACAGTAATATATTAATGTAGATATAACATGTAGATATATCTAATGGAGTAACATAATAATAGATGAGCAAGTTGCTTGTTGGTTGGGTGGGATTAGTGTCAGTCTACTGCCTGTTTAGATATCCCCATAACTCTACCTAAAGTAATCAATACCAATTCTTTCTGTATTATGTAATAAGGTACAAGCATATTATGACAAAATAACATTTTGCCCCACCCGATTATTGAACTCAGGACCTCATACATCAATCACATTCACCATCACTGATTAATCTAACCCTCCTTAGGTCTCATAAAATTAATTAATTAGATTAGACATATTTCTATCTCCTTTTCATACAAATATTTGTTGCAGGACAATTATCTGAATTCACCATGAAATTCTCAAAATACCTAAATTGTAAATAAAGTCAGTGAACTTCAGTATAATGAAGTCGCCACAACTGGTACTCGGAATTTTGTATCGGGGCCAGTCGCTGCACCGAATAAAATCGCCGGTTGCGCAATACGAACATCCAATCTGTTTTGTTCTTTGAGTTCCGTTATCGATGCATTTAATAAACCATCATCGTTGTTTAGACAAAAACAAAACGTGTTCAAGAATCATGGCGTGCCTGCATAACAATAATGAAAACATAATAATTACGCAACAGAATTCTCTGGTGTGTTCTGCGGCACGTTAGTTTGGACATAGGATTTCGCCCGAAGGTACACCAATACAGCAACGCCAACGATCGTATCTGATATGCCGATACAAGGCACATAAACCTCATCTAATTAAATTGTACTGCGGCCATCAGCCGCTACCAGCACTGCCCGCCGCAGATTAACATCTCCATTGTTTAATGGTAAATTAAGTTTTACCATCTATCTCTTCGTTTGCTATTCGAGCTTCGAGGTTTAATCTTATCAAGCCTTTTGTTCACGGTGACTGATAATCTTAACGCTATAGCTGAAAGTTATACAGCTAACTGGTTACTTACCGCGCAATTAGATGTATCTAGTATTTCAACTTCTGAAACGGCGCCGTCGAAAGCCACTCTGTGTTGATAAAGGAAATCTGCAACAAGAGAGAACGGTTCAGACCTGTGCGGTACTCGTATATAACGGACACTTTGGTACAGATATCGTACGAGTCATTCGATAACTACGCCACTTACTGTGACATCGAGCATTGAAAGCAATTTCCTTAACATTTTAAATACCCTCCCGAGAAGTAAAGCGTCAGACTGACGCAAACATGTCATTTTAAGGTCGGAAGGAAGCAGACACTTTAATTTAAATTTATGCATAATGCACTAAATGCCAAACTCAATTGAAAATTTACCATGTTGACGCAATTGACGTCATCAGAATGTCAATTCAGTAGTTTATCGAATGAATTGTTGTATACGTAATACTACAATTTATAATATAATCCTTATAAAAGGATTTCAATGATTCATTATACCAACCTCCAGTCGAGCTATATTCCCCGATGTACCGCTTTGTTAGATAACGCACGACCACTGCTGCAACAAAAAGAACATCAAATGAACACCATTATAAGCAGCACAGCTTCATGAATACATACTGTAAATAAAACAACAATTAAGAGGTCATCACTCCCAACTTTCTAGCAGCGAATCAAACATTGATTAGTCCTTTCACTCCTGGAATTCTTATTAAAGGGATGATAGGTACAAATACAGTTATCAACAAAAATGACGCTGCAGCTTTGTGAATAGAAGTCGGTTGGAATCGAAGGCTTGTAAGCTACCGACGAAATGAAGTGTGAAGAATCCTGTACGCTCTTAAAAGGAGCTAGTGACGCTATTCAAAAAGTAATTGCTTGAGGTACGCCAGACGTGTTGCACGTTTGTACTGTTATCCTTTTATGTAGGTAGGTGGTTAGAGCTGTTTAAATTAATGCATTGTGTATGTACCTATGGCAATTTGTCATTGACTAACATTGTAGCAATAGTAAGTGTAGATACTGATAATTTATATGCATTTGTAAAGTTAGTGTTTGAGTAATCCTAAAGTTCTCTCGTCTCAGTCGTTGCAATATTCTATTTAAATTTGATACTTAATCATGCATGTATTTAAATTAACTGTTACACCTATTTCTTTCAGTTTTCTTAAATTCTCTGAATTATTTTTATTTGGTGAATATTTAAAAAAAAAAAAAAGATTTTGTACAATTGGAATAAAGACATTAGTCACATCGCAATAATTTCACAGCGGTTGAATTGCAAAATAACCTTACCAGGCAATTTCGAACTTCCTCAAAAGAATACCTACAAGGAGTATCACACATGATCCTTTCTCGAACTTTATCGAAGTCTTATCAGTCAAAAATGAAGTAATTAAGCTAACCGTGTTTAACGAAAGTAGTAAAGTATCAAGTTTATACTACCATCGTGTATTACTTTTCTCTGACACCAAGTTCATTAAGGTGAGTCACCAGGCCATTAAAGAAGAAGAAGAAGAACTCAACATGAATTACTAAATTAGTAGTTACACTGGCAGACTTAGATAGAATTTTCTGTCAGCCAACCAAAGAATCACTTCATGATAGACAAACAACTAGCCCATCGCAGTCCACTGCTGGACTAGGCCTATTGACTAACGTTGGGAGGCTTTGGCCTACTGTTTCCACCCTGGCCAGACGGGTTGGTACAGGGTTTTATTTCAAGTTTTCCTTCTCTCGCAACGTCATGATAGACTGATCAAGAATGGCCTAGAAAACAAGAGAAGGAATATAAAGATTGTTCCCATAGACAAGTAACGAAATATAGAGCGTTGTTCTCTATCTAATGTTTATTTTTGAAATCTACAACATGACAAACTAATGATTACTAAACTTGATTACTATTTACTTGAATACTATTACTTACTAAATATAAATCAAATGCAAGAAATATTAACAAAAGTTAATTTCGTGAAGTAATAACGACATGAGATACATAATAAACTTTATTACTTATAGTCAATAGTTACTTAAATAGAACAGGTAAAAAACTGACAAATTCTATGACTAAATATTTTTAATGTAATTCTAATTAACATTCCGTTGCAAGAATCGTTTACAACACCACTAATATCTTACCTTACACTCCCGAATGACTTATCGATGGTAGATACTATTTACGTCAGAGTCTTGACCCAAGGTAGTTACACAAGTCTCTACAAAGGTTTTATGCAACTGCAGCACATTGTCGCATGACAATGGACTTGGAGTGCATTCCGAACGTATCTGGTATAGACGGTTAAGGCTAGAGTAGTGCTATTACAAATAAACCGTATGGAAACGGTTATACTATTATGGGTTTGACATTTTTGATTACCAAAAGACGTATCTTCGATTACCTATTTGAAGTATTTTTATGCGCTGCTATTAGCATTACACAAGGCCCCTAGATACACTTGAATAATTCTAAGTAGATCTTTGTGAATGCTTTAGATAAATCCTTTATTGTCTTCTTCTGCCTAAACTCCTGCCTAACGCAGTATCGAATGTTTCAAGGCAAGGTTTTCTTGACAGCGCATATGCGTTAACATCTTCCATCGTAATGATTCATCCATCCACATTTAAAATATCACCGGAACATTTCTTCTCATCATCATTCAATATAAATAGCATCACGTTAACTGCCAGAGACCCTTTTGTGTAAAGAATGCAGTTTTCTCTTATAGCGCCGCCCCGTCATTCCTGTCAGTATGTACAGTGTATCAGTTCTTAGAAGTCGATGGCTGACATTGTAAATGATGTCATTCCACGACGGTAGTTAGTCTATATAAAAGGGTACATTGCCATCGTTTTCCTTTACCAGAACTCCTGGCAAACAACAGAGACTAGATCAAAACTCAATTCCACCGTCTATCAACATACCCTTTCGCTTCCGCTTTAATCCTGTACTGAATAAAACAATGTAATCTTCCCATCGTCATCTTCTTCAGACACTTTTTCGGCAACTTTGAAACATATGACTTCTTACCTCGTGTCTTCTTGTTTATGATGAAGTCTTGGCTATCACGCATTTAATCTATGTTCTATATTGGGCGTTCGGTGTTCTTCATAACCCAAAGTTAAAATTTCATAAATTGTCTACCATTTGCTGTCGAGTTGCGGACAACTAGTTATTTTATAATTAAATCTAATAGATTCTAATAGGGAGGCGTTACTTTCGGCATAACAATACTATCATGGTAGTAATCATCTTGTAGATTGAATGGTGGAAAGATCATTCTTCGGCTACCTGATGGTAGTTTTTAGAGCTGAGTGCTGAGTAGTTATGAGAGCTAGGCATGTAAGTGTTAAGTCCATACCCAAATTTAATTTAAGCACTTCATGACTAGGTACTAATTATACTTTATACTCGAAACAAAATATGGTTTCGACCTAATGTAATATTTTTAAATTAACTGGTATTAGTTATTTAATCACCAGCATATGCACATCAATAATAACCAATTATAAATTTATATAAACGTACTAATTGTAATGCATCAATTAATCTGCGACGCATAATATCCCTACAGTGGATGACGACATTTAATAATTAAGAAAGAAGATCGATATCTCCGAAATTTTATTGACGACCGGCACTCGTGAAGACATCGTCATGTCAATAAAACAGCGTGTTGTAAAACCTTTTGAAGCGTTGATAATATATTACGATACAGCACAATATATCTTAGTTTATGAAACCCGATCGAAATTCCTCACTCTCAATTTTCCTTTCGATTTTTTCCCCATGTGCAATGAGTATTAAATGCATTACTTTCTCTGCGATCCGATTACGTACATAATAGCTGTGATAAAGTTTCATCGCTCTACTTTTAAGTAAAATATGCGGAATTCAATTATTAAAAGTCAATTTCATACTTGCTTTGATATTGCTTTTGTTAAACATCTTAAACTCTTAAGATTCCCCTCAGGTACAATTAGTCTAGAATCACAAACAACTTACTATAAGCTTACCAATATCAGCCATAGCGCATACTAGTAGGTATATTCAAAATAAAGTACCTATTACTTCAAAACATTTTACCAATATTTTTAGTGTGTGATCATAAATCACCTTACAACGGCAGTTATTGAAGACGGCCTAAGAATGATTAACGGATCGTCTATGACAAGATTCTCATAAAAAAAACATCAAATTACAATCATTGGAGCATAAGTATAAGACAAATCACTGTGATCAAACAACATGGCACCACGTGGGTTGATCGATTGAAAATTAACTACAGGAACAATAGATGCAGCTATGGAGAGGAATCTCTAGGGCAATTAATAGATTATAGAGAACATCGATCATTATGTTGAACGGATCATCACGGACCCGCTAGGATCCGATCCATGTACACGTACATATAATATAAAGGTACATAACATATGTAACCTGATACAGGATCAATATAACGGAAAAGTAAGATAACATTTTTAAAGTGACGTGCAAACAAAAGTCACGTCTCCAAAACCTGTGTCAAATTAGTCATGTAAAACTTAACTTTGTGGACAGATTACAAGTGAATCTGTCAGGATCGGCGTTGTGAAGACAGCGATACTTTAATACATCCACAAAGCTCATTCATCATACGGTGAGAAGGTCGTCGCACGGAACACTGGGCTCGCTTCACACGCCGCCACCGACACCTCGCAGGTCGAACCGACCGACGATGGCGACGCGACGACACGACGCTTAAAGCTCAAGCACAGAATACGTAATGACTTAAGTCAAAACGGGAGTAAGTACAAGTTAACGACACATTCTTGCACCTACGCGATACGTAAAAACACAAACTTTATAACGCAATCTTTCATAATATCAAAAAAAAATTGTGGTTCCTTTCCAAATTACAGTTCAATGCCCTCTACCAAAATCCATTTATGACTCTTGGACAAAAAGCATGTTGACAGGCACGCCGCACTACATATACAGACAACAGACCTTTTATTACCCAGAAAAGCTATTTTATTTTTACTGCTTCCATTGGAATCTATTGTCAAATAACTAAATACTGAAGAAATAGTTTTTATTGATGAAAAACATATTACCTACTTAATAAAAATATTTAGATTAAGAGATTTAAAACGGTTAAGGTTGGGCAATGAGAATTTTTAATTTATGTCAGTACTTAGGAAATTTAATGGATAGCTAATGTTCCCGAGGCATTTAAAACGACGACGACAGCGTATCCGTGACAGACGAGGGCCACTCCTACTGGGGCGTTCGCAGACAGGATCTACTTTGAAAACAATTTCGCATGTCGGACGGGCTCGCTCCCGTCTGTAATGAATTGCAAACGCATGCGTGTTGGAGCGGTCGCAGCCGGTCCGTCAGCCGTCAGCCGGCCGACAATTAGGGCGGTGCAATTACAACCAGTCAGCAGCGACTTGGCCGGTGGGTCAGCGGCGCGATTTCCCGACGGCAGCGACGCCTGGCGCCAGCAGACGACGTTGTGTAACTTTTAAACGACCGATCAGCCATTAACGCGGTGCGTGGAGGTCATTGCTCTACGCATAATATATATCACACCTCAGTAATCATAAACCATTGTATCTTTTGCACACCTAGACTCTGCAGACCAATAGCATTTTTGCTACAATGAAACACGAGCACGGTAGTTTAGTCCCTTGCCTGTGTTGCACTTAAGCTTGTAGTTCGATTTAAACATGAGATTTATTACCAACACAACATCATGTGGTCGTTCCTAGTATATTTATAGCATATCCTTCAGTGGTGGACTTCAGAGAAAATTGTGTACTAATTTTTCGCAACGTATAAGGTCCACTTACAGAGATGATATATTTTTTACGAGATATCCAACTTCATAAAAGTCATGACGCGATAAATTCCAGAAAAAGCTGCCTTCGATTATGAAAACTGCATTTTTATAACTGTGACTATCTGAGTTTTATTGCAGTTTTATGTGAAATTAAGCAATCGTTTAGGTAAGGTGAGACATCCATGTAGTAACGATATTTGTTTACAATGTGCTCAAAGATAAAAATTTTCCCCAGATTGTAGAGTTGTGAGCAAATAAATACAGCCCAAGTCTTTGTTCAATACTAAACAATGTTTCAGGCTTAATATATAAGATAAGCATTATATTTATTGACACAGAGAGATGCCATTCAATAGTACGTAATGACTCTATGGTTACTTCGGACAGACATTTAGGTACTTGGAAATGATAAGTTCTGGAATGGATAATTTTGCGGATATAATTGTCAAATCGATAAGTGATGAGTACCTATGATTACTATCTACTAATGAATAAATATATTCATATGGGGTTTATTATTAGAATTCGAACAATTTCACAATAAGATCAAAATAGGTACATTGTGAACTAAGCTATATAAGTGACATAGCATAAGATAAACTCACGCCTAAATCCCCGAAGGGGTAGGCAGAGGTGCTAGCACCCACATTTCGCCAGTTTATGTTTAAGTCCCAATGTAATAGTTGGAGAGCCAGTTGCCATTAACCGGGCACTTATAACATAACATAACATAAACTCACGCCTGTATCCCCGAAGGGGTAGGCAGAGGTGCTAGCACACACATTTCACCAGTTTATGTTTAGGTCCCAATGTAATGGGTGGCGAGCCTATTGCCATTAATCGGGCACTTATAAACCTGCGATAAATACACACAACTTCGAAAAGCATCGAAAAGTCATTGGTTTGTGCCATAGTAAAACCTCGGATCGAACCCGAGACCTCGTCTCAGCAGTCCCATACCACTAGGCTACCGCGGTTATATATAACTTCATTCTGTATAAGTTTATCTAAGATAATTGTAACTGTTTTATCTAAGATAATTTTTCAGAGAGTTGGGAAACGATGAGTTATTTTAAATAGCAATGGTTTCACCTATTTGAAGTTCTTGTTTAGTTTAACTATAATTTACGCTAATAGTGAAAAAACATCATCATGAAACGTGCACGCCCAAAACTAAGGATGCGTTTATATAGATGCTAAGATGAGGTCCGCATCGACAGTAGACGTGCAGATATCGATCCATCAAATTAATTATCATCCACATCTTTTCTCCAATTATCCATAGGTATGATTTGTCGGCCGGAGTGCGAGGGATATGTCTGTCAACCTCACCTTCGACAACCAAAACGACCCACAGGCGGCGTGCGTTTTAGTCGGTTCGAGTCCGACATAACCTCTTCCACCGGCTCCGGTGGGGAGGTATCCGTGGGGATTTGGCGCACGTAAAAAAAAAATGGTATGATTAGTCGACTCCCGCACATCTCTTCTCCACTTCAGAGGAAACATTCCGAGACAATACCCAATGGCAGAGCAATTTAGCTGATGTGAATATTATCTACCTATTAATAATAACAGATTTTAATTTGTAGCTTTACAATAGAATTATATCTAAGGTTATTTATTATCACGCACTCCTACTTTTGTACAAAAAATCAGTTTTCGTAATTCTACAGGCAAAAGTTATCATCCATAGTTACTAAGTACTATAATTTCCAAACGTATACCTACGTTACGTTTAAAACCAATTAATGTAAAGTAATAAGAATCCTTCACTATTGGAAACCATGATTGTAGGATAGAGAACCTAAAACGCTTTCCAACTAGTCCAACGTCTAAAAATATGTGTTTATCTATCGCTTATAATAATGTCTAATAACTTGTCCTGTTTAAAGTATTTTCGCAATCTCTTCCACCAGAAATACAGGACACTGTTATTAAGTATAGTTGTAATCTTTGGTAGAATCATATTTATTTAAGAACTCTACATTTTGATGGGTAATGATAGTAGGCTTTTGGAATATGAATGGTATGTTAATTATGGTGGTTGAACTACAGTTTAAAAAAGCTGTATGAACCCTGAGCAAGATCATCGATGTGAAAACTTAAATAAATTTATGCAACATTTAATAAAAACATCATATCCCGTTATGCATCTCCCTTGACATAAGAACTTAAGGATACCTTTCGGACGTGCAAATTACAGAGTTCGCACCTAAAATCACATCCTGATGACTATAATAAGAATCCCAAAATTTTAGTGCTGTTATTAAGTATGAATATTAAGATTATACACAAATATTAAACAGATAAAAAAGGCCAAAATTATTGGAAAACAAAAAAATATTATGTTTTTGTTCGATAAATATTGACACAATTTTTAAGTTATTAATAACTTTGTTCCCTTTAAAATATTATTGATTTTTCTTATCTGTTATCCATTTTATATAAATAACAGCATCAGCTTCGTGGGATAAACGATATTTCTTTTAAACCATTTAAGTAAGATTCTACTTCTTCTATTCTACAAATAATTAAAATTTTCCTGATTTTTAGATTTTAGCTAAAATGAATACATTTTAAATATTCAAATATAGATACTAACCAGATTTGCCACTCCGTGGAGCACCTAGCACCACCACCCTTATACGATTCACAGTCATCTTCATTTGGACAGCTTTGTTTTTCACTGTTTTTAAACCATTAATGTTTTACCAGGACATTATCGCAATAGAGTCCATTAATCGCACTTGTTCATCTCACTATATTCACGGTACACGTTGGAATCGTATCGGTCGATATGAGCTATCGTAAATATGATCGAGAAATATTGTTTACGAAATCTCATGAACCATTACCTCGACCGAACACCGCGAAGTTTCCCGCGCGACTGCCGGCGTCTGCAGCCGATAGGATAGGCGATGCTTGATCAAAAACGCGTGCGCAGACTCCATTCCAAACCTCTGAACTTGCCAGTAATAAGTATACTTACGTCGAAATTTGCACAGATACATTAAATATGTAAATTCATATTCATAATATGTTCGAAGAGTGCCAGTATTGACTGTCCATATTTCAAGAAAAGATAAAATGAAATATTTTTTTTAAGAATTCGTAATATTATCTGCCTAGAGAGATTATTAATGTATTTTTAATATAAATAAGAGGCAAAAGTTATATGGAAAACTGATGGAAAGTAGTCTGTGTCAGAATAGGCCGTCTGCGACATGTCAAGGTGAGAGCGACTCAGACGTTCTCTGCAATAAATTTGTTCGTGCTGAGACATAATTGGATCCGCCCCGCCCACGCGCCAGCTACCCTGTTTCCTTTATGTCACATAGGTACTCCAGTTTGCTGATCTTGGACATTAAAAGAGCAATGAAATGCAGTGGAAAACAATACGCAGGTTACAGCACAGTGATGATTCATGGTATTTGCCAATATTCATTTTAGAGTGTTACATAGATTTACAACTTATGTGGCTCAGGGATCATACGACCCAAATAAGAATTCAATCAAGAAACAAACCACTACGAAGTATTTTTGCAATACAGAATGTTATTTAAGTACCTAGAAATCTGTTCCCTGAAGGTGTTATGTGAATTTTCTTTCAGAATTAACTCCCATTATTTTAATTTCAAATATTTGATAGCAAGCAATGTTCTCAAAAACAGGGTTGTGAAAAAAAAGGCTTCCTATTACACTACCCTTACATAATCATGATCATAAATATATTGGCCCTCTTCATATAGAGACGACAACAACAAGGTCAATCTCGTGCTGAAATGTCAGCCCACAACTGATAAATCTGTCTGTTCCAATTAACAACTCAAACCACATACATAAAAGTAAAACCCAGTGACTCGCTAGTCACTCTTCATTAGCGATCTCACGATATATTTATAAGAGCACATACTTTCGAAAACAGAAGAAAATATATTTGCATAGAAGTTAGTTCGGTGAGCGGATTTCTCTGCTCATTAAGGAAGGTTGAGACGTTGAAAAAAGCGCCGCATGTCTACTTAACGCAAATTGATCGTTACTTGAAAACAACTTCCTCAAACATGCCACCTTACCGTATTTATGCAATCGGCGTCATACAGCTAATAGACTACTCTTTAATACCTGATGTAGTCACTTAGGTTATAGATAACACTATAAATATTTACATAAGCATTATTCCTACATATGATTTATATATGATGATGATGATGCTTCCGACCGATTTCGGCCATGCGACCACTTCGACTCCTAGTCGGCTCGGCACTGATGCGCTCGAAGATGGTTAACATAGCCGATCTTCGCGGTGAACTCTCGTGTACACCGAGGGCACGTGAGAACACCATCAATGTAATTGGTAATTGGTCGGTACCTACCTGTTAAATTGACGGTCGAGACTCGGGCTTAAGATTTCCTTTCAGAGTTGTGAATTCAAACGGTAATCCCGTAAAAGTTAAAGAAAACAAAAGAACGAGGTGTATCTACTAGAGCGGGCCCTGACACGTAAAGTGCACGCTCCGGATACAACAGGATTAGTGCTTAGATGTAGAAGAGAGATCAATACACTTTGAACGAAACTTACAAACTCATATCATCTCATATCATCGTAAATTGATTAGTGAAGTATATCGAGATTACCACACTTGTATTAAAATTATTGCCATTGTTACGTTTTGTTTGTCGGTTGAACTGCAACAAACAAAGCGAATGGCGCGGCGCGTAGCGGCGAACGCACGCGCGTCTAATAATTCTGATTAATTTGTTACAGCAATACAAGTATCTAACACTACCACTTCCATCTTGATATAATTTCCAATATTCAATTAAACGTGTTCTAATTAAATTACTTATCAACTGCTTGGGTAACGATGTAAATAAGCACTTATTTATTAGTCGTGAGCTAGACGTTTCGCAAGTCGAATCGCGTGGCCAAACAAGTTTGTTAATGGGTCCAACAATGGCAACACCGTTGGTCACACTTGCTTATTTAACGATTCATATGTTTAGGTACATCTTTTAACCTGGCCTGGCCTGTTACTAAACAGCCAAATGATTTCATACTAGAGACTAGTGAAAAATCGCATGCCAATATTATGTTCTCGATATTGCCAAACTAGGCACATTGAAATAGTACTTTAATTGAATCTGGTGTTGTGTTATATAACGCAAAATAGATTATAACAATAAGTAGGTATCGCAAGTAGGTATCTACGCGATCCACAAGGTCATAGGTTTTGGTTCGTATCATCAATCACGTAGACGCTATAGTAACTGGAGTATTCAAAGCTTTTATCGTATGAATGGTTCGTTAAAGTGTGAACTTTGCGCCATACCTACTTAATAATAAACTGCCTTGCAAGACATCTTTCAATGATAAAATTCACTTTTTCTACTTCAAAAGCTGTATAGATATGAATAAAACAAAAATGCCTATTTATAGTGAAGTGCGATGATCATAAGTTCTGAATATTTTAAATAAATGTAGAACATAATATTCTCACTTAGGTTGGTTCAACTAAATCAGGTGTCACGTCTTACTCAATGAATTTATTGAGAATGCGATAACTAAACTGCGTTACCACATTCTCAATAAATCGCCTTGATCTCGGTTCCTGTCATTGATGAAATTTACTCTTAGTTATTTAAGTAAGTAGGCAGGTATATATATTGCTTTCGAAGTCTCTGTAAAACTCCGTTCCCGCGTTGAACACAATGAAACCGTTACAAAACTCCTTTGGTAGGCACCTATATATCACAAAGTACGTACGACAGTCAAATGGAGGGTCGAACATACAGCCGTTAAATAAAACACAATATGTACCAACAGAACAAGATCGGGTCAATGATTACTACCCAACACTTTGTATTTCGGTCCCTGGACCATTAATTAAAGATACTTTGAAACGTGAATTCCAATAGCTCAATGCGCACCAAGGTAATCGTAACTGGACTAAATATTATTTTACTTTAAAGTTTGTGAAACAAGAAATAATGCACAAACTAAGATTGTAGGTAGATAAGTGTTACTTGTTTCATCTGATTGTATTTGTATCTGCCATAGGTGCAAGTAGAATAATCGTAGCAAATGAAATGGAATATCTACACTCGGACTTAAATATTAAAATGGGAGATAAACAAATAACTTTAATAATTCTTTCAATAAACTATGGGTGTTCATTAAAGGCCATGAACTAGGGTTGATAGTAGCTTAAGTTCTACGTGTACGATCTAATTAGGTTTAGGAAGTTTTCTAATGCGCACCGAGTAATTATATCATATCGAACCGGATCAGGCAGAATAAAGACGTTAATAAAAACGAACATAAAATATCGCTCCCGAAGTTTAAAATCGTCATTTTGTTGTGTTAACGACGGCGACCGACCGAGTTCACCAAAAATTCACTTAATTTCGTTATCGACTGACGCAGTTACATAAATCGTAAAATGTATGTAATGTAATGATTTGGATGATTTTATTGTCATATTCATTTGTTTCTCGATAAAGACATTCAATACATATACGTCGACACCTCGTGTTGTGTCACGCGCATATGTCCTTGTGTCGCTGGTGTCGCATGCCGACCACAAGAATAAGCCACCATGCTTCCACTCAGCACGGATTTCACTGTCCAAGTTCCACGGTTATGTAATATTGTAAATATAATAAATATTAAGTAATGTAACATTGATTGCTTCACAGAATGTCTTTGGTAGGTACACAAAGAAAGTACCTATGTTTATCATAATAACAACAAAACTAAACTAATCTACTGTCTCTCATCTTAGATAAAATTCCAACGTAATTCGTAGAAATGAAAATAGCATGAACTCGTTTTGAATACGTACCTATCTATCATTCTGGAAATTATTTTACACTTGCTTGAGACAACAATGAAATTTTTTACGAATGACATCAGTATGGACAAAGAACTTTCCGCAGCATCAGAAAACTCCCAGTATCTTGGAATTATATACCACCAGGACACGTCGTTTATTTGTTTGATATTATTAATTTATTAAAAAAATAGTAAATGAACAGTTATAAAAAGTACCAGGAAGATCAATTAACAGCACCAAAACTGCTGAGTGTTTAGACATTTAGGTACTTTTTAAACTTGGCTTTATAATGTGGTATTCGTGATGGTTCGAGAAGCTGAAACGATGTTCAACTTCACGAATCGAATACTATTTGGTTATTATTCGATTCGAAGAAATATCTCGAAAATGTATTTAGAAAAGTTTTTCAAAATAATTACGATAGCAAATAAATAAATGAAACTCAAGCATCGTCTCTTCCATACTGATATAATTATAGCTTTACGCCATCATACTCGCCCCAACCCTATCACCGTAACGGTCTGTAAAATGCTAAAAATTAAATAAGTTAATCATACTAAATGTATTTTAATGATAACATCATGACCAAAATATTGCAACAAGTAACTAAATCGGCAATTCGACAATTTTGACGCCGAGCAGTCTAGCTAACTCTTCCAAACAAAAACAGGTATCTATCATCAAAATGATTACAGCAGGTATTCAATCCGGGTGGCGTTTATTACGTATAATTTAGACGCTGCAATCGCTCTTGATTGAAAACAGAATAGTTCGACACCAAATCAGGTTTTAGTTCGGTTGGAACAGATAATACGCCAGTTAACTCTTTTAAAATATTTTCTTGTTAACGTGGTAAGTATTTATAGATGAGAACATGATAAGAACAGACGAAGATATTAACTACTAAATTATACAGACTCTTATACTTATGTAGGTCTCTGTGTCAAAGGCCAGCTGTTACATGATTTATCCAGAGCCAACGCGACAGTAAGTGCATTATGCGAAGAAGTAACGTCATCAAATTTGGAACACAAATAATAAAAATAAACGGAGTCCGGATTTCAATACGCGTTTTCTCCACATTACAGATGACGGCAATTAATAATAATAACATATTGAAATGCAGTTAACAGTTAACGTAATGCCTCTTGACGACGTAAAACCGTGCGAGTTTCAACAATAATAAAATATTATTTGCAGTTTAAAATCTCAAGATCTTTAAATTGGATAAATGGACTGTGGCAAAATTGTGGTTTATAGGTTGTGCTTTTAAATTGAGCAAAAGGCTACACCACTGTGGAACAGTTAGGTAAATAAATACGTTTAACCTAAAACCGTCAGCGCGGGGCACGAAACGGCCTGCAATACTGATGGCCTGTGGATATATTGTCCCGCTCTTCACAATTTCACTAGCCAATGATCCATTTAAAGCTTCCCGTAGATCCGACAACAGCGGCTAACTGTTTATCTCGCAATAGACAGATCTCGACCGCATCCTTCCCTACAAGTCTTTTACAAGACGGTACTTTTTACTTTTTATAATGAGTAACTGTATAGTTCTATAGTTTTATCAGAATGGTACATTTATTTGTAGACTTGTCTACTTAATCGACTTGAATACCTACATCTTCATTTTTTTAATTTTAACCTTTACAAAATATAATTTTGTAAATGTTAAAGATGAAGTTTTATTCATTTATTCCATTAAATTTCTTATGTACCTATTCTTTATTTTCCTTCTTTGTAGGTCCTTTTCCCTCTCTGTCTTTAATACACTCATAATTACATATACACGTAAAGTCCTAAACCCCTAAAAGCTTGGTTTTCTAATAATACAGAGAGAAATTTGCCTTCTAAGTTAAATAACCTAGGTACAAGATCACTGAACATTAATAACTTAATTTCTCATATCGTATATAAATAATAGCTTAGTGACGCGAGCCTTCTTAGAGTCGTGAGAGGACACACCCTCACACCAATAGCGGGATTTGCAAGGAATATAACCGAACTGTGATCTTTACTGTAGATACTCGTCAAATGATTTCCAATAGAGACCCTTTGTATAGACTATTAAAACCACCGTTGTATTCAAGACTAAGACAATATAAATCACAAGATGATAATATATCATATCAACATTCACTTCCTTTCCTGCCAATCCATCCATCTCTTTCATATTTAGGTATCTATAGGAAATAGATACCTAAATATGAAATCCTTGCATTTTCATTCCTATTCATTACATGTCCGACCTAGAACAAGCTATTTTCTCGTAGCTTCCTTTTAATTGCCACTAATTTCAAACTTCCTCTAATGTACTCATTTCTAATGTTATTTTTATTGCATTCTTCTCAAACCATATATTCATCTCAACATTAGCATCTCGGCTGCAGGTAGTCTTCTTCCAACCTTTGTCGTTCTAATAGGGTCAATTTTTCGAACCAGCAGGCAGAGTTACACTCTGGTACATTTTTGCTTCAGTCTAAGGAAGGAGGATTCGTCGCGAGTCCCATTATTTGACGTAACCTGCAGCCGTTTCATCTTACCATCGCTATTTAATCCAGGACCATTGGATGCAAATGAGTTTCACATTAGTGTTAATTAATTTATAATAAACAAGTGAACGTTATTATACCAGTTCATATATCCTATAAAAGCCTACATTTATCTTTAATTACACAACAGTATGTCGGGAATAATCGCACCCAATAACCAATCGCTCGATTTATTTCTTTAAAGTTCTACATCGTTGTTTTTTTTTAATTTTTTTTCAATTGTTTATTTCTTTTTAAATAGTACAAGTTTCGTAAAAACACATCCCACAAAACCGTGTGACTGGTTTGTCTGTGTGTCACAGTCTCTTTTATATTGATGACAACTTACAAATATTACAATCACAATAAATCATTCACATATGCCAATATAGTTTTTTTTTTTCAAATTTGCTTTGAACTGTTAACTTATTTCTTCAGTTAAGAGTATAGGTACTTATTAACAATAACGTCACGCCATATCGTTAAGTAATTAAATTTACTTAATCTAGGTTTATAGAATTAATCTTTAAGTAATAAAAATTTACTTCTGTTACGCCAATAGAAGAGCTTTAGAATTGTTATTAAAAATAATACATCATCATAATTTAAACACAACATGTGTAAAAATCTATTTAAATTATTGAACTCGATGAAGAAGTTTAGTTGGCATGAGGATATTTTAGTGTTGTATTTTAAACGCAACTGACAAGAAATTTGCGCAAAAATACTGATATGCACACAGAGAGAAATGCAAATTATTTTTAATTGCCTTCCGGTAGAAAGTGGGTGAACCTGAATACGGATCGAGCCGGGCAACTCAGTTTGATTTTTGTCGAAATAATGACAAAGCGGCGTCGGCAAATATCCAACTCGTATAAACTGACAGCAAGTTTCCTTCTATGACGCCTGTTACAAAATAAGTACCTACTATATAGACATGCATATTGCTACATCGTTCTAAAAATACTAAAGTCATTCATCTGTGTATTTTATAATCCGCGATCAATAACGTGTTCCGTGTATGTAGGCGGCACTTGACAACTTCCCATTTGTTTTACCTAAACGGTAATGCTCTTAGACATCGCTGGTGGCGCGCAAGCGCATCCTCGACTCGTTCCATAGATTACATTGTTTAACGGTGATCCCTTCCTTGACTTTGGTCAAGGTTTTTTTATATAAAAAATATCTGACCCTCGGACCGTAAGCTGACACGATAATGATTATTGATTAATTTCGAGTCACTACGCTCCGATATGAGCATCAATACAATCCTAAGTAGGTTCTAAATAATTATTTTCCGATTGAAAGCTTACAGGATGATATTTTTTTATTATACTGTTATTACAATGATACGCGTAATTTTTTGTTTGAATTTGAGTAATATGTAGTCAAGGCATGCAAGTGCAATCGCTGATAAAAACTTGACTTCTTCCAGTTTTCTGAAAATCTTCACCCATTTTACAGAAAATGAGTCAAAACTAAGTAGGTGCGTAATTTATTTGTAGTGCTGGTGTCTTTGCATCTCCTCGCCTGATGTTGCAATATTTTACTTGCCTTACTATAAGCTGCTTACAATTCAATAGGCCGAAAAACTACCGCTAAGAAAACCCCAGTCATTGTAGCGCCGCAATTCCTGGGCACACCGCTTACCATCTCCTCGAGTATCGAGTATCGGGATCCTTGGTGTCGATATCTCCAGCGACATCCAATACCGAAGTCATTTGCAGGACACGGTTAAGTTGGCATCAAGAAAACTCGGAGTGCTCAACAGAGCGAAGCAGTACTTCACTGCGGGGCAGCAACTCCTTCTTTATAAAGCACAGGTCCGGCCTCACATGGAGTACTGCTGTCACCTTTTTGCTGGAACACCTGCATACCAGCTTGACCCCTTCGACTCAGTGCAAATCCCATACTCACAGGTAGTGTGGAACCTCTTAGCCTTAGGAGGGATTTTGCCTCACTGTGTGTGTTCTACCGCCTATACAATGGTTTGTGCTCAGATGAATTGTTTGACATGATGCGACCTGAGACGGTGCGCACTGTGCGGTATGAAAGAAACTTCATCCCACGCACACTCAAGCTGTGGAATGACCTCCCTGCTGCGGTTTTCCCAAGCGCCTACAATATGGGGTTCTTCAAGAGGGGCATCAGAAGGTTTCTTCATGGTCGGCAGCGCGAGTGTGACACCCCTGGTGTTGCATACGTCCATAGGCCACGGTAACCGCTTCCCATCAGGTGGGCCGTGTGCTTGTCTGCCAACTAAGTGGTATAAAAAAAATAAAAAGTCTTCCAGAATAGTATGAGAACCAAGTATACATATAACTATGAATATAATATTATGAAGTTTACCTATCGAGCTACAAGCCATGGATACTTATAACTTAGCAGAAGATATAGGAGAGAGTCGTGTGGCAAGATTCTGGCATAAGCTTTCGCTCGTCCTAAACTATATAATTAACCATGTCCGGCAACAGATTAATGTAAAAAACATAAAAGGGAAAAGGATTTGTTAAGGACACCATTAGCAGCTGCTTTAGATGATAGATCATTACACACGACCACCGGATTCGGTACATCTCAACGTCATTTAAATGTCAAAGGCATCAGGTTGCTAAACATACTAATAACCTTACGGTAGCAGCAGCAAGTAGCTGTTATAAGTGGGTTAACACCTAAATTTCAACACCCAATGAATGTAAAACGTACCTACAGCAATTAATAAACATCTACCACACCAGTTTGTATGTAGTGAAGCGTGTGTAATGATGGTTATGGTTGCAAACTTGTTCAAATATGTACCAATTACCATTGACGGCATTCTTAACAAAAAAAAGTAATTATAAGCATTACATGTCAGTGTTGTACGAGTATGCATTGACCTTGACGACACGTGAGGTTTCAGCTCCAATTTATCTACCTGTGATTAGATAAATATAATTGAAACGAGTTAGAGGGCCTCGTTACTATGAGGTAAATGAGCATAGTGCACAAGTCACTGTACGCAAAGGGCACCTTACCCTTTGGAGATATGTGGTGCATTGTCTGGTTACAAGGGGCTCACATTCGGCTGTATTGAGCATATAGCGTGTAATAAGCCGTTAGAAATAGTTCTAAACCGTTGTCTAGGGGGCGGGTCAGGCTATGGTCGCTGCCGTAAAACCTATAAAAACCAAAATAGGGTAAGAATGTGGGTGTGGGCGCTAGGTAAGAAATAAAACTTCCAGAATGTCTTTGATATTAAAGGCACTTCAACCTGTATTTCAAATAAAAAATGTAACTTTACAAAGTTTATAACATACTTAAAAATAATTTCAATTTATATTATTTAATACAAAAGTTCCACATATCAGGTTTTACAGTCCATGACTTGAAAAAACTTGTTTTAAGAACTTCAAATTTCTCCAAATATCTTTTTGATTTATGTTTCATCACATTATAAGGTATACTATCAATATCACTGTGATCACATAATACTTTTTTTAAATGTGGAACATTTTCTACAATATTTAAAAATGCTCTGTATATATTATATTTGCTTATACATAAACTGCTACTGGGTAAAATAGCATTTTTCTTAGTAAGCCCCAGTTTCTTACCTTGTACAGCCACTTCTAATATCCTGAAAAAAAAACATACAATGGTTTATTTATTACATGTGGATTTAATTTTTTATATCTCTAGATGTTTAAATACAACATTAAATTTTAAAAAAAGAACAATAATTTATTGACTAAATAAATTAAAAATAAAAACATTTTAAATTTAAAGAGCAGTCAAACTTTAATAATAATAATAAGCCTTTATTCTCATATATCGTCAACATGTACTATTTCAAACTTAGTCTAAATCTAAATATATAATGTAGTTGTTGATATTTGTTTGCCTGTTGGCAAAGGCCTCCTCCAACACCTTCCACCCCTCTCTATCTCTTGCCAGCCTGGTCCAAGTGGGGCCTGCCGTGGCTTTCACCTCATTCTCCCACCTCTTGAACTGGTGGCCTCTATTCCTTTTTCCATCCCTTGGGTACCAGTACATAATCTCTTTGCTCCATTTATCTATTCCTCGAATTGTGTGACCTGTCCATCTCCACTTCAATTTTTTAGTTTTAAATGATACACATTCTAGTTTAGTCAAACTTTAGATATTATTAAATGAATTAATTAAGTAGTACTCATTCAACATACTTACATTTGATTTTATGAAACCGTTTTGTGTAAATATAAGAAGTTTATTTGTTGTAGGTGGATTGTGCTAATTGTGCACCTGCTTATTAGCATCCTCATTGGATTAAATAATATTCTAATTATTTTGTATAATGTAATAAGACAAAAATAATATAAATTAGGTACTTACTGATTATTAGATTTCACCCACACTATGCTTCCAGGTGCTGGACGAATATCATCTTCATTTTTAATATTTACAAAAACCAAAGAAGTTTGATGAAACTCAGGCACACAATCTAATTGCAGTGCAGATTCTGTGTTTCTACTCAAAAGTGCTCTGTTCAAAGATTCTTCAGAATATGGAACTCCAGAACCAAATATAAAATATTTTATAAATATAGGTTCACATAATATATCTATTAGACTGCCTTGAATACCCAGGTGTATCCATTTTGATATCTTATCACTGCACGACACTGATAAAGATCTGTCTCCCCTACCAGGTTTAGTCCGCACTTGACCAAGAAGGTGGTAATCAATTCCAGCCTGTTTAGAGTCCTGCTCACAATATGGTAAACATTTAGCGCCTGTTCTATGAATGTCTTTTTCTAACTTTTCTTTCTTATTTTCAGTTATATTTAAATCAGAATCAGCATGTCGCTTCTGTTGCCTTACTATATCACCATATTGTTCCTCTTCTTCATTCTTATTCACAATAGATGCATCCCCACAAGGCAACTGTGATGAGTAAAAAATAAATTCTATATTGTCTAATAATTTAAACTTGTCAAACTCACTATAAAATATTGAAGGTTCATCTTTAAGAGCTTTGGATATGTTTTCATACAGGTATATTAAAAACCCTCGTCGTGCAATAATTTCTGCGTGACTATCATTTAATACATCCCCATTTGGGGACATTTTCGATGCGCCAATGCATTTTGAACCAGTTCCAAGGGAGACCACCGAAATACTTTCGTTACTTCTATCATATTTAATGAAACACGACAGCACAGTCCATTCGTTTTCAACCGGCTTCCCAGTTTTAGGGAGGTTTGTGTACACATCAAAGCACTTTTGAACTACTTTATCTACGAAAGTAGCATTAAGTTTCTGCATTTCGTTTGTTTTAAGAACTCATTGTTTATCTTATGCCTAATAAAATAAGGTTAAAGTAAATTACTAAGAACGAAAGAAAATTATGTACACAAAACTGACACTACTGACAGAACAAGTGTATGACTGTGACATTAGAGACATAACGAGTAACAGCGACAATCACAGCGGGTACAAAATTCATTTCACGCACCTAAATGTTTAACTCCATTATACGAAAACATCTTCCTTTAACATATTTAAAAATATATTTAATATGATTTTAAACGAGCATTAACACCAAGTATGCATGTACTTTACATGTAATTCTTCATATTTCTCTAAATCTATTTGGAAGAACTTGTTCTAACTTAGTTGAAATTAATATAGTCATAGAACGTTTGATAGTTTGAAAAAGACGTGTGTATAAAGTGTTTTCTGTGTGGATGACTTAAGGTGCGGCTACCTACAGCTCATATTTTTCACTATATTTTCACTTAAAACACGCTACAAAACATTGTAAAGATTTACATCTCTATAGTTTTACAATTTTTTAAAATGATGGCTTTTGATTTAGATTCTCTCTCGTTAAATGCAAAAATTTATTTATTTATTAGATAACATAAATTGCAAATACAGGTAGGTACAGGATGTCATGTTCTTAAATTAAGGTAAAACTTGAGTATATAAGTGAAATCGTTAATTTACCAGGAGAAGAGAAGCATTCTCTGATACTGGATTTTAGTTAAATATTGTCTAAACAAAAAAATTATCTACAAATCTTAAAATTACTGTTCATTAACTGCCATCATCACTTGTATAAAACCTTGTGCTTAGTAATCGTAGCTTACAAAAAATCTTCATAATTTAAAAACATGAAGGTGGGTTGGAATAAATGTCTAAATAAGTAATTCTGTTACCAAAGGTATAATTTGGTATGCAAAATAAAGAACTCATCAATCACAATGGACTTCAAAAGCGGTTGAATAACGGTAACAGAAAATCATGACAACGGTACATCATACATTTTTCAATTTATTAAAAGTATGTAGGTTCAGGACAGCCAGTTACAGAGAGGGACTTTTGAGTAATTTTTGCCTTAGGTACTCAATTTTTGTTATAAGAATATCGATAACAAACTTAATGTAATTCTTTTTGTCTATTTGCGTTACTTCTTTCTGCAACAAAAATCACCGTAATTTCATGAATTCCAAGTAGGTTGGTGATACAATTTTTTATACCACTTAAGTGATAAACAAGTACCTATACGGCCCACCGAATGGAAAGACCCGGAGTTAAGAATTTTTAGGAAAATTAAATTATATCTAATGACAAAATTATTTAATTATTTGGGTGCTTTATGCATGAGTCTCATAATGCATCGATCTTGGCCTTAAATTTGAACGAATCCAAGGTTTTGTTCAATGAACATATCACACCGAGACCGATTGCCATCGAAGGGGCGGAAATAAAGCTGATCAAATCCGCGGAGTTTGCAGTTGTTGGATACTTGTTTGCAGCGCGGGTGTCAAAATGTGTTCCACCGCAGATGACTCCGCCTCGGTTGTCTATGACGCCCAGCGGAAATGACGACTCACTGTCCTCCTTCACGTTCTGCACCTTGCCCTGTACTTGCATTAGGCGCTTGTACATCATGAATTGTCTCTCTATCTTCATATAGTCAGGGTATATGGAGGTTAGCTGCAGGGGTTAAAGGGAATATTAGCGATTTCAACACAGATAGTCGAGACTGCCTACTAACTATTTCCAAATTAGGTATAAAGCAAAATGTATAAAGCAGAGTTATTTTTCTACTATGTCCGTTTCCATAGACGGACATTGTAGAAAAAGAACTCTGCTTTATATTCTTTATTGTCCAACGGATTGGTATAAATACCGCTCAAGAATGAATAGATACTGGCCGTTTAGTTATTCAATACAAGTCACGGCCTTCCCAAATGTATGTTATCGTGGGAAATCCTTCAACATAAAAACATTTAACAATCTTCGATCACATAATTTGGTAGAAGATCACAATAGAATAGGTTACAGTATCTTTCTATCGCTCACACCTGCATTTATCATGAATTGTCGAATACGAATGTTAATGTACCTGGTATTTATTATATTGACCATTAGTGGGCGTTGATGAAAGAGGGTAGTTTGTCATTCCGCGGTTCATTATAGAGCACACACACATCACGCGCACGATCTCCACACGAATTTGAATATCAAAGCGCTCCCTTCGACACCTATATATCAAAATAATCCTCTATAATGATGACTTTCAATACCAGCCATTCTATAGCGATCGATTTAATCTATATGTTCCGTCATAAAAAATCGCTTAGCATAATATTCTTACGAGATGCTGTTTACGTTATAAAAATAAAGAGAAGGTGGCCATAACTTACTCATAAACTCACGCCTATATCCCCGAAGGTATCTACTTTTCTTTGTAGATATGTTTGAAAAACGCATGTAGTGTTCACGTCTAGAAGGACTTTACATCGCTTTCTGATGGATTGATTATGTAACGAATATGCCAAATGTAACGTCCAGTTTCGTGAGCCATTAATAAAAAAATAAAAGAAAATAAAAAGATGGGTTAGGTATAGGTGCTAGCACCCACATTTCACTAGTTTGTGTTTAGGACCCATTGTAATAGGTGGCGAGCCTATTGCCATTAACCGGGCACTTATAAACCTGCGATAACTCTTAACGAAAAATGTGTGTCTGCGTGTTATACTCTGATGCTTGGACAGCTTTTTGAAAAAAAAAAGAAGGAATTATAAAATTTACATGTACCTACCTACAGATAATTTTGTTCCCATATGATAACTTACGATACGACTTTTGGGGGTGAGACCGCAGTCCGGTGAGAAAAGGCAGCACCGGAGCCTCGTCCTTTGATCAGCAGGTTACATAAACCCTGAATATCTCGATGGATCCCAATTTTTTTTTATCTAGGACACGTCAACTTGACTTTGCCTCGCCTGATAGTAAGCTAAAGGCAAAGTCTCAGTAAAGAGGGTCACTATTACAAACACAAAGTAATGTTACACTCAGATAGGCGGCCTCATCAGATACTTTTTCACGCCCCACTTAAAAAACCCAAACTTTGCCATAATCCCTTAAAATGATTTTGCGCCTTAAAATAGAACTTCGCCCGAAGACAGCATTATTTTTGATTAGTATTTCGTATTTTCCGAGATTTAGTGCTCTGGCCTCTCAACTCTGAGAGGAAAACACAAGTGCAAATACTTGCATGTGAGATTGGTTTGGGCCCCAACGATGTGGGTAGGACTTTGCGTACCCTAAACTTTGTAAATTCACGTCTTAGCTGTAAGAAGTAAGTAACTGCTAGGCTAGGTAGGTATTACATAGCCTAGTGCCAGCCGATTGAAGGGAACTTAAAAAAATCGTGCCAAATAAAGGTCGCAGTCGATCCATGAGAGATAAACCACGCCGACACCAATTTATTGATTGCAAACTGCAGTACCTACCTTCCTACAAGGTCGTACAGCGTACATATTATTGTGCAATATTTGGGAAGTTTATCTTGCTCTAACATCATCAATGTTATTCGGTCATTTAAACGTTACATGAATTATTTAGTTCTACAAAATGATGCAACAGAACAAATTCAAATCGTTTTGGTTCGACACTGACCCCCGCTGAGCACTCGCGGTTCTACTCGATAGAAACGTAAAAATATTTTTATTATGAATCGAATATTGGTTGATAACTTTCGTAATAAAGTACCTGCCTATACACTAGTAGGTAAGTGAAACAAGTGGTACTTATAATTATGTAGCCCCATATATGCATAAAGTGAATTAATTGTACTGCGAGCTGCCTACTAAACTAACGAGGTACTAAACAGCTACACAAAATAAAGACATTAAGAATAAATTACTCTCTCGTAAGTATTTATTGTTAAAGGAATGATGGAGGAATTATACACGTAAAAAGCTGATTGGGTTGAAAACTAACCAATGAAAAAGCTCTTCTTTCCTTGACTGAGGTAGGATGTACGATGTAGGTACCTCCTGTATATGCCCTCTCACGCCTATTTCCCTCTGGCGTAGGCAGAGACATACTGGACATACAGCCTCTACGTGTACCCAGAGTACTAGTATTCACTACCAAAAAGATACCGACGGATTGAATCTTCACGCTAAACTTCGGTCACAACAATCACATGTCATCAATCCATTTGAAAAGCAATAACATGTTGTATAAAATCGATAAAGAATAAGCAATCGATGCCAATAGCAACACCATTTGTCCCTCGTCCTACAAATCGATACCGTATTGACAATGACATTGATAGCAATGAAGACAAAGAACTTCGTGATCTGGGTAATGTAGAAAAGATCAAGTAGGGTCAAGTGGCGGAAAGAATGAACAGTTGTACAGAAAAAGTTTAAAACTGTACTTAACTGTACACTAAGAAGATACCTACAGAAAGAATACCTACCTTTAATTTGATGACACAGTATAGAGCGTAGCCACTATGCCATTGCCAGTGCAAAATAATATTATTTCTTCATCCGAGCGCACAATAGGGTAGTGTCCTGTCCTGAGTCATCGGATTCTTACCAATACTGTTTATTGTCTTACTTTTTCATCTACAAATAAGCATAGTAAACTAAGATATTGCCTAGCTAAACTGAAACCATGACTTTTCATGATTTTTAATTCACAAAATAGGTCAAAATATTAACAATTGAAATAACGCAAAATTTACAACTTAGATTCCTTATTAAATTTCAAATCAATTTTATATAATAAAAAGATAGGACACACCAGTCAACACAACCCTACCTATTTGGATTGGATTGGGACTCTTTTGTCCGCACCTAACCTCCCTTTTTGGGCCCTTGTGCGTGCAGAACAAAACACAACCCTATTCCAAGCAGGTTGCATTTCAAGCGATACGAAGCAATACGAAGCGACCTGTCCTCCACAACCCATTCCCGTTAGAGCTGATATCGAAGTACTGTCCTGTCATCCCCAGACCTGCACTCTAAGAACCCGCCCCCTTGCTTACTCCTATGTGCCATCTGGTACCTAATCAGAAGGAACAGCTTCAGCTTTTCCCAGCAACCCTCCATAGGGGCACTCCTGCCTGGGTCGAAGTTAATTCCACAATACCTATGGTGGTATTTATACTTTTAATTGATGGCACATGATGGAATTTGTTGTTACACATATTGAGAACTCACTTGTACTTTTCCATATGTCATTGTAAACCTTTGAGGATGCCGTAAGGCGTAACCGGTCAGGTCTAATAACAATTAAAATAATGTGGAAAAGTACAACTGAGTTCTCAATATGTGTACCCACCTACTTATGATGGGTTTTTGAAAAATAGGTGAGTAAGTACATTCATTCGTATATTGCACTAAGTACATCAGTAGTGCAGCGCAAGTTTCTAAAGTAAGATGATAGGTCTACCTAATACCATACGTGTAAAGACTTTAGTCTTTGCATTTGCATAACCGTTTTACTGTTATAATAAAACATCCGAATTTCCGACCGTTTGAAGTACATACTAAATATCTAATTGCAAACCCGTTGTTTAAGAAAACCTATTATCTTATTGATTCAATTAAGTACATAAACTTATAGTTCAGGAAATGGAAACTGGAAAGAAACGTGTTATGTGTACTACTAGTTGTAGCTTTCGGCTTCACCCGAGTGATGTCAGTTATTGCAACTGAGAATTACCTATATTTATTGGGTATATTAAGTATTATCTGTGTCGCAAGTGTCGCAGTCGGAACCAAACATGATTGTCTATCTATACCAAAGATAAGTCAATACTACGTAAGATCGATATTATACTATACCATTTCCCAAGGTCTAGTCAACTCTAGTCTATATCTGTCCCAAATTTGCTTAAAATCGGTTCAGTGGTTTAGGCCTCAAAGTTGTTCAATTACAATTTGTTTTTGAATGAAATTGCATTTAGGTTAACTATTCAAATCGATTCAGAAATAGAAAAGATTAGACCGGTTCGGGCGGGATTCGTACCCGTGATCTTTCCCTTACAAGGGGAACGCTCAGACCACTAAGACACAGAACCTTCGCCCGAAAGCATCCAATTTCTTTTATACATATATCCGTCTTACGGCGAACGGTGAGAGCCATCTACCGATATTCGTACGAACTATAGGAACCAATGAATGATATTGCAATCATTTCTAAACATTGATTTTTGATGACTCCGCTCAAACTACTGAATGAAATTTCCCACCGTCGCGCGTTGTCGCCGTAAGACGGATCTATGTATAGAACAATTTGTTTTATTTTCTTTCATTTTATGTTTTTTCATAAAATAGCAAGCGAGCTTTTGCAATCTCAAGTTGAACTAAAAAATGCAACAAAGATGATAATATAGAGGCCAATTATATAAAACTACTTGGAGTCCAACACACGTAAGTAAGTCCTTTCGGTTTCAAAACTGCAGATAACAAATCAGAATCGTGCCGAGTCCATATATTTAGCACGCGGCACGTTCCGTAGCGCACGGCATCTGATAGGTAATGCACCAGACCTAGCCAGTAATGCGCTCCCTGGATTATTTCTAATGTTATTACAGTTGCTATGTTGTTCCTGCCTCGTAGACAGCTAGTATCGTGCGGCATAATCTTAGAACCTCGCTCTACCCTATTCGATATGGACCGACCGATTCCACGAAACTAGTATTGCGTGAGACGGAAGGACCATTAAAAACCAACATACATTATTGAAACCGAGTAAAATTTGTCTAATTTTGATCAGAATAAACACAAAATCAAGGAAATGAAACATAATACTCTAAGCGTTAACAAATAATGTACAACTCAATTTCATAGCCCATAATGTCTTAATGCAAAACCAACAGTTTGTAAGCTGATTTGTATATAAATTAAGCGCCACTTAATATGACAATTTACGAGCATGGCTAACACGGTTTTATGTCTCGTGTCCGCAAAGCCAGTGGCGTGGACCCAGTCGGCCACTGATCAATTAATTCTACTCCTAGTAAGGACATCTTTATGTGCCTGCCGTAGAGTTTTAACGGTTCTTAGTAATAAGTATAGAACTACACGACTCGATCAGCCTGGGTACGAGTATTAACGGTTGAAATTTTGTAGACGATGGATGTTAAAAATATTATTATTTCTCTTTATTACAATAACCTACCAATAAATTATATTTTTAAATACATATAAAAAACATCTATTTAAAAATATAAAAAATAGTGCTCCACTGTCATCGGGTACAGGGACCAAGTTACCGATGGTTAGGGCTGCAGAGAAAGGAACTTCCTCACGATGCGTGCCGTATCAAGAAGCACAGCCTTCTGCATCTGGCTCTTGACCCAACCTTCTAACCTCAGCTCCAGGCTCTTTGCTATACCTAAGTCCATTGACTGACACGACTATCGGTACAATGATTGCTGAGTCAACATTCCACATGTCGACCATCTCGTGGCAATGACAATGGTGGCACTCAGCTTGGCGGCCTCATCAGATGCTTTTTCACGCCCCGCTTAAAGGCCCCGGGACTGTAAGAAGAAGGAAACACGTGTGCTGGTAATGAATTCCAGGTCTTGGTGGTGCGGCAAAGAAAAGAGTCTCCGAACCGCTTGGTTCCTGCTCGTATATTCTGCACAGTGTGAGGGTGACATCTAAGGCCTGCACGTGTTGTCCTATGTAGGAAAGGAGATGGTGGGATTAGTTGGAAGAGCTCGTCAGAACACTCACCGTGGTAGAGACGGTAAAATACAGTCAAGGAAGCAATATCTCTACGCCTCTGCAAAGGCTCGAGGGTGTTCGTGACCTCAGGGTTCCCAATAATTCGGACCGCGCGTCGCTGCAACCTGTCGAGAGCATCTAGTAGGTGTTTCGCGGAGCCATCCCAGAGATGCGAGCAGTATTCCACGCAGGAGCGAATTTGTGTCTTATAGAGAAGACACCGCTGCTCCGGCGTGAAAAAACGTCTCACTTTGTTAGGTTGCAGCGACGTGCGGTCCGCATCATTGGGAATCCCGAGATCACGAACACCCTAGAACCTTTACAGCTGCGTAGAGATGTTGCGTCCATGGCTGTATTTTACCGTTTGTACCATGGGGAGTGTTCTGATGAGCTCTTCCAATTAGTCCCACCCTCCCCTTTCCTACACAGGACAACGCGTGCAGGTCTTAGATGTCATCCGCACACGGTGCAAAACATCCGATCAAGAACCAAGCGGTTCGGAGACTCTTTCCTCTGTCGCACCATTAAGGCCTGGAATTCATTACCAGCTCACGTGTTTCCTTCTTCCTTCAGTCCCGGGTCCTTTAAGCGGGGCGTGAAAAAGCATATGATGAGGCCGTCAAGCTGAGTGTCACCATTGTCACACGGTATGTGTAAAAGTAATGGTGACCCTCTTTTCTGGGACTTTGCCTTCATCTTACCATCAGGCAAGGCGAAGTCCAATTGACGTGTCCTATATAAAAAAAAAAAAAAAGGAGTCCGAGTTTCCGCGAGGATGTTTTGATGATGCTCTCGATGTAATTTCTGTTATTCAGTTTGCAGCGAATACCGTCGTGTCCTACCTCCTTCCTACCTACCTACCATATATTAATAATAATGATATACCTACCTACCATATACTAATAATAATTATATATAATGGCGATAGGCAAGGGGTGGGCTGGTTGTTGAGCGCAGGAGTGGGGGTTCACCACTTCACTTCCCCCCTTTCCGGGGTTCGATGGTGACACCGGCTTCACAACCTGACATATCTTAGAACCGTAGATAGCCCAGGGTCTACCAGGAGTGTGTGTTAGTTAGGCAATCTTATACCCTGGCATCTATAGACCTGAGACGGTGTGCAATTTTAGTGGGTCCGAGTGCGACATAACCACCCTTTTTTTTCTTTTTTTTTTTTACGTGCGCAAAATCCCCACGGATACCTCCCCACCGGAGCCGGTGGAGGAGGTTATGTCGGACTCGAACCGACTAAAACGCACGCCGCCTGTGGGTCGCTTTGGTTGCCGAAGGTGAGGTTGACAGGCATATCCCTCGCGACATAACCACCCTTGAAAGCCGACGGGACTGGAACCCAAAGGAATTTCCGCACGAAAAAAATAGGTAAGAGCCGCGGACAACAGCTAGTCATTACTAAGCCATACGTTATAGGACCGTGGCGTGGTGGTCTCAAGCGGGAGCTTCGCGCACCGATAGTTTTCCCCTTAGACAAGTGGCAATTCGTTGGCCAGCGTTTTGGAATGTAATGACGAATGTATGGAATTTGAAGTTCATGACCCTTGATTGTATAAATATAATCAATGTTCATGACATATGTTAACGACTGTCATTTACGGCTTCTACTGCTGCATCCACGCTGAGCACTTTATAAGGATATGGAATGTAATATCACCGTGACGACCTCTATTATATAATATGGCAAGAGCCAAGAGTAAGTCCTTACATCAGCTGGTAGGACTAAGTACCTACTTGTCGCCTCTACAGACATTCATTTATAATTCCCCGTCCACCCGTTCCCCAAATACCTATACCTACCTACATAAAAATCCGAAATGAAAACCACATTTTTTTTAAATCGCTTATAAATAAAAAGAATACTTCGGGCATCATCTAGCAACAGCCAGTAAATTGCATTGCTATTACAGGAATTTACGCGAGATAATAGCAGCCATTACGTACGTGCCCTTGCTATCGCAATCTCAATGCCATGCACTAACCCTACAACATACTTATTAATAGAAATTGCAACAAAGGCTCAATATGAGTTTAGGTATATTTCTAGCCGGTGCGGCTTAGGTATCTTTGCGTGCTTTTGCGGTTACCTCTGGTTGAGATACGTCGGTTGGTACATTAGTAATCTACATATGGGTGTGAACTTCATATGGGTGTAAAAATGGAATTCGTTACCAGTTCAAGTGTTTCCATCTACCTATAGTCCCGGGTCCTTTAAGCGGGGCGTGAAAAAGCATCTGATGAGGCCGCCAAGCTGAGTGCCACCATTGTAACATTACTAGTGTATGTGATGGTGAGGGTGACCTTTTTTCCTGAGAGTTTGCCTCTAATTTACCATCAGGCGAGGTGAGGTCAAGTTGGCGTGTCCTGGATAAAAATAAACTAAATATTTATTTTTCTACAATTAATTTCATACTTGACAAATTAATAGAAAATAGTAAACACGACTGCTACTAAATGGTTCGAAACAACTAATAGCAGGCGGAACCTATCTGCAAATCGTTAACTGAAAGAAAATTAATGGGTACGTCCTGCTATCAAACTTCCCTCGATCTTTTAAATAGCAGTCGGGTTTATAATTTTTTAACACCCATTTTTTAGAGGTTTTGTTTCTTTTATGAGTATCAATCTCATAAAATCACAAAAAAATGTCTATTGACAGGACTCTATGCAAAGAGTATGGTAGTAATATAGGAAAAATAAGTAAGGTCCGGAGGGAAACTACAATAAATCCTTAAGTTGGCTCATTATAATACTTAAAAGATTCTTTTATTTAAAAAAAAAAACAAAACTACATTCAATGATTTTCTAAAACTCACTTGCCACACCCGGCAATCGAACCGACTAAAATTCGTAAAAATGAAATAAACGTTAAAGTAAATAATATACGAAACCCTACACCAAAACCAGGACTATCTCTTATTAGTCTGTGCCAGGAATTGATACACAGACTAATAATTGATATTATGATATGATGATATTGATAACTCGATTTGGTACCGGTAGTTGTTGAGTATTGCAAACAAATATTAAGGAGAAATGGAGTATAGAGTCTATACTCCATTTCTCCTTATATTTACTATACTATAGACACTATGCATACTCTATGGCACAGAAACTTCGAAGAAGCGTTGCCAGAATATTATTTTCGTAACATTTTGCGTTACTTTTGACACTCTTATGTTACTTCTGCGTTACACAACTGTCGCAAAGTTCCTTCACAAAATATAAACTTCTTGGTTATCTTCGGTGGCAGTCAGTCAATCTTTATAACGCT
The DNA here is from genome assembly GCA_963662185.1 of Eilema griseolum. Taxonomy (NCBI): domain Eukaryota; kingdom Metazoa; phylum Arthropoda; class Insecta; order Lepidoptera; family Erebidae; genus Eilema; species Eilema griseolum. The sequence goes on along the minus strand of OY759238.1, from coordinate 10,814,975 downwards.
ACTTTCTATATAAATAAGTATGTCAAGTACAGAAATTTGTATCTACGTAAAATAATTAGTTTGATTGTGCACAAGATCAACTATGCAATTATCTGAAGAAGCAGACATTCTTAGAAGGCTAGTATATTCTGATATTATATTACTCTAGTCATACGATCTACGCTACGACGAAATAATAGGATGCCCTAAATGCGTGATAGATTCATGATCGCGCTATTGTCAACGTGAGTATGATTGGTAATTTTGGGCCAATATTCTGCATACATAGGCTTCGTTGGAGCTGCAGTGCGGCCATTTCTGTGGTATACTCCCATTGAGGGATTTAAACGATGGACATCTTACTCGTTGGAGGTACGTGGTGTCACTCCATTCCGCCGGATTGGGCATATACGATGGCGATAAAATGTGGAATTATGCAGCTTATTTCAATTGTGGAATAAAATATACTTTTCTTTGTTCCCAGATGTTTACATGTACGCTGAGAGTTGACAGAAACAGAAACAGCTGTATTTGTGGAAGCTTGTAATTGGCGTGTACTATATTAACCTAAATGTTGCGTATATGTAGATGTAGCTGTAAGCTCCCCAAACAAAACAAAATAAAATAAAGTAACTGGCTTATTCCTACAAATCAGTGAGCCAACACTTGAGTTACCATATCGAACCCGTGTACGCCTTTCCAACACTACGGTTTTGATCAGTTCTAGAAATAACCACTTCGGTATCCGAGAGGATTTCTGTACAATAAAAAAACGTTACTTTTCCTCTGAAAATGTTACTTAAAAAGCTAACAGGTGTTACATTTGACAATCTGGCCCTGGCAACACTGATTCGAAGTAAAAATATAAGATTTTGGTAAACATCTGACAGTGATTAAATAACAAACATTATTTTGTGATAACAATTAATTTATTATAATAAAATGGGTAATTGGAAGCTAGAAGTGGGCAGAATGGCAATGTACACATCATTTCCCGTTGGTCTGTTTTTCTACTTCAATCAACCAGCTTACTTCGAAGAATGGGTCACAAATACTAAACGACAAATCTTGCCTCCGGAAAATGTACAGGACAGGGAAGCTATTCAGAAACTTATCAAGGACATGCGTAGGAAGCAGATGGAGGCACTTGAAAAAGAATAGGCGATGACTAGATGACAGATTTATGAACTTCTTGAGCAACGTAGGTTATGTTGGACGTTACTTATAGTTTCGTTATATTTAATAATATCATTTTGTGTATTATGCAGGAGTTTCATAAAGATTAGTGATTTATTGTCGTATTAAAAACATTAGAAATATTAATATGATGATAAAGGCATTTTAATAACACTCCATAATAAGAAATAGTTTGTTTATAAACAACAATAAAACGTTTTGTAAAATTTATTCACTTTTTAATTTATTCTTATGTCTATAACTCAGTAGTAGTCCTGTAAGCGTTGAGAACAGTGAAGCATAAATAACATGTGTAATTCCTATGTATTGTCCAATAACTCCAGCAACCATTGGAGACACAACCCCAGTCAATGACCGTACACTATTAGATGCCCCAATCAATTTCCCTGTGTTGTTTTTTCCACATTTCTTTAAAACCATTTCTAACGTAACCAATCGACCCATAGCATTACCAACTGCTAAAGGTATTAAACATAAAGTATAAAAAAGAACATTATATGATAATATCATCCCTAACAATGCAGTGCTTAAAAGTAAAAACACATGAAAGTTGCGTATACTATAATCTTTGTCGGTTGTATAAAAACTATTGATAAAACCTATAAAATAACTGGTAACTGCACCTATAACACCTTGGAATGAAATAACATAACCTATATATTTTGGTGATAGATTATACTGATATCTGAGATATAAAGGATAATTTGAATAATATGTTCCCATAGCAAAACCAACTAAACCTTTAAATATGAATATATTCCAATATTTTGACCATTCTATGTAATATAACTCGAGGAATGATTGCCGCATATTCAAATACAATCTGTGTATTAAACGAGTCTCTCTTTCTACATGTTCTTTTCTTCTTGCTGGTCTTACATTTGGAAGAATAAAATGAACAATACCTGAAACAAAAATATTGCAAGAATTATCTTATCATTTGCTTTATGACGTAAAATAATGTAAAACTATTGAACTGAATTATGAACTATTAAATTGATATCTTATATAACACTGGCACGAGCCAGTGGAAGGACAAATTGACATTTCATTACAAAATAGTTAAATGGGATTTAGCAAATCATTTTCATAAGGTCTTACCTATGAAAATGATTTGCTAAATGAGCTAACTGGCTTAACATCTTTGATATAATAGAGGCAGTAAAATCTATGCTAGGGAATTTTTGAATGGCTATTTTTTTATGCCACTTAGGTGGCAGACAAGCACACGGCCCACCTAATAGAAAGTGGTTACTGTGGCCTATGGATATGTGTAACCAGATGAGTCGTACTCACGCAGCCGACTTTGTAAGCTCAGAGTTGCTGTGCCGTTAGTGTAGAAGACAAAGCAGAGCAAGCCAGTAGTCTTAAGAGCTTTCTGTGGGGCGAAGGTACTTTCCCAGTCGGACTACTCAATTGGACGGAAATACCGCCGTGTCCTACCTCCTCGAAAAAAACTACAACATGTAATCAATCGAATATAGGGTCATTCTTGAGCCTGAGGCCCCATATCATTATTATGTATCAACAATGCCATCAATATTGATAAAAACATTATACCTTCGAGAATTTACAGGCATGAGTATATGTAAGTATGTATGTACATTTCAAATTCTTACATGCATTCAGAATGAAACAAAATCCAACAATACTGGCAATAACTCTGAAACCATTGTTAGGAAAATCTTCAAGTATGTGGCCTCCGATCATTGGCCCTAATGTCATGCCTATGCCAGATATAGCAGCCATCTTGCCATATATATCACCTTGTTTTGATTGGTCATTTTCATAATCCGGCACTAGAGCCCTCGTCAACACCTGGGTTTGTTTAAATACTCCTGTAAAATTTTATATTATGAAAAGATGCATAGAAAAGGAACACTTACAGTAGCTATGGCGATTACAATATCAGAATTGGTACCTCAGTTTGTCATTTAAATAAAAGATTTTTTTTTAGTATAGAAACGTCAATTAGACTTCGCCTTGCCTGATGGTGGTCCGAAGGCAAAGTCTCAGAAAAGAGAGTCACCAGTACTTACACATACCATGTGACTGGTGAAACTCAGCTTGATAGCCTCATCATATACTTTTTCATGTCCCGCTTAAAGGACCCGGGACTGTAGGAAGAAGGAAACACATGAGCTGGTAATTAATACCAGGCCTTAATGGTGCAACAAAGGAAAGAGTCACCAAACCGCTTGGTCCTGGTCAGATATTCTGCACCGTGTGCGGGTAACATCTAAGGCACATGTGGTCCTGTGTAGGAAGAGGGAGGGTTGGAACAACTGGAATATATATATATAACTAATAAAATAACTTCTCGGTAGTATTATATTGAAGAATGATCACACCATAAGTTGATATTATAATAATAATAATTATAGTATTATTATTATTATTAGTTGATATTACAAAACTTCTTTTTATTATACAACTTATATATACTACATTATAGGTGGCAGGCAAGCACACGGCCCTCCACAGCCTATGGATACCAAGGGCATTATACTCATGCTGCCCACATATAACTTATACAAGAAAATATTTCATGGATTGATTATAATTACCTAATATACTTCTAATCACCATAATCACAAATATTGAACTAGTCATACCAAGGTATGTATATGCTATACCACTTATTATCAATACCACAGCCAGAATTCGTTTGCGCCCTTTTATATCACTCAAACTACCCTGCAAAATTGATCAATTTATATTGATTGTTTATGTCTTATTTTCATCTCTGATATTAATTTCTTACAATAAGCGGCCCTGATCCTAACTGGAATCCAGCATATAAAGATCCCAAGAGCCCGACGTGTATTTCATTTCCACCTAGGTTGCGTACTCTGATAGCCGAAAATGGCACTATCAGACCTACCGCCAAAAGATCCTGAAACATAGGAGTCACAAAAGGTTTTCTTAAATAAGAAAACGTCATAAAAAACTGGTTATAACTGAGTAGATGATTAACTAACCACAAAAGCAATAAAATACAAGTGGTAAATTGTAGGCATATTGAACTACAGCTCAGTTTGTATTGGTTACACCTTAAAACGATAATGTACGTATTTTTGTAAAACCTATCCAAACTTCCACAACAGCTTCAGGTTCTGCAAAATAAAACAAATTTGTTTACTGTTTTCATATAAGCCACAAACATGTGACAATGACATTGACTTGACATCATCTGCAGCCAGCTATGACAGCCGGAGTTCTCGTAATTGAGTGAATTGAATTGAGTGTTACCAACTTCTTACACATAGTTGCCAGCCAAGTTGGTATAACAACAACTATTTGTTGCCTAACTTGGATCCCTTCCCCATTCCCTTTTGTTCCTCCATGCACGAGACGCTATAGCAATAGAGGTCATAACAGACTCGGAAAGGGATCGTCACCGTATCGTCTATTAGCTAGGCGACGACGGCGACGCCGCACTTACTAGTCGCTTCAATGACCCCACTCTAGATTTGATCGGTGTAAATTTTAATTCCAAAATCAAATGAAAAGAGTTCATTATTATTTATACTCGAAATTGATTATTAGTGATTAGGAGGTAGGACACGATGGTATGCCCGTATTAATTGAGCAGTCCGTCTGGGGAAGCACCTCCGCCTACAGAATACCGCGGCCATAATAAGCTTGTGTTGTGTTCCTGGAAGTGAGTAGTGGAGAGAGAAGAAAATATACTTCACACACCAAAAAAGAGAAAACTAGCAAAATCAGTAGTGTTAAAACGGCCATCATTGCGTGTCACGACTATAAGTGGTATAAGAAAATAAGACAAAAAATGGGTTTCCAATATAAACATTGAAAAGACCATCTAGACGGAATAAAATGCAGTTAGGGTTCATATGAGTTAAATTACTTAAGATGTAGTGTACTAAGAGAAATTAGTAGTAAATACAGCGGTTGGCTTAAAGTCTATACAGATGGTTCCAAAAAAAATGGTATTTGTGGAGCTGCTTTCTATGATTCTAATAATGACCAAGGCAATATGTATAAAATAATGAACTGTGACCTATGTGTAATGACGGCGGAGCTCGTTGCAATATCAGAAGCACTAGGATATATACAGGCAACATCTGATAATAGTAGAAGTGTAGTTTTTGTCGACAGCAGGTGCGCACTTCAACATATAGCTCGATGCGCCTCTGGTCACAGAGGTGTATCGATAGCGTATGTTATTATGAAACAGATTCTACACTTCATGGAAAATGATATTCAACTGATATTGCAATGGGTTCCGTCACATGTTGGACTACCTGGTAATGAGAGGGTGGATTGGCTGGCCAAGAAAGCTATACTTGAAGGAAATAGTATTAATATATTATCAAGTGATTTTGAGCTCTTGTCTAAATATAAGGCTATGTATAAATTAGAATGGAAAGAGTATTTTAACGAACGATCGCTCAATAAAGGTATATGGTACAAAACGATACAAAGTGAACCTCCCCATATTCCTTGGTTTGTCAATACCAACATCCATAGAAAATATGTGATTATAGCTCATAGACTTCGCTCCGAACATGCCCCACTCAATAGGTTTTTATATCTTATGGGGAAAAGTGCCAGCCCAAATTGTGCTGAGTGTGGCACTCCTGAGGATGTACACAAGACAAAACCGATAGCCTGTCTAGTGATATAAGTATTATACAGATCGTTATATTGATTTTGGCAAGCAGAAAAAGTCACCAGTATGTTCTACATAAATGTGTGTGTAACAAAACTCGTTTCCTCACTCACACACACATATACACTCGCAAATTACAATTGATTCAAAACCATTCGTATTTATTTATCATCAGTTACACTTTCTTTAGTAATAACAATAACTCATAAAATTCTTATTACTGGTATATGAACGTAGTTTTTGTTAAATTCTTGTAAGTCTCCGTGACCCCAGGGTTTACAGCTTCGCTTTTTAAGTGTTAAAATCGTGCAAAGTTTTGAGTTCGAATCCCAGTCAAATTTTACTTTTTGAACTTTTAAATATTTGTATATCTTCATGTTAATTACTTACCTATTAAGGGAATGTTGAGGTAACATCACAAAAGTATCTTGATATTTTAGTTATTTATTTATAGCAACTTAAATCAGTAGTATTTTTATTATTACTGAGCGAGTATTGTTGCACACACATTGCATTAATGTTTCTCGTATTGGAATTTATGCTACCCTCATTCTCATGTATAAATAACATGATAATTTTATTTTTAACTGTCAACAATTGGATGCATTGTGCTTTCGCACTGGCACACATAAACGTATTAAACTAATACGCCTTTAACGATGACGCACACATGTGACTTCAAAGCAATGAGTTATTGTTGTGTGAACACACATATATGTAAAACATACGGGTGCTTCCACTTGACCCAGATCATAAATACATTTTATTAGATAGATAGGCTATCTTTTTTGTCTTGTGTACATCACCTGTTGGTGGAGTGCGTGCGAACACGGGGACTGAGAGCGACTATAGTGGAAGAACTTAACATACGATCAATGGATGTTGGGAGTTTCAATAGTATTCTGGCCAGTCCTCTGTCTGAAGCTGCCTTTATAGTTTATAAAATGATGTATGAAAGCTTAATAGCTTCTTAGCATGCTAAGTTATGTAAGGTATGCTACATATACCCTATCTACCTATATTTAAAGCGTTTTATGTAATTATAATAAACAATTATGTAATCTCACTAATGTAAATTTAGGGTACGATGGAGCTGGCATGGTTATTTTGGCCAAAAGCTCCTAAATAAATAAAGATAAAAAAAAATAAAAAAAATATATTTTTTACGCTGTTGCGGGGACATAAAGCTGTAACTCATTTATTTATTTCTAGCTGTTGCCCGCAACTCTCTACGCCTACGCGGTTATCATGACAAAATATAGCCTACGTCCTTTATTATTATTATACTTTGTACACGGACACAAAATTACATTTATTTTGATTTTTATAATTCATTGTTATTTTATTATTCATTACCTAAAGATATTTTTGATAGTGATTTTGTTACATAATTATTTTTAAAAGTTGTTATTACTCTAGTAGGTGTTTAATAAAACTCTTTTTTTATAAGACTGGTTTTAATTTTAATAATGGTTCTACTTACTCATTACGTAGGTATAAGGCATACAATGCTACTTTCTTAAGAAAATTCCTTTATTATTTTTGTTATTAGGGTATTAAAATTATGAGACTGTGATTTGTATTCTAGACTGCGCAGATTATAATACCAATATTATTAAAAAGTTATTGAGATATACAACACGACTATAATTAACACTATGTAATTGATTAAAAGACTGAATAGTTCATAATAAATGATTATATGTTTAATAAGGTATTATTTATTATATAACATCATAGATTTCCATAATATCAAGTAATGACTCCGCTATACAGTATTAAATAAAAATATATCATCATTTAAGTAAAGTAATAAAATATCAACTCAAAGTGTTATTAAAAATATACTCCTTCAGTATTACAAAGAACATAACATAACATAAACTCACGCCTATATTCTCCGAAGGGATAAGCAGATGTGCTAGCACCCACATTCCGCCAGTTTATGTTTAGGTCCCAATGTAAAAGGTGGCGATCCTATTGCCATTAACCGGGCACTTATAAGCCTGCGATAAATACAATAAACTCTAAAAGCATAGAAAAGTCATTGGTATGTGCCATGGTAAAACCTAGGATTGAACCCGAGACCTCGTCTCAGCAGTCCATTACATTACCCATACCACTAGGCTACCGCGGAACAGTTAGGTGTCATTATCACGAAATCATATTATGGTATAAATATGTAAGAATTAATGGTAATAATTTTTCAAATCTTTCATACTTAAAATGTGATAAAATCGTTTTATGACTTAATACTTTAATGATAATCATGTGCGAAAAATCTTAAGAAACAACACGAACGTATTCAACGGCCTACAATATTTTCCTTTGGTAATTCAAAATTTGCTAAGGACAGTGTTGCGAATTTTTGAACATTTCTTATAGATGAAGCCATTAGGCGTCTTTTAAGTCATTTTTCTTGTGAACAAATGGTTACTTTCCTTAAAATAACGGGTTTTCTTCGAAAGTGTCTACTATTGGTAGTGTCCACTATTGGTGCTTTTACCTGAACCTAAGTCAGCAAGCGTTATCTTTCGCTACTTTAACAGCATGAAGATCTATAGCTTTTTTGTATCTATAGAATTTTTCAAACATTCTTCAATTCATAGCTCGAGACTACATAGAGCTTTCTTTATATACTCTTTGATAGAGCTTTTCACAAAATAGTAAATCCTTTATTACTTTTTTGATTTACTTTTTTGATGACAAACACAATTCTTTTGGCAACAGTTTTAAATCATACTAGTTTTAGGCGTAGTATATTACTTACTCTGTGGTTTAAAGCTAAAGGGCATGGAGGGGTAAAGCAAAGGGTAATTATTATTAGGTATTGGTAACCCTGTTCTTATGTACTCCTGAAACTTCTGAAAAGGAAATGACAATGAGGAAAACTGAAATGTAGTTCGTGAGATTTTAGAAGTAAACTTATAAAATTGCGTTTTCTTTACATCTAATAATATCGTAATACGCCTACGAGACTAACATTAACCAGATTTCGCAAACATGAGCTCCGTTAGATTACAAGTAAGTACTTAAAACCATTGGCTAAACAAAAATAAAAGTAGTCTAATAAAAAACAAGTAATATTGGCGCCCATTGTAAATTCTCGTTTGATATGCTGCAACCGAACTTACACCTATACTAATCTCGGTCTGTTTATTACGCTTTCACGTCTAAACCACCGAACATTGATGATTTTGACTTGGATGATTTTTATGAAATTTGATACAGGGGTAGACTAGACATTGGAAAAGGACAGGCTGTTTAGTTGCGCTAACCAATAACCACAGGGATGTCGTGGGGTTTACCACGGGCAACAGATAGTCTCACATAAAGCTACACACATCAGCAGCTCACCGACACAGTAAACCCAGATTGACTGTGTTTTGACCCTATACACAAGAAGATTGCTATTGTATTTACTCTGTCCCTCCCATGAACCTCTAAAGCAACCCCATAAGATACCATTTAGCAAGCTATGTTTGTATAGTATCTTAGTAATACTTAGTAAATACAATACAGACTATATGTATAGAGGAATTTGGATGGTTTCGGGCAAAGGTTCTGTGACTTAGAGGTCAGAGCATTCTCCCTGTAAGGGAAACATCACGGATTCAAATACCACCTGAACCAATTCAATTTTTTCTATATCTTAATCAATTTGAGTAATTAGCATATCAAATGTGTTAAAATTTCATTCCACATTATACATTGTTTAGGTACTGCATAATTTTAAAAAACGTCTAAAGCAACCCCATTACATACCATCAAGCAAGCTATGTTTGTATAGAATTTTAGTAATACTTAATAAATACATTACACATTGTTTAGGTACTGCAGAGTTTTAAAAAATTACACAGGACAAGGATGAAAGTATTTTCTGGTGATGAAAGGGCATTAACAGCTGGGAGATTGAAAATTAATGAGGAGTTTAAGAAAAATAAAGATGTAATAAATGAAGAATCTATTAAAACTGTAAGTCATATACCATTATAGATTATTATTTATTGTTCACAGTAATTTTTTTCTTATACTACTTAGGTGGCAGACAAGCACACAGTCCACCTGATGGGAAGTGGTTACCGTGGCCTATGGATGTATGCAGCACCATAGGACTTACACTCATACTCCTGACCCCTGAACCTGAAAAAACTTTCTAATGCCCTTCTTGAAGGACCCCATATTGTAGTCTCTTGGGACACTAGATATTGCACTGATGATTTTATTTACTTTTAAGTTAGCCTCCTTCACATCAATAAATGCGGTATACTTTTGAGACCAGTATTGAGAAAACATAACATTTTTTTTTCCTATAATTCAGGTTGTGTTACCTACCACAGGTTCCAGCAATCCACCAACAGAATTTTATTAGTAAACTAGCAATTTGTAATTACACGATGTAATCAGTGTTTTATTCTGCTTGTGATGAGGAAATATAAGAAATTTATATTTTTAATTTATTATGAAGAAAAATTGTATTATTCATTAATTACTCAAAAATTACGACTCTATCCATCCCAAGTAGCTGTGCTTAAAATACCACCACTGTATAAAAAATCAAAATATATTAATTATGTTGAGGGGAGCTGACTTTCAGTGTATGTGGCTATCCAGGAGCTTTTAATATTGGCTGTCAGCCAGAGCACATCAACAAAGCTCTCAATAGTCAGTTGCTGTTTCCAGACTCAGTCGGGAGGTTATTATAGCAATGATATTTTTACAGGTTATATATATTCCCAGTTCAGTAATGTTATCTGCTATTGTTATATTTTTAGTTGGTCAAGTTTGCTGAGGATGTTGAGGTTCAACTCAAAACAACAGTCATACAAGCATGTGAAGTAAAACCTGGCATATATGGTAAGGGTTACTACTTTGATTCAGTGAGGGAATACCTTCACTAAAATTTATTTTAATAAATGTAATTTTTAGGGACAGGGGCAGACAAATTTACCTTGTCATGGACGAATATTTATCAACCTTTTTCTTTTAAAAAAAAAGAGAGATTCATACTCTCCACCCTCCGCTCCAGTAAATTGTTGGTCAGGGTTTGAGTTGACCAGGTGAAGGTCTGTTTCAGACTATAAATACTCCTACAAAAATAGCCAGCAACAGTAGTTTCTATTCTACTAATTTTTGTATTATTCATATTTTACTTAATCTTCTTATTTTTTTTTCAGAGGCCAGAATTACCAGTGAGACAGCCAAGTTCGACAATATAGCATATGATGACAATGCAGTATTAGAAGATGGTTCTGTTAACAAACCTTGTTGTCAGAATCAATCACAAAATAAATAAAACCATATTTATTTCAATTCTGGGTCACGATTCTGCAAATTTATGTCATAACAAAACCACTGTCATACCAATGACACTGTAAAAAATGCCATTAACTTTTAAACTTTATTTATGAACGTTTATAGTCCAAAATGAAGTGAAAAAAAGTACATTTTTCACTCTACAAGAAGCCGAAGAAGAAGAATTTTAGACTAATTCTTATTTGTTCTGTGGCGATTCCAACGATTCCGTCAACGACTCAATGTTATAAAATTATTAATGACGAGACGCTAATGTCAAGTTTTTCTAGAAATTCTATCAGAGCCACGATAGCCACGCCCAGCTTAGATGAATTAAATTTTTTTTTAATTCATCTAAGCACGCCAGTAATTTTTTTCCGTGTGTATACTCTTTGGTGTCTACCCTCCTCGAGATTCAGATAGTCTATCAGGACGTGTGGTTGGATTTTAGCAAGCAATTTTAGAAGCATAAAAACATGAAGGTAGAGTCTAAAATTAAATGTAATTTTTTGCAGTATCTGTGGCATGACAAGTGGGATTGACCTGACATAAAATTAGCGGAATTGAGGCCCTGTTGTGTCTAGTGAGAAATTTAATTTGTTGATTAGTTTTATTGTAAATAATAATTGTTATTTAGATTATAATAAATATACCTCGTATTTAAGCTTATTATGCGATCATAATATTTATGTAATGAAAAAATAAATAACAAAGAAATGTATTATTATATTTTTTTTCAATCAAGGTATCGGATCCGTTCAAAACAATATAGATATAGAGATTTTTTACGTTTTGAAGCTATGGGTGTGCAATTAGTATGCTAACTTTTCCATTAGATGGGATAAACTATGTACAACATTCTCGGCAGATGAATACCTCATTCATCAAAATCCGTCCAACATTGAGCATATAGAGATTCAGATATTGTTGGCAGGTATTAAAGAACCAGAAAGGCCCGTATTCTAAAATGAAAGTTCTGAATGTCGTAGATTAAGTATAGGATTTGACAGGTTGTTTAAATAAATCGACAGAACGTACCTACCATTCTAGAATACGGGCCGTACCTACCCCCGTATTCTAGAACGGCACTCAATTTCTGAATCATTATTTGTCTCTACAGTCCTCAGATCAATCGAGATTTAGAACTGAGTACCATACTAGAATACGGGCCTAGTCTGTGCAAGGAAACTAAAATAGGCCCATAAATATTACGCTCACTGTTAGTCGGGTAAAAAACCAACTTTTTTGACAGGGCAAAAATGTTAGGAAGGTCTATATTTTATTATAACCTATAAGTGTTCTGTCAAATATGTCCAACTGCAGTAAACCTTGGATTAACTGCGGGTCTCGGGCTCAGTTAATTTTGACGGCAGATTAAAGTATTTAACTTTAAAAAGTTTAGGCCATGGTGAACTCAAAAATTTACTTAATCACCTGTTTTTATATTTAAACTGTTGGTTAAGTGTTCGTGAAACAGATTTCATCAACTTCGTTTATATTCGATTAGACCGAGAAAAAGATTTATTTAAAAGATGTATTTTGTCCTGTTAAAATCAAACAAAGCTTCCGAAGCAATTTACTCAATAATAAAGAAGTGCGAATAACCTCGTAGGTATTTATTAGAATTTATTGCATTTGTGATTGTATTATGCAATCATGTTCTGGTTATAGGGTTCCTGTTCCATCCCAAATCACTTTGTGATAGGTCAGTGGATTTGTACCTACTATTCGTTTTATGTTACAACTGGAAAATTATTCTTGTCGTTTGAACTGGAACGCTACCCTTATTTTTCTGAGGGATGGGAAGTATCAGAAAGTAACGATATGTAAATACATTGAATTCAAATATCGATAACATTTAAAAATCAAGTAGAGTCGTCAAACTAGCAAATGATGAATAGAAGAAACGGCAGCATATTTGAAAAATCAACGGGTTGCAACGCCGATTATCCATCGACAAAATGGAGTTGATACTATAATTTATGAGGGATGCATAAAATCCAGTGTACCTACATAACAACTATGATGTGTTCATTGTGCTTTTGTATTACAAAAGCATAAAGGACAAAATCTGGTTTTATAGAGGACGTTTGCATATTTGTGTTACAGAAAAAAATTGACGTGTGTACTCTATGATACAAACAATTTTTTTTAGATATTCATGAGTAATAAATCGAGCCGTCGTAGTCTGTACAGGAGTTAGCTACCGAATTGGGTCGTCAACTACCGAGCGATGCAAACCTATTGTTATTCCCAAGTCTCTACTTAAAATTAACAAAATTCTAACCTAACAAATTTTCAGTAGCACTAAACGACCATTCTTGATAGTTATTGCTCGCTAACTCAATGTACAGAGACTTGAGTTTGATGCTAGAATACCGATGTGTGTCACTATCTGTGCTTAAGATGTCGTAAGATAAATCATAACGAATAATGTACAGACTACGGCCCCCTATATGAACATTAGAGTCAATGCCCCATCTTTAAGAAATAATTATCGGCCATTAACATATTGGATAACCATTTAGAGTCCATAAATTTGATTATTTACAATACAATTGGCCAATATTCAAAATAATTAATTCACTTTGAGAATTCTACACAAATAATAACATCATAATATGAGTAAGCAGTACGTACATATTAAGAAGTTTTAGAAAATTAAAAAATAAAACACTTACTAATAATATATAATAATACTCTGGTCGCACAAGTAGGTGTGACGAAACAGCGCGCGCTTTTGAGCTTGATATACTTACCAAACTTTATAGACTGGCCAACGAAAGATGAACAAATCATTTTTGCTAAACTTTTATACGGCAACAGTTTTTTCCAGTCAGTTAGTTTTACTTACTTATTGTGCGTCCAGATGTCAGGCAGATATTGAAAGGGTATCTGTGAGACGCCACCAGCAGCTATCGGTGGTGACAAGTGGCGCAGTTGATTATATTATTAACGACTTTGACCTAGTTTGGTTTTGGAGCACTAAACAGTACGATAACTGGTTTAACTGCAATACTTCGATATCGTGAATGGGTTGTGGAGGTTAGATGACAGTCGCTTCACGGTAAATATTTAAGTTCAGCCTTGTTGGAGTAAGACTGGTAAAAGGGGATCCTGCACTCAAAGGTAAAAGTCTCGAATACGACCGAGATGAATGAAAATCTCAAGGATGATAATGTTTAAGTAAAATAAAAAAAGTTTAATATATGTTAATAAGTGTAAAGGATTGATTCCGATGGTGACCGCATATCCGCATACGTTACGACAACTGCAGACGCGGAGCGTACAATGGAATACACTTAATATGATAATTTTATTTATGGCATTAATTAATTTTGGCCTCTCAATAGTACCGTTAATCCCTATAAAAGTTCAACAAGTAATGTACCTACCTACCTATGTGAAGACATGACATGTCATCCGACCGCAAAACATGTTCCACAGAAATAAACAACTGGCAAAAGTGATGTTGATCTTTATGGATATTTCTGCCTTGCGATGCTGCTCAGCTTCGATGGTGATTAATTCACGCATCTGGAAAGAGAAAATAACTGTTGACTCTAAATGAATGTTATCAGTTAACTATCCTTATCTCTTATTTAGAACTTTGACATGCACTTTGATTATCTCCCATCTGAGAAATCACCGTCGTCGATTGTACTGTACATTGGGTTTTTGAGGTCCCGCCGATTCCTAGCATTAACTGTGTCATTACCTAATAAATCCCAACAAAGGTGGAAAATTAATCTAAGGTGCCTACTAAGCTGATACCGGTGCGATGCTGTATCCGTTATGATACTGTAATCTGTAACAAATCTCCATATCCATAATTATTTACATTAAAGCTTGAGCTGGTATTATATTGACTTTCATTGACTTGATATGGGCATGAGAAAAGAAACAGCATTTGAATTTGATATACTTAGGTTTAAAGAAAATAGCGTCACAAAGATTTAGCTGCCAGCGAAGTTAACCAAGGTAAACGATCACGAAGTTTGTAATACGTGAAGGATCCTCCCGACATCAGTCGCGTAAACCGCTCATTTGTCTATAACTACACATTTACATATTTTCACACAGGTACATTACTTTTTAAACTTCGATATGGATAAACGGCATCATTGAGAAGTCACAATGAATTTAAACTAATAATTATTATATTTAAGTGTATTTCACTATACACTCCGCGTCTGCAGTTGTCTTTAGCTTTAATATTGGATGACCTAATATCATATTTTAAATAAAATATCGATATATATAGGTATCGATATTTTTCCCAACGCTATTGTATGGTGCCTGTCTGTCATAATTTTGATTTTGCACGAGCACCAAAACCAAACCAAAAATAGAGACAATTCTCTATTTTAATTATATCCTGAAACAATGTTAGCAAAAACATTAGCTTCAAGAGCAATTCTTCTTCACTGTGCAAAGAATGCTGCTAATAATGTAAAGCAAATTAAACGAAACGCTGGCCATGGGTAAGTTATGTCACTATACTTTGCCAAGAATATTACATTCTTTACTAGAATTTGAAATCTTATTACATGGCTACAGGTAGGTCCCAGATTGTTAGATTGCAACTTTAAAACTATATACCCACTATCATACAGTATCCTGGACAAAGTACAGAAAATTCTATGCACCATATACCAATGTATACTCGTTAACTCCAAAAGTCATGAAGGTGATTTTAATGTTAATAAATCTTTTCAGTTGTCTCAGATCTATCCTGTGCTGCCTTCTACTATTTATAACTCAGAAATACTATTAGTATTAATTTTTTTATGGAATAATGGTATGGCAGTGTTAGGTGGCAATACAGGGTATGATAACATGTTAAAAGTTAAAGTAGGTAGCCTAATATAACTGAATTTGAACTGAAATAAACAAGGAATCTACTATTATATAAAAATTAATCATGTAAGCGCATAACTTCTAAGCCTTGTGATTGGAGCCTGTATTGCCAAGCATTGTTACCAAATTACTTATATTAATTATGCCAAATTATTACTTAGTAAAAAATCTCTTCACAAATAATTGTAACGCAAACATTATGTTTGGGTTGTGAAAGTTTAAACAATAACTTATTTACTTACCAATTAGGACTTCTACCAATTTTTATTTAGTCAAAAGTTAGAATAACACATTTTGTGCCACAATAACCACAAAGGCTAATGCGGGAGTGCATTAGTCTTGTGGTTATTTTTTTATTACTCTTTGACTTGGAAACATTACACCATCGAAATTGGTAATTAAATTGGAGCTTTAAATAAATGATTTCTATTACACATAATTTAAATTAATTTAAATTTAATGTTTAGCCTTTTTTTATGTATGTTATGTCTCGTAACTCCATCATATCCATATATAAAATTACCACTGTCTTATTGACTATTGGTAGTAATAATGTTTGTTAGATAAAATATCCTTTTTCCTTACAGGGTATGGACATACCGTGTGCCACCTCCTATGCCATCTAAGAGCGCAATATACTTAGCTGAGGGTCTTGGTGCACTGTGCTGGTATTGGATATTATATCACTGTATCACGGAGCCTGACCATATCTTTGTATGTAATTTATTTTTTCGCCTTATGCTTAGTACATAGTCACTATGTAATGAAACCTATGCACTAAATCATAGTGCTTTTTTTTCGTGGTGGTATTGCCATAAATTTGTTTCTTCATGTTTCTGAAACTCTGTGAATAAATAGTATGTTATACATATACTATTTACCTTATTAAGCTAATCATAACTAGCTATGACTACTGATTTTTGTGTATGTAGGTATGCCTCCCCTTCTCCCTGTGGGGATTTACAGTCATCATCTTCATAAAGGTGCATTTTCCCGATTTTATCTGAGACCTTGAGGGATATAAAAGAAGAGCCGGGTACATTTAACAAAAAATCACTCTAAACAAAAATTGGATTGTAATTTGGAAATTTAATAAAATTAATTACATTTTGTCTATTAAAAAACATTTTGGGACAAAAATTCTGTTTTATGTATGATAAGTAATAATTTGTTTTTATTTCAAATTTCAGGGAGAATTCCCGTATGTTGATCCCTCTACCTACACTGATGAAGAACTGGGCATACCTCCTGACTCAGTGGGCCCACTGAAGAAGTGAAAATGATTTAATGATAGTAGTACCTAATAGTAGATTCTGGTTTAATTACACTATTTGATACATCCCTACGGACCTACGTATATTACGTTCTAAACTTTTCAACCTTCAAAAATGATTCAAGAATTTGTATCAGAAAGTGTAATAAGTTTTGAATTTTTGTTGAATTTAAATAAAAATATTTAATTTCTGTAATATTACTTTTGCTTGTTTTATTTATATTAAGTTGACAAAATGTCCGTTTGACGGCAATAGCAAAATTAAAAGACCTCTGCCTACCCCTTCGGATATTTACTGTCATGAATATGCATGCTTGTATATAATATGTGATATACATGGAATTAATACAAATTGTATAGTTAAACAGATAAAACGCAATCAAATCTGTTGCTTTTTTTTTATACAACTTAGGTGGCAGGCAAGCACACGGCCCACCTGATGGAAAGTGGTTACCATGATCTATGAACGTGTGTAACACCAGTGGAGTCACATCCGTGCCGCCGACCCTTTCGGCTATCACAGCTGCTTGAGACGTCTGCCTCAGCTGCCTGCGAAGTCTCTTGGTACCCGTAAATATGCTCTAATGAAAAAAGGAAGGACTGCCTGAATATTAACGTGACCGTCTAACGTACAGGAGCGTGTATAATTTAATAGACTTCCTCAAGAAGAGCATTATGATGTTCTTACAGGGTCGGTAGCACAAATGTGACGTTAGGTAAGTGTAGTATGAGAAAACCACTTCGGTTTTAAAATGAATTGTTGGACGCATTTGACGTGTTTTTTTGTTTTTATTAAACTCGCCTCGGCTTCACCCGAGGCCAAATTGGACCCTGTATCACCCCATTGAAATAATAATAAATATTTATTCTTGCAATCTAATCATTTTCAAATACTTAATGACTAAAAATCTGCCGGATTTGTTGACATTTATGATTACTGCTCTGCTCCCTTGAGTATTAGCGTGATGATTTGCAGCCTCGATAAGCGGACTGTTCAAACGCAATTTTCTTTGCATTATGCAGTTAAACAGTTATTTCTTTTTCCTTTAAAATAACCCAGTATAAAAAGTACGAACATAATATTTTGTTATTTTACTAATGAATAAACTTTAAAACAAAGTAACCCTACTGCAGAGCGTCTAAATGATATGATTACTTTGATGTGTCAAAAGGTCAGTATCCAGTTCCGACCACAAGAGCGCGGTGAAGAAAAAAAAATTGACGTATATCAAAAACAGTAAAATTTCTCTTCTACACGCTTCCTTGTTCTAATTTTAAGGAATTAATATGGTTTTTGTGATAATATAAATTAAAATTTACACTTGTTTGTTCAAAGAAGAGTGTTATTGTGATAATGTGAAGTGTTCATAACATTTGCAATGGAGACAAATGCAAATCAGAAGGGTAAGTACTTCGCCTCTTGGAAAGGATTCCTCTTGTTTGTGTATGAATAACTGTATCTTGGTAAGACTTGCGACATCACTTTGGCTGACGTATGGCAGCTTAAACTTATATTTTCGGTATATCCATAAGAATTTGCCATGTATTTTGTGATATGTTTTCATTAAAATGATGTTATGCTTCGGGCGTCATACCACCAGAAATAGGCTTATCATGTTTTTGACAATTTCCTTATCGCAAATACATCGTAAAGGCAGGTTGAAGCGAGAAAATCAGTTAGTAGTTGCGATAAATACAACTGTTACTTGTCTTCTTATCCCTGTTAGTGTATGACTCATTTTATAGGCATTGTGATGTCATATGCATGTTAAGTACAAATAGCTTAGAGAGTTCTGCATTTGAATTACGAAAACAAACATGTTGGGTGAGATTCTTTATTTATTATCCTTATGTATGAGTAGCTAAAAAACTTATTTACATGTATCAAAATTCAAACTCTTTCTTTAATACTCCATGTCTTCACAGAAAATTTCTAAATAGTACCTTATGATTCCTACAGGGTTCAAAACTATTGAGTTATAAGCACAAAATGCTCTAGGAAATCTTGTTTTCTACTTTTCTTTTTTTTTTATCTTAGGGTTTTATGTCTGACTTTCTTCATGGAACTTTCTCTAGGCTGCATTCTCAAGTGATAAACCTCAGTAATCTGTAGATACTTTCAGTCTAATATGAATGAAATCTTAATTGCATTTGAGTCCATCATCATCCATATTATCTCTTATCAACAGTCTGTTGAGATAATGATAAACATGTGGTTTCCATGATAAAAAAAAATACATCTATGAATAATGTAAATGTTTTTTTTAAATATTTTTGTGAATTTGAAACTTAATAGAAAAAATAATATTTTTTTACTTTTGAAAAGCTATTTGGAAATGGTTGAGGGATAATTTTTTTTTAAGTATATTAAACTATTGGTCCCTATTGCTATATATACAAACACCTGTGACATTTGTTATGGGTAGTTGGAGCCTGCAAAAGTTGGACAAAATGGTCTAACTACAGAACTTGATATCATGATATGACTACAGAACTTTGGGTTTTGGAGTTACTTAAAAAGTTCTGCAGTTTCATAATTTTACTGAAAGTCAATTCTAACTTAGTTGGGGAAATATTTGTATGTGTATATTACTTGTAGTTAAAGTAGGAATAGCAAATCTAATATTTGTTATAAATTCTCTTTGAATGTAGTCAGTACCTGTTGATCAATAATGTATAATTATAAATTTATGATATTGTTAATTACACTTTTTTCATAACTAATTTCAATAAACAGTTTCTGCAGTCTCACTTCAGTTAAGTTGTCAAACTCTGTTACTTAGATTCTTGAACAGTTCAAGCTTAATACAGTGAAAACAGTTAAATATGAAAATTTACAGTACAGTATACCCCAGATTTAATCTATAGGTGGAACGGAGTGATAACCATGTAAATCATATTCACAAATGTGTGGGTTACATTTTGCATATAAATATGTATAAATTATTTTTAATTGGAACCAGAGTCTGCATAAAACAAATTAGACACAAAATGTTATATGAAATATTAGATAATAAAACAATTTATTATATAATCACATATTAATCATAAAAAAAATGTTCACTGAATTTATTTGATGCTTGCCTTTATAGTTAAAAAATTTAGCCTGGCAAAAAACTTTTTCTTTTTTACACTTATAATTAGCTGAATATGATGTTAACTTATTATTTCATATACTTATTGAATATTTGTTAAAATTTGTTTATTCAAGATCTTAACGTGTAATAATCATTTATTCAGTTTAGGTACATAAAATATGCTATATATTATAATATACAATTACTTACAAATTTATATAAAACTATGCTAACTATACAATATATGTATACAAAAATGGAATAGAGAAAAAGAGGGAGACTGCAATTTTAGGCATCGAAAACTTCCTCCCCATCGATCTCTACATCTTAACTCATGCAAAATTTGTATTAAACAGGATAGAGCAAATTGGGTTATTTTTGTAGCTATTGTGATGGTTTTGAAGATGCTATTATTGTTCATATCATTTTGTTGATAGGTGTATGTCTCTGTTATTATAAATGTTGTTCTATGCACATATTTGACTAACCTTCCACACAATCAATTGCAATTAAAGAATTGTAAAATTTTAACCAAGATCAAGATATTTTTAACAAAAAAATCGCATCAAAATCTGTACAGTAGTTTTTGTGTCTATGATGTGTTGGAATCACAGATATCAAAAATAATACATTATCTGGCTAAGACAAAATTTTAATCCAAATTTTTATCTGTTATGGTTAAAATAAACTCTCAATCACATAAATCAACATAAAAATACTTCTGTCATAAAGTAAATAAAATTTTGCTAACCCAATGTAGCTATTCTCTGGACTGTTATAACTTTATAGTTTATTTTTTATATTTCATATCAACTGCAATTGTGTATTTGCTAGTTTTTTTTCAAATATTCTATCTTCTAGTCCCTAATCTATGCATTTTTTAAATATTTTTGGGCATCATTTTGATTATGAGTGTGTGTAATCAAATAAATAAATTTATCAATGCTTAGTGGTCCAATAATATAATCAGCGAAAAAAAAAACTAATTTTGAAGCAGTTATTCCTTACTTTAAGCAGTTATTCCTTACTTTAACTAAACTCCGCCAAATTGAATTTGGCGGAGTTTAGTTAGTAGACGTTATTTGCTACCAGTTAAACCAGCATTGTGTATTCAAAACAAGACAAGCGACAAGTTGTCAAATGTGTAATGAGTACTGATGAGTAACTTATTACAAATTCAAGGTGGTATGTTATATAGACGGTTTCGTTGTAGTGTCCTGTATGGTGAACTTCGCGTATGACGCGTCGGAGCCCGACGAACTGACCATCAGACAAGGCGACGTGATACGGGACGTTGAAAGGTTGCCGGGAGGATGGTGGCGAGGAGAACTCCGCGGGCGACGCGGCATGTTCCCCGATAATTTCGTATCCGTGCTTGAACAAGCAAATTCTAGGTAAGATATATTTTTTGTAATCGTTTACTACTTTTCTATACACGTTAAAATAATATACGTACACATATACTCTCGTCAGTCATCTTCTGGGGCGAGGGGAGAGGTTTTTTCGTGTGTAATCAATCACCTTGGGCTTCACCTCACCGGAGCTTATAATGTAGTGGGTATGTACGACTCGAGCCAACTAAAATGACACAGAGTTTAGTCACTGTTTATGTTGCGTTAAGGACGGGAATCTCTGGGTGTCCAACCTACTTCGTACGCCAGTATTGGCGGGCCCGACTCGTTTTTTGCTGATATTGCTAGGAAAGCGACTACCTCGAAGCCGTGTGCTTGTTAATCATGTACCTTATTACCACAGTATAACGAGTAATCTTACAATAGTTCGTCGCTTTGATGTTTGTGGAAATGCCGCCTCCGTCAAGCCATTTGCAATTATGTCAGGGTTGTCACATTAGTTTTACTTTTAGTTTAATTTTTGCCATATTTATTTAACCCTTAGTTAGTCTCTTTGCTCTCTTAAGGCTCATCAATTCACGCTAACATAAATAACTAGCTGACGCCTGCAGCTCCGGTCACGTGAGGGTCAGCTATTGCTACTTTTGGTCATATCTCCTGTCAACCAATTGTAATCAAACAAACGTAATATTTAAGTCTGGCCAAAACATTTCAGATTAATAAAGCTGCATCAATATAACAGACAGCTTTGCAGTAATTTCAAGTTCATGGCGAACAAACATATTTTTTGAAAGAAATTGGAACTAAAATACACCATTTAAAAAAAAAAAATACTATTTTATAACAATACTAGCTGATGCTGATGAGCTAGGCTCTGCCTAGATGTTGGTTATTGTTCTTGAGCATATTTTGATGAAAACCTTGAAAACGACATCTGAATTGTATTTTTTGAAAATATTGATCCGCCATCTTTGATCGCTAAACTAATAGCATATTTGTAGTTAGCAACCCGGATAGCCTCGAAAACAGTACCCATATTGCGCTTTTTGAAAACTTTGAGTCTGCCATCTTTGATCGCTAAATCGATAATGTAGTCGTAATCGAAATCGAATACAAAACAATTTTAATGTAACGAGTCAACAAAAAAAAATTGAAAAATAAATAAAACGTGATTACAAATGAGACAGCCCTGAATCCGAGGTATATGTTAGTACCGAGTAAAATGTATTGTTACTCGGTACGTCCCCCTCCCCTACCATTCCGCTCGCCCCGTACGATTGCTCTGTCTTCGGCTTCATCGACATACTGTATGACTGTGAAAAATGTTTTTCATCGAATGTTGCTTAGCCGAAAATTAAGAGATTCATATAAATGATTTTGGTCGTGTGTTAGATTCGTAAAGGAGTTCAACAATGATCATTTTCCCCATAGGATCACCCTTTAACTTATTTTTTGTATCCATGCATAAGATTAGCATACGGTAGATGTAATCTTATGTTAAAAGTATATTTTTACCTTTTTTCATGCTGCTGAACTCTTTTATCAGTTGATGCTTACATTTCGCACTATACAATGCAGAAATCTTTCTAACCACTTAGCTATGTAAAGAAACCATGCCGTTGGCTAAGTGGTGCAAGCTTGCAACAACAAGATAAGATTACACTCTGTTTTTGTAATTTCATTATTACTCATTTGAATTACAGTTTATTTTATAAACTTGGTTTATAAAACCAAGGAGTGCTTTTTGAGATACTTGTCGCCAAACTCTCATCTTTTATGATAAGATGAATCACGTCCAACAAGACTGACGTGTTTTTATATAAGTTTCAACAGGCAACGAGTTCAAAATTGTATGTCAGTTAGTAACTATTCGTTTTGTAATGCTTGGACATCTTCATAGCATAGTGGTAGGCACTTCCTCTTGATTATATATTCTGTGGATATAGAATCAGGTGGGCCGTATGCTAGTCTGCCACCTAAGTGGTATAAAAAAAAAACTAAAAATGAGCAATAGTTAGGGTAAAACAGGTTAAAGTTCAATACTAGAGAAATTTATGCTAAGGTCATCTGGTCATCACTGTTATGTAGATCTAACATTGTCTAAGAGAAAACTGGTTTCTCGACAGATATAAAGTCACCATGCGTGCTTGACATCTAATTCGTTGACACAGATATTTGTGATTTTGTTTCAATTAAGATAACTGTTTATTTTTTAGTTATTTATTTTTGATTATAGATACATTTATCGATAATAATTATTGGACAAGCTTTGAATTTGTTTTGATTATTTCTTGGGTTTTAGTGAATGAAATGACAAATCGTTATAGAAATAAATTGTTCAATGAGGATGGGTACAGATCGACTAGAGGCGAACGAAGATAAATAAACGAGATACCTACGTCGATCATTTATATACACACACTATAGAGCGTACCGTAATAATAAAAATTGAAATAATATCTTGTTTGCTTTTGAGGCACGGGTGCGATTGCGCATTGTGCGACCATAGTATTCACTCGTTCATTCATTATAATTGTTCGTCGTTTGCCTTCGATAAACTAAGCGTAAACCTTAGATCTTAGTTCACTGTACTTGCCGTCTGGGTACCTAGGGTAAAACACCCAGTAGTCAGCCCTGCACCAGTCGTCAGTCCTTACAGACACTATTTGTCTATAAATAGTGTTGAAGTTAGTTTACTCTTTAAAAATAACGTAAATAAATACTTAATATCGATTTTAGAAGCTATACTCGTTCATTTGCCGTACCACCACTGACTTGTCAAAATTAATCGCCATCAGTATTGTTTTCATTAAGAAACACGTTCGAGTTTTCGATAAGTTTGTGATTTTTTGTTTTGATTTTTATTTTCTGGACTGTTATATTTTCTTTATAAAGTGTTTATTTCGTGATAAAATGAACATAACAATTTTTGATGTAGTTCCACTAGTCCACCCATAAGTGGCTGACTATTGGTTTGTTCGTGACACTAGTAGTCGGTCTCAGTTTAGTTGTAATAAAAAGCAACTTAAGGCACTTGTATTAGAGTTCAATTTATGCATGGTTATTTTAGTGCACCGTCATGTGAAAAAAACCAGTCAACCAAGTGACATAATATATGTGCGACCATGGATAAAATATATATACTTAATACAATTTTTTGTGCCTAATATGTAAAAATAAGTGACAGGCTGAGTACTGGAGGAAAATGCCATATTTTGTTTATTGTTGATTTTTTATACGATTCTAATATACTTATAATATTTTGTTGATGTTTACGGGAAATTTAATAAATAACCTTTCAGAGAAAAGTTATTGCTTTTATGCACAGTGTAACTATAAAGTATTGAAATTGAAAAACTCACTGAAAGGCTGACTACTGGGTGTTTTACCATATAATTAATTATATAATCGTAGCCCATCAAGTTTATCACAATTCAACGAAAGACTACAAAAAAAATCTGTCGAAATAGTGGTCATTCGAAGATGTGTCTTGTCTAAGTATTTTCTGTCGAAGCAATGACTTGTCGATCTATGTGTTTTCGAAGTTCGCTTTATGTCGAAGTATTATACTGTCGAAATTCAATCCGTAATTCATTCAAAGTGCCGGCTAGTCTACGTTTAAGTACTACCCTCGTTGAAGTACGAAACAGATTTTGTATGCCTAGGCACTCGACTACTGAACACGCACGAATTTATACTGAATTCTATAATCTCTCTCGCTCAACTATGATTTACTTACACACAAGTTATCTATTAGAAACATCATACCCTTACTAAAATAATCAGTGATGTCACGTAACATACTATTAATAACAGAACCAGAAGGTCAATTCTGCTAATTTTTATGATGGTTAAAATTCAGTTTCGATTCCACCTCAAACTCCCAAATGTCTAAAACGGTATTTTTGTAATGCAATTCGCCTGAAAGAACATTGACATCGTGATCATTTTAAAATTAGAAAATTAAAATAATTGAAGAAATTTTTATTAAGAGAATTGTCTCTCTTTTCTTTGAAATCCTGATCGTTTTTGACGTTTAATTTGGTTTTGACAGCCAATCGAATCGAAATCAAATCTTTATAAATTAGGCCCCAGACCAATATTGTAAAGTTAAATAAAAGTGGGGATTAAGGGGTTATAAGTGTAAATAATTTGTTAATAGCCGGATGTCTCGACGAAAGTCGTTCAATGACCAAAACAGTTTAGTAATAAAATGATTTGCTTTGGTCTTTTAAATTATATTTTCGATTAGCAGGATAATAATGACTGTACGTATAATCTAATCAGTTCCGATAAAGTGATAAGACGCGCGATGCTCTAGTCAGTGTTTGTTGTTCGGCCCTTTGCAATGTATTATGTTTCTTGAAGTTTTCCGCAGTTCTAAATAATTCATCATTATTGGTAATTCTACTAGTTTTAGAAGGTACGTGCTCAAGAGATCATCGAAGCTTATTTGTTGTCTGGATTATGTGCAGAAATAATTTGTTCTAGATAGTGTTCACTGCAGTTATTACAGTGGTGATGGTATAAGTTCAGTGATATGCACATTGCATTACCATTACCTACGTGAGACAACTACCCCGACTGCCCTTTATGTGCATATGAGTATTGCGCACGCAGCAGTGGCGATTAGTGCACGTTTTCTGATATGAAGTCGATGTAACTTGGCATATATTAGAACTCTAATTGCGTTTATGGTTATAGTAGAACAACTCACAATACATGACTACAGTCTTAAATGAGAAGCCGTTAGGAATCATGTTGTACACACACTTCGCCGCTGACACACAGAGGAATGTAAGATAGCTAAAGTTGGCATCTTGTTAAAGTTCTAAATGAAGAAAGAGGAGCTAAATATTATATCATGAATTTATTAAATACGATTTGTGAGAACGGTCTGAGGTGGGTGAAAAAAATCTGCTTAGGAAGTAGTATGTCCAGTAAGATCTTTGCGACGGATTTTCGATAAAGAAATTACTTAAAGTTTAACGTGGCAGTAGGCTTGCATCAAGGATAGGCGCTAACTCACTATCTCATTCTGTCTTTGAAAGCGGGGATTCCCTCTTGTGTTCTGTGTGAAGAAAAAGCCTGAAGACAATAATATCAAATGGAGACAAGGCTGCCAAAACAAGCGCTGATCAAAAATGTGTGACGGGCAAAGTACGGCCCGCGGACCCACTTCGGCCCGCGAAAGCATTTAATGCGGCTCGCAGTTTATGGTTCAAAAGTAAATAAAAGGTTCTGATATCCCAATAGCTGTTTCAGAGCCATTTCTATACCTCGCAATGCTCGACATTGGGTATCTCTTCGGTATAATGTCACGTTTGTGGGGTTCTGTGCGCTGGATCGCTTTGTCCCGTCGATTTTATCATACGTGATACATATATATATAGTAGCAGCTGTCTGTAGGATATCACTAGCTTCTGAAAAAAAATGAATGTGAAAACCTTTAGCCCTGAATATAATCGTAATTATAAGTAAACAATTATAAATACTTATATTCTACGCAACACGATCTAGACCCATATTAAGCATAGTTTAACAAGCAACAAACCCTGTGTTATGGGATCTAGGCTGCGGATAAACATACTTCGATACTTTTTTTTGTAAATACATACATATTATACATAGCAACATTGGGTCTAAAACAAAACGGAACCTTTACAAATATACATATTCATGCATACAAATATATGCACTGAGCGGGAATCGAACCTACGTAGCAGTCGCAACGTTGTACCGTTACGCCAAAGAGGCCGTCGTCAAGGTATAGGTATAGGAGTAACTGAGTAGTATTAGGAATGTAAGAAAGAAGACCCCAAATAATTAGGACAAGGGTAGGTTGATGATAATGGTGTTCATAAGTACATGATGACAAAGGCAATGTTTGTTTTGGCAACTCAAGTGTTTGAACAAGCGTAGAGCTGACGTAATGGAACAAAAAAATGCTATGACTAAAGAGGAGGATATAATCTGGTACAAAAGAGCCTCAATAATGTTATTTTTTTAATATTTTCATTATTTTTACGACACATATCATGAACGTATGTAAATAACATACACTAGTAGAAACCAATACCAAAATGGTAATAATAAACTATAATTAAGTTAACAACATAAACAAAATAAATTATTTAATAATCTTCTTCTCTATCTGCTTTATACAAAAATGGATGTTGCTAACTGCAAAAATCGAGAACGGCTCGACCAATTCGGCTCTGTGCTTACAGGGTCGGCAGCGCGAGTGTGGCTCCTCTTGCGTTACATACGTCCATAGGACACGGTAACCACTTTCCATCAGGTGGGCCGAGTGCTGCCACCTAAGTGGTATAAAAAAAATGTTTTCGTATGTTCATCAAGTTCCGCTGAATGTTTTTATTTAAAAAAGTCGCGGGAATAGGAACAGAATTCCTCACGGGCAATGTATTTATATAAGTAACTGTTGCTGGCGACATTTTTATATATATATACATATATATATATATAAATCGCGAAGGACTTCTTGCGTCTTTACAAACTACCACCCGGCGGCGTCCACTGAATGTAGTGAGATTTTTAATGTTTTCAATGCGTATGTAAGATGTTTTAATCAGTATCATATCAGTGGTCGACGTCAAATTTCATTTAAACGTTAAATGGTGATATTCAAATTAAATATTTCTAGCTGAATTTGTGCGTCCGTTCACTCTTCAATCTGTCTTGCACACTGAATACCTGCGTATACCTACTAAACACTGCATGCACATTCCTGCCTCCATCCGAATGTATGTTTAAATCAATTCCGTATAATGCTCTGCATATATCATAATGATTATAATAACTAAATTACATCCGTCTACTATTGAATTGAGATTGGTTCCGTATAACTGAATTAGTTCGTCCGTTCACTCTTAAATCTTTCTTGCACACTGAATATCTCCGTATACGTTCAAAACACTGCATGTACATTCCCGCCTCCATCCAACTGCATGTTGAAATCAATTCCGTATAATGCTCTGCATATATCATAATGATTATAATAACTAAATGACATCTATCTACTATTGAATTCAGATTGGTTCCGAATACTGTTTTTGAATTATTGTATCCAGCTTATCAGCCAAGAGGCTTCCATCTATATAAGAGCTTATAATGACTCCAGGCACAGATATTAAATAATTAATAGTTAGCATACAAAAATGACAATACCTATAATGACATTCGGCGCGTGGAACGTGAGAACGCTTGTTGATCGCGATGGCAACGCCTGCCCTGAACGCAAAACTGTCATAGTAGCTCGGGAACTTCATCGATATAACGTGGATTGCCTTGCCGATGAAGGAGAGCTGGTAGAAGAAGGCGGCGGCTATACTTTCTTTTGGAAAGGTACCACAGCCTCCGAACCGCGACGTTCAGGCGTAGGGTTTGCCATCAAGAGTCACATAGCTAAGCGACTTGAGGAGCACCCTATGCATTGTTCAGACCGCGTTACCACACTGCGCCTTCACGGACAAAGACAATTACCTTAATGTCATCAGTGTCTATGCCCCTACGCTAGACAAAGCTGATGACATCAAAGATAAATTCTACGAGGAACTATCTCAATGCCTTGACAGCATAAACGCCAGAGAGCAGGTTATATTGCTAGGCAATTTCAATGCCAGAGTTGGACGGGACAATGAGGCTTGGCCTAGAGTCTTGGGTAGACACGGAGTCGGCAACATGAACAGCAATGGTCAGTTGCTACTCAGTCTTTGTGCTCATTTTGAGCTTGCAATATCGAACACTATGTTCAGACTTGCCGCTAAGCACAAGACAACGTGGATGCATCCTTGATCCGAAACACTGGCACTTGATTGATTATACTTGTCAGGCAGAGAGATACTGGTAAAGTCCAAGTCCAACGTAGATCGATCATCTGATTTACAAAATGTGAGTCTAATACCTCAACTCCCTCTTTCCATTGAGCTGGATGAGCCCCTTTTTTTTTTTTTTTACGTGCGCAAAATCCCCACGGATACCTCCCCACCGGAGTCGGTGGAGGAGGTTATGTCGGACTCGAACCGACTAAAACGCACGCCGCCTGTGGGTCGTTTTGGTTGCCGAAGGTGAGGTTGACAGGCATATCCCTCGCACCCCGGCCGACCCAGGGCCATCTCTCACGATCTGGCCCTCTCCTCGGGTGTGGGGACTGCAGAGTCCCCAACTCGTCCCCGGAAACGGGGAGGCGCGCCACCGCCGCGGCCTGCTTCGGCCAGGGTGACAGGCGGCTTCACCTGTCACCCCCAGGCCGGGCTGGATGAGCCCCTGTCATATGATGAGGTTGTCTCTGCTATCAGGCAGCAACAGAAGCGAGCGGTTGGTATTGACCTTATACCGGGAGAGCTGTTATAATACGACGGCGGGGAGTTGTAAATGTTGGTTTGGAAACTTTTTGCTCGTATGTGGGAGGAAGAGCGAGTCCCGGATGACTTTAAAGTGTCTCGCATTTGTACCTTTATTTGTATTTTTATTTGGAGGAAGGACATGACGGTATCTCCCGTCCAAAATTGAGCAGTCCGTCTGGGTAAGTACCTCCGCCCTACAGAATACCCCGGTTATAATAACCTTGTGTTGTGTTCCCGGCGGTGAGTAGGGTAGCCAGAGCCCACTGGAGAGGTTCTGTGCTGTCAGTAGGAAGACCAAAGGCTTAAATTGACCCCACTGACTGGTGGGGGCGTGATATGTTGGCGCGGTGGTCAGGGAGACTCGGTGAAACGGTTATCCGCTGGCCGCCCGCAGGCTGTACGGTTTCCGAACCTGGGGATTACTTAATCTCCGCCTCAGGAGGCTGAACCAGCAGCCTGTGTAAAGCTCCCGGTGCTGTAGCCATGCCGGAGGAGGAGACCGGAGTGGACCTGGCTTCAGTATCTGAGAGGGGACCGGGGGCCCTTCCGCCCATCGCGCCAGCCAGTCACACAACCCCAACTTGTCTGTGGGGGTAGGACGCCTTGCTTTGTCTTCAACACTGGTGGCACAGAATCTCTTTTTACCTTCTCCCCCCCCCCCCTCCCCCCATCTCAAACATGAAAACAAAAAAAGGCAAGAGAAACGTTACCACAGTGGCACCATCATCCACAGTGAATGTGGATTTCTGTAACATCAGGGGCCTACACTCCAACCTTAACGCGGTCCATCTCCACTTAGAGACCGCGCAGCCTACCTTGTTTTTTCTGACGGAGACGCAAATATCATGCCCGGCCGATACAGCCTACCTAATGTACCCAGAGTACAAACTCGAGCATAGCTTTATGAGTCGCGCCGGGGTATGCTTGTACTTCCGGGATGATATTTGCTGCCGCCGTCTCCATGGTCTTGAGGATAGGGACCTGTCAACTTTATGGGTACGCATAGATCACGGTGGCCACACCCGTATCTATGCGTGCCTTTACAGGTCTCATAGCGGTGACCTGGGCACGGCTCAACTGTTTCAGCATCTGCAGCGGTCGGCGGACAGCGTAATTGAGCAGTACCCCACTGCGGAATTAGTATTCTTGGGGGACTTCAACGCCCACCACGTGGAGTGGCTGGGGTCTCCTAGGACTGATTTTGCGGGAAGGGCTGCTCACGACTTTGCTCTAACTTATGGGCTCTCTCAACTGGTGCATTCTATCACTAGAACACCAGAAATTGAGACCCACAGAAGCTCTATACTGGACCTTCTGCTGACTACGCGCCCGGATGAATACCCTTAAGGGTGGAAGCACCTCTCGGTAATTCGGACCACAGCCTCGTCCGGGCGCCAGTGTCACTCGCGCGGCCTGAACCACCGCGGCCACCTCAGTGGCGGCATGTGTGGCACTACAAGTCGGCAGACTGGGACGGACTGTGAGAATTCTTCGCGTCGTACCCGTGGAGGCAGCTTTACTTCTCTTCTGATGATCCAAGCTCCTGTGCAACAGCAGTCGCTGACACGATTCTAGTGGGTATGGAATGTTACGTCCCCAACCGCTGGGTCGCGACAGGAGCGAGCAAACGCCCGTGGTTTAATAGGCCTCGCAGGGAAGCTAGAGACCGCAAGCAATCTGCAACAAGGCTTGGACATACAAGGCTTGGACCACGGCTCTTGCCAATAAGGATCCGAACATCGCTGAGGTGAAGCGGAAGTTGAATGCTGCTTCAAGGTCCAGTAAAAAGGCAACGTCTAGAGCAAAGTTTGAGTTCATCGGCAGAATTGGCGAGCGGCTTGCGCGCTACCCATCTGGCAGTCGTGCATTTTGGTCGCTCGCTAAAGCTGCTGAGGGAAACTTTTGCCAGGCTTGCCTTCCGCCGCTGCAAAAATCCGACGGTAGTCTGGCCCATGGCGCTAAGGAGAAGGCCGATCTTTTGGGTAATCTCTTTGCGTCAAACTCGACTATGAACGACGGGAACGCCGAACCACCCATCATCCCCGGCTGTGGTGCTTCGATGACCTAAATTAAAATCACACAACGGGTAGTCCGGCACGAGCTTAAGTCCCTAGATGTTCGGAAGTCGAGTAGGCCGGACGGCATACCGGCGATGGTGCTTAAGCACTGTGCCCCGAGCTGTGCCCTGTACTTACACGCCTTTTCGCACTCTCATACTCCGTAAGTCAGGTCCCGGCCTCGTGGAAGACTGCATTCGTGCACCCTGTACTTAGGTACGGATCTGTCCTGTCACCTTTCTTAGGAAAGGTGACAGGACAGATCCGACCAATTACAGGCCTATCGCTATAACCTCCCTTCTCTCGAAGGTTATGGAGCGTGTTTTTAATACACAACTCCTGAGGTACCTTGAAGGAAACGATCTACTGAGCGACCGATAGTACTGTTTTCGCCACCGTCGCTCTGCCGGTGACCTTCTTGTGTATCTCACAAACCGGTGGGCGCAAGCCAACGAAAGTCGAGGTGAGGCACTAGCGGTCAGCCTCGATGTAGCGAAGGCCTTCGATCGGGTCTGGCACAAAGGTCTTCTTACGAAGTTGCCATATTATGGACTCCCCGAAGTATTGTGCGAATGGATCTCCAGCTTTTTGTCCAACAGAAGCATCCAAGGCGTCGTCGACGGCAGCTGCTCGGACCGCATGAACATAAACGCTGGTATCCCACAAGGCTCCGTGTTGTCTCCGACGCTGTTTCTGCTGCATATCAATGACATGCTGTCTGATGGCTCCATTCATTGTTATGCGGGCGACAGTACCGGGGACACGTGTTACACGGGCCGTGCAAATATCCCTCAGTCCGAGGTGGAGAAGAGTCGCGAACAACTTGTGTCTGAAATCGAGACTACTCTCTCTGGAATATCCGATTGGGGACGACTAAACCTAGTCCAAGTCAACCCCATTAAGACACAAGTATGTGTATTCACCGCTAAGAAAAACCCATTCATTGTAGCGCCGCAATTCCTGGGCACACCGCTTACCATCTCCCTGAGTATAGGGATAATTGGTGTCGATATCTCCAGTGACGTCCAATACCGAAGTCATTTGCAGGACAAGGTTAACTTGGCATCAAGAAAGCTCGGAGTGCTCAACAGGGCGAAGCAGTATTTCACTGCGGGGCAGCAACTCCTTCTTTATAAAGCACAGGTCCGGCCTCACATGGAGTACTGCTGTCACCTTTTTGCTGGAGCACCTGCATACCAACTTGACCCCTTCGACTCGTTGCAAAGACGGGCATTGAGGCTGGTTGACAATCCCATACTCACAGGTAGAGTGGAACCTCTTAGCCTTAGGAGGGATTTTGCCGCATTGTGTGTGTTCTACCGCCTATACAATGGTTTGTGCTCAGATGAATTGTTAGACATGATGCCCGTAGCTACATTCTATCATCGCACCTCTCGCCATAGGCAGGGAATTCATCCCCACACATTGCGACCTGAGCCGGTGCGCACTGTGCGGTATGAAAGAAACTTCATCCCACGCACACTCAAGCTGTGGAATGACCTCCCTGCTGCGGTTTTCCCAAGTGCCTACAATATGGGGTTCTTCAAGAGGGGCATCAGAAGGTTTCCCTATGGTCGGCAGCGCGAGTGTGACACCCCTGGTGTTGCATACGTCCATAGGCCACGGTAACCGCTTCCCATCAGGTGGGCCGTGTGCTTGTCTGACAACTAAGTGGTATAAAAAAAAAAACTCTCTACAAAAACAAGGGTGACCGTTCCGACTGCAACTCTTACCGCGGTATTTCGTCCTTTTAAACCGCTTAAAAGCTCTGTCTGAAAAGATACTGCCAGAAACCCAGTTTGGCTTCCGACCTGAACGAACCACCTCTGAAGCAATCTTTGCTGTGCGTCAACTTCAAGAAAATAGCAGAGAACAGGGTCGTCCGCTTTATCTCCGCTTTGTTGACCTGGAGAAGGCATTCGACCGTGTGCCTCGGGAAGCTCTCTGGATGATGCTTGGGAAGCTAGGGTGCACGGAGAAGTTTGTGAGACTTCTTAGACTCCTGCATAACGATATGCAATGCTGCGTCGGTGTCGATGGCGATGTGGGGTGAAACAAGGGTGTGTTCTAGCGCCCACACTGTTCGCCAAGTACTTTGCAGTAGTAGTCAGTGATGTTTTACGAAGTCTTTCTGAGGGAGTACGCATCCGCTTCCGCACAGATGGCGGAGGATGGTCTTATCAATTTGGCCAGACTTAAGGCGCGCACTAAGGTCTCCCCATACAATGATTACAAAAATCATGTATGCTTATGCTTTGTGGCAGAATCCCCTGATGGCCTGCAACAGCTAATGTCCAGTTGTCACCAAGCTTGCTGCAAGTTCGACCTTAAAATCAGCGTCAAGAAGACGGAGGTGATGTCTCTGGACACACATGGTCACGAGACACTGTCTATATAGCTAGGTCAGGACATGCTCAAGCAGGTTGACCAGTTTTATATCTATCTGGGGAGTACTATAACATCCAAGTGTGACCTTGATGATGAGATCGGCAGCAGGATCTATGCCGCAGCTGCGATATTTGGGAAGCTGCATTCCAAGGTTTTCTGCTCAAATGACCGTAAGCTGGCCACCAAAATATCTGTTTACATGGCAGTTGTGCTGTCAAACCTCTTATATTCCTCTGAGATGTGGTGTGTGTATCGGCACCACAAACGTACTCTGGATCGTTTCCACCTCAAGTGCCTACAGTCTATCTTTAAAGGGTAAGTTGGGCTCGCCTAACTGTAGCTTATGTAACGTCAATCAATTACATTTTGATGAAGTGTGTCCGGAATGAGGCTCAAAGAAAGCAATTATATTGTTACGTGCACAGGGTACAAATAAATGCCGTGTACTCAACGAAGGAATTTATTAGCTCACCACAAACTAGACAATTAAATCACTAGTGCACACAGTACTCTTCAACAGTTCCAGTCGCTCAGTAGTTCACAGTAGTCCACAGTCGTTGCTCAGGTCACAGGTATAATCTTCTTCGGTTGCTTAAGCTCGCTGTGTTTGTTAGCGATCTCAAAGACAGAATGAATGGTGTCGCTATGCGAGCGTGTTCATATACCTCTCAATTAGGAGGGTCGAATCATCTACAAAATACGCGAGCGATAACTATCCACTCTCTTTTGAAGTTTGCCGCCGTCACTGAACTTTCGAGTTCATTCTCGATATTTACCTATTGTTTTCATTTATTCAAAAGAGTAGGTCCTCGTAGGTAGGTTGTGACTTTGTGTTGACAATTCTAGATTTTTCTATACCAATCGGTAGAGTACCTCGTCACTAACAATGCGTTTTTATTTCTTGAAGATCCGGTTATTAGTTTTCGAGATATCGACGTCTGTCGTAACAATATGGTAACGGTAATAACAATATGGGCCTATGTAACAGTATCCTCGCTAGTCCAACTTCTGAGGAGCCGAAAAAATTGTATTCCTTAGCTAAGATTTGCTGTATAGATCATTGATTGAACACCATGTATTCAACAATTCCAATGAGGGCGACATAGTCACGCTATGACTAAGACCTCAATCCTCAATAACAACTGAAGATTAAAAAAAAACTATCTATAGGTAATAATAGATCAAATAAATAACCATTTTTAAAGCTTTCACTTTGGTGACAAACTTACATCACGGCCCGCACATGTCTGTTTGTTTAAAAACTTCGGCACGCGAGCGCGCTGAAGCCCGCCGCCCGCCCCGCCGTCCCTCGTGAACCCCGAATAGACC
This sequence comes from Eilema griseolum, assembly GCA_963662185.1. Classification (NCBI taxonomy): domain Eukaryota; kingdom Metazoa; phylum Arthropoda; class Insecta; order Lepidoptera; family Erebidae; genus Eilema; species Eilema griseolum. The sequence goes on along the minus strand of OY759238.1, from coordinate 10,779,166 downwards.
CCTCAGACACCGTACCTAGTGCCCGTTTAAGGATATTTAAGAGACGCAAGATTGTTGTTACGAAAACATGATAAAATTTTACAAATTAAGTACGATATTCAATGGACACATTAGGATCGGTGAACTGAACTCAAAGTATACGTGGTAAAGTATACGCTGAACACTAGTGCCCTCCAAATTTCAGTCGGGCGACGGCCGAACTATATTATACGCTAAAAGGCGTTGTAGTGATGGAATTACGTCCATGCCAATTTTTCGCCCTATATATATATATATATATATATATATATATATATATATATATATATAAAAGCTTTTAAAACATACATACCTACATACATCTTTGTTCCAAGTTTAGAAATTTGTAGACTTGTCATATTGTTTCTAAGTGGAGGTTCACGTTTTAGGTCGTCAGGCGTGCAGGGACGCTGCCGGGCTGTGTTCAGTTATCAGCCTGCCAACCCGGACGAGCTGCCGCTCTGCGTCGGCGACGTGCTCGAAGTACTCGCAGAGGTAAACGAACTAACGCTTATCATGCCTCGGGGCACATATCTTGGACCTAAACATACATATAATCACGCCTTTATCCCCGACGGGTTAGGCAGAGGAGAATTGCCGCTTTTCGGGCACTATTGTTGACTCGAGCCCTGCATCTGAGACTGGGGGACCTCATGGGAAGAGATGGGGTGGCCCAAATTCTACTCTGCCGGAAACCACGCGGCCAAAATTGAACCTAAGATGTGTTTAAAATGTGCTCTGTACGCACAGTACACGTTTCTAGGCATCTTTCAGTGGACGAGCTGAAATTCAACAAGTATAGTACATTACAAAACGATCCGCACGGTCCAGGACCTCGTTTGTCTCGCGACTTAGGTCCAAGATATGTCCCGAGGTAGGTATATCAAGTTATGCATATTAGCACACCCACGTGTATGTCACATCTGACTGCTGTATTTAGACTTTTTTTTTACGTGCGCAAAATCCCCAAGGATACCCTCCATCGGAGCCGGTGGAAGAGGCTATGTCGGACTCGAACCGACCAAAACGCACGCAGCCTGTGGGTCGTTGTTGGTTGCCGAAGTTGAGGTTGACAGGCATATCCCTCGCACCCCGGCGTACCCAGGGCCATCACTCACGATCTGGCCCTCTCCTCGGGTGTGTGGGCTACAGAGTCCCAAACTCGTCCCCGGAAATGGGGAGGCGCGCGAGACACGCCACTGCCGCTGCCTTCTTCTGCCAGGGTGACAGGCGGCTCTACCGGTCACCCCCAGGCCTGCGCTCATAGGGGGCGGAGGTCGTTAATCGACCTCCGACGCCCGAGTTGCCTTCGTACGCGGGCAGTTTGGCTTGCGATCCTTCGTCGCTCCCGCTGCCAACTGTAGTTAGACTTGGTAATTGCGCCCTTGCCTGTAACTTGTGATTTTATTTACATGCAAATTAGTTATTAAGTAGGTACAATTTTTAGTTCATTTCTGTTGAGGAAATGTAAATAAAATTACATATTAAGATATTGTTTGGCGAAAAACAGAACCATTCAGTAAAGTAAGAATGGCAGGATATAGTATAATCTCTGCTGGGGGTGACAGGTGAAGCCGCCTGTCACCCTTGCAGAAGCAGGCCGCGGCGGCGGCGCCTCCCCGTTTCCGGGGTCGAGTTGGGGACTCTGTGGTCCCCACACCCGAGAAGAGGGCCAGATCGTGAGAGATGGCCCTGGGTCGGCCGGGGTGCGAGGGATATGCCTGTCAACCTCACCTTCGGCAACCGAAACGACCCACAGGCGGCGTGCGTTTTAGTCGGTTCGAGTCCGACATAACCTCCTCCACCGGCTCCGGTGGGGAGGTATCCGTGGGGATTTTGCGCACGTAAAAAAAAAAAAAAAAGTATAATCTCTGCTTATACTTTATGTAAATGAGTCATCCAAGAAACAAATAAATACACACATGAGATGTTTGTACTGTGTGCAGAAAAAAATAGGCACAAAAGAAATGTTCTTTTTTTTCCTCAAAAAAAAAAAAATCAGTTCCTTGATAGCTTACAATAGCTCTAAACAACCTTGTTGTGCAACTGTGGAACAAACTACCCGAGGAAGTGGTGTCAGCTTCAAGTGTCGATTGAATAATTGACTTGCAGTGAATCACAGACAATAAAAGTGATATGTGCTATACTGAACTGTACTCCAGCACCATGAAGTGGACATATCAGTAAATTGCTGTTCGTCCATAATTTAAATAATAATAATAAATAATATTATTTACACTGAATACACCTGATATCTAAAAGAGTTTTAAAAGAAAATGTCGTTAGGAGTAATTGTTGTAGTTTTGGTATAGGTAAGTTTAAGTATCCTACTACTCAAATTTATTCATGCAGGTAGAGGAAGGCTGGTGGCAGGGCCGCCGGCAGGGGCGCGTTGGAGTTTTCCCTTCGAATTTCGTCGTGATGTTAGAACCGATGCAGGCTGCTCCGCCTTACGAGCCCGCGCCTGCACTACCTCCGAAACCTGGTAAGACATTCATGATTTTATGCGGCACAAGTCTTATATTTCATCAATACTTACACACGTACGTCATCGCACGAATATGGTAACAGGCTCATTTAGGGAACGCGTGCTCTATTTCGCAGTTTCAATTAAGCATACACATTAGAGATGGACGATACGCGTCGGTATTAATAAGTATTGATACAATGCTATGCGATACAATGATACAATTTTGTATTAATACACCAGCATATGATACATAGTGATATGTATCGTGTTCCTCATAGTATCGTATCTTATTTATAAAGCTATGTTGCTAAAAACATCAAATTCGTGATTGGTATTGGCACTTAAGATCTTTAACTTTTATCAAAAACCGATTGCCGGTGAATTGCTGTTTCGCCACCATTTCCGAATTCCGTTTTCAAAATTCTGGCACAATAAAATGAATGTGCTGACGAAAGCAGAGTAGTCTAATGATGGATGTGATCTAAATAAGTTTTTTTAATATTCTTGTTTCGAGCTGCACATTATTCTGTATAATTTAATTCTATGCCCTGTATGACACGCGTGAGACATCAATTTGCCCATGGAATGCCCTTGCCCAACCCATTTATAAGAACTTATGCGGCTGTCACGCTAAGGACACTAGCGATCCGCTTCGGCAAATATAGGTATACAGACAGAGGCTTTATTCACGTTAGAGTTGGTTAAGTATTACCACAAAAATATTTTTTTTCTGTGAAATATAAAATAAGATTTTAAATTGCTTTTATTCCGCATGGAATTTGCCGGATACACAACACAGTAGTTATAAGAAAATTCAGAGAAAATCAACTAAAAACATGGTATCTGTTGCTGTATCAATTGCTGTTTTAAAGTGATGACTTAGCCATATTCTTGTTTAAAAATAATGTTGATCAGATTACTGGATTAATTCATGATTATAATTATTAGACTTGTTGTATTATAAGAATTGCATGCCTATTAAGGTGAAATATGGTGACACTACTTAATATATGAATATCTCTATCCAGTCCTATTCACGGTAGAGACGGTAGAGTCGCGTGGTTCCCAGCAAAGTAGAATTTGGGCCAACCCATCTCTTCCCATGCGGTGTCGTACAACGCGACTAAGGAATAGGGATATATGATTGATGAAATGTGGGTGTTAATTCACCTCTATCTAACCCTTCGGGGATAAAGGTGCATTATATGTATGTATTTAGGGACAGTAAACCTGCGTAGTAAAGTGCGCAGCTTACCAACTGCGTCATGCAAAGCATATATAGCTTGAGTCATAGAACTTCGTACTATTCGCAAGACTATCCCATTACTTTCTAAACAATTAAAACATAATATTAACTTAACTGAACTGTATAAAAATACAGAGTTAAAGTTATAAATAACATCTATTTCCAGACTTTATTTCCATATATCTCTGAGCGCATTGACAATAGTTTAACTATGTTTTGTGTACCTACACGGTGTTTTGCTAAATTACATCATTGATGAAGCGTAATAGGCGAGTGTTTCGCGGTATCATGCAACAACAATATTATAACTACTAATGATAATAGCATCGCATCCCATATTTATTCAAATTGTATCCATGCCAAAGGACACGCTATCATTTTAATAACATAACATAGACTCACGCCTATATTCCCGAAGGGGTAGGCAGAGGTGCTAGCACCCACATTTCACCAGTTTATGTTTAGGTCCAAATGTAATGTGAGAGTGTAGTGTCCAAATGTAATGTGAGAGTGTGAGAGTGTAGATCCAAATGGTGGCGAGCCTATTGCCATTAGCCGGGCACTTATAAACCTGCGATAAATACACACATAACTTCGAAATGAGTGCCATGGTAAAACCTGGGATCGAACCCGAGACCTCGTCTCAGCAGTCCATTACCCATACCACTAGGCTACCGCGGTTATTATACCGTTTTAACATGTGGTAATAAGATAATAAAATAATGTATATTTGAAATGTGGTGTAAATTGTTGGAGAAATAAAACCAGCCAAGTGCGAGTCGGTACTGTTTATAACCTTTAGGAATGGAAAATCCTCAAAAAGTAATGTTAAAGGGCTCCCAGCCAGGTGAAGGTGCCTGTTTCAGGGATGGGAGAGCAGTCGCTCTTACAATGTATTATCATTGACCAAATTAGCCAAATCTGCATTTTTGAGAGAAAAAAAGAGTATTTATATTACATTTTGCCCTTCAGTTTTCCGGTTTAGATTGATACATAATATATATCGTAAGTATGTGTCATCTTTACGTACAACACATTTAGTATTTCTCACACGACCGTGTTTCATATTAATAAGGTTTCTGTATAAGTAACCAAATGGTTCGTCATGCAGTCTCGTTGATATTGTAACTGTTATTTGCATTAATTGAATCAATGAGATTGGACAGCAGGGGACGAGCCGCTTATCATTTTAGTGAACAGCTTCCGTTAGTGTTAAATCGCTCGCTTTAGTATATGCGTGTGAACAAGCGTGACATGATAATTCACAATAATATAAATATAGTTCTGTATTAATGATAATTGTGTTATCTCATATATTGTCAGTGGCTTCTAAATTGTGAATTATACCGAGTGTGATTCAGGTATTTTTTGATTTCTTGAATAATAACAATAACTCAAGTTTTGCTCATTTTTTTTTATACCACTTAAGTAGCAGACAAGCACACGGCCCACCTGATGGAAAGTGGTTACCGTGGCCTATGGACGTTAGTAACACCAGAGGAGTCACAGTCGCGCTGCCAAGCCTGTGAGTTCAGAGTTTCTGTGCCGTCAGTGTAGAAGACAAAGTCGGACAAGCCTTTAGTCATCCCACTGACAACACAAATTCTCCAGTGAGCTCTGGCTAACCTACTCACCGCTGGGAACACAACACGAAGTTATTATGGCTGCGGTATTCTGTAGGGCGGAGGTACTTCCCCAGTTGGACTAATTAAATTAATTCATAAAATCTTATTACTTTATCAAAACTAAAGTAATAAGATTTTATTTTTATGTTATAATTAATTATAGAAGTCAGGGATGAATATAATTCTACTGTTATAATCTTTTAAATAAACTATGGGCTATATCAATTTTCAATTTTACTATCTCCAGAATCATCAAATATCTAGTGAGACTTGAAGTTATACGATTTCGAATGATGATGTTATTCCTAATCAACCCTTGACTTTGTTCACGCCGTTCTACTCGTATTAAATATCACCCAATCTTGTCTAAACACAAATATATTTCTAAATTGTATCCCAATTTTAGAAGAGCAATTTCACTACATAAATGTTTATAGTGATAGTAATATTATATTTATCAAGATTTTTATAATTTGTGTACAATAAAATCTATTTTAACACAGTGAAGGAGCTCTGCGAGGTGTTATTCCCGTACGCGGCAGTGAATGAGGATGAATTGAACTTGGCTGAAGGTGACATCGTGACGGTGGTGTCTAAGGACGCGCCTGACCGCGGCTGGTGGCGCGGCGAGCTTCATGGCAAAGTCGGACTATTTCCTGACAACTTCGTTCGTCTGTTACCAGCAGGTGAGAAATTTTCCTAGAAGAGATATAAAAAGTTATCTTATGATTTTTTTCAGACTGCTAGTGCAAGAACGGCCTAATTCGAAAATAATTTGCCCTAGAAAAAAATTATCCTAACATTGATTTTTTACGCGACAACGGCGAAGCAAAAGGACAGTTTTATGATTTTGACCGGCTATGTATGTATGTAGGTTCATCTGTTCCCTCGTAGCTCCTGAACTACTTATTAGAACTGGACAAATGAGGTATCATTAGAAGCGTATTGGTCGTCCGCTGGTTATAGGCTATATGACGTATCACTGAATCTAATGTAGCGCTCTCTAGCGGTCATAGAGTACCGTGTTAAAAATAAACTTGAGATAAATATACCGTGTTTGGTATCATCTGAAAGGGCTTAATTAGCACATTACAAATATGTATAAATTATTATAGGTGTTGCTTGCCCCAAAATAATATAAATAAAAATTAAGTTTAAAACTAAAACCCGACTACTGAAAAACCACACTTTAAAATGTATTAAACAAGTAAATATCAACGATAGCCTTGGTCGTGTGCCACTTAGTCTTTTTTTTTTTTTACGTACGCAAAATCCCCACGGATACCTCCCCACCGGAGCCGGTGGGAGAGGTTATGCCGGACTCGAACCGACTAAAACGCACGCCGCCTGCGGGTCGCTTTGGTTGCCGAAGGTGAGGTTGACAGGCATATCCCTCGCACCCCGGCCGAAGTGCCACTTAGTCTAACAAAACATTGTAGGAAAAATACGACACGGCATACGACCACGGCTATCTTTGATATTTTCTTGTTTAATACTTTTTAAAGTGTGGTTTTTCAGTAGTCGGGTTTTAGTTTTATACGACCTATACATACATAAAATCACGCCTGTCTCCCATAGGGGTAGGCAGAGATCACGGATCTCCACTTGCTACGATCCTGACATACTACTCTCGCTTCATTCACTCTCATTACATTCTTCATGCATGCTCGTCGGTTTAGAGCACTCCTGACCTGCCCCTTTTCTAAAACTTCCCTGATTTGGTCCAGGTATGTGCACCTAGGTCTTCCCCTTCCGACGGTACCATCCACACTCGCCTCATACACCTGTTTCGTTAGTTACGACCTGTAATAGTACAAAATATGTATTGGTTCATTTTCGGATAGTTATAGGTCAAGTAGAGCTTTTGACAAAAACAAATGTTGGTTAGGTCGTTGTTACATACAGGTGTGGAAATTTAACTAAACTAATCCTACCTTCACAAGCCAATGAGAAAAAATCGTTCTGTATATTGTTCAGCACTAGTTGAAAGCCTGTTGCAGGTGTGAAAAAAAACTTTAATAAGTAAAGCTTACTATAAAGTGGATGAGTATCTTAAGGATGTTAATGCGTGGTCAACATAAGTCTCTTGCTTGCTCGCACAAAATAAATTGTAAACTAAAGCAAACTTAAAAAAGAAAAATAATCTAGTTCTAATATAGTTCGCTGAGTTTCTTGCTGGTATCTTCTCAGTAGAACTAATCTACCGAACCAGCAAAAGAATCATTTTCCAATGGTTTATTTTTACATTATTTAATATTTTTATATTATTTCTTGACATACCTAATTGAAAAATTTTGACGTTCATATGTGCTCTTTGTGTGCCTAAACTGAATAAATGAAATTGATTCTTTGATTCTTTGTAAAATCTACGATCCTTATGATTTAAGCATAAAACCCATGTAATGGTACATTTCATCTATACTAATATTATAAAGCTCCAGAGTTTGTTTGTTTGTTTGAACGCGCTAATCTCTGGAACTAATGGTCCGATTTGAATGATTCTTTCAGTGTTGGGTAGTCCATTTATCGAGGAAGGTTTTAGGCTATATATCATCACGCTACTGCTTAAGGGAGCGGAGCATTGATAATAAATGTTAACAAATCCGGCAATTTTTCATACATATTTTGAAGACTAAAACATACGGGCTCAAAGGGATATGAAGCTTCAAAATATACCCCGGGCGAAGCTGGGGTGGGTCAGCTAGTATACTATATGGGATTCGTGTCCTAGTAGTAAATAAAATGAAAAAAAAAAAAAAAAACACCATTCACGGAACTGGTTGAATGTCATCAATATCACAATCATAACAAATCACCTCCGTAATAGATCGTACCGAGGAAACAATTGCCTTAAGCCATCTTCCATTCACAATAACGCTGGATAGGTATATAGGCCGCGCCCTGGTGGATGACGTGGGTGACATTACGCAACCATATTTAACAAATGGCGGCGGGTATGAGGTTTTTGAGTTTTTGTGTTTGTTGTGTTTTTATTTCTACTTTATTTTATTTTTAGTTTTGTTTTTATTCTAAATTGAGTATAAATATGTAATGTGGGTTGTGTTTTGCAGTAAATGTATTTTCTTTCTTTTCTTTCTTCTTTCTGTATGTATAATGGGATTTCTATTCTTAGCCGTGATCATTGTATAACTACCTATCTGTAAATATTTTCTCATCCATTCTGAAAGCTCATGGACCATTTGATTGCGACAGATTAGTTACGGTCTGTACTCTTAATGACCTTTGCTCTAATATACATAGAAATGTATATTGCTAGTCTGTTTGTACAATGTGTTCGTAAATAATCTGTTACATCATCTCTATGAGTACTAAACACTGCGTTACATTTTCGTGATATTGTTTCAAGAACTATAATATACTTGCTATGAGATAATGTTGTTCAATTTTTATCTCAATTTGGAACACCCCATCTCTTCCCATGAGGTGGCGTATAAGGCGACTAAGGGATAGGGCTGTTTAACATCAGACAGGTATATACAGCCCAGACTCATCCTCAGATGAATGGCTTGAGTCAACAATAGTGCCCGTAAGACGCCAATAGGTTCACCCCCTATAACGTGGGACCGAATACAATGATTGGTGAAATCTGGGTGTTAATTCACCTCTGCCCAACCCTCTAGGGAATAAAACCGTGGTTATGTATGTATGTAGTAAACTAGTGGCGGAAAGTTCATACATCGTCAGTGTTCCTATGGTAGTTCTAAGGCGGCCACACATCAAAGCAGCATATGCTGAGCACACGGCAAATTGCCAAGACTGAGATTTATGTCAAGAAGCATTGGCTGCTTAAATGTAGATAAATTTGCTGTTCAGGTGCATTTGCTGCTTAGGTGTTTACCTACTCAGCAACACCATGTTGAAACTTTACACGCTTATTATAATTGAATTGTAATGAATGCTTAGAAATACAATCACACACTGAAATGCCGCGGCAATTGCATTTCACGTTATTTGACTCAAGAATGTCAAGGTTTTAAAAGTCAGTTATATTCTAATTTAATTAAATACCTAAGTACTAAAACCTGACTCGTGAGAAATGAACTAGAAAAAATATACATCTAAGTGTATTCAAATGTTAAACTTGCCTGTGACTGTGACATTGTATAAGACTTCGTACTTGACTCGTTGTCGTACTTTTAGTGAACGTTAGACTTCTAGGTGAGAGCCTCGGATGCGACCGAGGGCTACGCGAAGATGATGATAGTTCCGTGAAGTTTTTTTTTCGTGCGCAAAATCCCCACAGAGGTTATGTTGGACTCAAACCGACAAAAACGCACGCTGTCTGTGGGTCGTTTTTGGTTGCCAAAGGTGAGGTTAACATGCATATCCCTCGCACCCCTGCCGACCCAGGGCCATCTCTATCGATCTGGCCCTCTCCTCGGGTGTGGGGACCACAGAGTCCCCGACTCGTCCCCGGAAATGGGGAGGCGCGCGAGGCTGCTCCACCCGTCACCCCCAGGTCTGCGATCATGGCGGAGGTCATTCATCGACCTTGAGCGTGTGCGGCCCCGAGTCCTCGCTCGCGTCGCAGTGATGGTACTCGGACGTTGGCTAGTTACGTGTAGTATGCATAACGAAGTCCGTTATAATTTCACAGGGACTTGACGTTATTCTGTACACCTGTCAATAAAATCATTAATTTTTTTTCGTGTTATTTCGAGCGTTTCAGCAGCTTCTACAATGAGTTCGCTAGCGATATTAATCTATATTAATGCAATACCGACAGATAACTAATCATTATAGTAACGATAATTCGCAGTACGTGTGTGATACATTGTAATGAATATTACAAATTTGATAATTGACTGACTGCAATATTTTAACTCATGACTATCTGCTAGGAAGTTGGCTATAACCCAACTGATAAATTACTTAAAAGCAGAAAACCGCTATTAGGCGAATATTTTAGATACACAGAACAGGTCCAGTAGCTCTGTTGGTTCCTGAATGGAGTCGTAAAGGAAGTCGGTAGTTTAGTGGTCAAGGCGGAGTCGGTTTTACCATCAAAAGGTTCCGTGAGGTCATTACACTACTGATGTACCCACTCATAAACAGTTTAGCATAGCTAGAGAGGCTAGGGGCAACACTAACAATATTGGTTACTAATATTATTCTATGGGTTCTATGAAGTTAGTGAATTATGGGCCTTATTATTAGTTTCTTACAAGCAAGACGTTAAGGAATTATCATAATACTATCATCATTCCGTAAGTGTGGTAGTTTACCATGCTCCATATTTCGGTGAATTCGATTGGTAACTGATGATAGAATAAAATTACATCGGAGTTACAAGAAATAAAAGTATCAACATCTAAATTTTAAACATAGATGTTGATACTTATCATCTGCATCCCTCATTCATTTCTCATAATCTCATTTCATCCAAGTTTCTGAAACTGAGGACGTATCATCCGCGTTCCGAACGAGAAAGAGGGCTTTTTATCTTAACGGTAAGCTCTCAGATTTGACAAGTGAACCTGCTCTTGCATATAGATAAACTCTACGATTTCGTACCCTTTTCGTATGCTTTAGCAAGTCCTCTAATAGTATTTTCAGTTGACTAATCTAATACAGAAGTGACATAATGTACACACCTTGAATTTATTAACTGTACGGTATGTATTCTGACTGAACAATTATATGATCATACATAGTACAAACCTGTTTAAAACATTAATACCTAATATTCTGTTGCCATATTTCATTAAATAAAACTACTACTACATAAATAAAATTAATAGATTGGTCATTTGACTTTCTACTTCAGTTTTCAATTTCGTATACAATCTTTGATATTTACAAGGTTATGCTTACGCCAATAATACCGTATAATATATTCAAATAAGTATTGACAGTCGTCGGTGACGTAATCCTAGTGACTTGTGAAAATGAACTCTGTTATTAATATTATAATACACGCAATTTTGTTAAATTATGCATATCAAAACTAGTGTATGAGACATCGTAAATATGTCATTCTAGGTCACGCAATTGATTTGAAATATGCATTTTAATTTAGTCGAAGTTATATTATACAATACGATATGTATTACATTCTTGATAACAAGGTGAATTAAGTGTTATACCTCGGGACATATCTTGGACCTAAATAGCCAGACAAACGAGACCCCTTTTTTTTTATACGTGCGCAAAGTCCCCACGGATACCCCCCCACCGGAGCCGGTGGAAGAGGTTATGTCGGACTCGAACCGACCAAAAAGCACGCCGCCTGAGGGTCGTTTTTGGTTGCCGAAGGTGAGGTTGACAGGCATATCCCTCGCACCCCGGCCGACCCAGGGCCATCTCTCACGATCTGGCCCTCTCCTCGGGTGTCCTCCCCGTTTCCGGAGACGAGTTGGGGACTCTGTGGTCCCCAACTCGTCTCCGGAAACGGGGAGGCGAACCGGACGCGCCGCCGCCGCGGCCTGCTTCTGCCAGGGTGACTGGCGGCTCCACCAGTCATCCCCAGGTCGTTCATCGACCTCCGACGCCCGAGTTGCCTTCGTATGCGGGCAGCTTGGCTTGCGATCCTTCGTCGCTCCCGCTAACAAAAGAGACCCTAGCGCGCGCGGATTGTTTTGTTATAAACCATAGGTACTTGTTGAATTTGAGCTCATCCATCGCCGTAGCATCCTCAAAAGACACCAAATAAACGCGTACTGCGCGTATATAGAATTTTGAGTAAATTTTAGGTTCAAGATATATGCCCCGAGGTATACACGTACTTGAATGGCAAAAGTCAAGAAATTTCAATCAATCAATCAATGGGCCTCCCACAGTCTTTGGTCTACTGTTTCCACGATGACCAAGAAATTTGAAAATATATTTTTACTCAGTGCGTGTGTCTACTGTATAATTCTATAATAGGGCAATTTATTTTGAACTATTTAATTGACTGACACAAAAATTACCCCAAAGCACGCAATAGAGAAATGTGATAAATATAAAATAATGATAACTAAGGCATGTGTAGATTGTGTTATGCCGACTCGACCAGGCAAGTAGCAAGCATACTGTTATTTTTTATCGATGTTAAGTGATAGCTTGCTGCATTATTCATACAGTTGCTGATACTGTTGCAGGCTTCTCCTCTCTTTTCTCTTCTATTTTTGTTTACCTATTTTCTCCGTTATTGTTTTCTCTTTCGGCCTTCTCTGCTCTGCCCATTTCCTTCTGGGAAAAGAGCAATGTATGAGTAGCTCTGTTGTTTAAAACTATCATAGGACACGATAACAGCTTTCTATTGACTTGTCACACACTAGTTTGCTGCCTTAGTAATAGAAATAAATATTCATCGCAGCTATCTTAACGACTCACGTTGATCACATCATGATAATCAATGTGATTATCAGATACATATAGCATTATTGGAACATCCTGTAAAAATCAATAATAAAAGTATATTACCTTTAATAGCAAACAAACTGATAGAATTTGCAATACATGTTTTACATTAGTCATAAACCAACTTAGAGGCTTGCTTGTGCAGATAAGTACACTAAGCGTGACTCTGAGTACAAAGTAATTCCATTTCTATTCTTATTTATACAAGGTTAGTATCACCGTGGCCACATACTGATTGTTGCGCGTAAAAGATTGTTAATGCATAAAGGCATTAATTCTCGTCTTGTATTACGTACCTAATGGTTACATAAAAATCCATCATATAACTTAAAGTGATAAATAGTCACGTGACAGATCACCAGTATGAAGTTAAAACAATAACACTATTCATAGTTTGCGCGCGAACGCCGGACAAACAGCCTGTTGGTAAACACCGCCCACTCTACTTTAGTAGGTACTCAATGTTGCTATTGACATTTCTCATGAAGGTTGTAAGCTAAGTCGTGATTTTGCGTAACTTACCTCACCACGCTTGTCTCGACTCTCGAGTCTTTTTATAACTAGTTGCCTCACAATTCGCGTTGGTGTAACACAAATGTGGCTCGTTGCTCCATTCAATCCTCGATTTTCTAATTTTCTGACATGGTTTTCGAAAGTGAGTTAATCCTTGAAAATATTTTATTTTGGAATTTATTTTTTTGTTTATTCCTGTTGTGTTAAGGATAACAGTAACTAATAAAGTAAGACGTATAGATAACATATAATGACATCATGCATTAAAAAACTATTATCGCAGTGTTAAAAGTGTTCAATAAATATTGAAATCAAAGTTTTCTAAGAATGAAATTTATAAGTGAGGTGATGAATATTGAATATTTCGGTACACAGGAATCTTCAATCTGGTTACACAGTACACACAAGTATAGAATATAAAATATATATATTTATTTATTTATTTTATACTTCATGCACAAGTACATAGGCGGACTTAATGCCACAGGCATTCTCTACCAGTCAACCAAAGGTGGTGCAGAGAAAAACTCAGTAGGTGCATTATTGAGTATAATATTATAGAATTTACCGTATACAACACATACAATACAACTACAATCTTTTGTGTAGGTATGTACCATGATTATGATAAACGATTTCATCATATAACAATGGTTACTGGACGATTCGTTTGACATGTCAATCTTAGCCATTAAACTGGAAGACATATGTTTATACACGCTTTTTGTAACTATGAGGAAGAAACTACTCGTGGCTTTTCTTAGTCTTTCTTTAAAACATCCCCGATCTAATTTCTATTTATATAAAACTAATAAAATAAAGTTTACCTACTATGTATTTTAATCAAATAGCAACAGTTTGGTTTTTACATTACAAAATGTAACAATTTGGCAATTTTTAAACGCTTTTTCTCACTAAATATTATTTACCATTGCACACTTGGTTACCAAATGCATTGAACAACTTGCTTAGAAGCGGAATATTAACCCACTACTCCACGAACAATCGGGGGTAAACTTAGTAGTCACTATTATCATCATCCCAGCGTTAGCCTCGGTTGCACCCAAAACTCGAAAAAAAGCGGACTCCGAGGTTTCCCGAACGAAGCTCGGGGTCCGCTGTCCTACTGATAACATTGATTAAGCTTTACTTGACTTTTGCGGGAGCGAATACCGTATGACCCTAACCCCGAGAAGAACGCTTACGCAGGGACCTTATAACAGGTGAGGTTGCTTTGGACCCCTTTGGATCTTGATGGGGACCCATAATATATGCAGTCTCATATACGTAGCGTCGGTAGCTTGGTGGTTAAGGAGTCATTCTTACGATCGAGAAGTCCCGGGTTTGAATCCTGGCCATAACACTACCGACGTGAACCCACTCCTAACACAAGCTATTTAGCTTAGCTGGAGGGGTTAGAGGGGAGTTTGTAATTTTGGTTCTAAAATTCTTTTAAAAATAAAAGTTTAGTTTGCCTTTTTGATTACGCACATACATAACAATACGCTTTCAGTGTAGGTAGCAACAGCATTCCAATTGCTACGATCCTGGCATTTTCTTTGCGCTTCATCTAGTTCCATAATCATTTTCAAACACACGTGCTCACTCCATGGTCGAACAGACTTCAAACAGATTCCTACTTTAGGCGTAGGTAGTGAGTATTGTATAAGAAGTTCTATAAGTACATGTTGTGTTATTGAAAGAAGTTGTTATACAATTTATAACAAGTTATATCCCAGAAGGGCACGTATCTCATATAATTTAATAATATATAATATGTACTTACATCAGTGGCAATAATATTACAAATATGATATAATTATGATAACCCCTCTTTAACCCTATGTCGCTCTATGCAGTTACTACGGAGTACGGATAGCGCAGTTGAACTAGACACGACTTTTGTAAATCACACAATAACACTAAATAAATCGTGAAAAATAGTTTTATTCCAATGTGTAACATTCACGTTAACTTTCGACAATATCACGTAGACACGATATTTAACTTCTGGCCTATATTCAAAAAATATATATTTTCATTTTTAGTTACACCAGATGTTGAAGAAAAGAAACCCGATCGACCACCGTCTAAAACCAACTCTATTTACCCCATCTTGAATAAGTATTCGGAAAAAACTGCTTCAGTTAAAGAACTCACCACGTCTAAAATAAGGTATGTGTTGTTATATTGTGTACTTATACGTTAAGCGTTCAGCAACTTATGCAATATTGTTGATGCGCAATTTATAGATAGCTACGTGGTGGTAAACAATTTTTGTGCATCTCTAATGTCAACATTAGTTATTAAATCTCTAGTTGTGACAGTTATAGTGAGGACACAGAGCAGTCAGGTTTTATGAAAATTTGTAAGCATTAATAAATACCCTTTCGCGGTTGACTGTCATTAGGGTCTGGAGTCTTCTTTGAACACAAAATTCGTGTTGTGTTTTCTTAGGTATTATTAAAATTAGTGAATAAAAATTGTCGAAGTTCTTGAATATTTACAGAGATCTAAACATTTTTTAATGAATTAAGCCCCTCATGTTTACCACTTTATCGTTTTTAATTTCAGCCTGCACAAAGAAAGTATATCAAATAAGGAAACAAACACACAAAGTACAGTCACGCACACAAACAAGAATGAATCTGAGAAATTAATACACAATGAGACTGTCAACGATGGAACTTTGGAGCAAGTGAGTATTTTTCTTTAAGCAGATAATAGACCAGCATTCAACACGTATATTACGTTCATATAAAATGAACATAAATCGAGGATGCTACTGAGTGTCCAGGTAGAACTTCTCTAATAAAGAAAATACATGTCACCATTTCGTTACAATATTTTAAGGCCATCGGCGTTCGGTTTGTCGGCTGGGACCGACTTAAACCGTACACCGTCTTGGGTCTCAATTACCGGGGCGTAAAGTACCTAATAAGATATTACCCTCGCACCTCGGCTGACCTTGGACCATGATAATAATAGATATAACCTTACTGTGTTGTCAATAATAAAGCTTTACTGACACTTGCAGATAAAGAAACCCCCGGTGCCATTGAAGAAAAGTCCCACTCCTACTTCAGGTGTTGGCAGCCTGTTCAGTGGGCTCAAACACAAAATGCTATCTTCTAATGACAAGTGAGTAATGTGTTAATCATTAAAAAAATGTGCATCTGTGGCATTGATTAAGAAAAAGCGAATTCAACAAGACTTCACGATATTATGCACTCATTCTGCGTAAATAGTAACACTAACAATTCAACATGATACACACCCCACGACAATGGCTGCTGAAAAGCAACTGAAACGTCGTGCTAGTGTACTGTAAATAATAAAATAACACCATATAAATTTCGATAGAGTTCTTTAGATGCCGTGTTGGTTCCCGGTGAAGTACAATATACTCACCCCATATCTCCTTGTGGATATCGTAGAAGGCGAATAAGTCTGTTCTCCATCCGACACTAAACATGGCAAAGTGCCCGCTTGACGGCAATACGCTCGCCACCGTGATCGAAAATCATAACTGGCGAAATGTAGGTGTTAATACACCTCTGCCTATTCCTTTTGAGATTTACAGGCGTGAATATAGTGCATATAGAATCAGTTACAAATAGTATAGTTTGAATTTCAGAGAGAAATCGTTATCAACCACGGTGTCGAGTAGTGGCAGCAGCAGCAGCGGCGAGTGGGACCGACCCGACGGCGGCGCGCCCAGCAAGCCCGCCGCTGCGCCCGCCCCGCCCGCGACGCCCGCCGGCAACACCAACACCTTCGACCACATTGAGCGGCACTCTATGCTCAACGACCCTAGAGCCGGCAGGTGAGACGAATTAACGATATTTCTTTTTTGAAGTTATGTTAACTTGTAAGAATACTCAGTATGTGACTCCAGCGCCCTCTTTAGACATATGAATTCACCATACCGTTCATAATATCAATGGTCATAAAACCGAAAGACAATGACCAAAGTTCGAAATCCCGAATGTTCTCGTGACCGAAAGTTCAATATCTCGAAGATCTTTCTTCAATATTTCGTACATTCGAGATTTTGAACTTCGAGATTATGATACATATCCGTATAGGAAATTTCCGGCTATCCAGGTAGCCACGTTGGTCAATGTATCTTTTTTTTTTACGTGCGCAAAATCCCCACGGATACCTCCCCACCAGAGCCGGTGGGAGAGGTAATGTCGGACTCAAACCGACTAAAACGCACGCCGCCGGTGGGTCGTTTTGGTTGCCGAAGGTGAGGTTGACAGGCATATCCCTCGCACCCCGGCCGACCCAGGGCCATTTCTCACGATCTGGCCCTCTCCTCGGGTGTGTGGGGACTACAGAGTCCCCAACTCGTTCCCGGAAAACGGGGACTGGCGCGCCGCCCCCGCGGCCTGCTTCTGCCAGGGTGACAGGCGGCTCCACCTGTCACCCCCAGGCCGGCGCTCATGGGGGCGGAGGTCGTTCATTGACCTCCGACGCCCGAGTTGCCTTCGTACGCGGGCAGCTTGGCTTGCGATCCTTCGTCGCTCCCGCTGCCGCTCCCGCCCCGCCTCCTCCTTCACGAGCATTACTTGCTCGCAGAAGGAGGGTCAATGTATCCTCCCTAAAAAGTACTGGTTGCG
This sequence comes from Eilema griseolum, assembly GCA_963662185.1. Taxonomy (NCBI): domain Eukaryota; kingdom Metazoa; phylum Arthropoda; class Insecta; order Lepidoptera; family Erebidae; genus Eilema; species Eilema griseolum. The sequence goes on along the minus strand of OY759238.1, from coordinate 10,761,304 downwards.
GATTAAAGTCCCGTCCTATATATGAAATCTTTCCAGTTTAACGTTATTTAATATATTACTACCGATTCTTTAATACAATTCTAGATATAGGGACAGTACACCTTTTTGTTGTCATAGAAAAAGTTGGAAGTTAGTTGGTGACAGTGGCAAACTAAATATTTTGTTCTATACAGCCAGTAATAAAGGAGTACTATTTAATTTGAATGTCAAAGCTAAACTAGTAACTCGTTTCAGAGTAAAGGCACCACGACGTCGGCCCCCTAGTCAGGCGTTCCGCGAAGACACGCCTGTACAAATAGGACTAAGCAATGGCCATGAAGGTAAGCGTAAATACAATCTCACTTATGACTTCGTAATTAGAAGAACATAAGGTAGAACAAAATATTAACTAAAAAACAAAAGACTCTGTGGCGTGGCGATAGTGAACGCGACCGATATGCAAGAGACGCGGGTTCGATCCTGCCTCAGTGCAAATATTTGTTTGCATTGGTCTGATCGTGCCTCGGAGAGCACATTAAGCCGTCGGACACTCGGACCTCGTTGCCATACGAACATCTTAGCCGTCGTTACGGACAGTTGGAGCTCTAAAAAGTTCAACAACTGGTCTACCTGTAAGACTTCGATATCGCCTTTGACTTGTGAAGGTCAGATGACAGTCGCTTCACGGAAAATAGCTCGAAGTTCAGCCAAATCCACAGTTAAGACTGGTAAAGCGGACCCCGGACTCGCGAGGTTAAACCTTCGTATGGCACTGGGATTAACGTTAAGCTGAAGATGAAGAGTAGTACAAAATACTGTTCCTCAGTACACTCAAATCCTAATCAATCAGCTCTATAACTGATTTAAATTCCGATTAGGATCCCGATTCTGCTAAATGTCAACCTTTGTTATTCCACAGACACTGCTAAATAATTGCCATTTAATTTTAGACATTAGTTATGCTATTATAGTCGTAAAATTAAACGGTATCTTGTAGTATGAATGAAAAAATGTGATGAACTCTTATTAATTTAATTTTTGAACTCTGTCTACGCTAAAGTTACTGGTGACTGTGTACGCATTTTTATTTTTATTTTATTTTATTTCATTTGTGGAGCTTACAGCTACATTCACATATACACAACATTTAGGTTAGTACACGCCAATTACAAGCTTCCACAATTATATCAACCAGTTATATAAAACAAAATTGTTAACAGCCGAGAGCAATAAGACAGGAATAAGATTGAGTCAATAGAAATATCAACATCTATAAACTTTCAACAAAACACTTCGTTAGACAAGATCTGGCAGAATGTTTACCGGTATTAAAGAGATCCAGGTTACTGTCAACATTCAATTGGTTAAATTCACTAATAATTCTAGGCAGAAAGCTATTCACTCTAAAATTGGTGCATGCCAAAATTACAAATAAAAGTGTCGTTGTAAGACAAAATAAACCATAATAATACCACTTAAATCACGCGACAGTGTGAACAAGAAGCTTATTACCATTTCTCTAGATTCTTGTAATCTATATACTTACTCACACAAAGCATCACCGTGACCTCCTTTCCTAAAACGTAATTTCCATATCCTATTGACAGGCCTTAACTGACTCACGCTTCAACGCATACTCATTACATACTTTCACTTCAGCCGAAAAGCCGCCAGAGAAGGCAGAGCGGACGGAACGGCCGCCGGAGCGCACAGAACGAGCAGAAGAGATCAAACCGCGCACTCGCGAGTGGGAGAAACACAAGGCGCCTTGGATCAATGAGTTGAAACTGAACCAAGCGAAGAAGACGAGCATTATATCGGATGGCAAGTCGCGCTCCTCGTCCGTGACGTCAGAGGCTGGGATTGCGAGCAAAGCTGGCGGTGGTAGTACTGACAGGTACGTCTTCGTTCATATTTGGGTCTTTTCCTGTAGTGAAAATAAATTATTTAATTGAGTATATTAAATTTAGAACGGTAAAAGAGCGGTAAAAGTTGCGCTGGTTCTTATTTTATTGTTTTTATTTATTTTTAATCATCCACCGAACCTATAGTAGTAAATTATTTGACTATTACATATTATGACGTCACAATAATTTATATCATACACGCTTCTTCACGTTGAGTAAAGAGTAACTAATTTGACTGGTCCGTCAAATACCCATTTGAATGGTTAGTGGAACTTTCAGCCTAGTTTTTGTGAACTAATTGATTGTTTATTGTGTAGTGAGATCTTTTGAAACTTTACTTCAGTCTGGTTTTAGTTTTATGGTGTAATTAAATCATACAATTAATTAAATTATATGTATGTACCTATATATATTGCAGTATTAATTAAAAATAGGTGTAAATGTGAATAGCTATTACTTATGTTTTATATTTTCGTCCTTTTATAACAATGTAATCAACTAACTTCCTTGCCGAATTAGATAATAATTATTTTGAATTCAACCAAGGTTTATTACGGAAGTCTAGATATAATGTGTTAAGGTTCTTCAAAATAATTAAATTTCCTTTGCCTTCACGTGTTAAGGATATTATTTCGAACTCTGTTGATGAGACTGATAAGTAAATACTAGTGTTATTCCCTCAATAATTATTATTAGAATAAAGTATTAAGTATTGAACTTTCTGGTTTCAGAATATTAGATTGCGGTCTCGAAGAAAAGAGATCAACACATTCTATGGAAATGTCTAAAAGTACGTCGTCGATCAGCAATCGAATGTCTATACTGGACAGTTTTGAAGAGGTAACATTACTATCGATTGATTGAAATAGTTTTACGCCATTAGCTAATTTAAATATACATTCTTACAAATTAGATTATTACGAAAATTTATAATATAGTATGTAGTATGCTGGTATGTATAAAATCTTTAGTGAGTATGAGAAGTTTCCGAGGTTTCCGGCAGAGTAGAATTTGAACCATCCAATCTCTTCCCATGTGGTGTCGTACTAGGCGACTAAGGGATAGAGCTGTTTAACATCAGACAGATATATACAGTTCAGACTCTGCCTCAGATACATGGCTTAAGTCAACAATAGTGCCCAGAAAACGGCAATAGGCTCACTCCCTATTACGTGGGACCGAATACAATTATTGGTGAAATATGGATGTTACTACATTTTTTAACGTGATTATATGTATATATGAGAGTTCTCGTAAGGTTAATTTTTACTTGAAAAATTACAGACGAAAATCCGTCACTCCCTGGATTCTAAGAAAGATGCGACGCCAGCTCCGCGAGAGTCGGAACCCGCCAAGCCAGTGCAGTCACCCACAGCCGCAGGTTTGTCATTTATAGTGTACTTCTATTAGAAGTTTTATTCCTATTTTTGAATGAAATATCTAAGTACCTTGTTGTGTTAATTGTACCTGTATATGTTATTGATACCAATGGACCCGGGCAGGTATTGTTTTGTCACAGTATCATTATTCTAATAAATAAGAAACTACACATCATGTCAAGGTCTAAAGTGAGTACAGCACAGTATATAATATTTAATTTTTTTTATACCACTTAGGTGGCAGACAAGCAAACGACCCACCTGATGGGAAGTGGTTACCGTAGTTTATGGACGTGTGCAACACCAAGGACGTTATACTCGCTGCCGACTAAACATCCACTGTCAAAGTTAAACCAACGGACTCGGTCAAATACCTTATAACTACGTGGGCCATTAATATTCTTTAAATATAAGATTCGACAATCCTATAACAATTCATAGAAATATTTTAAACTGTATATAATTAAGAACCATTTTTTTTTAAATACACCAGACATAGTTTTATGTTTAAAACTACCCTTTGTAATCTTATTTTACAGGTCGGACAATACTGTCGATGACAGAGGAAATCAAGAAACCTCAGGCCCCGCCACCCCCGGTATCCCCACTAGCCACAACCACACCGGCAGCGTCTGGCGCTCCCGCACCGGCCGCATTCGGTGCAACCGTACCTTCCGCATTCAGCGCGACCGTACCAGCCGCATTTAACGCAACCGTACCAACGACATTTAACGCGACTATACCGACGACATTTAACTCAACCGTACCTGCCGCATTGAGTGCGACCGTACCGACTGCATTTAGTGAAACCATACCGGTCACATTGAGTACAACAAATGTATCGGCCACTTTTAACGCAACCACCGACAAATCACCAAACGCTAAAGTAGAGAAACCGATCACAGCACCTGAAAAACCAGTCGAAACGAACTCAGTTAGAATGTCAAGCAGTGTCTTCGAGAAGACGAGCACTATTGAAAGAATAGAAAAATCTTTTGAGAAACAGCATTTATCGAATTCTGTAGACAAACCCAGTTCTGGTACTTTGGAAAGGCGATTGCATACGGTCAAATCTGAGAAAATGGAGAATAATGACGCGTTGATAGCACAGCTCAATAATAGGGTGAGTATCGTTTTTGTAAAGATAAAAATATTAATTTTGTTCTGTAATCAGAATTATGTGTTCTAATTAGTAATTGTGTATATGTCACAGTGGACCGGTAAATAACCTTTTTGCACAGCGTAGCCAATTTATTGAATGACACTATTGAACTAGGGCATGTAAAAGATTTAACAAGCGCACACTGATACAGGTTGGGTAGGGTTGTGACAATGCATGGAAAAGTAGGAGCCTCGCTATCGTCACCGCTCGCTACATCATCAGAAAGAGATAGACAGTTACCTCATCAGTTAGATATTCAACCGATTTAGCTCTACTGTTCAACATTGAGAAACAGATGTACACATATACATACATACTTAAATATAATCACACCTTTATCCCCGGAGGGTTAGGCAGAGGTGAATTAACACCCACATTTCACCAAGAATTGTATTCGGTCCCACGTAATAGGGGTGGGGGGGACGTAATAGGTCCTATTATTGACTCGAGCCATACATCTGAGGCTGAGTCTGGGCTGTATAAATCTGTTTGGTGTTAAACAGCCCTGAGTAGCCTTGTACGACACCGCATGGGAAGAGATGGGGTGACCCAAATTCATCTCTGCCGAGAACCACACGGCTTGTATAGCAGATGTATAACAGTCTATATATAATGTGTAACAGTTTTTTGTCTATGTTTATCTGTAGAAGATTGTATGTCCATTTCTATTCCAGATATCAAACCTGGAAAAACTGATAGAAGTACAAAACTCAGTGTTCAACGCTACCATCGAGGACTTGAACGCCAAGCTGAAGCAGGAGGCGGACAAGCGGCAGGCGCTGCAGGCCGAGGTGGACAAGCTGGCGCAGTGCGTCACGCAGGTGTAGCGGCCCGCCGCCCGCCCCTGCGCGGGCCGGGGCCGGCAGTACTCCAGCTATGTGCACTTCTAGGTGCCCGCTGGGGCACGTAGCGCCGTGCTGCCGTGGACGGAGTGACGAACCCATAGCGAATTATACGTAGTCATACTAATATGTGATTCATACGAATTGTTGCTACATTCTAAGGTACGGTGAGCCTGGTGCTCGTGAGAACATTTGCTTAGAAACGTAGAATTCACGGCACGTCAGCTATTTTAAACTTTGAAATTATATAGATTGACATGTAAAGCGATGAGTACTTTATTATGCAAAATTATTCAACTACTAATTAAAACGAAGGTATTTTTTTATAGCTGGTATGTTTTAATTGGTAAAAGCACTGAGATTTGCTTCAATATCCGCTCGAAAATGTAGAAAACGTAGAGCGTTACTCGCTAAACTCGCTTTATTGCGCTAGTGCTATTAGGTGTACTGTGAGGACGATGTCCAGAATGTATAATTAAAATTGTCAAAGACAGCAATATTCGTGATAGCAATAAACTCTAAATGCTGCTATTAGATTTATATTCTAGCACCCAAGTGGTATAAGAATAATGAAACTTTCTTTTTGATCGTTAAGAAATAGTCAATGGTAGTGAAGACATAAAGTGAATATCGAACATTTACGGCCTGTTTTGTGAGCAGCTTTATCGTCATATAACCCCTATTTTATAGTCAGAGTTTATATACTTTTACAATTCGTAATCCAATGCCCGGCGTTGAGGTTGGCACGTCAGCAAGAGTGAGATTGAGAGGGCTGATATTGGCTTGTTTAGGTTTTTGGGGGGTTCTCTCTATCGTACATTGGACATTTTTCCCATCGGATACACCAGTTGCCGGGGGTGAGGTAGGTAGCCTTTGGGATATTCATCGCGCACCCCGACTGTACATTGGACTGACAATTTATTGCCTTGAAGCCTCATATCCACCAGCAAAACTAGACGCTCAGCACGTGTTGCTCAACATGTTTGGCGCAACACGCGTGATGTACACAGCTGACGCGCAACAAGACTCGCGGCATGTCTATTCGACGATTGATCAGGCGTGGACAGACAACCGCCTTATTACGCGTCTTTGCTGCGCAACGTTGTGCAACAGCACACGTGAACAAAAAGGAGATAGGACAATTGAGCAGTCCGACTGGGGAAGTACCTCCGCCCTACAGAATACCGCGGCCATAATAATTTCGTGTTCCCAGCGGTGAGTAGGATTGCCAGAGCTCACTGGAAAGCTTGTGCTGTCAGTGGGAAGACTAAAGGCTTGTCCTGCTTTGTCTTCTACATTGACGGCACAGAAACTCTGTGCTTACACCGACTCCTCTGGTGTTATACACGTCCATAGGCCACGGTAACCACTTTCCATCAGGTGGGCCGTGTGCTTGTTTGCCAACTAAGTAACATAAAACATAAACTCACGCCTATATTCCTGAAGGGGTGGCCAGAGGTGCTAGCACCCACATTTCGCCAGTTTATGTTTAGGTCCCAATGTAATAGGTGGCGAGCCTATTGCCATTAACCGGGCACTTATAAACCTGAGATAAATACACACATATCTTCGAAAAGAATCGAAAAGTCATTGATGTGTGCCATGGTAAAACCTGGGATCGAACCCGAGACCTCGTCTCAGCAGTCCATTACCCATACCATTAGGCTACCGCGGTTTTCTAAGTAGCCAACTAATTAGTATAAAAAAACAATGTTTGCCAGTTGATACTAGGCTTTATACCAAACTGTCGGTCGGATGTGTGATAGAGAAAACGCTGTATAAAATCTAATAGAGGCGATCTTAGTCGGTGCCAACCCGAACGCTGTGTACTGTGCATAATTTGGGCCTTTGTGCCTGGGCGCTTTGTGATCGTGGTACTTATGTGTATATTTAGTTTCGTTTCTTTCTATTTTTTGTAACGATCACTATAAATACTAGTGTTCTAAGAATTTATTGTCATATGATGTAAATCTAATATAAATGGTAACTACTTGTACCTTAATTATTTAAAACCTGTTTTATTAATACTATTCAGTTCTTATATAATAAATCTGTTGTTTCTTTTTGGCTATCTTAGTAGTATTGAATCGTGGGGTAAAGACATAGAGCAGATATATTGTGACAGATATTCTTAAGCAGAAGCGTGCCAAGAGGTTTTCCTAGTGTATAAAGAAGCATATGGCCTCCTTGGTCAAGAACATACATATGATACAGACAAGCCCTAACGTGTACATTTTGCGTGTTGTGTACATTTTACGTTTTGTACATTTTGCGTGTGGTATTCTGCTCCGAAGGGCTATGCCTTACTTGGCGGCAATGCCCGAATCGCCTATATATTAGCAATAACCGACCCATAAGATCGGAAGCCCTGTAGCAGACTGCTCGCTGATTAATTGTCTGTTTAATTCAATGTGGCAACTTTACGTTTACCATCCAAGTTTTATTCCAAGTTTAAACTTGGATGGCCGTGTAGAAAAAATATGTTTTTTTACTAACTTATCCTTTTTCAATTCACCGTAAATAAATGTCCTATTGATCGTCGTGGGTCACTGTTGTATTTTTTTTAAATTGATAATAGACTCGCGTTTTGCCCACTATCTCTCTGTTGCCAAGTGATGAAGTTGCAGATGGTGTTATTTTGTAGATATACTGTCCACACTTGAGATTACTTCTCTGTGTTTAACCCCACGATTAATATCAAGCTTAATTTAGTTGCTATCATTTTGATGTTTTTTTTGTTATTGTAATTGTTACAAATGTGTAATCCCCCTAAGTGCTTTTGATAGACGGATGTTAGTAGTAGGTGCGTCGTGTACGTTAACAAAATTGTGCCATTTTATTTAAATGACGCACAGCATAGTCAAGCTAATATTTTATACATAACCCTAAAGCCTTTTGTGATGAAAGAAGATAAAGACAGCTTACATTTTGTGATTAAACATTCCACTTTTACATCCATAGCTGTAGCATAGTATATGTCATCCAATATAGTTTTGGGTGGATAGTATTAACCAAAGCTTAATTTGGAACACAATCAATATAGTGGAAATATGTACGTATTATATTTTATCGAGATCAATATTTTTATCTAACAGTTAATATATTTTTGTACTTGTACAGAGATCGCTTACTCTTTGTTTAGCCACCGAATGTACCTTTTTGTAAAACATATCTCGACATTTTATTCGGAATTACATAATTTTGGATAGTTGTTGTAAATTTTTGACGGTATATTCGTATTGGATCATGATTTGAAAACATTGAAACCAGGTTGTGTTTTGTCATACATTGTATAACCCCAATTTGACAAAAATTAAGTGAAATATATTTGATAACAGTAACTGATATAGTTGTTTATTAGTGAGTAAATGCTTAGTATTATCCTAAAGGTTGTATATATAGGTTACTATGTGATAGATATTGCCTAACTAACGGTACTTTGCAAACTAACATGTAATAAGTTCCAATGGCTTTAATCATGCACAAATTTTGTCACACAAACATTTTGCAGATGTTTTATTATATACAGCATATGCTAATTAAGACTTCGATGTTCTGTTAGTGTCATACTAATTTAAAATAAAACTAGTAGCCGGTTTTTGAATTGAGAAATTTAAGTTGAGTCATGTCATTGTGCCTACTTATGCAGTTTATTACTGCAGACTGACCGCGACCATTGAACCGAGCCCTAGGTGCGCGTGGCTAGGTAGGGGTAAAGAAATAGCTTGAGTAGAGAGCGAACGAGATACCGCCGCCGTGAGCGTTGGCGGCGAACTGACCAAATCTGACAGTCGATTGGTGAATACTCCCGCTTCGCTGCGCACATATCCAAGGCGCATATACACTGACCAGCGGTTATGACCGATCTATACGCAATGTCTGTAAGTAGACGTTAATGAGACTTAACTTTAGTTTCTCAGTTCGGAAACAGGTAATAATGTATGTAACAGTGGTCAACAAACTGCGTCTACATCAATTGCAACCAAATATACAAATACCAAATTAAGTAAGAGCTGAGAAAATTGTTAGATCCTCGTAATTGAGAGGTTAGTGCTCTTCGGAATCCCACCGGTATTACTACTGAAATATATTAGGAACCCAGAATGGTTATAAGCAATGTTCGCATGTATGTTCCGTGTGGCGACTTTTTCGCTACAAATAAATACTCAAGAGAAATAAGAAATGCCTCTATTTTTCAAATTTATTTCTACCTTTGGAAATAGCGAAGAATGATATATTCACGGCATTTAGGACGATGTTATCACAAGCTAGTTTCAACAGTAGAAGCAGGAATTTTAAAGAAGTTGCCACCCGTACCCCACCCACGTGTCTTTTTTTATTAAATTCTACATTTATTACGCTAAGAAATACTTATTTAATAAGAGGCAGCTATTTACTCACTGTAGAATGATGTTGTTTTTGAATGAGGGTAGAAAAGGATAGATTGACTGTCTCGTTTTTTTGCACTAATTTTTTTTCATGCGATGTCCTTCATAATTAGGTGAGTGTTTATCTTTAGAAGTCCAAACTTAAAGATGGATAAATGGCTTGATCGTATTCCGTTAGCCTCTCTCTCTCTCTCTCTCTCACTCACTCTCTCTCTCTCTCTCTCCTCTCACTCACTCTCTCTCTCACTCACTCACTCACTCACTCACGCTCACTCTGTATCAATTTTACACACAGTTTTTTATAGTTACACAAATATTTTTTTGAATGGGTAAAAATATCAAAATCACAAACAAAAAAATCGTTGAATCAATTTAATTCTTGGAACCCTCGTGTCTAATTAACTTGTATATTGATAATATATATGAATATATTTTTAAATATACCTACAAGTCTAATGGTATGAATATAAAAAACTTTTTAAACTTTCTTTAAAGTGATATTTCTATAATACTCCTTCAGCTATGAAGGAGCTGAGCTTCAGAAATAAGTAGAGAACAAAAGAAAAGGAACATATAACCTATTTAGGTTATTCACTGGCCATTCGCTAAACATGTTCGTTGACCACTGGTATAACCAAATAAAATGAAAATACAATTAAGTTACACATTTGCAGTATTTAACGTACAATTAACAAAATGAAAGCTTATTTTCAGTACAAGATAACTAATTTTACGTTATTTTTCTCAATTGCAGCGATACGTTGATGCAGCTAAACTAGTATAAGTCGTTAAACAGTCGATTGTGGACACATAGTCAAGAACCAGGGCGTATATGAAATGTGAGACCCGTGTCGTATCACTTTAAGGGTTGTACCTGAGATAAATATAGACTGCAAATGTATATTACGTAATTATCGATCAGTAATCGATACAAATGCATAAGATTGAGTTGCTCTAGAATTAAACATATTATTTTTTGAAAATAACAAAAGAAATTGAACCGTTTCGCACTCACGCAAAACATTAAGGTACTTCAGTTCATATTTGAGAGTTGTAGCCTCTGCTTGGCGGCGAAGATTTGTCACTTTAGTCTCTTCGACCAATGAAATAGTGTCACCTAAAAGAGTAATTTAATTGGCTTAAGAGACTAAAGACGGAATCGTGGTACGTGATCGGGCATTCAATAGAATAGAGGAAGATGTACTTATTCATAAAAATTAAAGGACTATGAAGAGATCGTGTCATGCAATGTGTAGGCATCTGGAGTTGAAAGGCTCATAAAACTCACCAAGCTGCTTTTTTAAAATTTGACAAGCTATCAAGCTTATAGATATTGCATTTAACTCTTTGTGTAAATAAATATAAATAAATTAACTACTAGGTACTTTAATATTGTAAATACAAGCTTGGTGAAAAGTACATGAAATAATTATGAAGGTTTATATGATAAACCATAGGTAACATTGTATGATATAGGACAATTTTTGATGTAATTTTTTAGTACTTAATTTATTTGTATGTATGCTGTACTTCCGACGATGCATTCCTACGATTTAAACAATTTAAAATATTCATATTATTAATGAAATTAAATAATAAACTATGTTCATGGATATACCAATTTCTTTGTTTGACTTTAGACCTTACACCATACTCATATATTTGTTATGTTAAGTAATTTGATTACACCCCGCGGTGTCCTCGCCTGATGGTCAGCTAAGTTGAAGTGTTAAAAATAAAAAGAAAGGTACATGCTAAAAATGTGGTTATCAAGTGGCCATAGGTAGGTATATATATCAAGGGTAACACATTGCGATAATAATATCCTTCTTACTTAACTTTACAAACATTCTTATTAAAATATTGTTTTTTACTTTGTTCCAATTAAATGATATACTTAATTATTATATGTCATGAGAAATAAAACTCCATTTTTTATTTATTACAATATTGCTACATTGTATCAGAAGCATAATTTGTAATAGCAGGTTTTGTGAAAATGAGACAACCTTGTGCTAACAAAACTTTAATATTATAAAAATATTGTAGAAAATTATAATCTCATTATAAAAACAGAAAATTAAACGTAAATTGTTACAATAACTTATATAAACATGAATTTCCTAACTGTTATGTATATATTATTTTCATATTTATTTTATAATAACTAACTATATAAAATGGTTATTGTTTTCCAAACCAAAATGAAATTATTAGGTTTAGAAGTACGTCGTCGAAGTACGTACGTAAGAACAAAGTCTCAAAATAATATATATAATATATATTTGACGACAATTTACACAACGCTATCTAGACCCATGGTAAGCATAGCTTAACTAGCTTGTGTTTTGGGATCTAGAATGCGGATAAACATACTTAGATACTTTTTTTTTGACCATGAAAATGACCTTATTACCATGGAATTAAGAGTAAATCAAACTGTTTTATTGTTTTAAATTGTATTATCGTCCGTACTAAAAGTGTGTACTAAATATCAGAATATTCAGTCAACAGGAAAAGGGGGGGAAACCAAGGTGTTAAGTTCATTTTGAGTACTTTATTCGTCTATAGCGATCAGATACTAACTGTATAGTAATCTCTAAAAAATACCAAAATGTTGAGATCATAACGGCATAATAAAAATTAAAATGTACAGTTGTACACATGGCAGGTAATTTTTACCTTATGCATTGGCCGTAGGGGCCAATAATATTCTAATGAATCGTCTATGGTGCGACTATCAAACAAAATGTAAAAAATGGAAATCGTATTCACACTCGTGTGCTTTACTTGCCATACATTGCGATGTTTTAGATAAGTGCAGTAGGCTGCAGTGGAAAATTTGAAACTAAACTTGTATGAAGTGACGCCACACGCTATCTAGTAGAAAAGGAATACACAACTCTGTGCATGGACTTCTGCAACCCACTGTACTTAAATATCTTGACGTGTTCAGAGAATATATGCACATAACCATACTGTTGTATTCCTATACGTTTATTATAAAATAAACCAAATTACTAGTATCAGTAACAAAATCTATTATACTACACTTTATAAGTCGTCACCCAAGTCGATTTTGTATTACTTAGAAAAACATTAAAATAATACTTAAAACGAAGATTTTTTTGTCATAATTATAATAAAAAAATAAACTAATCTATATGGATATATAAAATAAAGTCGTGTTAGTTACACTCTTTATAACTGAAGGGTTATTGTGCTGTCAGTGGAAAGACCAAAAGCTTGTCCTGTTTTGTCTTTTACACTGACGGCACATAAACTCTTAATGCTTACAGGGTTGGCAGTACGATTGTGACTCTTGGTTTTGCACGCGTCCATAGGCCACGGTGACCATCTTCCATCAGATGGACAGTAGCGATTATACTTAAAATTGGTTGGGATGTAGCTTAGAACCAGGAGACGGACATAGGACAACTTTTCATCCCGTTCGACCGCGTCCCGGCGTGACGTGACATAAAACCTCATAGAGAATACAAGTCACTATAAAACGTGTTACTACAAAAAACGCATCTGACATGGAATAACAAAACGCAAATGACGCTAGACGTATAGTATGGTGGAGAATTTGATAATTATTTTGTCAGAAATTAATAATAATAATCTAAACACACGCGGGCGAAGCCGCGGGCAACAGCTAGTAGGATATAGATGTTACTGATTCTGAAAAAATACTTTCCGCTTTGTACGTTTTATGAAATTAATGACAACCTTTGTGTTCACTGTACACATATTAATAGATATATCCTATATATCTGTATATATAACTAGGTACACTTATACGTTACGTAAAACATAATGCAAATATTCTTTAACATTATTTTCGTGAGCACTCATGAAAATGGTCATAAGTCGCTATTTAATATAAATCTGTTGCCTTCCGAGTGTTTGCCGGTGTACTTATAGCTGCATTTCCCGTAGGCACCTGTAATAGAGAGAAAATCATTACGCTCAAGCTGTGGAATGAACTCCCTGCTGCGGGTTGCCCAAGCGTCTACAATCAATATTGGGTTCTCAAGAGAGGGGTCATGGGGTTTCTTCAGGGTCGGCAGCACGAGAGTAACGGCCCTGTTGTTGCACACGTCCATAGGCCTCGGTAACCGCTTTCCATCAGGTGAGTCGTGTGCTTAACTGCCACCAAAGTGGTACAATAAATAAAAATAAAATCACAGGGATTTTTATACCTGCTATCTAAGTGAATCCACTTTTATTAAGATGAGCTTAATAATTATTTTTTATCGTTATCTGGTATTTTAGCGGGAATATTAATAAAAATGAGCCAAGAACATTAGTTTCGGGCCCCGTGCTTTCCACTTAGGCGTCAATTCCGACTGAAAGAGCAGTAGTTGGAATTTGTTATTAGAAATCGTTACCTTCACATGTCTATGAACTATTATTAAAGTAAAGAAACACCTAGACGATCGTTTTTTGTCGGTATTGATAATTGTATGAAATATTTTAAGGTCATCTGCGCATGATAAAAAATTACAAAAATTAAAAGAATAAAGTACACATGTCCTTCATTAAGTTAATATTAAAATGAATCGCCTGAATGTAAAAGAAATGTATCTACTAAATAGGATATATTTTTGTTGTGTTGTTTATTGTCTGGACAAGGCTTGTATGAAAGAAAATTTAAAGAAAAACAATTTCACCGGGGCAAGCCAAGTCTCGCAGTTAGGGCGTTTACACATTTCTTGTAGTAGCAGCGTTCTACGTATAGATTTCCTACACAGACTACCAAGGCGTCGATGTAAGATTTCAATGAAATCCAACGAGGATAAGTGTAGGAACGCCGCTGCGAACGGCGATGTCGTTGCAGCAGCGCCCATAATATGTAGACGCCCTTAGTAGAAGTTATGACATAATAGGGGACTCAAAATTTAACCTTGTAGTAGGTACTCCTGAGCTTACAGGTTCAAGCACTTAAACCGATCTCATCATACTTAAATAACATTGATCAACCTTTGTGTTTTCCCAAGGCGCTGAAGTCTACAGGTAAAGGCCGTGCAGGCGGTCCTCTCGCCTGTACATTGTGTGTGGGTGGCGCGTCTGCTGTGTCACAGTTAGGGCGGCGCACGCGCATGAACTCGCCCCGTACAGATGCTTCGTGGCGCTCCTCCGGCGACACGCGACGGGAGTCCAGAAACTTCAGCTTTGGTAGAACGTATATTACAAAATATCTGTAAAATATACACATTTATTACATTGGTCAAAAACGAAGGAAGTAACAAATATTGCATACCTAATAATATTCCACAACATTCCACACAACGCTATCTAGACCCATGGTAAACATAGCTTAACTAGCTTGTGTTATGGAATCTAGAATGCGGATAAACATACATATCATACATAGAAATACCCATACCAATGCAAATATACATATGCATGCATACAAATATTTGCACTGAGCGGGAATCGAACACGCGCCTCCTGCGTAGCAGTCGAATTATAGCAGTCGCGTTTACTACCAGTCTACCACCACACCAGCGTCAACTAATTATAACTCTTAACTCTGCTATTTACTTACCTATATCTCTGATAATCGGAATCATCTTTATCGATATCTGATAGTTGGTTAGGGCAGGCCTTGTTGCTGAGTAAGCTCAAATAGGTGATTGAAGGGAAACTTTTGCTAATTGTGTTCACCAGAGCTTCCAAATTACTTATCTACAACAAATAATAGGTATGAAGTGGCAAACATAAACAAGAGCTGTTAGGAGGTAGGACACGGCGGTATTTCCGCCCAATTGAGCAGTCCGACTGGGGAAGTACCTCCGCCCTACAGAATACCGCGGGTATAATAACTTCGTATTGTGTTCCCAGCGGTGAGTAGGGTAGCCAGAGCTCATTGGAGAGTTTGTGCTGACAGTGGGAAGACTAAAGCCTTGTCCTGCTTTGTCTTCTACACTGACGGCACAGAAACTCTGTACTTATAAGGTTGGCAGCGCGACTGTGACTCCTCTGGTGTTACAAACGCCCATAGGCCATGGTAACCACTTTCCATCAGGTGGGCCGTGTGCTTGTCTGCCATCTAAGTGGTATAAAAAAAATAGCGAGAACTTACGTGATACATATCATTATGATTTTTTGAAGAACAGTTTATCAAAACAAAGGTATTTTATTAATTATTTTATTCATGTTAGCTTCCCTTATGACGTGGTAATACATCTCTGCGTCTTCGAGAATACAGAATATATTGATAATGTAAATTAGTAACTTTGCTGGAGGCGATTAGTTAACAAATAAACACGTGTTGTCATTAAACTTTGACGAGTCTATTATGATTTAAGTTACCATGCATAATAATTTCGTATACGAAACGGAGCAACATAATGATTGTGTTCACAAAATTAGCATAGTTGCCCAAAGTAGGTAATATATACGGTTCAGGACACTTGATTAACCGGGTAGTATTAATTTAAGTGACCCCAACTTGCTAAATGGCACGTCACATAGGTACACAAAGTACGAGTTAACGAGTATATAACAATCAATGAAACAGAAATACGCTATGTTTACCACAGAACTAATAAGAGGCATGGATATGAAAACGGTTGAACCGATTTTTTGGTGGTTTCAATCAATCTTTATAAGTTTTTTTTTATATAGAAAGGCTAAAGGCGAAGTATCATTATATTATATACTTTTTCACGCCCCGCTTAAAGGGCACGAGACTGTAGGAAGAAGGAAACAAGCGAGCTGGTAATAATAAACCCTTAATGGTGCCACAAAGTCAAACTCAGCGGTCAATCTTGTAAAGTTTGGCAGGAATCGGATCAACCACCGATATTAGACCCGTGCGAAGCCAAGGCAGGTCACTAGTTAATAAACTGAATAAAAATTAAGAAGTATACCTACCTGATAGATAATGTATTATGCTAACTATTCAAATCGATTAACATAGAAAAATTTGAAATCGGTTCAGACGGGATTCGAATCCGCGACCTTTTGCTTAAAGGGGAATGCTCTGACGACTAAGCCACCGAACCTCGCCTAAAGCTATCCATCTCCATATATATTCGTCGAGCGGCGACGGTGGGAGCCATCTGCCAATACTCGTACGAACTACATATCGTTACCAAATAATTATGTTGCTATTTCTAAACATTCATTTTTGTTTACTCCGCCCAAACAATGGAAGAAATTTTTAAAGCATGCTAACTATTCAAATCGATTAGGATAGGAAAAATCCTGCCTGAACCGATTTTTTTTTTTGTATCTTTTTTTTTTTTTACGTGCGCAAAATCCCCACGGATACCTCCCCACCGGAGCCGGTGGAGGAGGTTATGTCGGACTCGAACCGACTAAACGCACGCCGCCTGTGGGTCGCTTTGGTTGCCGAAGGTGAGATTGACAGGCATATCCATCGCTTTTTTTTACTTTTTTTTTATATCTGAAGCGATTAGAATACCTACCCACTATATTCTGAACTTTTGACTCTTATTAACTCCAGTTATCATAAAATAATTAAAAGGGGCACAGTGTAGACAGATAATAAAATATTTATCTGTTTATGGGGTACAGTGATGTCACATTATTTCTTTTACTTAAGTAAGGGCCTTATCATACTAGCGGTTTCGGAGCGGAACGGTCGCGGAGCGGAGACGTCGCAGATTTGTAGCGAGTTCACAATCACGATATAATTACTGACAATACACTCACTAACAAAATGGATTCGTTTGGAAAATAACACAAAGTAATCGCTCTCTTCCATTCGATATTGATAATGGATCTTCTCAAATTCGTCGATGCTTTCGTTTCCATCTCCGGCACCTTCGCATTAACAGAGCCAACAACAGTGTTTCCTCGTCGGAATCCATTTTGTTATTGAGTGTATTGTCAGTACATCGTAAACTCACTACAAATCGGCGACGTCTCCGCCTGCGCAACCATGCGTCTCTACTCTGCCCGGACACAGCTAGTATGATGAAGATCTAAGCTGCGAGTCGTGGCTGTGCGCTGTGTCGCAGTAACGAGTTTTGTACAAAGCGTATTCTTTGTTCAAGACTTCTAGTCCAAGCACCGTCGATCGTTGCCGAGTTGATACGTGTGCGATAACCAAAGACGTTAAATGGCGATAACCTTTATGATTCATATGATAATAAAAGTTGCGCTTTTGTTGAACCATTTCTAATGAAAGTTATTGTACCTCACTACATATAGTTACTAGATAACTATCACATAAATAATTAATTAGACACCTTGTTTCAAACTTTTGACAATGCGTCAGGTAAGGCCGGACACAATGCCAAAAAGTTTCAGATAAAACACCAAACTCACCAGGGGGCAGTAGTAGATACTGTCTGATGAAGCCTACTTTACCCTCTCTACCGTCTCTACCATGGTGAGTATTCTGATGAGCTCTTCCAACTAATCCCACCCTCTCCTTTCCTACACAGGACAACACATGCAGGACTTAGATGTCACCCTCACACTGTACAGAATATTCGAGCAAGAACCAAGCGGTTCGGAGACTCTTTTTCGCCGCACCACCAAGATCTGGAATTAATTACCAGCTCAAGTGTTTCCTTCTTCCTACAGTCCCGGGTCCTTTAAGCGGGGCGTGAAAAAACATCTGATGAGGCCGCCAAGCTGAGTACCACCATTGTAACATTACTAGTGTCTGTAATGGTGACCCTCTTTCCCGAGACTTTGCCTTTATCTTACCATCAGGTGAGGTGAAGAAAAGTTGGCTAGACCTAGATAAAAAAATATTATAATCATAGCGTTGTTCCCAGTTACACCTGAGGCTTTACCTTAGGTCACTATAAACATATTGATACAATAATAAAATATAAACTAATATTATAAGGCTAAAGAGTTTGTTTGAACACGCTAATCTCAGGAACTACTGGTTAGTGTTGAAATTGCGAAGAGAGGCTCTGGTATGAGCGTTGATGGCCCGCTACCAATCCTTTTCTCGCAACTCCGCGCTTGGACATGCGAGAGATCCGCGGAACTACATAACCAAAGATGGACACAAACCACCGACAGCAGGCAGTCAAAAGTGGTTATGCCATCGGTAAATAAACGACTCACGAAACGTCTCCTAAAACTAGACAGAACAAGTCTAAGAACAATAATGGGGACTATAACGGGCCACTGCCCCCTCCACAAGCACCTATACACCATTGGTGTCACGGACAGTCCCCTTTGCAGGGGATGTTTTGCTGCCGAGGAAACGGCCGCCCACGTAGTACTGGAATGCGAGGCAGTAGCCTATCAACGATCACAAATCCTCGGTACAGTGAGGTCGCTCCGCGAAGCCTGTAAAGCCCCTCAGTAAGCTTCTGCGCTTCTGGGCGGAGCTAGGCTGGCTACTCTAGCCAGTACTCTGCACGCACAATGGCCCAAAAGGGAGACTAAGTGCGGACAAGGGAGTCCCTTTCCATTCCATATTAGTGTTGAAAGATTATTATTGTGTTGAAATAGTCCATTTATCTAAAAAAGGTTTTAGGTTATATATCATCACACTACTACTTCAGGGAGCGGAGCAGTGATCATAAATGTCAACAAATCTGGCAGATGGGAATCTGAACATTATATGAAAACTAAAGAAATATGGGCTCAAATAGATGATAATGAGGTTTCAAATTATGCCAAGGATGTAGCTGAGGCGGGTCACGTAGTTGAAAATAATCATACCTGATTGTTGTTAAGTGAGAGTGTTCTTAAACTGTCCAAATGAGGAAATGAAATGGAATCACTTAGTTTGTTGTTATCCAATATGAGTTCCTCTAGCTTTGTGAACTGCTCCAATCCTTTCACGGTTTCAATACTGTTGTAGCTGTAAATATAAACGTGAACATATAGCCATACTCTTCCAAAAATCAAATATCTGTTACACATATCCCTTAGCTGTAAATCGAAGGGCTCTCTGTATTAAAATTTTGTACTAGTTTATTATTCCATCATATAAACCAATTAGAAACCATCATTTTAGTGATAGATCTCAGAAGCAATCCTTGGAGTCTGCTTTCTTATTTGTCTACAAAGTTACTAGTGTAACGACGCGCTCTGCGAACGTCGTCACACCGGTTTTAATTCTATTTTTGAACGAAGGGTTTCGGAACGCGGAGTGAATGACATTTTGACGTATACCTGTCAAGGCACCTTTCTTCCTAGCGTTGAGGCTGGATGGTCGATATTCATGGCTTCGTAACTTAATTTCAATAAATCTCATAAAAATGAGAGTATTTTGGCCTAAAGGATAATAGTTTGTGTCCTCACAACTATCCTCTTGTGGAATTATAGTTTATTTCTGGTGAGTTGTCATTTTTTAATAAGATTCACTTTATTGGAAATTCGCCACGCTCCTAATTTGAAAAATAATTGTTAAAATTCTATTGTTTCAGCTCTTAATCTGAGAATATTATGATTTCTTTTGCTATTGGCATTGTTCCAGCAAATTAAGGCGGTAAGTCGCCCAAATTTATAAAAAAAATTAGGACCTCGTGTTCATATAGGAGTTGTTCTAATGACATGCAATTTTGTTACAGGTTTCCAATTGGAACCGCCTTTGTCTTTGCCTTTTCTCTTTTCTTTGGACCTTTTTCGGCGTTTCTTTGTCTTCGGTCAACTGCATTTCCTTATGGAGGGTTTGGGCTTTTCACCTCAAACATGGATGTACCGCATGGGCTTAAACTGAAAACTTCGCCTGCTACGAGCTTTCCCGCTGCTGTGTTTACATATACTCGCCGAGGGATGCCGTGAGCTTACTTTAATTATATTTTAAATCTAATCTTCAAAATAACCTAAAAATGCATTGGTGACATAGAATCATATTGACGTAGGATAATATTGACATAGCTTATAAAAATCTAATTTTAAATTTAAGGTTAGTTATACATTAGGAATGTATCCTTACATCTATTTCTGAATGCACACTGGAGT
Source organism: Eilema griseolum (assembly GCA_963662185.1). Classification (NCBI taxonomy): domain Eukaryota; kingdom Metazoa; phylum Arthropoda; class Insecta; order Lepidoptera; family Erebidae; genus Eilema; species Eilema griseolum. Next base: position 10,740,727 of record OY759238.1, on the reverse strand, counting down.
GGACAATAAAACCTTAAACCTCACAGTTTGGTTTCATTTAGCTCACCTCCGGAAGATTAAAAGTTTCCAATATCCGCTGATTATCCTAGGCATGTGTATCTCCAAGGCGCCCGAACTTTTATGGTAATGTACTTACAAACCAATTTTATTTATATTTCTTTTAAATAGGAGATACAGAGAAAATAAAATCACTTTTTTTTTATTATTACAATTGGCACTCGCGAACAGGGACATGACAGTGTGCATATATCTTTATTCCTTGTCACCTTTGCATTATTTTTTACCTTATCATGTTAAGAACAGTGTTTTCTTCATGTATTTTACTGTTACATAACTGTGTATTACAGTAAATCTTTGTTATTGTTTACTTTGCAAAACTAATCATACTACAAGTTAGTACTATTGTTTGTATCTCTCAATTACAGGTGAATGTTTCAATTTGTATAACATGGTTATTGTTATAATTGTTTTATCTTATATAGCTTTTGTTTATTACAGGTAAGATTTTCCACTTAGTAATATTATATAATTACTAGTTCTTAACCTTTATTCACATGTGTGAAAACATAGTAATATTTGAATATTTGCTGTTTACCTTAAGTAGACATAGATAATTTATTTTGTGAATCACTAATGCATTTTTATCTTTATAGGCATTTGACCTAAATAATTTTTGCAACAATAACATTCCATTCTATGAGTTTGTTTGACTTTTGAGTTTAGCGTTTTGAAATTAATGCAATTAACTTCATTCATAATTTAATTAACTTTAATTAGAAACTTTAATTGATACTTTAATTAGAAACTTATAGTGTATTTAATACAACTTTTTATTAGATTTTCACATCCTTTTATAAATCAAACATGGATAAGGAAATACAGGTCCCGCCTTTGTTTGAGAATATTGTTGGTGATGTTCCAGTTGGTACTTCTACTCATGTCATGGCTGATTTATCTGAAGTTGTTGATCCATTTTCGAATAGTCGAGGAGCTGGTGATCATAGTCTGAGAGCCGCATCTTCATTTAATATGATGAATGTTTTGTTGAATGATAGTTTGAGGAAAAACTTGCCTTCTGTTACTAAGTTGCCTGATTTAAAACGAAGTAAGCTTTTGTATGATGGTAAATCGTGCGTTAGGGAATTTATTACTCAAGTGGAAGAATATTTCTTGTTTAAAAATTTTAATGAATATTTTTTGGTTAGTTCATTCTCTGATCTTTTGTCAGGCACTGCGCTTAAATGGTTTCGTAGTGTTCGTATTCGTATTGCTTCTTGGCAGGATTTGAAGGCTGCGTTGTTGAAACGTTTTGATAGAATTGAATTTGATTATCATTTGGAACATGAACTCCGTACTCGTAAACAAAAGATAACTGAGTCATTACCAGATTTTATTACAGACATAATGGATATGGCTAGCCGTTTGTCTATGCCTGTTTTTGATGCTACCCTCATAACTATTATTAAACATAACATGTTGAATATTTACACACCTTTTGTGTTTGGTAGAACTATTTCTTCTATCGACGAATTTATTAACCTCAGCAGAGAATTAGAGAATTTTGTGTCAAGAAAGAACTTGAGTGAGAATAAAAGTATTAAAAAAGAAAAATATTCTGCTCAAATTAGTGCTGTTAAATCAGATGATTTAACTTGTTTAAAATGTAAGTCCTCTGGACATTCTTATAAAAATTGCCCTACATTTCCAGGTGTAATTTGTTTTAAATGTCACAAGCTTGGCGTCACTACGAAGAATTGCGAAGTTTGTAATTCAAATACTGTTCAGTCAAAAAACGTATCAGGTCCCATCGAGCCCTAGTTTTTGATAAAACCTCTGGTGACTCGATGTTGAAAAAATTTAGCAGTGCTCCGAATGAAGGCACTTGTAAGAAAGAATTTAATGAATGGTTGGATTATTTGAAAGTTTTCTTTAATAATATCAGGGCTGCTCCTGTTTTGTTTGTTAAACATAAAGACACTAGACCTTATTTAAATTTTAATATTAATAATAAATTTTATTCAGGTTTGTTAGATAGTGGAGCTTGTAGTTGTGTACTCGGTTCTAATATTCATCAAACATTTTTGCAATTAGGTTATAAATTTAAACCTTATAAAGGTAACGCTGTTACTGCTGATGGTTCTGCACACAATGTTATTGGAACTATGGTTTTACCTATCACTTGTGATAACTTAACTAAAAATGTAGATTTTTTGATAATACCTTCTTTTAAACCTTCAATTATTTTGGGATTTGACTTTTGGTTGAAATTTAATCTTGCTAAAGACTTATGGAATAATATTACTTTTGAATATGAATCCACTACTTGTGTAAATGCAGTTACTTCTGTTTCTGAACTTTCTCCTTCTGAGAAACACGAGTTAAATAAAATTATTTCACTTTTTGAAAATATTTCTTATGAAAAGAGAGGCTTAGGTCTTACTCATTTAGTTAAACATAAAATTTTTGTTTGTGATAATGGAAGCCAATTTACAGCTAAGCAATTTGTAGATTTTCTAAAAAGTTATAATATTAGTAAAATATTTTATAATACTTTATATACACCTCAAAATAATCCTGTAGAGAGATATAACAAAACAGTCGAAACATGTATTTCTTGTTTTGTTAAAGATGATCATAGAACTTGGTCAAAATATTTGCCTCATGTTCAATTAGCTTTAAATAGTAGTGTGAATCTAGCTACAGATTTCACTCCTAATTTTCTCATGTTCGGTAGAGAACTTATTTTTGATGCTTCATTGCACCGTTTTAGTAATTCTTTTGATAACCTCAATCAACTTGATGTTGTTGATAGGTCTTCATTTGCTTTTTCACTTAAATCACTTAGTGATATTTTTATAAAAGTTCAAGCTTCATTGCTTAAAGCTTATAAGCGTAATGCGCGTTATTATAATATAGGAAGGAAGGTCATTTCTTTTGAGGTGGGAGATATAGTGTGGAGGAGAAGTTTTGTGCAGTCTAATGCTCCTGCATTCTTTTCGGCTAAGTTAGCACCTAAGTTTGTTAAGTGTGAAATAATAGATAAAATTTCCTCTAATGTTTATGTTTTAAAAGACCTTAATAAAAACAATACTGGTCGTTATCATATTAAAGACATAATTAAATATTAAAATTATTCTTGTTTTGACAATGTCTATCTTTGTCTTTGGTACTTTGTTTGAAGTATGACCCCACTATGAGGTGATGTTTGAAAGGTTGAGGGGTGTTGAAAGGAGATGTATGTTAGGAACTTCACAACAATTTATTAATTTCAATTTTAGTTTCCTTCAAAAATAACTTAGGTCATTTTAGGACTTATTTTTATGTAACTCTACTCCATATTAACAAATTGTTCCACATCAAAAGATCTTATATTTTTATTTATCTTTGTTGTATAGGATTATTTTCCTGTATATATTTTTATACACTTGTATATTTAATATTGTATATTTTGTACAAATTTAGGAATTTAATTTCTACTCTAATATAGGAGTGAAATTTAATATTCATTTTCTACATTAAATTCACTTGACTTATTTCCACTCACTTAGGGAATGGAAAATTAAGTTTCTTGAACTTTATTTTTGTACAGTTCTGGGTTATTTTCTTAGTATTAAGATTCTCGGATTGGACGCATTTTATGCATTTTTTACACACCTTGTTATACCATTTTTTGGGAAACTTGTGTCTTATTGGACTTTACAATTTTTTGTGCTATTGTGTTTCATACACATAGTCACACCTTACGCTTTGCGCACGGGAAGCTGGTGGTGTTGAGCCGGTCGTAATTGTCGTTCTTCTCTTTTTGTACGATTGTGTTTTTATACACATTGTTACATTTTTTATGCTTTGCGCACGGGATGTCGGTGGTGTTGTGCCGGTCGCAAATGTCATACTTTTCTTATGCGGTTGTGCTCAGAAAGTCAGTGGTGTTGTACTGGTCACAATTGTCATATTTTCTTTATATTTTGCTTGTGCTCGGAAAGTTGGTGGTGTTATGCCGATCACAATGCTTATAAATATATTATTACGACACTTTTGTTGTGATTTTGTTTTGACGTTTTGGATGTTGGAATAGGAATTTGAAGTCGGCGGCTTTTCAACCTAACCGACAGTGGGAAAACTTCATTGTTTTTACCGATTTTCTTTCAGATTCGGCAGCGTTGGTGCTTAACCGATATCTTGTTAGTTTCATATTTTTGTTTCAGGAATAGCTGGTATAGAGTCGGTGGCGTAGGAGCTCAACCGCACTTTTGTATTGATGCTAGAAGGCTGGTTAAGATCAAGGATTAGATTCGACGGCGTTGGTTGCCTAATCGATATCTGGAATGGAATTGAGTAGGGTTTGTTTAATTTGTTTTATTGAAGGATTTATTTTCACTTTTGTGTTGAAATAAGTTTTTACTCTTTTCTGAGTTTGGTTTCGGTTATTCCATTAAGTTGGATAGTGTCCTTTGTTTCCATTTGAAACTGGAAATTCTTTTTCAACTTAATTCTTTACTTTTCGAGTGTTTTCACATTCTTTGATTTTTAGGAATGCTTTCCCATTCTTTAATTTATGATTGTTTCTGCAATACCCAATGCAAGATGCTTTCGCATTGCCTTTTTTTTGTTTATTGAAAAATGTTGCATGACATTTTGTCTTTTGAGGTTTTTTGGAATTTTGTTCTGGACTCTCATAATTTTCATTAGAAAAGGAAGTTTCCTTCTTTCTTTTTTTCTTTTTGGGGAGGGATGTAATGTAACGACGCGCTCTGCGAACGTCGTCACACCGGTTTTAATTCTATTTTTGAACGAAGGGTTTCGGAACGCGGAGTGAATGACATTTTGACGTATACCTGTCAAGGCACCTTTCTTCCTAGCGTTGAGGCTGGATGGTCGATATTCATGGCTTTGTAACTTAATTTCAATAAATCTCATAAAAATGAGAGTATTTTGGCCTAAAGGATAATAGTTTGTGTCCTCACAACTATCCTCTTGTGGAATTATAGTTTATTTCTGGTGAGTTGTCATTTTTTAATAAGATTCACTTTATTGGAAATTCGCCACGCTCCTAATTTGAAAAATAATTGTTAAAATTCTATTGTTTCAGCTCTTAATCTGAGAATATTATGATTTCTTTTGCTATTGGCATTGTTCCAGCAAATTAAGGCGGTAAGTCGCCCAAATTTATAAAAAAATTAGGACCTCGTGTTCATATAGGAGTTGTTCTAATGACATGCAATTTTGTTACAGGTTTCCAATTGGAACCGCCTTTGTCTTTGCCTTTTCTCTTTTCTTTGGACCTTTTTCGGCGTTTCTTTGTCTTCGGTCAACTGCATTTCCTTATGGAGGGTTTGGGCTTTTCACCTCAAACATGGATGTACCGCATGGGCTTAAACTGAAAACTTCGCCTGCTACGAGCTTTCCCGCTGCTGTGTTTACATATACTCGCCGAGGGATGCCGTGAGCTTACTTTAATTATATTTTAAATCTAATCTTCAAAATAACCTAAAAATGCATTGGTGACATAGAATCATATTGACGTAGGATAATATTGACATAGCTTATAAAAATCTAATTTTAAATTTAAGGTTAGTTATACATTAGGAATGTATCCTTACATCTATTTCTGAATGCACACTGGAGTGGACAATAAAACCTTAAACCTCACAGTTTGGTTTCATTTAGCTCACCTCCGGAAGATTAAAAGTTTCCAATATCCGCTGATTATCCTAGGCATGTGTATCTCCAAGGCGCCCGAACTTTTATGGTAATGTACTTACAAACCAATTTTATTTATATTTCTTTTAAATAGGAGATTACACACTTACTTCTTTCATTGTCATATGACACATATTTTTTTATTATTACATCTGACGCTTTGTAACGACGCGCTCTGCGAACGTCGTCACACCGGTTTTAATTCTATTTTTGAACGAAAAGTTTCGGAACGCGGAGTGAATGACATTTTGACGTATACCTGTCAAGGCACCTTTCTTCCTAGCGTTGAGGCTGGATGGTCGATATTCATGGCTTCGTAACTTAATTTCAATAAATCTCATAAAAATGAGAGTATTTTGGCCTAAAGGATAATAGTTTGTGTCCTCACAACTATCCTCTTGTGGAATTATAGTTTATTTCTGGTGAGTTGTCATTTTTTAATAAGATTCACTTTATTGGAAATTCGCCACGCTCCTAATTTGAAAAATAATTGTTAAAATTCTATTGTTTCAGCTCTTAATCTGAGAATATTATGATTTCTTTTGCTATTGGCATTGTTCCAGCAAATTAAGGCGGTAAGTCGCGCAAATTTATAAAAAAATTAGGACCTCGTGTTCATATAGGAGTTGTTCTAATGACATGCAATTTTGTTACAGGTTTCCAATTGGAACCGCCTTTGTCTTTGCCTTTTCTCTTTTCTTTGGACCTTTTTCGGCGTTTCTTTGTCTTCGGTCAACTGCATTTCCTTATGGAGGGTTTGGGCTTTTCACCTCAAACATGGATGTACCGCATGGGCTTAAACTGAAAACTTCGCCTGCTACGAGCTTTCCCGCTGCTGTGTTTACATATACTCGCCGAGGGATGCCGTGAGCTTACTTTAATTATATTTTAAATCTAAACTTCAAAATAACCTAAAAGTGCATTGGTGACATAGAATCATATTGACGTAGGATAATATTGACATAGCTTATAAAAATCTAATTTTAAATTTAAGGTTAGTTATACATTAGGAATGTATCCTTACATCTATTTCTGAATGCACACTGGAGTGGACAATAAAACCTTAAACCTCACAGTTTGGTTTCATTTAGCTCACCTCCGGAAGATTAAAAGTTTCCAATATCCGCTGATTATCTTAGGCATGTGTATCTCCAAGGCGCCCGAACTTTTATGGTAATGTACTTACAAACCAATTTTATTTATATTTCTTTTAAATAGGAGATTACACACTTACTTCTTTCATTGTCATATGACACATATTTTTTTATTATTACATCTGACGCTTGCGAACCAATTTTTTTACTTTGTAATAACACATATTATTTAATTATTACAATTGGCACTCGCGAACAGGGACATGACAGTGTGCATATATCTTTATTCCTTGTCACCTTTGCATTATTTTTTACCTTATCATGTTAAGAACAGTGTTTTCTTCATGTATTTTACTGTTACATAACTGTGTATTACAGTAAATCTTTGTTATTGTTTACTTTGCAAAACTAATCATACTACAGGTTGGTGCTGTTGTTTGTATCTCTCAATTACAGGTGAATGTTTCAATTTGTATAACATGGTTATTGTTATAATTGTTTTGTCTTATATAGCTTTTGTTTATTACAGGTAAGATTTTCCACTTAGTAATATTATATAATTACTAGTTCTTAACCTTTATTCACATGTGTGAAAACATAGTAATATTTGAATATTTGCTGTTTACCTTAAGTAGACATAGATAATTTATTTTGTGAATCACTAATGCATTTTTATCTTTATAGGCATTTGACCTAAATAATTTTTGCAACAATAACATTCCATTCTATGAGTTTGTTTGACTTTTGAGTTTAGCGTTTTGCTATCAATGCAATTAACTTCATTCATAATTTAATTAACTTTAATTAGAAACTTTAATTGATACTTTAATTAGAAACTTATAGTGTATTTAATACAACTTTTTATTAGATTTTCACATCCTTTTATAAATCAAACATGGATAAGGAAATACAGGTCCCGCCTTTGTTTGAGAATATTGTTAATGATGTTCCAGTTGGTACTTCTACTCATGAGATGCCTCATGTCATGGCTGATTTGTCTGAAGTTGTTGATCCATTTTCGAATAGTCGAGGAGCTGGTGATCATAGTCTGAGAGCCGCATCTTCATTTAATATGATGAATGTTTTATTGAATGATAATTTGAGGAAAAACTTGCCTTCTGTTACTAAGTTGCCTGATTTAAAACGAAGTAAGCTTTTGTATGATGGTAAATCGTGCGTTAGGGAATTTATTACTCAAGTGGAAGAATATTTCTTGTTTAAAAATTTTAATGAATATTTTTTGGTTAGTTCATTCTCTGATCTTTTGTCAGGCACTGCGCTTAAATGGTTTCGTAGTGTTCGTATTCGTATTGCTTCTTGGCAGGATTTGAAGGCTGCGTTGTTGAAACGTTTTGATAGAATTGAATTTGATTATCATTTGGAACATGAACTCCGTACTCGTAAACAAAAGATAACTGAGTCATTACCAGATTTTATTACAGACATAATGGATATGGCTAGCCGTTTGTCTATGCCTGTTTTTGATGCTACCCTCATAACTATTATTAAACATAACATGTTGAATATTTACACACCTTTTGTGTTTGGTAGAACTATTTCTTCTATCGACGAATTTATTAACCTCAGCAGAGAATTAGAGAATTTTGTGTCAAGAAAGAACTTGAGTGAGAATAAAAGTATTAAAAAAGAAAAATATTCTGCTCAAATTAGTGCTGTTAAATCAGATGATTTAACTTGTTTAAAATGTAAGTCCTCTGGACATTCTTATAAAAATTGCCCTACATTTCCAGGTGTAATTTGTTTTAAATGTCACAAGCTTGGCGTCACTACGAGGAATTGCGAAGTTTGTAATTCAAATACTGTTCAGTCAAAAAACGTATCAGGTCCCATCGAGCCCTAGTTTTTGATAAAACCTCTGGTGACTCGATGTTGAAAAAAATTAGCAATGCTCCGAATGAAGCCACTTGTAAGAAAGAATTTAATGAATGGTTGGATTATTTGAAAGTTTTCTTTAATAATATCAGGGCTGCTCCTGTTTTGTTTGTTAAACATAAAGACACTAGACCTTATTTAAATTTTAATATTAATAATAAATTTTATTCAGGTTTGTTAGATAGTGGAGCTTGTAGTTGTGTACTCGGTTCTAATATTCATCAAACATTTTTGCAATTAGGTTATAAATTTAAACCTTATAAAGGTAACGCTGTTACTGCTGATGGTTCTGCACACAATGTTATTGGAACTATGGTTTTACCTATCACTTGTGATAACTTAACTAAAAATGTAGATTTTTTGATAATACCTTCTTTTAAACCTTCAATTATTTTGGGATTTGACTTTTGGTTGAAATTTAATCTTGCTAAAGACTTATGGAATAATATTACTTTTGAATATGGATCCACTACTTGTGTAAATGCAGTTACTTCTGTTTCTGAACTTTCTCCTTCTGAGAAGCACGAGTTAAATAAAATTATTTCACTTTTTGAAAATATTTCTTATGAAAAGAGAGGCTTAGGTCTTACTCATTTAGTTAAACATAAAATTTTTGTTTGTGATAATGGAAGCCAATTTACAGCTAAGCAATTTGTAGATTTTCTAAAAAGTTATAATATTAGTAAAATATTTTATAATACTTTATATACACCTCAAAATAATCCTGTAGAGAGATATAACAAAACAGTCGAAACATGTATTTCTTGTTTTGTTAAAGATGATCATAGAACTTGGTCAAAATATTTGCCTCATGTTCAATTAGCTTTAAATAGTGGTGTGAATCTGGCTACAGATTTCACTCCTAATTTTCTCATGTTCGGTAGAGAACTTATTTTTGATGCTTCATTGCACCGTTTTAGTAATTCTTTTGATGGCCTCGATCAGCTTGATGTTGTTGATAGGTCTTCATTTGCTTTTTCACTTAAATCACTTAGTGATATTTTTGTGAAGGTTCAAGCTTCATTGCTTAAAGTTTATAAGCGTAATGCGCGTTATTATAATATAGGAAGGAAGGTCATTTCTTTTGAGGTGGGAGATATAGTGTGGAGGAGAAGTTTTGTGCAGTCTAATGCTCCTGCATTCTTTTCGGCTAAGTTAGCACCTAAGTTTGTTAAGTGTGAAATAATAGATAAAATTTCCTCTAATGTTTATGTTTTAAAAGACCTTAATAAAAACTATACTGGTCGTTATCATATTAAAGACATAATTAAATATTAAAATTATTCTTGTTTTGACAATGTCTATCTTTGTTTTGGTACTTTGTTTGAAGTATGACCCCACTATGAGGTGATGTTTGAAAGGTTGAGGGGTGTTGAAAGGAGATGTATGTTAGGAACTTCACAACAATTTATTAATTTCAATTTTAGTTTCCTTCAAAAATAACTTAGGTCATTTTAGGACTTGTTATTGTGTAACTCTACTCCATATTAACAAATTGTTCCACATCAAAAGATCTTATATTTTTATTTATCTTTGTTGTATAGGATTATTTTCCTGTATATATTTTTATACACTTGTATATTTAATATTGTATATTTTGTACAAATTTAGGAATTTAGTTTCTACTCTAATATAGGAGTGAAATTTAATATTCATTTTCTACATTAAATTCACTTGACTTATTTCCACTCACTTAGGGAATGGAAAATTAAGTTTCTTGAACTTTATTTTTGTACAGTTCTGAGTTATTTTCTTAGTATTAAGATTCTCGGATTGGACGCATTTTATGCATTTTTTACACACCTTGTTATACCATTTTTTGGGAAACTTGTGTCTTACTGGACTTTACAATTTTTTGTGCTATTGTGTTTCATACACATAGTCACACCTTACGCTTTGCGCACGGGAAGCTGGTGGTGTTGAGCCGGTCGTAATTGTCGTTTTTCTCTTTTTGTACGATTGTGTTTTTATACACATTGTTACATTTTTTATGCTTTGCGCACGGGATGTCGGTGGTGTTGTGCCGGTCGCAAATGTCATACTTTTCTTATGCGGTTGTGCTCAGAAAGTCAGTGGTGTTGTACTGGTCACAATTGTCATATTTTCTTTATATTTTGCTTGTGCTCGGAAAGTTGGTGGTGTTATGCCGATCACAATGCTTATAAATATATTATTACGACACTTTTGTCGTGATTTTGTTTTGACGTTTTAGATGTTGGAATAGGAATTTGAAGTCGGCGGCTTTTCAACCTAACCGACAGTGGGAAAACTTCATTGTTTTTACCGATTTTCTTTCAGATTCGGCAGCGTTGGTGCTTAACCGATATCTTGTTAGTTTCATATTTTTGTTTCAGGAATAGCTGGTATAGAGTCGGTGGCGTAGGAGCTCAACCGCACTTTTGTATTGATGCTGGAAGGCTGGTTAAGATCAAGGATTAGATTCGACGGCGTTGGTTGCCTAATCGATATCTGGAATGGAATTGAGTAGGGATTGTTTAATTTGTTTTATTGAAGGATTTATTTTCACTTTTGTGTTGAAATAAGTTTTTACTCTTTTCTGAGTTTGGTTTCGGTTATTCCATTAAGTTGGATAGTGTCCTTTGTTTCCATTTGAAACTGGAAATTCTTTTTCAACTTAATTCTTTACTTTTCGAGTGTTTTCACGTTCTTTGATTTTTAGGAATGCTTTCCCATTCTTTAATTTATAATTATTTCTGCAATACCCAATGCAAGATGCTTTCGCATTGCCTTTTTTGTTTATTGAAAAATGTTGCAAGACATTTTGTCTTTTGAGGTTTTTTGGAATTTTGTTCTGGACTCTCATAATTTTCATTAGAAAAGGAAGTTTCCTTCTTTCTTTTTTTCTTTTTGGGGAGGGATGTAATGTAACGACGCGCTCTGCGAACGTCGTCACACCGGTTTTAATTCTATTTTTGAACGAAAAGTTTCGGAACGCGGAGTGAATGACATTTTGACGTATACCTGTCAAGGCACCTTTCTTCCTAGCGTTGAGGCTGGATGGTCGATATTCATGGCTTCGTAACTTAATTTCAATAAATCTCATAAAAATGAGAGTATTTTGGCCTAAAGGATAATAGTTTGTGTCCTCACAACTATCCTCTTGTGGAATTATAGTTTATTTCTGGTGAGTTGTCATTTTTTAATAAGATTCACTTTATTGGAAATTCGCCACGCTCCTAATTTGAAAAATAATTGTTAAAATTCTATTGTTTCAGCTCTTAATCTGAGAATATTATGATTTCTTTTGCTATTGGCATTGTTCCAGCAAATTAAGGCGGTAAGTCGCGCAAATTTATAAAAAAATTAGGACCTCGTGTTCATATAGGAGTTGTTCTAATGACATGCAATTTTGTTACAGGTTTCCAATTGGAACCGCCTTTGTCTTTGCCTTTTCTCTTTTCTTTGGACCTTTTTCGGCGTTTCTTTGTCTTCGGTCAACTGCATTTCCTTATGGAGGGTTTGGGCTTTTCACCTCAAACATGGATGTAACCGCATGGGCTTAAACTGAAAACTTCGCCTGCTACGAGCTTTCCCGCTGCTGTGTTTACATATACTCGCCGAGGGATGCCGTGAGCTTACTTTAATTATATTTTAAATCTAAACTTCAAAATAACCTAAAAGTGCATTGGTGACATAGAATCATATTGACGTAGGATAATATTGACATAGCTTATAAAAATCTAATTTTAAATTTAAGGTTAGTTATACATTAGGAATGTATCCTTACATCTATTTCTGAATGCACACTGGAGTGGACAATAAAACCTTAAACCTCACAGTTTGGTTTCATTTAGCTCACCTCCGGAAGATTAAAAGTTTCCAATATCCGCTGATTATCTTAGGCATGTGTATCTCCAAGGCGCCCGAACTTTTATGGTAATGTACTTACAAACCAATTTTATTTATATTTCTTTTAAATAGGAGATTACACACTTACTTCTTTCATTGTCATATGACACATATTTTTTTATTATTACATCTGACGCTTGCGAACCAATTTTTTTACTTTGTAATAACACATATTTTTTTAAATTATTACAGCTTGCGAACCAATTTTTTTTTACTTTGTAATAACACATATTTTTAAATTATTACACTAGTTTTACTAATACATGCAAAAACTGTCAAATATAAATTGAACAAAAAAAATGTGATTTAATGTGAAGATATTTCGCAAGAATTAATTAAATTCTTCACAACAAATCTAGAGATACAAGTGTCAAATATTAAATATTTCTCTTAGCTTATGAATTTAAACGTGATTTAGTTTTACCTACTTAATAAACAGAATCAGCATAATATCAGACAAAACAGGTTTTTCTGTATATTTTTCTTGTAATGAGGAGTTTTAAATATCACAGGGTGGTAAAAGTAGCTTTAGACATTCCAACTTTGCTCTAGCAACTTTTAAAATGTGTACTAGCTATTGTCCATGCTCTGCCTGGGTGGATGTTGGTTATCGCGACCAAACATAGCCTATGTTCTTTCCTAATCTACCTATGTACAAAATTTCAATAAAATCGGTTCATTGATTTAGGGATGAAAGTGTAACAGACACAGACAGACAGTAAATTCAGCATATTAGTTTAGATAGAAATAAATTATTTAATGTGGATTACATTCATTAACAACTGTAAAATGAAACTTCTATTATATTGTGGCATACCTTAAGTCTAGACATTTGACTTTAGCACCATACATTTTACTTAAAGCTGGTGGTATCCGCTGGCAGTCCTGTCCGCAGTAGCTCAACTAAAACAAATATATAATTTTATTGTACAGTCAGCAAAATGATCTTAATGTCTTGGTTACACATGGCCTCTGTGGCTTAGCAGTAGAACTTTCGACTGCTACGCAGGAGGTGCCCGTAATATGTATTTATAAAATATATACATGCATGAATATGTATATTTGCATTAGTCTAGGTGTGTGTTTGTATAATTTGTATGCATTTACAAAAAAAAAGTATGTTTATCCACTTTTTAGATTCCATAACACAAGCTAGTTAAACTATGCTTACAATGGGTCTAGATAGTGATGTGTAGAATGTTATAGAAATTGATTCATATTTATTTATATCTGTAGATAGTAGCCAAGTGGTATGGGTAATGGACTGCTGAGACGAGGTCTCGGGTTCGATCCCAGGTTTCACCATGGCACACACCAATAACTTTTTGATGCTTTTCGAATGGGGATATAGGCATGAGTTTGTTTGTTATGTTATGTATATCTTTAGATCAGGCACAATTTAAATCAATAAAACACTTTAATTTGCTCTTAATTAGTAAAGAATGTTCTGATGCTGACTGTACATTGATAATAAAAAAAATTGTAGAAAAGTTTCATAATTAAGAGATATTTTATGTGGTAACTTTACATACCTACTAGATCTTAAATTTGAAAAAATATAGACTTAAAGAAAATTAATTATTCAATACAGATATACTTGACAATCTGAAGAACGGAAACTTGTATTCTTCTTACGCTGTAGAATTATTTCAAACAATAGTCCAAGTACTATTAAATTAATACATGTTTCATTGGAATCACTTGTGAACTATAAAAATATAATATCTACATATTTCAATGAAAGTTGCCATTTACAACAATTTGCTATGATATTTTAAGTATTTTTACAATGTTTTGTATAAGCTGAGTCGATTGTACTTACTTGGTTGTTCTCAAAACATAATGCAGTATAATTTACGTGATTCTCTTCCATTTTTTTGACACACAAACACAGCAGCGACTAGTTAAGAATTAAAAGCAGAAGTTAAGAGGATTATTGTTATTTTTATCTTTTGTTTACGACTGTTTCTCTTTTGTTCTTACTTCTTTCATAACATTATTATAACTTCTGACTGATCCACTTGATATTTATTATCATTATGACACTATTGATAGTATTGACATTATTGACATTATCACAATTAAATTGTCAAAATATTGTCTTTTAAAATGTTCTTATCGCACAGATACAGGTCTTTGAAGCCTGAAAATCATTATACGATGGCGCAAGCGCAGCTACTATATATACAATATACAAATCTATGGGCGCCTCCTGTGTAATAAATGTGATAAACCACGTTACCCGATAACCCACATATATAAAATAGATACGGAGCCTATGCAAAGAGTGTCACACAAGTACTAGACCTGGGAGTATTAATGACAACGGAAATGTCATTCACTAATCACTTTACTAATATTTGTAAAAAGGCGTACAGAAACTTATGACAATCCCGGGACTTTACTAATATTAGCGCGGTGAAAGATTTGTATGATGCACTAGTCAGGAGTCAGCTTGAGTAAATGGCATGATATGGTCTCCAAACGAAGCAAATTATACACTCATGTTAGAAAAAATACAGAACAAGTTTACGATGTACTTGTATATGAAGTTACATGGAGTATACCCATTTTACCTTCTAATCACTAATGTATCCTACATTATTTGTACTAGGTATGGTTGGGTATAATCAGCTGAGAGTACGCTGAGAATTCTTTCTTACGGCTTATGTAATCAACCTTTTGAGAGGTAAGGTATGTAACCCAGGAGTACTCAAACATCTGAACCTCTGCGTTGTTGGTTGTGCCTGTAACCAGGATCAACTTGCTACAGAGCACACCTCTTAGCCGATCCATAAAAATTATAAATTAAATCGGTGACAGGGTGGATATATTTTCTGACACTTGGACTGAGCTTGCAAGAATGATATTAGGTATATATTTCTTGTTATGAAAATCAGTAAATTATTTTTTTAAATTTTTTGTCGAATTGGTGTTTTTTTTTCTGGTGTTTTTTTCTGGAGTTCTTTTTTTTAATGTATTTCTCTTTTTTTTGTATTTCTTTGTTGTATATTGTTTTGTGGTTAATTATTTAGTATGTTGGGTTCTATCCAAGTAATTTTGTACGTCCAGTACTGTTATGCGGGTATCCCTGTAAAGGTGGTGGATAAAATTGTGAAATAAATAAATAAATAATATTTTGGCATGGCTTCTGGTGCTGTCATATATAAAAGCATGGATTATGAAACTAGCCGTTGCCTACAACCTCCTCTACGTGAATCTTTGAACCCGTGATTTAATTGATATTTCTTATACATAAACAAACTTTCTTCTGACATTGGCGAACACAGCAAAAATAGAATTAGGTATATAATTAGATGCAGCCACTTGGAAGTTGTGTGGTGGTATGGGTAGGGATAGATAGATATTAAAGAAACAAACATATTTTTTTGGAATTCTTATTTTATTCGGGTGAACGGTAAAAGAGCATTTTCATAAAAATGTATCCCCACATTGAATAAATAAGAATTTTCCCGACTATAATGTTTTATGTTACATTTGTTTTTTTAGGGAAGGAAATTTATCATATTTTGTGTAAAACATAAAATTAAGGGTTTAAATGTGGTCATTGAAGACACAATTTAATATATAATGGAAAGCGTTCCAAAATTTCATCAGTTGTGTGACTATATTCAAAGGCTGAAAAAATAATCAAAGAATATAATTTATATAGTAATTGTTTTATTAAATCACTTGCAAATGAATTACTAATTAAATAAAAACGATTACATCGAATAAATGTATGTAGATTTATTCAAAAATCAGGAAATAATTCGGTTGTGTGACTGTTGCTACCACATTCATCATATTTTTCTACATTAAAGTACAAAAAATAAATTTGAACAAAATTACAAGGACTTTTAATCATTCCTTTTTGTGTTTAAGATTAAATTAGTATTATTATCGAACCATAAGATTAGATTTTTTGTATAAAAACATTCATTTCTTTAATATTATTACAAGGGACAGTCACACATCTGAACGGTTAGGATGTGTTTACATGGTGTAAAATTATGGTAGTTATTCTCCTTATATTAATTTTCATTCTCAAATTGTTGTATTATTTATATATTTATCGGGGTTTTTAGCCCTCATAATAATCAAACTATCATCTCAGAAAAATTACAAATTAATAATAAAGTTTAATGTTAAATTATTATTTTAGAAACAGCCGAACTGGTCTTAGACCATTTTAATTATCAAAAAAAAACTTAAAAAAATATTAAAATATACTTTTGCCATACAAATAAAAACAAATCTATTATTATAGGACCCTGATTATATCACATGAAGTTGCTATAAAATCTAATAGGAACGATTCAACTACCTACTATATACATAGTTTAGTTTTGGCACTTATCAGACTACTACAGTTAAGATTAAATAAGTTATGCTGTCGATACTGTTGTACAATGAACTAAATTTAAGTTAGGTGTAACATAAATTTAATGGACTTATATTATGTACCAAAATCGAGAAATTAATATAAATTATTTTGTTTATTTATTATAAGCATTAACTTATAATAACATAAACAAAATAATTTAATAAGAAAAATCTGTTTCGGTCGTGACCGTATTTTTTTAAAACTTAACTTAACAGCAAACATTTAGCTTATAGCTAGTTTGAACAATAGACACATTCATCAGTAACAAAATGGTCATAAACACTCAACGAACAAATATTACACCAGAAGAAGGTACTTTTCAATAAAGTCTTAAAATGTTGACGACGCATATTAATAATTATAAAATGTTTAAGTTCACTATTTCTTTTTTTACATCCAAAACAGTATTGGGATAAAAGAAAATGCGTCTCAGT
The DNA here is from genome assembly GCA_963662185.1 of Eilema griseolum. NCBI lineage: Eukaryota > Metazoa > Arthropoda > Insecta > Lepidoptera > Erebidae > Eilema > Eilema griseolum. The sequence goes on along the minus strand of OY759238.1, from coordinate 10,723,349 downwards.
CCAAGGCCACTTGAGATCATTCACGTGGAAATTAATAAAGTCTTCGTAAGCAAGCACCTTGTCAATGTCAGCGTAAATTACCATGTTGACAAAATAGGGCAAGACTCCTGGAACCAATGGATGGTAACACGAAGCCTAATCTGCGAAATAGAAATTACAAATTAACAAGAAACTTTGATCCACATAAATATAACTTTCCGTAAATTGAAGTAACAGTAACGTAAAGTACGGTTTTAACAAATAAGAAAGAAGCGTTTGTCGCTTTCACGCCACTCCAACCTATATGTGAATGTAAAAATATTACGCATTACGTTACATTTTTTTACCTTCCTGGCATTCCAAAAGAATTTATCACACAGAACACTATACAAAAAATAATTATTATACAAAAATGTCCATGTGAACTGAGCTTAATGAGTTCAGGCATGTAGTGACTTTTTATTCCGTTTATACGTGACCGCTGTAATGGTCACATCATATGGTATGAAAATCAAGTTATAAAAATAATTACGATACTTATTCATCTAAATGAATGGGTTACGTAAAAATAATAACATTATCAAATGAATTTAATAAAAACTACGGCTTAAATAGTCAGAAACAAGCTAAAATAAGGTAACATACCTGAGATGAAAAATTTGTTCACTGATATTGCCGGTACAAACACGAACTTTCGCAAACACTTTTTTAACACCACTGACAATTCCCGCTTTCTTGTGAAATGTCAACCTAATGGTGTTGCCAATACAGCAAAAAAAATCTACTGTTTCCATATAATTTTATAGAAATATCGGGTCACAAAACTGAATGTTCCGGGAAGTTTAATATTTTAGACTCAAAATAATTTACATTTTATTTCAAAATTTACTATGGTGTGTTATAGTTTCTGTTTACGTCCTTATGCATCAATTAATTCTACCATGATAAAAATAAAAAAAAACATACCGTTCTTTATGAAAATATAGAATAATGTAAATTTTTGTGCGTGAGATTAGGGAAGGGACAGCTAAAAATTACTCTTTTCTCAATAATAAAAAGTGTTAAATTTAAATCTCACAGTATTTATATTAAATATTGTGTTCTCAACATGATAAATAATGAACAAGTAATTCACTCAGCAGTTAAAAGTAAATAATTAGATATAACCATGTCTTAAATTTTAACCTTAATTTCGGGGGACAGCTGAAAAACAGGGGAGTATACATTTTTGTGAAAATGCTCAAAAACCTATTAAAAAACTAGTAGTACCACTCATTACCTAGTACCACAGATAATACAATAAAATTCTTATACGGATACCTAGTAGATACGCAGGTACATTATATCTATCTCTACATTTTACTGGTGGTAGAGATTTGACGGCACAAATTTGTCACAAATTTCGACCGGGTTGGTACCACCGTGCAATATTGCGAAAAACCCTTCATAGTAATTCAATTTCGGTTGGATTGCGTTCAGGGATCAGCAAATGCATAGCCGGGTAGGGGTGATGGTGGTCGCAGCACTAGTGGGACCAGTGGGTCTTGGCGTAGTCTAGTGAGGATGGTGCGGGGCGACGCGCCGGTCAGGGAGACCCGTAGAAACGGTGGTGCCGCTGGCCGCCCGCGGTATAGTACAGAGGCCCAACTGGGACTAACCACCCTGGAAGGCTGCCTCACCAGACCGCGCATAATCCCGGTATGGCTCGTCGTGCCGGTTGGTGACCGGAAGTGGGGGCCAGGCGACCATATTCGGGGGGGTACGGGGGCCCTTCCGTACGGCGTGTCGGCTCACGCCATGCCTCATAATCATAGACAAAACCAATATCCCGCACTTTGTCACGCGGTGCTGCGACGACAATCACCTCTTTTTTTCACGCCCTTTTCTCCTTTTCATCATGGCAGCGCATTTAAGAGTATTGGGCAACACAGCGGCTCTACAGACTCCCACAAGCTCGCTATTTGAGGTGGAGTCCACTAACATCTGTGGACTCCATGCGAACCTCAACGCCGTCCACCAACACCTTGAGACGGCGAAACCAGATATGCTCTTTCTCACGGAGACACAAATAGGCCGCCCTGATGACACGACCTACTTGCTTTACCCCGGCTATGTTATCGAGGAAAATTTCCGTGCAAAAGCCGGGGTGTGCGTGTTTGTTAGGGCGGATGTTTGTTGTCGCCGTTTGCGCTGCCTTGAGGACCCATCCTTTTCAACCCTATGGGTACACGTAGACCATGGCTCTACGAGTCAGATCTATGTGTGCCTCTACCGTTCCCATACAGGAGATGCTGAGACAACTCGACTCTTTGAATATCTGAGTCAGGCGGCAGATGATGCGCAGGAACGGTTTCCGAACGCCGAAGTGGTATTTTTGGGGGACTTTAACGCCCACCACGAAACCTGGTTGGGCTCCTCCAAAACAGACCATGCGGGAAGAGCCGCCCATGCATTTGCTCTGGCGCATGGCCTGACCCAATTGGTACACGAGGTCACTAGAATACCAAGAAGGTCGGGCCTAGCACCCTCTCTGCTAGACCTTCTGCTGACGAGTCACCCAGACCTGTACAGTGTTTCGGTACAAGCCGCTTTAGGCAATTCCGACCACTGTCTGGTCTGCTCCAAGGTGCCAATTATAGCGCCTTCAAGACCCGTGCAGGGGAAGCGGCGTCTCTGGCACTACTCGTCAGCAGATTGGGATGGGCTGCGCAACTATTTTGCGTCCATCCCGTGGGTTGAACGCTGCTTTGAAGGTAAGAAACCCTCGGATTGTGCTACTGCTGTTGCCGGTGAGATCGGTCTGGGTATGGAATACTATATTCCTTACACTGATGTCACCGGTGCCCGAGGAGTGCACCCTTGGTTCGGGCGCGAGTGTGCGAGGGCTGTTGATCAAAAGCAGTCCGCGTATCGCGCTTGGGTAAGGGCGCGTGCCACGCACGATCCCAATGTGAGCCACTTCAAGGCGGCGTACAACAGAGCCACAAAGGTCTGCAAGAGGGCTTACGTCAAAGCGGATGCCCTGCGCATTGCGCGGCTTGGTCAAGAGCTAGTGGCACATCCCACGGGCAGCCGTGGATACTGGCGACTGGCCAAAGCCGTGCAGGCCAACTTCTGTCAGCCTTCGCTGCCACCGCTGCGCTACCCTGATGGATCCCTGGCCCATGGACCGCAGGAGAAAGCCAATATGCTAGTAAATCTCTTTGCGGCCAATTCCCGAGTCGATGATTGCGGTATACAGCCGCCGACACTACCCAATGGTGACCACGTAATGCCTGAAATACGTATCAGGCAATGCGATGTTCGTGCGGTGCTTCAATCACTCGATGTCCGGAAAGCCAGTGGCCCGGATGGTATTCCAGCGGTGGTCTTACAAAAATGTGCAGCGGAGTTGTCTCCGATGCTTACGCGGCTGTACCGACTGTCCTACAGCTCGGGTACAGTGCCTTCGGCTTGGAAAGAGGCGAATGTACAGCCGATCCCCAAGAAGGGGGATCGCTCAGAGCCAGCCAACTATCGACCCATAGCCATCACCTCAGTGCTGTGCAAGGTCTTCGAGCACATCATTAACAAACAGCTCATGCGTCACCTAGAGGATCACTCCTTAATTAATGACCGGCAATATGGCTTCAGGCCGAAACGGTCAACGGGTGATCTTCTAGCATACGTTACCCATCTTTGGGGTGAGGCTATGGACAAGCACGGCGAGTCACTGGCAATTAGTCTTGATATCGCCAAAGCTTTCGATAGAGTCTGGCACAAATCGCTTCTCTCCAAGCTACCAGCCTTTGGTCTGCCTCCTAGACTGTGCAACTGGATTGCTAGTTTCCTGCAGGAGCGCCGTATCCGCGTCCTCTGTGATGGACGGGCTTCGGAGTTCTTGCAAATAAATGCTGGCGTACCGCAGAGGTCTGTATTATCTCCCACTCTCTTTCTTCTGCATATCAACGACATGCTGTCCACCGGCAGCATACATTGCTATGCAGACGATAGCACCTTACACGGGAGTTATCACGGACAACCTGCGGCCAAACAGTCTGATATCGTGGAAAAAAGACAGCTTCTTGTCACTGAACTGGACCGGATCTTGAATCACATTTCTCAATGGGGCTCCGAGAACATGGTCGAGTTCAGTGCCAAGAAGACGCAGGCTTGTGCGTTCACAGCAAAGGTATCTTCTTTCCTTCCCCTTCCCACTCTTCAGAGCACGCCACTTCCACTGCAGGACAATCTCTATATCCTAGGCATGGATATTCGCTGCAAACTGAATAACAGAAATTACATCGAGAGCATCATCAAAACAGCCTCGCGGAAACTCGGACTCTTAAACAAAGTGAGACGTTTTTTCACGCCGGAGCAGCGGTGTCTTCTCTATAAGACACAAATTCGCTCCTGCGTGGAATACTGCTCGCATCTCTGGGATGGCTCCGCGAAATACCTACTAGATGCTCTCGACAGGTTGCAGCGACGCGCGGTCCGAATTATTGGGAACCCTGAGGTCACGAACACCCTCGAGCCTTTGCAGATGCGTAGAGATATTGCTTCCTTGGCTGTATTTTACCGTCTCTACCACGGTGAGTGTTCTGACGAGCTCTTCCAACTAATCCCACCATCTCCTTTCCTACATAGGACAACACGTGCAGGCCTTAGATGTCACCCTCACACTGTGCAGAATATACGAGCAAGAACCAAGCGGTTCGGAGACTCTTTTCTTTGCCGCACCACCAAGACCTGGAATTCATTACCAGCACACGTGTTTCCTTCTTCCTACAGTCCCGGGGCCTTTAAGCGGGGCGTGAAAAAGCATCTGATGAGGCCGCCAAGCTGAGTGCCACCATTGTAGCACTTAGTGTCTGTAATGGTGACCCTCTTTCCTGAGACTTTGCCTTTAGCTTACCATCAGGCGAGGTGAGGTCAAGTTGGCGTGTCCTATATAAAAAAAAAAAAAAAAAAAAAAAAAAATCAATCATACATATCTCAATAATGCTCCGAAACCGGTCTGCTTGCCAGTCTAGTTGTGATTGTGGAGTAGTGAGAGTGTATAGGTACGATGGCACCGCAAATAAAATATACGAAGGTACCTTTAGGCATTATAGCCGTAGATATTATCTTTCAATATTATGTAACAATATAGGAAGAAGAATCTTTCACTTACCCACCTCTATAAAGTTAGTGAATATTTATTCACTATTTACAATCTGTTTTATTTAATAATGAATGCGTACGTTTGGTATCCGCATCGTAGATAAGTTGATAAGTAGGTACCTATCTACTGTGTAGGTTCGATATTGACCTTGATATTGATCTTTTCTTCAAAATTTGGGCTAGTAAAATAAAAAAGTTCACAATATTTAACAGTAAATTTTTCTAGTAAGTATTTATTATTATATTGTAATTGCAAAAAAGAAAACACCAATAAACTCTCGCCGTTACGTACCTACAAAACAAAACTTCTGAAAAGTCAAATGTAGATGATCACAATGTAGATGATAAACTAATAATACTTACGTCATTGGATGATCATTCAATTCAAAATTCAATTAAAATCAGAATTAATTTAATTACAAAAAAAAAAAAAAATTCAAAATTTTAGTGACATTTCGGATCGCCTACTCAAAATAAATATACACTCGGCTTTCACTATTCTTCGGTATTGCCTATTCGTTCCAAAATTCACCCATGCCCTACGATCGACGCCATTTTTTAGACATATAACAATTTTGAAAAAAATGGATGAAATTATAGAAAATACCCTCACCAAAATTTTAAATGTGGCCTTGGATGACCGAGCTTTACTACAAGCGACTCTACCGATACGCTTGGGTGGGCTCGGTATTCGCAAAATTTCAGATGTCAGCTTACCAGCATTCCTGTCTTCAGTCCACAGTACGGAAGAATTAACTAGGAAAATCCTTGCACCTACACTAGTTAATTCTAAAGTATTGTGTAAGACTGATGCAGTGAACGCTTGGAAAATTGCATGTCCAAACACCGATCTCCCAAGGAACCTTTTCTCACAGCGTCAGTGGGACGGGCCGCTCTGCAGCTTAGTTGGAAAAAAATTACTAAATACATGTTCCAATGCTGCTGAGCGTGCCCGTTTACTGGCGGTAGGAGTGTGGGAATCGGGTCTTTGGCTACAAGCTCTTCCGTCATCTAACGTAGGGACTATGTTAGATGACACTACCTTCCGCATCGCAACTTGTCTCCGTTTAGGTGCGCTGTGTGTTTCTCCGCATCAATGCCGTTGTGGAGAAGCCGTTGACAGACTCGGACACCATGGTCTGTCGTGTTGCAGGAGCGCTGGGCGAATTCCACGGCACGCCAGCCTCAACGACATAGTCCGCCGTGCTCTTGTCACCGCCGGTGTACCAGCTGTACTAGAACCAAACGGTTTGGCGCGTGACGATGGCAAGAGACCGGATGGCATGTCGTTAATGCCATGGAAGATGGGAAGGACTCTGGTGTGGGACGCCACATGCGTTGATACCATGGCTCCTACCCATACTAGCACGGCTGGCTGTGCTGGTGCTGCTGCTGCTTCTGCAGAGGCTCTCAAGCGGCGCAAATACTCCAATCTCATCGGAGATTATGAATTTGTGCCGTTTGGAGTCGAGACTTTGGGGTCATGGGGTCCGAGCGCTCGCAACCTCTTCCGTGAGATTGCGAAGCGAATGGTCGACGCTTCTCGTGACCAGAAGGCTGGCCTCTTTTTAGGACAGAGAATAAGCATTGCCATACAACGTGGCAATGCTGCCAGTCTTCTGGGAACGCTACCACAAGAGGCATGCGATGCGGAGGAATTCTACGACGCCTTTTAATTGTTTTTAGCTATAAGTTGTATAATAGTTATTTTATTTTTATTGTATTTAATATTTATAAAATCGTTATAATATATTAAATATCAACCATTTTTTAACCTAATAGGTATAGGTATTTATTTTTAATTACTTACCTACATTTTTTAATCAATATTCCATAATATTTTGATAGAGCCCGCTGATAAGTATACAAATTAATAACATACATACCTACATACAATCACGTCTTTATCCCCAGAGGGTTAGGCAGAGATGAATTTTACCACATCCACATTTCACCAATAATTAATGGTGAATAATTATTGTATTCGGTCCTACGTAAAAGGGGGTGAGCCTATTGCCCTATTCTATTCCGGGTACTATGGTTGACTCGAGTCATGCATCTGTGTCTTAATCTGGGCTGTATTCCTTGGTCGCCTTATACGACACCGCATGGGAAAGGTTGCGGTCCAAATTCTACTCTGCCGGAAACAGCATTTTACTAAGAATCATAAGCTAGATAGGTGCCATGTTCAGAAACCATTTTTAATATCTATAAAAATGATCACTTTTGAGGTTCACTATCACTATAGGTGTTCAGGTTGGTAGGTACCTACCTACTTAATGTTTTATTTTATGAAAGGTTTAAACTTTTGACATGTTTAAAAATTCAAGTTCGAATAATCAAAAGATAGGTAAACAGAATGTTTCCTTATCTTTGCAAGTGGTCGTATTAATTATCACTGCAAAAAATAAAATAAAATAAAAATAAAAATTGTTTATTGTCAAGCTACAGGGGCTCATAGTGTGTTAGTAAAATTGCTTAAAAAGAAGTATAGTTAGAAATACGATCTAGAGATGAAAGTTGAAATAGGTTATGGGTCTACCATAACCTATCTACTCTCGTCCCTACCGGACCATACATCGCCTAACTACACAGTTTTCATATTTTTAAGCGAAGTGAAAACTAACAAGACCAATTTAGAGAGGTAAACTAATATAGGTAGGTCTATACATATATATATATATATATATGACTGTATGTATGTATGTACTATATACTGATCGATATTTACATACAGTTTAATATTTTTTTTAGGTAGATACTTACTCAACAATTGTTTTTCTCCATTACTATTTATTCACTAATTAGGTAAATCAAGTAGCAGGTACCTGGATATTTTGCCAAGTGTAACCAATGTCATAGATTTCCGTTGTTGTCCCAAGATGGTTGTGTAGGAGAAATTGGAACACTTAAGATGTTACTTGGTAGCTCAGTCGCATCTCTCAATATAGGATTAGTCGCGGGTCAAATCCCGCCTGAGTCGTTTCTCTTTCTCGTTAATCTTATTCGATTTGAATAGTTCGCATACTAATTGCTTTAAAATTGCATTAAAAAGTGGTATTGGTATATAAATGATGATGTCGTCGTTGGCGGAGCACACCTGCCTGGATGATTCCCAGGTTGCAGCTTGTAACTTTTCGAGGACACAAACTGAGTGCCACCATTGTAACATGTTACGTAATGGGCGTGTCCTATATTGAAAAATGTCAGGTACGGCATCCCACTCTTTAGCAGTTGTACACATTGTAAACATATCGCTAAAACGTGTTGTGTAAGTACCTATGCGTGCAACTAATCTAATCTGAAACAGTACTTGATGCGATCAAAATATGCCAATTCATCACAACAGTCTACATTAAACACCTTGTTACACGAATTTACATCAATATCCATACTAATATGGGGCGTTCATAAAATACGTGAGATGTTTAACGGGGGGACGGAGGTCGAGTCAAATCACATCTAATCTTATATTAGAGAGAGGGGGGTCTCGGCAAATATCACGCAATTTGTACCTCTATAGTCTATCACTCAAGTTGGTGGACATTTGACAATTCCGGACTTCAAAGAGCATGGCGGAAAGTCATTTGCGCAATTTCTAATACGCCTACCGATTCAACCGCTGAATGCCTTCATCAGCACGGATTATTATCTCTATTGCCCAAGTGTAATTGATGATTTAGCGGACAGATGCTGCAGTACATGCGGTATTTACTTTGCATTTAGCACAAGAACTGCAGAGCACAGGCGAGTATCCCAGATTGCACCAGCTAAGCACGCGCGTAAGTGCGATCCTGACGGACTGTCACAAGACGAGCTAATGAATTACTGTGCGCAAGCGCCAACGGCTTAGAGTGGCTAGACCAGAACGAAGTTGAAGGAGCAGATGATTTTAGAGCAGATATATTGGTACCAATAGTCTCTCTTGAGACCGCGCATGATTCTCCATGGACTGAATTAATATTCAGTTTTTAATTACAGTAGTTACGATTTAAGTATTCTATTGTTAAATTTTTATTACACTTATAATTAAATCTCTCAGCAATATTGATTACTAGTCTTAACTAGCCGTAAATAAAAGCACGAAGGATTTTTGTACAATTACAATTCAATTACAAAGGCGGACTTAATGCCAAAGGCATTATCTGACAGTTTACTTTAGCGTGATGCAGAGATGCATTAAGGTAGGTGCAGTCAGAATAATGAACTATTAACCATAAGGATAATACTCAAATTTGTACAAAATAATGATATACTCGTACATTTATATATTATAATATATAAATACATATGCAATATATAGTATATCTAGATTACTTTTATTGTGAACAGTAGAGTACTCAAATCTGGTATCATAAAAAGAAACGATACGTAACTTCTTATTTTATACAGCTCTGGATGATTGTAAAAATAATGATGATCCGTTCTTAAATAAACGCTACAGCAAACTTCCCCCTTTTTTCTCATCTGTTTTTTTTCAAACGAACTTGACCTTTATGAGGCATATTCTTTTCACAATAACCTGTAAGAAATCATATCCTTGATGTTTGAGACTAAAATCACCGAGATTCGTTCAAAAATAACGCGACAGATAACTTTCCCCATTTTCTCCCCCATTTGCCCTCATATCATAAAAGTACTAGATAAAACTTGAGTTTTATCGGTGAAGAAATGCGCCTTGTATACCGAAACTAACAAACTGATAAAGATACGGACAAAAGCAAAATCGGCACCTTGTTGAAACGGAGCACAGACAAGCGAGACTATCGCTCGGTTGGACTTTTTTGTCGCTTGGTTCCAGGGTGAGACGAGAGTAAGTTTTGAATAAGACCTAGGAACTGCGACAGAGTACTTAATAGCTGCTTTCCACGATCCGTCATTTTACAGAGGCGTGTGCAATTTTGCAGACCATGGACCGTGGAGAGAGGCTCGTCCGTGATAAACGCGTCCGTGTCTACGTCCTTGTCCGTGAAACCTGGCACCGTATTTGGCGTAACAAATAAACAAAACTTCAAAATTCACAATAAATCGGTTAAAATAAAAATATGTATTTATATCGGCAATGAACTCAATCTACCTCTACCACTTGAGATAAGGCAATCTTTATTGCTTTAAACATGATACAGTACAACACAGTATTTATTTATTAAGAGTTTTACATGCTTCACCAACGTTTTGTTCAGTACTATCAATACGTGTATTAACAGTCACATTGTGCTAATTATGATGTTCGGTCCCACGTAATAGGGAACTAGCCTACTGCGTTAAGCGGGTCTGACTGTATGTGATTTAATTGTACAATAAAAATAGGTAAAAAAACTTTGGCGTGCCCCACGGTTTTATTTTAGTCTAGTCTATGCATATGTTTATAATTCCCACGATTGTATCTATTTTATTATTTTTTGATTTTTAGTACATTTATCTTAAACATTGCAATGTATGTTTAACATAAAACCGTTTAACTTAAAAAAGTTTTTTTACCTATTTTTATTTTCTAGTTTTTAGTTTTTATTTCGCATTCTGTTTAATTCATTTAGTGCTTCATTATTGCAAGGTTTCTTGCCCGTTAGTTTATTAGACCTTTCATTTGATACCCATGTTGATGGGATTGATAAAACCTAAGTTATCCGCCATTTTGTAGAGGCCGCCATCTTGGATTTTACTTTTATATAGTACATTGTATTCTACTGGTTGAGCACTTTCATTTGATACCCATATTGATGGGATTGATAAAACCTAAGTTAATCGCATTTTGAAGCGACCGCCATCTTGGATTTCAATTTTTTATAGTATATTGTATTCTGCTTGTTGAGCCCTTTCATTTGATACCCATATTGATGGGATTAATAAAACATAAATTATCCGCCATTTTGTAGCGGCGGCCATCTTGAATTTATAATGATAATGAATAAACATAATTGTATTGTCACCAAAATCCAAAGTGTATACAAAATTTCAGATTAATCGGTTGACAGGAAGAGGGTGAAATTTGAATTACTAAATTTGACCCAAGAATAAATAATAAATAAAACAAACGGGTGAGCTAAATAAAACCGTTTAAAAATCATTATAACTCTGACGTGAATCAAGCTTGAAACATTGCAATGAATTCAAATAATAATGGCGATGGCGAAAGTAGATAGTTTTCTTCCGCCATCGCCATTATGATTAGTAGAATTTGGACCCCATTTCTTCCCATGCGGTGTCGTACAAGGCGACTAAGGGATTGGGCTTAACGTCAGATAGATTATATATATAAAGCCCAGACTCCGCCTCAGATGAATGGCTTGAGTCAACAATAGTCCCCGAAAGACGGCAATAGCTTTTGTGCTGTCAGTGGGATGACCAAAGGCTTGTCCTGCTTTGTCCTCTACACTGACGGCACAAAATCTCTGTTCTTACAGGGTCGGCAGCACGGATGTGACTCCACTGGTTACACACGTTCATAAGTCATGGTTACCACTTTCCATCAGGTGGGCCGTGTTCTTGTCTGCCAACTAAGTTGTATAAAAAAAAAACCTATTACGTGGACGGAATTCAATGATTGGTGAAATGTGGGTGTTAATTCACCTCTGCCTAACCCTCTGGGGATAAAGGAGTGATTATATATATGTATGTATTATGATCATTTTGTTAAGTTCCCGTTAAATGCTTTTCTCTTTTACAGTTGTTCATCGACAATGAGTGGGTGGATTCGGCAAGTGGCAAAACCTTCGACACTTATTCCCCTCACGATGGTTCCGTTATTGCTTCAGTTGCCGAAGGAGACAAAGTATGAAACTTTATTTTTTTGTCACTGTGCAGGTCGTAACTACGTACTCACTAATGTATATTCCCAGAACCTCATGATTGCAAACACACAAACACTAAGTTCTGTCTGTTATGCGAATAAGTCTTGAGTGACTTATAAAATAACTTGACTTTTTTTTTTATATAGGACACGTCAATTGGACTTCGCCTTGCCTGATGGTAAGCTGAAGGCAAAGTCCCAGAAAAGAGGGTCACCATTACTTACACATACCGTGTGACAATGGTGACACTCAGCTTGACGGCCTCATCATATGCTTTTTCACGCCCCGCTTAAAGGACCCGGGACTGTAGGAAGAAGGAAACACGTGAGCTGGTAATGAATTCCAGGCCTTAATGGTGCGACAGAGGAAAGAGTCTCCGAACCGCTTGGTTCTTGATCGGATGTTTTGCACCGTGTGCGGATAACATCTAAGACCTGCACGCGTTGACTGTGTAGGAAAGGGGAGGGTGGGACTAATTGGAAGAGCTCATCAGAACACTCCCCATGGTACAAACGGTAAAATACAGCCATGGACGCAACATCTCTACGCAGCTGTAAAGGTTCTAGGGTGTTCGTGATCTCGGGATTCCCAATGATGCGGACCGCACGTCGCTGCAACCTGTTGAGAGCATCTAGTAAGTACTTTGCTGAACCATCCCAGAGATGCGAGCAGTACTCCACACAGGAACGAATTTGTGTCTTGTATAGAAGACACCGCTGCTCCGGCGTGAAAAATCGTCTTACTCTGTTCAGGACTCCGAGTTTTCGTGAGGCTGTTTTGATGATACTTTCGATGTAGTTTTTGTTATTCAGGTTGCAGCGAACATCCATACCTAGGATATTGAGATTGTCCTGCAGTGGCAGTGGCGTGCTCTGAAGAGTGGGGAGGGGAAGGAAAGAAGATACTTTTGCTGTAAACGCACATGCCTGCGTCTTCTTGGCATTGAACTCAACCAGGTTCTCAGAGCCCCATTGAGAAATGTGATTCAGGATCCCGTCAAGCTCAGTGACAAGAAGCTGCCTATTCTCTGCGATATCCGACTGCTTGGCCGCAGGATGTCCATGATAACTCCCATGCAAAGTGCTATCGTCTGCATAACAATGAACATTGCCGGTAGACAGCATGTCGTTGATATGCAGAAGAAAGAGAGTGGGTGATAGGACGGACCCCTGGGGCACGCCAGCATTAACCTGCAGAAACTCCGAAGCTCGTCCGTCACAAAGGACGCGAATACGGCGCCCCTGCAGGAAGCTAGCAACCCAGTTGCACAGCCTAGAAGGCAGACCAAAGGCAGGTAGCTTGGAAAGAAGCGATTTGTGCCAGACTCTATCGAAAGCTTTGGCGATGTCAAGACACATAGATCTGACTCGTAGGGCCATGGTCTACGTGTACCCAAAGGATGGAGAAGGATGGGTCCTCTAGGCAGCGCAAACGGCGACAGCAAACATCCGCCCTAACAAACACGCACACCCCGGCTTTTGCACGAAAACTTTCCTCAAGAACATAGCCAGGGTAGAGCAAGTAGGTCGTGTCGTCAGGGCGGTGTATTTGCGTCTCCGTTAGAAAAAACATGGCAGGTTTCGCCGTCTCTAGGTGTTGGTGGACGGCGTTGAGGTTTGCATGGAGCCCACAGATGTTAGTGGAGTCCACCTCAAATAGCAAGCTTTTGGGAGTGTGTCGAGCCGCTGTGTTGCCTATTTCTTTGAATTGCGCTGCCATGAGTTTGGGTGGGAGAAGGCGTGAAAAAAGAGGTGATTGCCGCCGCAGCACCGTGTGACAAAGTGCGGGATATTGGTTTTATCTATGAATGTGAGGCATGGCGAGAGCCGACGCGCCGAACGGAAGGGCCCCCGTACCCCCCGAGTATGGTCACCGGGCTCCCAATTCCGGTCACCAACCGGCACGACGAACCATATCGGGATTATGCGCGGCCTGGTGAAGCAGCCTCCCAAGGTGGTTAACCCCAGTTGGGCCCCTGTACTATACCGCGGGCGGCCAGCGGCACCACCGTTTCTACAGGTCTCCCTGTTCGGCGCATCGCCCCGCGCTATCCCCACTAGACCACGCCAAGACCCACTGGTCCCACTAGTGCTGCGACAACCACTACCTCTGCCCGGCTATGCACTTGCTGACCCCTGAACACAATCCAACCGAGATTGAATTGCTATGGAGGGTTTTTCGCAATAGTGCACGGTGGTACCTACCCGGTCGAAACTTGAGACAAATTTGTGCCACCAAGTTTCTACCACCAGTAAACTTGATGTGTAATAGTCAATTCCAAATAATAGACAATTAAATTAACTGTTTTCTTATTATGTTTCAAATCTGGTAAACATTTTCTATTTCAGGCCGATGTAGATTTAGCAGTGAGTGCCGCAAAACGTGCCTTCCACCGCAACTCTGAATGGCGTCTCATGGATGCATCTCACCGTGGTCAGATTTTGGTCAAGTTTGCTGACCTTATCAAGAGGGATTTCCTGTACCTCGCAGAACTAGAGACGTTGAACAACGGCATGGTGCTCAATTTGTCTACAAAGTATTTAGAACGCAGTGATGGACGTGTCCGCTATATAGCCAGCTTAGCTGACAAGATTCAGGGATCTACAATTCCTGCTGGTAACTACTGACTTTTGTTATTAAAGATATTAAAACAACTTCAACAACTGAAAAGGCACTGATAGCGCAAAACAACTGAATTTAAATTTTTTTGGAAGTCGGTGCCAACTGTGCCAAGTCATATATGATTTAGGTATGTAGGGTAGGTCCAATTCAGCCACATCATAGGATAAAGGTCTCCTCGCGCAAGAGATAAAACGTGTAACCATGAGTCAGGTCGACGTCTCTAGTAATAGGTACAACCGAAAAACTTACTGCGGGTAAATTACTGTTTTGAAGTTTTGATGCGTTGTGTAAAGTTAGACACTGACTTAGCCCGCGATGTGCGAAGACTTCTCGAGCGTCGAAGGTCACTGAATGACCTCCGTCCCCCATGAGTGCGGGCCTGGGGGTGACAGGCGGAGCCGCCTCTTACCCTAGCAGAAGCAGGCCGCGGCGGCGGCGGCGCGAGTTGTGCGCCTACCCATGCACGGGCATTGGATGAGGACTCCGTGGTCCCCACACCCGAAGAGGGTCAGCTTGAAAGAGATGGCTCTGGATCGGCCGGGTTGCGAGGGATATCTCTCCGGCAATCTCACCTCCGGCAACTTACGACCCTCTAACGGCGTGCGTTTTAGTCGGTTCGAGTCCGATATAACCTCTCCCACCGGCTCTGACGAGGGGGAATCCGGGGGGACTTTTCGCAAGATAAAAAAAAGACACCGACTTAAACAGAAAAGTTTAAGGCTGTTGTCTTACGTAGGCGATTCAAAGCTAACAGAATTGCGAAGCGATTCGAAGCGCTATCACGTAAAGGCGATGCGGCGGGCTTGTCCTGCGTGCGCGCGAAGAGCACCCTCCACATCACACCACTGTCAAATAGAATGACATGCCTACAACCGCCACTGCGTCAATTAGCTAATAACAAACCAATTGATCGCGTTCGCTTCAAATCGGGTCAAGCCGCAGGGCGACCTGCAGGCATTTGGTCACGTAGGCCACTTGAATACCTTTCGACTGTTTGTTGTTTTCGCGTTGAATAGCTCCGCTTCGCGTTCGCTTCAAAATCGCTCACATTGGACGTCGCATTATGTGTACGTGGCCTACTGGTTGATGCTGTATATCAGTAACTGGCTCCTCCCGAGCTTAATACTGATTCCATCCTCACGCCCGTGATCCGTGACAGTCTATTTCTGATATTCTTATCACCGTCTACAGAATGTCACGACTGTATTTGTAATCTCAGTATTCTTTCCCAGATGGTGAACTATTCGCTTACACACTGAAACAGCCGGTCGGTGTGTGTGGACTCATTTTGCCATGGAACGTACCAATTGCAATGTTCATCAGTAAAGTCACAACAGCATTGGCTGCAGGTAATTTCTTCAACAGCAATTTTGTTTTTAAATACAGAATTTTTTTAATGACTCAATAAGGATAATTTATTCATTAGGTTGCACAGTGGTTGTGAAACCAGCGGAGCAGACCCCATTGACGGCACTATATCTGGCTGCATTGCTCGTGGAAGCTGGTCTACCTAAGGGCGTTGTCAACATAATCAATGGGTATGGAGAGACGGCTGGTGTAGCTTTAACTCACCATCCTGACGTCGCCAAGATATCTTTTACTGGATCTGTGGAAGTAAGAATTACTTACATAACAACATAACATATATCACGCCTATATCTCCGGAGGGGTAGACGGAGGTGCTAGCACCCTCATTTCGCCAGTTCATGTTTAGGTCCCAATGTAATAGGTGGTGAGCCTATTGCCATTAACCGGGCACTTATAAACCTGGGATGAATACACAAATAACTTCGAAAAGCATCAAAAAGTCATTGATGTGTGCCATGGTAAAACCTGGGATCGAATCCGAGACTTCGTCTCAGCAGTTCATTACCGATACCACTAGGCTACCGCGGTTATAAGTATTACCTAATTATTTATACTGTTGATTGATGGCACTTGGTGGAATTTGTTGCTACACATATTGAGAACTCACTTGTAGTTTTCCACATTATTTTTAGTAGAGTAAAACTGAGGATACCGTATGGAGAAACTGGTCAGGTTGTTATTAACAAATAAAAAATGATGTGGAAAAGTACAAGTGAGTTCTCAATGTTTAAGAATTACTTAATGTTTGCTCTACATTAAAGTATTTTATAGTATCCCCCAAGACGGATGTTCGCGTAAACTTCACGCGAACATCCCTCTTGGGAATAAAACCACTTTTTAACGGATCCTATCAATACCATATTTAGTTAGCCCGCGACCATGCCTGCTGAAAAGTAACCGAAACATCGGGCTAAAAGCAATAAATTGCTGTAGGATCAGTTTAAAAGTGGTTTTATTTAAAATATTTTTGATGCTAAAATTAATGCGCGTTGTGAGAACGAATGAAATTGTGAGAAACTGACTGTTGCTTGCGACTCCACCTGCTTGGCTTTCTGTTCCAGGTATAAAATAGCCTATATATTATTCCAGATTACTATAACCTATCCCTGTACCAAATTTCAACCAATACTCAGTCTCTGATCAGCTGTTAGAGTTTGATTGAGTTGAATAACAAACCTCTAAACATCTTCATACATACATACAATCACGCATTTATTCCCGTAGGGTTAGGCAGAGGTGAATTAACACCCACATTTCACCATCGTATTCGGTCCCACGTAATAGGGGGTGAGCCTATTGCCGTTTTACGGGCAATACGCCTACAATATGGGGTTCTTCAAGAGGGGCATCAGAAGGTTTCTTCATGGTCGGCAGCACGAGTGTGACACCCCTGGTGTTGCATACGTCCATAGGCCACGGTAACAGCTTCCCATCAGGTGGGCCGTGTGCTTGTCTCCCAACTTAGTGGTATAAAAAAATAAATTGTTTACTCGAGCCATACATCTGAGGTAGAGTATGGGCTGTATATATTGGTCTGATGTTAAACTACCCTATCCCTTAGTCGCCTTGTACAACACCGCATAGGAAAAGATGGGGTGGTCCGAATTCTACTCTGCAGGAAACCACGCACCTGGAAACAAAGTCTTTACACATTTATAATATCAGTAGGATAGTAGATTTGGCGAAGGTATACGAATAGATGCATGTCCCGAAGTTTGTTGAGTTTGAATATATTGTTTCATTTTGCTGACACATTCTGATGGTTTTTTAGGTTGGCAAGTTAATTCAACAGGCAGCGGGGGCGAATAATCTTAAACGGGTCACACTGGAGCTCGGCGGCAAAAGTCCTCTCGTTATAATGGACGACGCAGATTGTAAGTTAATAGTAGTGAGTTCGATTTCTAAAGCCAAAAATCTCGGGTTTGATTCCCACTCAGTGCAAAAATACACACTAGCAGTAGTATACATACTAGCTTTGGTCTGGAGTTTCTATGTGTAATATGTACCTATATCTCTGCAAAAAAGTTCGTAAGTATGTCAGCATTCTAGAACCCAGACGCTGTCGTACTTTGCTTAAATTGGGTGTAGATGGCGCCGTGTGTGTAATATATTCTATAATACTGAGATTTTGTCTTCAGTTTACTAAATGAGAGGAAGTCAAATTGACGTATAGTTTATAAAAAAAGATTAACATAAATACTGAGTTTTCTTTTACAGTGAATGCGGCAGTGCAGATGGCCGCGATTGGTATATTCTCTCTGCAAGGTCAGATCTGTATAGCTGCATCTAGATTGTATGTTCATTCGAAAATATATGACAAGTTTATTGACGCAGCTATTCAGTTGGCAAAGAACATCAAGATAGGCGACCCGAACAATCTTGCAACTCAACATGGGCCTCAGGTATTTATCATAGGCTAAGATCCCAGTATAGAATGACCTTCGCCGATCTGGCTCTTATACTACTAGTAATTGACGACCTCCGTGGCGTAGTGGTAGAGCATTTCACTGCTATGCAGGAGGCGCGGGTTCGATTCCCGCTCAGTGCAAATATTTGTATGCATGAATATGTATATTTGCATTGGTCTGGGTGTTTCTATGTATAATATGTATGTATTTACAAAAAAAAAGTATCTAACTATGTTTATCCGCATTGATCCCATAACACTAGCTAGTCAAGCTATGCTTACCATGGGTCTAGATAGCGTTGTGTAGAATGGCGTGGAATATTTATTTAATTCTTACTTTTTTCACAACAACTTGTGGGGAATCGTCCTCAATCAATCCTCGATGTTTGTCTAAAATCTTTCATAAATAACACGACAGTAAACTTCCCCACTTTTCTCCCCGATTTTCCCTTCTATTTAAAATAGCTCTCGAAATTTACAATTATTAATTCAGCGATGTATTCAGTAAAAAAACCTCTGTGTTTATTTTAACAATATTAATATTTACATAATGTACACGGAAGTTATCTAAATTAAAGTATTTAAAAAAAAAACTGAATATACCTAAACAATCCTGCAGGTTCAGGCGTCAAAGAATTCCTCCCCATCGACGTCAACCGGGAGGGTGGCCAGAAGGCTGGCGGCATTGCCACGTTGAATGGCAATACAAATCCTTTGCGTAAGGAATAAACCAGCCCTCTGGTCACGGGTAGCGTGTTTAATTTTTCACTTATGGCTCTTATGATGGTCAGAGTTAACATTTACATGTCTGTTTTACTTTAAATTATGTTTTACCTTCAGATTGATGCTACTATGCTAGAAAAGGTACTGGGATACATCGAGAAGGGTAAAAAAGAAGGCGCGAAGTTGGTAACCGGTGGTAATCGTATTGGGTCAACTGGATATTACGTTGAGCCCACCATTTTTGTTGATGTCAAGGATGACATGAGCATTGCTAAAGAGGAGGTTTGTATTTATTGGATCTTCATCATTATCAACATCATCATCATCATGAAAACGTATTTTCACTTTGGAGCCCAGGGTGTGCTTTCCGAATTTTTCATTTCCACTTTGTACGGTTTTGGGCATCAGTGGCGGTGAACTGGTGGTGAAAGTGGCAAGTCGTATATCACTTCAAGCCAAGACTTGTTAGACCTACCCTTCCTACCAGGAGTCGGCGGAGGCACTGTTACCAGAAACTTATTACCCACGTAGCCGGGAGGTTCCCGCAAAACGCGACCGCACTAACGAAGGCGGCTGTCTTGCATTTTATCTATGATGTCGCGAAAACGAAGGCTGATTCTAGTTCACCATGTTGGACTTCGGACATCACTCGCAACTGCAGCATTTTCATCTACATGACATGCAGTTCCTGCGTAGATCTTTGTATTAATTAGATATCATCGATATATTTTTTGTATTTTTATATGCCGCACATTGGAAGAGGCTTATGTCTAGGACTGTGGTGGGCTAATTAATTGATTGATATTTTGAGTGTGATAACAATATTAATGTTTTGTGCTATTAGATATTCGGACCAGTTCAGAGTATTCTGAAGTTTGATTCACTGGAAGAAGTTATTGAGCGCGCAAACAGAAATAGCTACGGTCTTGCCGCAGGCATTTTCACTACGAACATCAACAACGCCCTGCAATTCAGCAAGCACATCGAAGCTGGAGTCGTTTGGTAAAATTTTGTCACATTGTCACTATTAATTTTAATATTTGCTTAGTGATATTTGGTTTTTAATTCCTTTATGTGATATATCGTGTACCTGTACCTACATGGCAAACATTTTGTGTTTTAGGGTTAACACTTACCTAGGATTAGGTTCTCAGATTCCGTTCGGAGGCTTCAAGGATTCAGGAGTGGGCCGTGAAAAGTGAGTATACTTTTGTTATTATCTATATCTTCTTCGTTCTCTTCATCTTGGCGTTAATCCCAGTCGCATCCGAAGCTTTTACCTCCGAGTCTGGGGTCCACTTTACTAGTCTAACTGCGGATTTGGCTGAACTTCAATATTTTCCGTGAAGCAACTGCCATATGACTTCCACAAAGACGATATAGAAGTATTGTAGTTAGACCAGTTGATGGAAGTTTTAGAGGTCCAGCTACACGTAACGACGGTTTTAGATGTTCGTATGGTTACCGGGACCGACGACGGCTTAACGTGCTCTCCACACCAATACAAATTCACATATTCATGCATTCAAATATTTGCACTAAGCCGCGTTTTAACCCACGTTTCCTGTGAAGCGGCCCGTTCACTAACGCCACGCCACAGTGGCTGTCCTATCTGTACTATACTATGTATAATACTAGGTATATATACTATAGCTCGGTTGGTCAGAGTATTGTACCTGAAAGGACTGGCCGCGGGTTCAAGTCCCGGATGTTCTGGATGTTCACTTTTCTAAGTTTATTTTCGTATTTTATTAATAATTATTAGGTACTTATATATAAAATTGGCGTTTTGTACGTGAGGAATATTAAGTAATTTTTATAAATATATTTCATTACTTAATCAAAGTATGCACTGTTGTTATCTATGCACTTTTGCCATCTCATATCCCTTTATATTCAATTTTCAATTTGCTTCAAGTGGGTTAATACAGTTTTGTCACTTACCCCCGAAACCTGCAGCTATCTCTGAAGTGCTTTGTGATGGATCCGCTATAATATAGCCTTTAATTCTTCATTTTCCAATTTGGTCTCCGGCCGTCTATAGGGTTGGTTCTAAAGGTCGAAATTTCTAGAACGAAAACGTTGAAACCGAAAACGTACCGTGCTTTATTTTGCGACACCAGGGCCGTACACATCATTAATCCTTCGAGCTGTTTCTGCAGTACTGGTACCACGGCAGAACTCGTACTTGTAAATATACCGATATTTCATGTTTTCCATTCTGCAGTAATAAGCAACGACAAAAAAAATAAAGAGGAAAACCAATAGACTGACTGTTTTCAAAACTCAAATATACCAGCTGAATGAATTTATAAATTTGAATTTGGAATTTTTAACCAAAGAGGAGATTATTTCAGATCAAAGTGGCCAGTACGACAAAACGCTAATTTCATATGTAACGACCTTAATATTAATCGATATCAATTGTTCAATTTAAAAATCTCTTTAACCTACATTATATCGTTTTTAAATTATCTTTTTTTTCCAGCGGTCTAGAATGCGTAGATGCCTACTTAGAAGTGAAGACCGTCGCCATGGCACTTCCTAAAAAAATATGATATAAGCTTCACTGAATTTTATACGTCAATAAAGAAAATTTTATACTAATATTTATTTCGAACCTAAGTCCATAACTGTGTTAGTAAGAAGTTCCTTACGATCAAATGTTAGTAATCACTTTATATAAAAAAGGTGTACCTATATAAAAAAATCAGGCATACATAATATAAAAATCAGAAAATACGAGAAAAGTAAACACACCTGTTTTATATAATTTTAATTATTATTTATAAATAAATGTTTTTAATTCTATGTGTAGCCGTGTGGGGAACCACACGGCTACACATAGAATTAAAAACATAGTGTTAAAAACACAGGCAGAGTAGAATTTGTGCTACCCCATTTCTTCCCATGCGGTGTCATACAAGGCGACTAAGGGAGGGCACGCCGTAGTAACGGCGGTAAGACCCATCATGGGGGAGTGGCTAGAGAGGCCACACGGCAGCCTCTCGTACCGTCTGACGCAGATGATCACCGAGCACGGATGCTTCGGAAAGTATCTGCGTCGGATGCAGAAAGAGCCAACGTCCGAGTGCCATCACTGCGACGCAAGCGAGGACTCAGGTCCGCACACGCTCACCGAGTGTCCGGCGTGGGAGACGCCGAGGCGGGAGCTTGTGGCGGCCCTGGGAGTGAGGGTTCTCACGCTCTCCACCTTGCTCGCGGCGATGGTTCGCTGCGCGGATGCGTGGGCGGCCGGCGCCTCCTTCTGCGAGCAAGTAATGCTCGTGAAGGAGGAGGCGGGGCGGGAGCGGCAGCGGGAGCGACGAAGGATCGCAAGACAAGCTGCCCGCGTACGAAGGCAACTCGGGCGTCGGAGGTCGATGAACGACCTCCGCCCCCCATGAGCGCCGGCCTGGGGGTGACAGGTGAAGCCGCCTGTCACCCTGGCAGAAGCAGGCCGCGGCGGTGGCGCGCGTGGCGCGCCTCCCCGTTTCCGGGGACGAGTTGGGGACTCTGTAGTCCCCACACCCGAGAAGAGGGCCAGATCGTGAGAGATGGCCCTGGGTCGGCCGGGGTGCGAGGGATATGCCTGTCAACCTCACCTTCGGCAACCAAAACGACCCACAGGCGGTGTGCATTTTAGTCGGTTCGAGTCCGACATAACCTCCTCCACCGGCTCCGGTGGGGAGGTATCCGAGGGGATTTTGCGCACGTAAAAAAAAAACACCAAGGGAGACCCACTCGCGCTGCCAACCCAGTAAGCATAAGAGTTTCTGTGCCGCTAGTGTAAAAGACAAAGCAGGACAAGCTTTTTGTCTTCCTACTGACAGTTCAAAACTCTCTAGTGAGTTCTGGCTA
This sequence comes from Eilema griseolum, assembly GCA_963662185.1. Taxonomy (NCBI): domain Eukaryota; kingdom Metazoa; phylum Arthropoda; class Insecta; order Lepidoptera; family Erebidae; genus Eilema; species Eilema griseolum. The sequence continues at coordinate 10,700,453 of OY759238.1, read as the reverse complement.
CCCTACTCACCACCGAAAACACAACACGAGGTAAATTATGGCCGCAGTATTCTGTAGGGTGGAGGTACTTCCCCAGTCGGACTGTTCAATTGGACGGAAATACCGTCGTGTCCTACCTCTTCCTAAATATATATATACAGCTTAGACTCAGCCACAGATATAAGGCTCAAGTCAACAATAGTGCCCGGAAGACGGCAATAGGCTCACCCCCTATTACGTGGGACCGAAAACAATGATTGATGAAATGTGGTTGTTAATTCACCTCTGCTTAACCCTTCGGGGATCAAGGCGTGATTATGAACAGAAGCATGTAGGTATATGTATTTACAATGAGATAGTTTATTTAGCTACTTAAACGAATAGTGCATTATGACAAAATAACTACTACTTATAATTATACAAACGGTTACGGGAATTTTCGCGAATAAATCATGGAGCGTTTGTATAATTATAAATTCACACCGCGATAGTTTAAAAATAGAACTACTATTTAGTGTGCTATCACCTTTAGTTTAGTGCATATGTCCTGAAAATGCAAACTGAACGAGCATGCGCGTCCCCGTAGCTCGACGGATCAGTTCATCTCACTAACATCACACTCACCGTACAATACGTGCGAACTGTATACTTGTTAGCTTAACTATATAACTTTACCCGGTAAACTGAACGCGTAAGAGAAAAAGTTTCTAAAGAACGTTCAAACTCAAACATTAGAAGTTTGGTTCCGTTAGTGAAAACTTACTGTCGAATTGTGAAGATTTAGTTGAACGATTCACTTTGTTTTCTTCTGAACTGTGTTGTGATATATATCAAGGAATTCAGCTTTATGCATAAATCTGGTGAGTTAAGTTACTAGGTATACTAATAATGTGAGAGTGAGCATAGTAATAGGAGAATGTATTTTTTACAGGTATAGTCGAAAAAAAACATCTTTCATGTCAGAAATTTTAAGTAATCTAGTATTTATTAGTCAAATTTACTTCCAAGCTAGTACATTTGCTGACTAACGAACGAGGCACTGACGCAGGCTTTTCTTTAGATATTGATATAGTACACGGCAGTCGCTTTCGAGAAAGTCAAAAATAAAAATATGTACATTAAGCTTTGCCTTACCTAACTTCTGGGGTAAGTGGACACCGGTTACATAGTCAATCCAGAGTCGGACGCTCCTACAAGAGACTCCGTGTAAAGACAACACATCTTGGTTTATTGGGATTGGGTATACAAGCTGAAATGCAGCTGGTTTTTTTTATATTTACAAGTAGTCTGTCAATTGACTGCTACCCACTAAATGATAAAAAGCTGAGGTGCAGTCCAGACGGTACAGGCCACAATTCCAGATGATCTTAAAATGTTGGTCTCTAACTAGATGGCTCCAATAAATGCTTTCCCACGCCTCATTTAAAGGAGCCGGTATTGTATGAAGAGGTAAATACGTACGCGGGTTCATTCCATTCCAGTTCTCTATCGTGCGAAAAAGGAAGGAGACCTTGCGAGATGGTACTGTCTTCACCGTATTTGGGTGGCATCGCAGGCTAGCAGGAGTTATTCTGGACAGGTAGGAAGAAGATGCAGTCAGTTTAAAGAACTCACTAGAACACTCGTTGTGGGTGAGGCAGTAGAATGCAGCCGATGAGGCAACTATACTATGCAACTGTAAAGTTTTCAAGGTGTTAGTAATCTCAGGACCTAGGGGAAGACCAGAGTAGCCGTGGTGCCCTCTGTAGATCTTGAGAGTGATATGTTAAAGGTGAAATGCTGTAGCGATCGGCTTGTGTTCGAGAGTGCTTATCGATGGGTTTGTCTCCTCTCTGCCACTCTTGACAAGTGGCAATACGTTTGTAGAATAAATAAATATTCCACGACATTACAACGCTATCTAGACCCATGGTAAGCATAGCTTAACTAGCTTGTGTTATGGGATTTAGAATGCGGATAAACATACTTAGATACTTTTCTTTGTAAATACATACATATTGTACATAAAAACACCCAGATCAATGCAAATATACATATTCATGCATACAAATATTTGCACTGAGCGGGAATCGAACCCGAGCCCCCTGCATAGCACTCGAATGCTCTACCACTACGCCACAGAGGTCGTTGAACATATTGATCAATGTTTAGGATTGACACTGCAAACTATCATAAACGTCAAAATAGTATCATCGCATACACACCCGATGAGAGGGTCAGATCGTTAGAGATGGCCCTGGGTCGGCCGGGGTGCGACGGATATGCCTGTCAACCTCACATTCGGCAACCAAAATCGACCCACAGGCGTCGTGTGTTTTGGACGGTTCGAGTCCGACATAACCTCTTTTACCGGCTCCGGTGGGGGGATATCCGTAGGGATTTTGCGCACGTAAAAAAAAAGTATCATCGCATAAACTCGAATAATTCTATTCTACAATACTCCGGCCAACGAATTGTCACTTTTCTAGGGGAGTTGATGAGGGCCTACGCGTCGCAGCTTTCAGTACAATATCAAAGATAGTTGAAATTACGATTGTACTAGATAAAGTCTACATAATTCTGTCAATTATTACATATTTCTGTCAATTCAAGTTTACATAATTTATTACACCTTATTCACTCTTTATAAAGGAGGTACAGTTAGCGTCAGATCGATCTTGACTGCAAAGTCTCAAAATTATCTTAATACCAAGGTATTAAGAGCAAATTAAACGGTTTTATTTAATTAAATTGTATTATTATCCAAATCCATGCTGAGTACCATCATTGTAACATTACTTAATGTCTGTAATAGTGACCCTCTTTCCTGAGACTTTGCCTTTAGCTTACCATCAGGCGAGGTGAAGTCAAGTTGACGTGTCCTAGATAAAAAAACGAACTAGAGGTGTGTGTGCCAAATGTTAGAACAATTAACCAATAAGAAGGGAAAACCAAGTCATTAAAATAAATTTTGAGTACTATGTTCGTTAAGATTGATCTGATGCTGTCTGTACATTAGACACACATTCGTATTTTTACTCTACTTCAAAAAAGAGTTATGTTTTTCTTGCGTATTTTACATATGTATGTTTTCAGTATCAGACCAGTTTTTATATATTTGAGTTGATTTATTGCCGCAGCGTAGCAACACTACGCATGCTACGATTAACTGTAGCATTCGTAGCATAATAAGCATGAGAAATATTTAATATTATATTAAGATACCTACTATTTATTGAAGTGATTTAGATATTTATATAATGGGATATGATTAATAACAATTAAAGATTTATATATTTATTTATTAACCTATTAAAATTTGTTATGTTTGTTATTCGGATGTTTATTTTTTATGTTTGTATGGTGCCGTGAAATGGCTAAAAACGGCACTATGGTTGTTACAGTCAAATGCATACTGTTTTATTGCAAATCAAAGACAATTTAGCATGCTTTGTCATTATTGAAAGGACGGTGGCGGCCTCTTCTGTACATGGATTTGTTAGTTTTACTCACAGAACAGAAAAAACTGTTCCTCGGTTTTACTATACCCGCAAAGCTCCTCCCTTTCTTTTTTAAATTCGTTATTGCACACAAAAAAAGAAGCATGTACAAAGGCGAACTTAATTCAATATGAGTTCTCTCTCTTCCTTCTACCTTTGAGTAGCAGAGTAGCAATTATTAAACTAATGAGGGGTGTGAAGTGTACATTAAATTTCAGATAGTAAAATAGGTACCTGAACAGGTACAATCCTTCATGTATGTAGACGTATTCGTATATGCAGAATTATTTATTTGTTCGAAAGATGTTTATTCCGAAATGATCGCATTTAAATTTCGCAAAGATCTGAAAATATGTTTCAGAGGCAGATCACGGTATTCTTTGTTTAATGCCAGGAAATCAATTGCAATTGCTGCTGTCGCTTGTTATTGATATTGACATTATTACGCCAAAAATACAAACGAACACATTCGAAGGATAGCCTTTGTATGGGTTCGCTGAAGTGTTCAAAATATTCATCAGTATTTACAAAGACAATTTTTAATATTTTTCAATGAAATTTTGAAGTATATTATTATGGATGTGTTTAAACTGAACAGGCACTAACATCCCAGGAGAAGAGATAACTTATTATTATCACGGTGTGAAATACCAGCTCTTACACCACGTTATTTGCATGTCATTGATCACCTTTCATTTTTGGAATATAGCTATAAATATATTATTAAAAATGAGGGTCAATGGTAGGAGAGGGACAAATTAAGAGGCAAGTATGTGTATTTTAATGGGAAACTGCACAATAATAGTATGCTATTAAAATCGATAATGATAGGAAAAAATTTAATCTGTTCAGATGGGATTCTAACCCGTGACCTTTTAGGGGAAATGCTCTGACCACTGAGCTTCACTCGCCTGAAATCATCCAAATCTTCTCCTATACATATATATCCGTCTCACAGAGACGTTGGAAGCCATATACAGATACTTGTACGAACCATCGGCACCAATGAATGATATTGCAATCATTTTTAAATATTGGTTTTTGATGACTCCGTCCTACTGATTCAAATTTTAAATATGCTTTTTGTATTCGTTTTGATTTAGCTTTGAGGCTGTTCTATATTATTTCATTGGTATTGGAGCTTGGATATCGGAGATTCACTAGGTAACTCCTCAAAATTCATCGGAAAATGTTAAATGGTCAAGGTATGACCATTCTGTAACAGGTACATCTTGATGTACCTGTTACAGAATGGTCGTGATGTAGGTTGTAGTCTAAGAGAACTTCTTAGCGATGTACATCATGTCTCGTTTTAAGGCTAATATATTCTCGTTTAATTATGAGGCAGATGTACCTTATATTATATTCATCTCCAAAATAATTCTTTACGATAAAGGAATATAATATTTCTCTTCTTACAGTGTCGGGTCTTTTATTGGGGCGTGAAAAAGTATCTAATGAGGCCGGCCAGCTGAAAGCCACTATTGTAACAATATTGTTGTCTGTAATGGTGACCCTCTTTCCTGAGACTTTGCCGTCAGGAGGAGGTCACGTGTCCTATAGTTGCTTAAGTGTTTCACCTGAAGTTTACCGCGCTGAAGTTTTGCGGAGAGCACTTCAGTAACTTCATAATTCCTATCATGTGCACCAATATAAATCAGTTTGTAGCCACTCCCAATAAACCGGAATGTGTTGTTTTTATTACTTATTAGGTACCCATATAAAGATGTATCATTGATCTTAATTACTGTAGTCTACTTATTGTTCTGTAATTTCTACTACATATCTTATTGTTAAGATAAGTGAATCTGGAAATAGGAACTATTTTACACATTGAAGCTTCTTTTCTTCCAGGTAAATTAAATTAGCCTGGTAACATGTTCGAAGATGGGTTCACACCAGCAGATAAATGACTATAGGAATAAGAAGCATCACGCCAATCTTACTTTCAAAATCATGCATACTTTATCAAATTGTACTAATATCACACATTGTAGTAACTATACGAATTTCAATGAAAATTATTCGGAACCAATTCTTGTATGTGTCTTACAAGCTTCTACCGAGGATCTTAAGTTGTAAGGGATGGCTCCGCGAAATACCTACTAGATGCTCTCGACAGGTTGCAGCGACGCGCGGTCCGAATTATTGGGAACCCTGAGGTCACGAACACCCTCGAGCCTTTGCAGATGCGTAGAGATATTGCTTCCTTGGCTGTATTTTACCGTCTCTACCACGGTGAGTGTTCTGACGAGCTCTTCCAACTAATCCCACCATCTCCTTTCCTACATAGGACAACACGTGCAGGCCTTAGATGTCACCCTCACACTGTGCAGAATATACGAGCAAGAACCAAGCGGTTCGGAGACTCTTTTCTTTGCCGCACCACCAAGACCTGGAATTCATTACCAGCACACGTGTTTCCTTCTTCCTACAGTCCCGGGGCCTTTAAGCGGGGCGTGAAAAAGCATCTGATGAGGCCGCCAAGCTGAGTGCCACCATTGTAGCACTTAGTGTCTGTAATGGTGACCCTCTTTCCTGAGACTTTGCCTTTAGCTTACCATCAGGCGAGGTGAGGTCAAGTTGGCGTGTCCTATATACAAAAAAAAAAAACTTTTTCCAAGTATGCGTATTCATAACCCTTTCCAACCGGTTCAATATAAGCGTGATGATCGATAAAAAAAAAACTGCATTACAAGTGCATTTGTTTTATTGAACGCGACCGGCCTCGATCGATCGTGCCGATGTATGCGTTTACGTTAAAAAATACAAGGACACGTTTCGACTCGTCAGTAGCCAGTGGATAGCTGTCAAGGATGGCCGCGCATTTCGGTCGTGGGTCACGATCACGTAAGTTTATTTTTATCCATTTTCTTCGTTATTTTGTGACAGTTTTTTGTTATGAAAGCCTAAAATAAATATCAATTAGTATACAGGTGTAACTTTTATTGAAATAACATAACTTCTGCTCTGCTTGTGGTTCGTTAAACTCACATCGTCACGATCGTGACAATCCGGGCTTTAATGCATTTCTGAATATGTAAGATGCATTTTTTTCATTGCTGTTTGTTGATATTATTGTGAAGGATGATAAGATTATTTTTTACCTTAGGTGCTGTTTTGAGAGACGAAGACGTTTTGAATGTTTTACAAGACGAAAACTCTCAGAAATTGAAGATTTTGAAGACCTAGGTGACCAGTTTTACCCCTTATTTTTTAATAGTCTGATTGAAGAGGAAGACCATGACCCCTTACCAGAAACTGCTATATCAAATGTAGAAAACACGACATCTTCATCCGCACCACCTTGGCTTCCTCCAGAACAACAGACACCGGCGTTAAATGAGGAATTCCTGAAAACTTAGTCATTCGTCGATCTGGTATGTGGAGGCAAATAGCCTTTACTGATAAAGACCATAACTACACAAGTCTTCCCTCAGTGCCAGTGAGGACACATATTGAGTACGTCCATGAGTATTTTGACAAAGAATTCTTCGAAATGACAGTTCATTGTTCAAATATTTATCACTTACGTAAATATGGAACGGAACTAAAATCTACACAGCTAGATATCAAAAAGCTATTTGCTATACACTTGATTATGTATCCTCATGGTAGATATTGAGATTTATAAAGGCGCTAAAACTATGTTCGGAAATAGTACATTAGGTTTAGGTCCATCTGTAGTATTATATTTAACTAAAACTATTCCGCCCAGTAGCTGTATTTACCACGATCGTTATTTCACAACTGTCCCTTTGATAGAGGAAATGAGCCAACAAAATCTGCATAGTACTGGAACTATCATGATGAACTGAATTCCAGGGCGTACAGCACTAAAATTTAAGAAGGACAGCAAAATGAACGTGGAGAACACAAGCAATTTGTAAGAGATTCTGTAAGCTTGGTCAAATGGAAAGATAATGAAGCGGTTTTAACGGCTTCTAACTGTACTGGAGCTGAACAAATAGACTACGTTAAACGATGAGACAAACGAACGAAATCTTACAAGGATATAACTATCCCAGAGTAGTCTGTAATTACAATAACCACATTGGAGTGGAGTGAATGTTTTGGACCAAATGATGGAATATTATCGTACCTTCATAAAAACAAATTTGGGATTTGGATTGGGCAGTAGTAAATGCTTGAAGGAAATGGAAAATAGATTGTGAAGCTAATAACCTCCCAAAAAAAAAATTTGCTTTGCTGGACTTTAAAATGGAAGTAGCAGATGCTTGGTTGAGTGTTCCAAACAAAAAACCTAGATCAAGCCATGACACAGATGTTGAAGATAGGGCACGGTACCTCAAAAGAATAAATACATGCCGTCAAAACCTTCCAAACGTTATGATGGCTATGATCATCTACCTACCTTTGACGATTTGTCTGCTCCACGTTCTTGTATGTAAAATAATAATAATAATAAAAAAGTAGAAGCAAAATTCGCTGTGTAAAATGTAATATTTATTTGTGCATGTCACGGGGAAAAGATTGTTTTCAATTATACCACACCGACCGCGATAAGTATTTTTGATTGTAAAATGTTGATCTCAAAATGATTGCTATTTCGTTAATTATTATAAAGAAGTTTTGACTGATAATGTTGTATTTTTTATAAATGTGATTTAGAAAGTTAGTTTAATACACATAGGAGTAAATAAACCAAAAATAAATACTCAATTATAAAGACCGATGATAAGATTATTGAATGATTGTAATAAATATATACATACAAATTATTAAACCGTTCTTTCGTTTCATTAACACAATTAATTCCTTGAAAGTCACAACTGTGCGCATCTCAATTTATTCCTGATCGTCACAATCGTGCGAGTACTTTTCTGCGGAAAGGGGGGGTACAAGATTTTTTAAACTATTTTTTATAACTTACCTGAAGCCTAAATAACTACACAATATATGTTATACACGAAAAAAATAAAAATTTGTTCACCGGTTGGAAAGGGATAATGTACAGTATTGTATTTGTAGCTACATTGGCAGGGAATGGTTTAGTTTGTTATGTGGTCCAAACGATACCGTATATGAAGACAGTGACGAATTATTTTATTATGAACTTAGCTGTTGGTGATATCCTAATGACATTGCTTTGTGTACCATTTCCTTTCGTGTCACAGTTAGTACTGCGTTATTGTCCGTTTGGTACTGTTATGTGTAAAATGGTAAATTATGCTCAGGCAGTGTCCGTTCTCGTTAGTGCGTATACATTGCTCGCGATATCAATAGATAGATACATAGTTATAATGCAGCCATTGAAGCCCCGGCTTGGAAAAACAGCTGCCAAATTGGTTGTGACCATGGTGTGGATTGGAGCGTTGATAACTGCGGCTCCTATACCGATAGTGTCCGAGTTGCAGAGGCCATCACAATATTACCAAGTGTGTGAACTGTAAGTATACCTTTTTTCTTTTTTTTATTGTGCGCAAAATCCCCACGGGTACCCCCCACCACCGGAGCCAGCGGGGGAGGTTATGTCGGACTTGAACTGACTAAAACGCACGCCGACTATGTGGGCCGCAGGTTGCCGGTGGTGAGATAATCTGAAACATATCTATGAGACATATCCCTCGCGCCTCGGCCTGTCCAGGACCGTCTCTTATCTCGGCCGTCTCTGCCCTCTTCGGGTGTGAGAACCACGAAGTCAACATCTCGTTCACGGGTATGGGGAGGCGCGCATCTCGCACCGCCACCGCGGCCTGCTTCTGCTACGGGGACAGGTAGCCGTCTCCGCTCGCAGGCTGTGCAGTTTGCGAGTCTTCTTCGCTCCTACTCCGCCGTCTCCTTCACGAGCATTATTTGCTCGTAGAAGGAACCACGGGCAGCCCATGCATCCACGCAGCGAACCATAGTCGCAAGCAATGTTTTACCCATTAGTAGAAAAATTGAGAAAAACGTCGAAACACATAGTCATATATTTCTAGCCAGATGTAGATGTACGAAATATTATGCTGTTTACTTTAAAATTAAGTACTTCCGTACAAATTTTCTAACCCTATTTTACCTCATTAGGAGCAAAATTTCTAAAAACATATAACATATTTAGACAAGTGCATTTTCCAGTGGAACCTTAAACATTGCCAGGAAATTTAACTTAGCAACACGTCAAGAGTAAGACGATATAAAGTCGTAATCGACTCTAAGTTATCATTGAATCCTCATTTGAAACCCCGTATATTAGAAATAAAAAGAGCAGTTTATTCCCAAGCTACTTCTACACTTGATAGAAAACTTTGTAAGCCGCTGACCCTCAGGTAGGCAGGGAATAAAAATCCGGTTTGGTTTGGTAAAGGCAAGTAATTGATATTTTTAAATCTTAGACTTAGGTACACTTGAAGAAAAGAAAATGGAACTAGCGCGGATGTCTCTGTGGCCAAGCTAAGTTGATTTCGCGAATTATAAGCTTTGTTACATTTGTATTTATTACAGTATAGATCGTACAATAATAATGTTTAGACATAAATTAATGGGAAATTTGATGTAGATAAATTATTAATAATTGTCAATATACAAGCAAAAAAAGAAAAAAGAAAAGACAAAGGATACTAAACGCACGCAAGACTGTTCCGAAATAAATGTTGTTATGTAGTATTTTACTGTCTGGTACAATTTAAATACCTAAGGTACAATTTACGTATACGACTAGTCTGCTAAATTGTACCGGTTGCAGACCACCGCAAAAACTACATTTTAACTAACTTAACGTAGAGGCAAGACATTGTCGCACCCCGGCTAAATATCCGAGTCCAAGTTAAAAGTGGTTCAATATAATCGACTACTGACGATACAAAAACTCTGTACCTACAGGGTTGACAGCGCGACTGTGACTCCTCTGGTGTTACAAACCATAGACCACGGTAACCACTTTCCATCAGGTGGGCCGTGTGCTTGTCTGCAAACTAAGTGGTATTTTTTATAAAACTTAGGTGGCAGACAAGCACACGGCCCACCTGATGGAAAGTGGTTTCCACGACCTTTGAACGTGCGTAACACCAGTCGAGTCACATCCGTGCTGCCGACCCTGTAAGAACAGAGATTTTGTGCCGTCAGTATAAAAAAAGGTATAAAAAAAACTCTTCCATATGTCATAAACGTCAAAAACGTCTTTCTATTCTACAATATGCCGACCAACAAATTTCCACTCGCCTCAAGGGGTTGGTATATCTTCGTGTGGGTGTATCGGTGTACATATTTCCCTTGAAATCTACTTAAAATATCCAAACAAGTTTCATAGCAGGCTGTACACTATTGCCAATCATAAACCGAAAAGAAAAATTAATGGGTATTGCCTGCTCTCAAACTTGTTCCAATCTTTAAGACAGCAGTTGGGTTAGTTGCAATTAAAATTTGTCCAAACTGACTTCAATTTCCATATTATTAGAGGACTTATCAGAGTTGACAAAAAGATGTGCCAAAAACATTATTGGGAAATTTACCAACTCTAATAGCAATGTTAGTGAGTATTGACAGTGTTCCATGATCGTGATTGTTTAAAAACTTCTGTTATTATGGGTTTTATTTTATATTCTTCATTGTGAAATAATAAATCACTTTGCATATGACATAAAAGTTGAAATCCCTCTTCCATTTCTATAAAATTATATATTTTTCAATGATATTTCCAGGAATTTCCACATAATCCAAGTATGTACTATTTTATGTGCACAGTTTTTTATTCAGTACCATTGCGATACTTATTGGTGTGTATTACTCCTACCTATGATATCATAATATAATTGTTTTGTAACATTTTTTATTTTCACTCTCCTATTAGCAATCTTAGACATTCTGGATCTTGAAGAGACCGAGACGAGAGCTGGTGGTGGCCCTGGGAGTACGTGTTCTCTCGCTCTCAAACCATCTTGCTCGCGGCAATGGTTTGCCGCCCACGCATCTAATAGGCGGCCGGCGCCTCCTTCTGCAATAAGTAATGCTATTAAAGGAGGAGGCAGAGCGGGAGCGAAGGAGTATCGCAAACCAAGCTGTCCGCATGCTGAGGCAACTCGAGCGTCCGAGGTGGATGAATGACCTCCGCCCCACATGAGTTCAGGCCTGGGGGCTATTGGTGGAGCCACCTTTCACCCTGGCAGAAGCAGGCGGCGGCGGCGACGCGCGTTCTGCGCCTCCCCCTTTCCAGGGACGAGTTGGGGACCCCGTAGTCCCCACACATGAGGTGGGCCAGATCGAGAGAGATGACCCTGGGTCAGCTAGGGTGAGAGAGATATGCCTGTCAACCTCACCTCCGGCAATCAACAACGTCATGCGTTTTAGTCAATTCGAGTCCGAAACAACATCTCCCACCTGCTCCGTCGGGGGTGGAGGGGTGTTCGTGTGGGATCCGTGGGGATTTTTCACACGTAAAAAAAAAGATCTTGAAGAGATAAAAAAATATTATTTACTAATTGTTGACCGCGGCTTCGTCCTAGTGGAATTTTAATCCGATTCTCGCAGCCAACGGGAACTTATTGTCGAGATAAATAGTAGTCACATTAAATACGATATGTGCTACTTTTTATTATGGGAATAAGTTCCTGCGGGACACGATATTGGAATTAGTATTTTCACAATAGTTTTTTTTTATACAATTTAGGTGGCAGACAAGCACACGGCTTAACTGATGGAAAGTGGTTACCGTGACATATGCACGTGTGCAAAACGAGGGAGTTACACCCGTACTGCCTACCCTGTAAGAACAGAGATTTTCTGTGCCTTCAATTCACAATGGACAAGCCTTTAGTCTTCCCACTGACAGCACAAAAACTCTCCAATGAGCTCTGGCTACTCTGCTCACCGCCGGGAACACAACAGGAAGTTTATTTATAATTTAGTACATAAGCACGAGTAGGTTCGGATATGGGAGACTCAAATACTGTATGTGATGGTCTGTTCAGGATTCCTTTAATTAGAGGGAGTTATATTACACATATTGATAACTCACTTGTACTTTTCCACATAGTAATGTGATGTGTGAGAAATTAATGTGGAAAAGTACAAGTGAGTTATCAATATGTGTAACAACAAATTCCACCAAGTGCCATCAATCTACAGTATAAATAGGAGTTATATTATTTTATATTTTACAGAGATGTGTGTGGAGAACATTACTCAATACTCAATACTCAATACATTTATTGCGTTCCATAATGAAGTACAGTTGTTCAGGTTAAAATTATTGTTACAATTATGGACCCTGTCGGGCACAGCACAATGTTTGGAGAGAGTAAGAATTTGTCATACACAATATGTTCACTCTTAATTACAGTTTGTTGATATTACTTATAATATTAAATTTAAATGATTTTTAGTAGGTATAAATGTCATTTTACTCGTTTTGTTTCGGCCCAAAAAGACAAGGACAAAAATGTAATGAAAATGTCAATATAGAATGTTAAGTGATATATATACAATTTATACAATTTGAAAATACATTGGGTTGATATTTTATCAGTTTAATATTAGTATGATATGTCATAAGTCAATCTTGATGTCAACATAGGGTTAATTAATTAAAAGTAAGAGTAAAAATAAAAATACGTCAGTACGAATAAATGTCAGTCAATATATATATACATATTTTAAATTAATTAAATGATATTTTTGAAATTATTATTATAAATTATTAAATATATTTATATATACATTTTAAATGAATTAAATTATTAAAATTGAATTAGATTATTAAAATTGTATTAGATTATTAATATTAATTTTTTATAAATTTTGATTAAGATAATATTTAACTATTCTAGATTGATTTTATTAATTTATTTGCCAAATAAATATGTCCGTACGTATGTTTATTTATCATTTAGATATTCCTGTATGCTGTAGTAGGTTTTGCTTAATAGGAAGGTTTTTAGTTTGCTTACAAAAAGCTGTAATTTTTTTTCTTCTTTTATGGGCTCTGGCAATTTATTGTATATTTTTACTGACATGATCAAGGGACCCGAAGAATGCATTTCCAGTTTTGAGGTGGGCAGGTTTAATCTATTTTTGTGTCTTAGTGTATATCTAGTTTGTATGTCCTCTCGTGTGGTGTAGTGTCCAGGGTATTTTCGGACAAACTTACATATTTCCAATATATATATGCATGGTAATGTTAAAATTTTTAGGTTTTGAAAGTGGGGCTTACAGGTGTCTGTTTGTTCTATATTTACCAGAATTCTCATCAGTTTTTTTTGTTGAGTGAATAAAGTACTCGCGTCCGTACTATTTCCCCACATAATGATGCCATAGTTTAGCCAAGAGTATGCATAGGCATAGTAGGTAGCCAAAGCAGTCGCCAAATCAGTTGTCTTTTTGACTTCTCGTAGAGCGTAAGAGAATTTTGATATTTTGGCTCTCACCTTTTTGATGTGTGGCTTCCAGCTTATATGTGTATCTATGGTCAAGCCAAGCAAGTCAAACTCTTTAACAACTTCCAATCTGACATTATCGAAACTGAAGTCTATAGAGATAGGCGCTTTCTGGTGAGGGTGGAAGGGCATTATTTTTGTCTTAGCGTAATTTATTTCTAAATTGGTCGACTGCAGAGCACATGAGCCAGTACACCATCGCGTTGCTCGTTTTACAGTTCATTCTTCCACTGAGTGCGCTTGTGTATACGTACGCACATATTGCGCTCGTCGTTTGGTGCGGGCGACCACCTGGGGAAGCTCTTACTTATCGGGATTTGCGATTACGTCATGTGAAGCGAAAGGTACAGTCAGCATCAAACAAAGTCTCAAAGTTAAGAGTAAATCAAACTGTACTGTGAATTTAAATTGTATTATTGTATACTAAATATCAGAACAATCAATTAACAGGAAGGGGGAACCAATTAAGATCATTCTGAGTAATACTTTGTTAAAACACACACCCACATGCATGCATGCATGCGTAAGTAGGTACGTACATACGTAAGGACCTATAGGCATAAAATGTCCTTGATGGTCAACCTAAGTATACCTACGTAGGTATGACAATTAGTGAGATACATCTAGGCTAACTTTTGTGTGTATACCCATTCACTACTGACTGTTTTTGATTCACTGACGAAGGACGATCCTTCGTCTCTCTTCTCTCTTCTCTCTATTCCCACCATCCAAGCACCCACACCATGGTCGCATTGACATTACTGTATAATTATGATATTCTCATTTTTTTATCTGTGTATTGTAAAGATACACCCAGAAATAAAGATACAAATTTCGAGATCATTTTTACCAGTATGATCTAATTACCTAATAACGAAAAGAAAAAATGAGGGATCTGAGGCCCAATTACAATGTCACGGATAAATTAGTTAATAACTTGAATGATTTGTTCCACAAAAGTTCTAGTATTTTCTGATAAATCAAGATGTCGTGGTATTTACTATCTCTTGCTCTAAGTTCTATTTAAATGATGCCAATTCTGATGTGACATAACTAAACTAAAATAGGCTAAATATATCTAAAATTTAGTTTAATCCTGTCAACTGTCGTTTCGTATTATGAGAGCACACGACTAACCTAAAATTAGTTCGACACGACCAAAATTCGCTAAATTACTTAACTTAGTCCTTTTTCAGTTAAACGGTATTCTGTTGTACGTTTTAATTGACGAATATACCTACACTAAAATAAGAAATGTCACACTAAAATTAGACGCCTTCTAAATAGTGCCGACTAAGTTAGTGGAAGGTGTAGTTCTTTGTAGTACTTAATCCATAGCTTCCACGCGGTGTACCTTGAGCAACGGAGATGGCAACGTCTCACTCCCGCAGGGCAAACGCTACCGCCAACGTTATAATTTTGGTGGAGGCGGAGCGGAGCGGCTTTATAGAGGGTTGCTCGGAGGCTTTCCACGTGTTCCTCTGACTTCCAGAGGGCACAATGGATAGTAGACAAGTCCTGGACTGGTTCTCCGAGAGTGGGCTGGGGGTTACAGGTGCGACTATTTGGCATCCTCGCCGGTGAGGTGGCACGGCGCGCGTCTCCTAATTATCCCATAACCAGTAGGGAAACCCGTGCTTCCCACAACTGGAAGGGCCATATTAAATACGTATATAGTTCAAAAGTTAGCCTTTTTTATACCTCTTAGGTGGCAGACAAGCACACGGCCCACCTGATGGAAAGTGGTAGCTGTGGCCTATGGACATATGCAACACCAAGAGATTCACAATCGTGCTGTCATCCCTGTGAGCACATAGGGTTTCTGTGCCGTCAGTATGGAAGACAAAACAGGACAAGTCTTTAGTCTTCCCATTGGAAGCACAAAAACTCTCCGATGGGCTCTGGCTACCTTTCTCAGCGCCGGGAATACCACACGAGGTTATTGTGGCCGCGGTATTCTGTAAGGCGAAGGTACTTCCCCCCTCGGACTGTTCAATTGGAAGGAAATACCGTCGTGTCCTGGCCTCGTCGTGTCGTAGCCTGGGTGCAAGGGAAACCCCTTATGAGGTAACCTTACGGCCCGGTAATTGGAAACGTGCGGTTTTCTAAGTCCGACATAACTACCCCGATGGTCGAGAGGGATGATATCCGTGAACATGAAACATCTTGAGACAACTCAAGTATATTATTTGAAAGCAGCATTTCATTACATTAGCCTGTGTGAACAGATAGGATCCCAGAGATCCCGACCAGCCTTGGTCATCAACATTGGCGACCCCTGCATATTGTTGGGGATCAAGATCTCCCCCTTACCTAGAGAAAAAGGCGCCCGCGGAGACACGACAAGCCGCCATCCTGCGGCGTGCTTCTGTTGGGGCAATGGCTAGCCCCGTTACCTCTAGGCACGGGTGTATGTGTCTATGATTTTGACTTTCGACAGTACGAGAAAGAGCTTAACCTCGCGCCACAGCCTCGCAAAAGAAAGTATATGGCGTTTCGATATTGATTCGACTACTACGTCAAGGGGCACAGGTTTGATCCTGCTCGATTCCGCGTTCCATCATAATTTTACTAATCATGATCAAACATAAAACCTGCTACATAAAATCCGCTCAATAGTATTTGCATCCATCGCGAATTAACAGACAAACTAGAAATGATGGGCTTAAAATAGTTTAATGAACATAATATTTTAATAAACATGGGTTCAGAATAGTTTAATTAACATAATTATTTTTATTATGAATCTACTTTAATTATCTTCAACACTGTAGTCCCTTAGAGCAGCAGTAATCACTTCAGTGCTATTTTGAACACTTTCTTGTAAACTTCTATTGCTTTCTTGTAGAGCTTGCATTATATATATATATATCTTCGGTAGGAAAATGTAAGGGCCTAGAGCCTACCAAGACGCGGTGCAATTGACACATTACGATGATGCGTTGTAATAGTGAGTGTTTTATATCAATAGAAGGGTATTTTTATACCGTTTTTAATTTTAATTTTAATAAAAACATTTTCTTTCCAAATTTTTTATGCCAATATTGAGTATTACAACCTTCTATGATTAGGCACAAAAATAACGAGGTAGTTAGAAATACAGCAATTAACCGTACTTTAAACGTTTTTAATAATCTGTAGGACCTCCTAAAGCATTACAGCTCGACAACGGCGTGGCATACTTAGTATGAGATTGTCAATCATCGTCGTCGTGTGGAATATGGCTCCATACACTGTGAAGGTGTAAAAGAAGTTGTTCTTCAGTGTTCAGATTTTTCAAAGAATCACTGAAAGCTCTTCTCCCAAGCAAATCCCAGGCATGCTCTATGGGATTGAGGTCGGCAGACTGAGCAGGCCATGCGTCGTCATATTGTGCTCGCTTAACGCATTGACCACTACCCTCGCGGTGTGTGACCGTGCATTATCTTGCATGAACATAAAATCTTGACCGAACTGCTGTCGATGAGGGATTACCATGGGGTGTATAACCTCCTGAATGTATTGGTTTGCATTCAAATTGCCCCGTATCCAAACGAGGTCGGTCCTTCTACCAAGGCGAATTCCAGCCCATACCATGATTGTTCCACCTTGGTAAGGATGAACTTCTTGCGGATTCTGGAGACGACTCCGACGTCCAGGAACTCGCCATATACGCACTCTTCTCGAATCAGGATGAAAACCGAAGCAAGATTCGTCGGAAAACAGAACCCGTGCCTATTGATGGTCGGTCCACAGTAAATGTGCGTTAGCCCACAATAAGCGACGACCTCAATTTCCACGTCGAAGAGCTGGAACCCTAAGCGGTCTGCGAGCATAAAGATTGGCTTCGTGTAGTCTTCTTCTGACAGTTTGATCGCTAATAACCACTTGATGCTGAGACTGGAGGCCTGCGACCAACTGACGAGCAGTAATCGTGGGTTGCCGCCTTGCGGAATTTTGCAAGAAACGATCTTGTCGTGGGGTAGTAACCCTATTTCGTCCCCTGTGACGTTCGGCAACATCCCCTGTAGACCTGTAGCGTGCCCATAATCTGCAAATTACGCTTGGTTGGGTGTTGACAGCATCCGCTACGTCGCGTTGAGTTCGTCCAGCTTGCAGCATACCAACAGCCCTTAACATCTCTTCGCGACTTAATGACGACGTGACATGATGACTACAGTCACAAAAATGCACAAACCATACGTAAAAGACGTATTATTGATTATAAACGTTATTTACAATAAAAAAAACCAAATTATTTTGCCTCAGAGAAACTGCACAATCAAACACTTTTAAAAGTTTTCCCTCCATATTCGAAAATCATTACTTATTTAAATTTATTTTTAAATTTCGAGCAACTCTGTAATCTACTTTATTCTATTTTTATTTATTTGCTGCCAGTTATTTGCAAATCAAGATTTACACGAAAAAAAAAATTGGGGTAATCTTGTTCCCTAGACTTTGTTGAGGTGTTTATTTTACTCTATTGTGAATTTTGGATGTTACAACAAAATCGTAGACTTCAGATTAGGGTTGTTCTCCGGTGCCAAAAAAACTGGAGAAACACCGGAGATAATAGATGTTAAACATATCCTTTTTTTTTCTAAAACTCCAGAGATTTAATCATTTTAATTAAAATTTCAAATGAAATAAAAAAAATGACTTTTGAATTTGGCGACATTGTGGTATATGGTATATGTGGATTCAGCAATTATTGTTCCAATAAGACAATAGACATGGTGTGATTGCCAAAATCCCGCATTAACATCTGAAGAAGGTTGCGTTTGGCAGTTGATTTGCTACAGAAAGCAGTAGGTACTCCTCGATACATGTGAAGATTCATCTCCTGAACTATCGGTAGTCTGGTCCCTGTACCCAAGAGTAGGTACTATTTTTAAGTATACTTTTGATTTTATATAAGCTATTTATTACTCCATATTTTATTGCGGAATATGAGCATATAGTACAAATATGAGTTTAAAATGGTTCACTGGAACGTTCCGGACATTTTGGGAAAACGGAGAAAAATCTCCGGGAGCTAAAATTAGCTCTAAAGCACATCCCTATTGAGATCCAATTATAATGTCAAACTGACTTGCATAGATTCAATATAGTTAGTTTATTTACATAGATGATTAAGAGATGACCGCGGATAACCAGGGTACGGGAACCGAGTAAAACTGGATTTATTTAGGTATGAGTGAGAAAAAATACATTTAGTTTACTATTTGATCAATAATATGCATTAATTATTATTTACCGGTATTCTAAATACCTATAAATAAAGATTTTAAAGATTTTATGAAAAGACCATTTATCATTCGTTCCTAATTTTTTAATAGCGCTAACACTTTCATATTGAGCGTTAAGCGATGTCGTATTCAAATTTAGTGCTGTCTTCGTGATCACCAAATTTAGTTGGACTTAACAAAAGAATACCATTAAGTATGTCAATCGCTTAGCTAAAATAAGAGAATTTTAGAGAAATTTAGGTTTAGAGATGGCAACAACAGAATTAGCATCAATATATACCTGTGTAAATCTCGAGGGTGGAAAAATATTAAAACCGTTGACTGTATTTTTTTAAATTTTCAGATGTTCAAAATGATGGTTACAGTAGTATTCGTGTTTACCATCTGCTGGCTACCGCTCAACATCTTTATTGTATGTTCACAATATTCATAATATTTTGTTAATAATGGTAGTTTGTTTCTTTCTTATGTCAAACGAATTTAACAATTTATTTATGGAACTTCATTAGCAAAATTAAGATTTGATAATATTATTTAGGTGGCGTGGACTGTACATGCAGATGATGTGGAATGGACCTCGTGGCCGGGATTGCAGTATGTCTGGTCCATATGTCATTGGTTGGCAATGTCGCACTCCTGCTACAATCCCATCATATATTCCTACATGAATGCAAGCTTCAGGCGTGGTTTCAAGCAGGTAAGAAGTTCTCCTTGCAATTGTGTGATGACGGTACTGCAAGCACTGCTATTTATATTTTTATTTACTTTCGTTAAATATCTATTACTATACATACATGCGATTACGCCTATTTCCCTCCGGGTTAGGCAGAGACAACAGCCCACCTGCTTTTGACCTGCCCTTTTTTCAATACCTTACCAATTTCACCATGTCTATGTATCGCCAGGTTAACCCCGGTTGGCCCCCCGCACGTTATTATTTAATTATTGCAGAAAATATTTAGATATTTGTTCTTGACAAGTTATTTATATATTTTTATACAAATTTATACTCTTTCCAATTTTTCAAAATGGTTATGTCAAGTTGATCTTTTAAGAACCTATCCATCTTGTATCACGCAAATACTAGTGGTGAAACATTGACGTTATCACCTTGCCTGGTTAGAAGAGGTTCTTTGTTTGTGTTGGAAGAACATTACACCTGTTCCTCCATGGTATTATAACAGTAATAATAAACAAAGCCTAATTACTGCAATAACAAGCGCGGTAACTCAACCTACACTTCAAACTGTTGCGCACTCGTGTACCTACTTGTATGTAGCTAAGCCTGTACTTATGTAGATTATGAACAATCAATTCAACATCAATGACAGCAGTGTGATAGCCATTAATATAGGCTAATACATAAAAAGCTTTTGTTTTACAAGTACGTCATCATCTTCACAATTCTCCACTTGAGAGATAATGGCGAAATTAATAGATATTTAAGCTCATTTATTCCTGAATTCAGATGAGTTGTAATCGATATACAGCGATGAATAATAACGAGGCAAACAGGACATTTCTGGCATAATTTGAGCAAATTGAATGAACCTTGTACCAGACTTAAAAAAGGAAAAATACCAGGGCATAAAACCGGAAAAAAATGGTAACCACGGTTTACCTAATAAATATACAGCATGGTATTTAAAAAAAAATAATTAAAAAGTTATGTATTTTTATGTAACTGATATTATGTTCTTTGCTGTACTTTAATTTATATTACTAGACATTCCTTGGTGAAATTTACTTGCGAAAGCGTGATAACAACTTTGCAATCGTGAACGTACCAGGGAAAATTGAATTTGTATTATTTTTTAATAGGCTACTTCTGTAGCTGGCAGTCATCGTCTTAGAAAAAACAGGTCCAGGTTAGCGGTGGGTCGTGTTTTTACGCGCGCCTCTCAATACGAGAGGGAAATTCACACAACTTGCAGTGATTCCAACTCACCGTAAGTTTATAACCAAGGCCGGTCATGGTCTCTGGAATATCTTTTCCAGATTATACCCTGGCCAAAACAAGCCTGATGTGACAAAATACCGCACAGGTTTAGTCTAGAATAGCTGATATAAAATTACATAGTAGTTTTATTTTCGTAATAATTCCAACAGGTTCTCGGGAACTTACCATGCCTAAAGATGAAGGTTGGAAACAGGTACCTGCGTTCGAGTGCATATGAAGGTGTTCCACTTTCTGGTAAGAAAAGTAGCTCACTATAGGAGTAATAGAAACTGCACTATTAAACCAATTAAGCACTTTGTAGTCTTAGAATTTGGCATGATGACGCACCACTCGCCATAGGCAGGGAATTCATCCTCACACATTGCGACCTGAGACGGTGCGCACTGTGCGGTATAAAAGAAACTTATTCCCACGCACACTCAAGCTATGGAATGACCTCCCTGCTGCGGTTTTCCCAAGCGCCTACAATATGAGGTTCTTCAAAAGGGGCATCAGAAGGTTTCTTCATGGTCGACAGCGCGAGTGTAAAGCCCCTGGTGTTGCATACGTCTATACTATAAAAATAATATAAAACAATCTAAGTGGTATATAATTAAACAAGCAAGTAGTAGTCAAATAAACATGACGCGCCTAGTTCGTGTATTAAATTTGCTATAAAGTGCAACTGATAGAACGCGCTTGAATATTAAGCATTTTTTTATAAGTCATGCTCATATAATCTAAGAAACAAGAGGTAAATGTTGTCAGTTATATTATGATAACGGGTCTTCCAATAGGCACGTCCGAACTTTGACAGTTGGAAGTGGCCATTTTGTTGAAGCTACTTCTGTCCAATTGGTTGTCATTTATTCATTCTGTTTTGCCAAATCATCATGGATAGCTATAGCATTCAACAACACGTGCAAATGATAAAATTGTTTTATCAAAATGAGTGTTCTGTTCGAGCAATGCACCCCGCGCTTTGACCATTGTACAGTCGCCATAATCGTCCTACCGAGAGGACTACTCGTCGTGTGGTGGATAAATTTGAGTCCACTGGTTATGATCGACCAACACTCGTACGTCAACGAAGCGCATCGCCGCTGTCCACCATCACTGTCAACGGTGAGCGCATAGGTCGATGATTACCAACTTTTTTGGCATGAACTGGATCATCTGAACACCAACTACATGCCACACAACTCATGCCACATCACACACACCCGGCTCCACAGGGAAATGGTGGCGGAATGGGAGCTACGACTTGGGCGACCAGGCGCAGGGCGCGCCGTAGTAACGGCGGTAAGACCCATCATGAGGGAGTGGCTAGCTAGGCCACATGGCGGCCTCTCGTACCGTCTGACGCAGATGATCACCGAGCATGGGTGCTTCGGAAAGTATCTGCGTCGGATGGAGAAAGAGCCAACGTCCGAGTGCCATCACTGCGATGCGAGCGAGGACTCGGGGCCGCACACGCTCACCGAGTGTCCGGCGTGGGGGACGCTGAGGCGGAAGCTTGTGGCGGCTCTGGGAGTGACAGTTCTCACGCTGTCCACCTTGCTCGCGGCGATGGTCCGCTGCGCGGATGGGTGGGCGACCGGCGCCTCCTTGTGCGAGCAAGTAATGCTCGTGAAGGAGGAGGCGGGGCGGGAGGCGGTAGCGGGAGCGAATAAGGATAGTAAGCCAAGCTGCTCGCGTAAGAAGGCAACTCGGGCGTCGGAGGTCGATGAACGACCTCCACCCCCCATGAGCGCCGGCCTGGGGGTGACAGGTGGAGCCGCCTGTCACCCTGGCAGAAACAGGCCTCGGCGGTGGTGCGTCTCTCGCGCCTTCCCGTTTCCGGGGACGAGTTGGGGACTCTGTAGTCCCCACACCCGAGAAGAGGGCCAGATCGTGAGAGATGGCCCTGGGTTGGCCGGGGTGCGAGGGATATGCCTGTCAACCTCACCTTCGGCAACCAAAACGACCGACAGGCGGCGTGCGGTTTTGTCGGTTCGCGTCCGACATAACCTCCTCCACCGGCTCCGGTGGGGAGATATCCGGGGGGATTTGGCGCACGTAAAAAAAAGTGTGCCTGTGTGGAATTGAGAATAGATATAGTTCAAGAAATAGAAATCAATATAAATTTGCTATTAAACCTCTTTAGGTAGTCCTTTTATTTAAGTCAGAACTGTTAGAAGAATTACAGTTTGTCAAACTGACACGGTAGACGTTGTGTCAAACATTTAAATATTTAGTCGTATTTTGTGAATGTGGCTTTGAGATCCTAATTTTTTACAAATCTTTCATTATTTTGACTGTTGATATTTATATGGCAAACGGTACACACTCACTTCAGCGACTTGAATAAGAGCAGTCTGATTAAAGCTTAGGATGACTGTTAAAAATATCATAGTGTATGGCGGACGAGGCAACCTTGGCTCGGCATGTGTCAACCGCTTTAAGGCGGCTAATTGGTCGGTGGTGAACATCGACTATTTCCATAACGAGCAAGCAGACGCCAATGTCATCGTACCTAAGGAGTTTTCGTGGGTACAGCAAGAGGAACATGTAATGAAAGAATTAAGTACTATCCTAGAAGTTCAAAAAGTAAATACTATTGCTTGTGTAGCTGGTGGTTGGACTCCTGGAAACAACGTTATTGGAATTAGTAAACATGCGGACTTAACATGGAAACAATCAGTATGGCCTTCTTCTATATCAGCTTCGATTGCTGCGAAATATCTTGCACCTGGAGGTCTACTTGCTTTAACAGGTTCTAAAGCCGCCTTGTGTGCTACACCTGGTATGATCGGCTATGGTATGGCTAAAGCTGCTGTCCATCACCTTGCAAAGTCCCTTGGTGATAAGAACTTCGCTTTGGCGCAGGACTCACTTACAGTGGCCATACTGCCTGTAACTTTAGATACCGCTGAGAATAGGAAGAGTAGGCCTGGTGCTATTTTTAGCTCATGGACCCCTCTTAGTTTTGTCGCTGAGTTGTTTTTGACTTGGTCCAAAGGTATAGCTCGCCCACCCACTGGCAGTCTAGTGAGCCTTGTTACGAAGAACAATATTACTACTCTGTTTATCGAAGATCAAGGTATCCACGACGTAAGCCAAACTAGAAGAGTTTTGGAAATTGATACTTAATAAATATTCGAAATAAAATCCCAGTTGCCTATTTGAAAATCCTATTGTATTTATTTTTACATGCACTCCTCTCTTATATTACATTATTTCGTTTTTAACTCCAGAAGAGAGATTTATTATTTTAACTTATTTATTAAAATATTTTTATTACTTATCCGTAGAATTATCTGTGTTTGATTTTTATGCAAGTTTTTGACAGGCGTTTGAAGATCATCAGCTCATTTACTTTTTACCACTGCGATTGATTTTAAATTTGGTAGGTATATACATTGGGAGTATTTTTATAACATGATGATGACCTACTCCTCGGATACGGGGAGCGTAAATTAGGTCACTCGTCTTTAGACTGTTGATTGATGGCACTTGGTGGAATTTTTTGTTACACATATTGAGAACTTTCTTGCACTTGTAATGTGTACAAACTTACTTGTGGAAAAGTACAAGTGAGTTCTCAATGTCTTTAATTTTGCAGCTTCTTTCACATTCTTTCCAGGATCTTACATCATTATACTGGTAGAGATTTCAGATAAGTACGTAGGTAACATTAAGTGAAGAATATACTTAGTATGAATGTGTTGTGTACGAGCATTAAAATAGTTTTAATTAGGTACCAAGTTTGTTATGACTACATACTTACATTTTTATCTGTTTATTTATTTTAAACAATTTATTTATGTAGGCAAAATTGTTTCCGAGATTATTACATTGAAAGCGTTGTTCTACCGGTATTTTAATACTTTTTAATTAATCACATTTTTTTCCATAACACATCCACGTATGGGTAGCGTGTCGCGGTCGCGGCTTAAACTTTGCTTCCTATTTTTAGCCAGATGTTTTTACTTAGTGCATTCTTAATTAATTTGTTTTTTGGCCTAACTTAGTCTAAATATCAATCAATCAATTAGGCCACCGCAGTCCATTGCTAGACATAGGCCTCTCCGATTGTTTTTTATATAGAACACGTCAATTAGACTTCGCCTTGCCTGATGGTAAGCTGAAGGCAAAGTCTAAGAAAAGAGGGTCACCATTACCTACACATACCGTGTGACAATGATGACACTCAGCTTGACGGCCTCATCATATGCTTTTTCATGCCCCGCTTAAAGGACCCGGGACTATAGGAAGAAGAAAACACGTGAGTTGGTAATGAATTCTAGGCCTTAATGGTGCGACAGAGGAAAGAGTCTCCGAACCGCTTGGTTCTTGATCGGATGTTTTGCACCATGTGCGGATGACATCTAAGACCTGCACGTGTTGTCCTGTGTAGGAAAGGGGAGGGTGCGACTAATTGGAAGAGCTCATCAGAACACTCTCCATGGTACAGACGGTAAAATACAGCCATGGACGCAACATCTCTACGCATCTGTAAAGATTCTAGGGTGTTCGTGATCTCGGGATTCCCAATGATACGGATCGTACGTTGCTGCAACTTGTCGAGAGCATCTAGTAAGTACTTTGCTGAACCATCCCTGAGATGCGAGCAGTATTCCACACAGGAGCAAATTTGTGTCTTGTATAGAAGACACCGCTGCTCCGGCGTGAAAAATCGTCTCACTCTGTTCAGAATACCGAGTTTTCGTTCGATTCTCTGCCTTCCGCATCCAGTCCATCCCAGCCACCTTTTTCAGGTCTTCCGTTCACCTGGCTATAGATAAGTACCTAATAAATAAAATAAAGTAAATATAGGTATTTAAACTATCATGGTCACTCTTTCGAATATTCTAAATTCGAAACAATGTAAATATCCCGATTATTTTGATACTGATGAAAATAAAGTAAAAATTGGATATCCAAACCTGATAAATTATTGCCGTTTTTTGCTGTCAGCCAACGTAAATTAATAATGTCCATCAAATTGTCGCTTGACGATGGGGAGCGAAGAGATGTTTTCAAAATGGGTCAGGTCATAATATGTTCCCTCAATAAATCGAGCAACAATCTCTGGGAATTTGGCAAAAGTTCGTTAATTAATCTTAATTATGGCATCTACCTATGCTGCAACCTAGTACAGTAATATACCTGAGTATAAATATTTTATAGGTTACGTATCAAAATACTGAAATTCAAAATCTCGAATTATAATATTCGGAATTTCAAAATCTCGAATGTACGAAATACCAAAGTACGGATATACCGAAGTTCAAAATCCCGAAATCCTGATAGTTCAAATCCCGAAAATTAGATTTTGATATGTTGCTGTATTTTGATTTTGATATGGTAGATAGGCATTCTGGTTTAATTTTTATTGTTTTTTTTATATAGGACATGTCAATTAGACTTGGCCTTGCCTGATGGTAAGCTGAAGGCAAAGTCCCAGAAAAGAGGGTCACCATTATTAACATATACTATATGACAATGATGACACTCAGCTTGACGGCCTCACCATATGCTTTTTCACGCCCCGCTTAAAGGACCCGGGACTGTAGGAAGAAGGAAACACGTGAATTGGTAATGAGTTCCAGGCCAGTTATTTTTACAATGGGGTAGTTTTAAAATTACTTCTTCGTATCTCTTAGTGTACTTTACCTCAATCGTTACGTTACGTCGTACGTTATACGTGCATCCGAGTAGGTACTTTATAATATATAAGAAGCAGGAAGTTCTTATAGTATATAAGAATTAGGTTATATACCACCCAAAGAAAACCACCCAAAAATCTAAGTTTGAACTTTTTGAATTTTATTCTTCGGGATTTCCTACTTTCGCTATTTAGTACCTACTTTCAATGTTTGAACATTCGGTTAAACGAACTTTCGGGATTTTGGAGTTCGACCTTTCGTACATCGGTATTATGAACTTCGGGATTTTGACATGTAACCGTGCCAAAATGTTGAAAGTTACATAGCAAACGTTTGTCGACAGAAATGGTGGGTGCAAACGCCATAACTACACATCGGCGAGGTGGCAAAGGATCCCAACCGATCCGTAGTCACACCTTACTACCACACTGGTGTGACTATGGTTCATTTTATTTATCCGTGGCCATACTAGTGTGACTATGGTTCATTTTAATTTATCTATGGCCACACTAATGTGACTATGGATAATTTTAAATTGTCTATAGTCACACCACAATAACCCTACACACACTTGACCAAAAAAAAATGATGAAATTAGTATGTACAATGGCTGTTAACATTTGATAAAGTGAACTTCATTTATTTAGTTTTATTAGAATCAAGTAAAAGATTATTTATAGTAAACCGATCTAGGACCTGCAGGAGTGCACCATTTTAGTTTTAACGCATCGTTTCTAAGAACTGACCGATTGTGATTTCACTGTGAATTAATTCTAACTGCTTTTTTATAATAAAATTATCTTTTTCCATTTCTATTCTTCGTCTTTTATTCGGATTGGTATTTTGCTCAATACACATACGTTTAATGGAGTTAGTACTGACTTCTTCCTCCAGTACACTAAGTAATTTAACGATAGTTACGTAATTTTTATTAACTCTTTTGTTCAATTGAGAATGCCAATTTTCTAAAACGTTATTAGTACGGTGACGTTCGTTGTATACGCACCATTCTTTAATGAAGTCATCATTTTTTAACCAAGTATTTTTCATATACTTCATAAACACTTTTAGATTTGTATTATTTAATTCCTCAGACTGCAATTGAACATAATTCCATCCGTCCTTAACTTTGTCTGCTGGTAAAAGAGGAAGAGAAGCACACAACGCTACTATGCGGCGATAAAGTTTAGAATGTAGGCCGATGGATTTGCTTTTTCTCCAGATACTGTTGCTAAAGTGGTAATAACATTTTCTGATTGCGGTACGCGGAAAAAAAAACTTTATGGCGTTGGTTGCAGCCAACTCAAAATCAGCGTGAACTTTCGTTGGAACCCACTCTGGACAAATTGTTGTTAATAAGTCAAATAGCGCGAGATATGTTGTCTCCTTTTTATCGCTCATTAAGGCATATATAAGTGGAACAACGTTACTTGACGAAGATGTGCTATTTAAATCCCCATGTATGGTGAAAAGCTGCATAAATGGTTTAGGTGTACTCTTGAAAGTACCATCTATAAAATATTCCTTAATTATTGACATTTGTTCTTTACTTTCTGGGGAGCAAAACAATAGTATTCTCGAAGCTTTATATTGGTAATCCGCAACAAGGAATTTGCTAAATTGTGCTGGTATTTCTATTTCATCCAATTTAGTGAAGACCGTTTTCTTAACCTGAAATTTTTTATTACGTGCCGCGTATAAGCTACGCTTCACGTTATCAAATGATGGCACTTTGTTTATCAAGTGTAAACCTTTGTTATACATGGGTTTGATATTATTTTTAAAAATTGTAGGCATCGATTCAGCTGATGCCCCAGCTTCGTTCTTCATATTGTCTACACAACATAATATTTCATTACCAGCATAATCAGGCTGACATTGTATAGAATGATCCACCCGCTTTAATATTTTTCCATCCTGACAAAATAAAATATATATCAATATTAAGTAGGTGTCGACTCATACTGCATACATATTGTACTCAACACATAAGACACAATCGGCCCGCCAAAACTTCGATTTGATAGAAATTTTATTTATGTCACGCTCCCCCAGTAGTTCTTGAGTTGAAGGTACCGGACGGACGGACAGACGGACAGAGCTTTGTATATTATATATAAGATATTTTAGCATGTTCAGTTAGGATAGGTACTTACATGAGTTGTAAGGGATCCGACGCATTTCTGTTTTCGCTTTTGACTACAAAACCAAATTATGCTTTTATTAGCATATATTTTTTGTTTATAGTATCGATGACCATCGAATAAAAGCACTACACCGCGTTTTCTATCTAAAATTTTATATTCTGCCTCAATATCCATTTTTATGAGACAAGTTTGGATCTATTATAATGACAAGAAGAAAAACAAATGCATCGTTCATATTTATTTCAATGGTAGGTGATGTCAGAGAGAGCTTTTAATCTCGAGTAGCCAGCCAGTAGGTACACAAGATTAACTTCTTTTATGAATATTATACTTCACTGAAAGAAATACTGTAAGTGATGTATGTGTGTAATGTAAATCAACCTACTAAGGACACAAGTCAATGGTGTGTTGGTGTGACTATGGATCGGGTAAAATTATCACTAGCTATACTAATATGACTACAGGTAAATAAAATTATCCATAGTCACACTAGTGTGGTCACAGATAAATAAAATGAACCATAGTCACACTAGTGTGGCCACGGATAAATAAAATGAACCATAGTCACACCAGTGTGGTAGTAAGGTGTGACTACGGATCGGTTGGGCAAAGGATGTGTGAACAACACAACAGAATAAAACGCACCCATACCACCAACTTCAACAAGTGTTCCACTTGCAGCTCCCTGCGGCGGCTCAAAGTCTTGACACCACCAAAATCAGCGTCTACACCTGTTCGAGTTAGAGCCTTATCTATTCAGTTACACTCCTCACAGGAAAATACCACAAACTTTTGAAATATTTACTACAAATGTAAACAGGATGTTAGGCAAGCGTTCCCTTAACGAAAATAGATGATAATACTACGATTTTAATAGAAATGATGTGAATAATGCTAATAAATAATGAAATATGAAATAGAGAATACAAAAAAAAAAGACTGTTTAGTGAACACCGAAAATAAAATAAACCCGGAGGACAGAATATGACATTTCCTTCTCCATGCTATAGCCAGTTTTAATTTTCGGTGACGTTTCCCTAACATCCTGTATAGAAATAGTTTACTGTAGTTGAATTTTTACAGATTTATGTACATATATGAACATTTTTCAATTGAACATCGACTAGACTTTGTTACAAGTTAAATTGAACAATCTTAACAATATTTTTATCATTAATTCAATTCAATTTTGAATTTAAACGAATTGTTTTGAAGCAAATTTTAATGTAATTTTAAGCTGTGATTTACCTACCTCTTTTTGTGAGGAACAAACCAATATTTAGCGTCGTAAAAGCTGCACATTTACGAGTAAGGCTTTTAAGTAAGGCACCTTTCATTCTGCAGCGCGTCACCGGTCGCGTGCAACGTTCAGATTACCCTCACACACATCGATTATGCATTTTGCGCCTTTAAAACGCGCTGAAAACCACGGCTTTATCCTCGTCGTGCCACCAACTTGTGCCACCAGTGGCACGACAAGGAATTGTCATTCCTCATCGTGCCACTGAATGCAGATACATGCAGGGATGGTAGCTCTACTTAATTTCCCTTTAGATATTAGGTACTCAATAAATAATAATAATTGTCTTTAACACAATTTTCCTGTAACTGATTTTATCTATGGCTATGATTTTATTTCCAAAGTGCCATCTCTGAATAGTTGTAAAACAGCAATGTATAATAAGAGAAATAAGTTTTTAGGAGTTTCAAAAACTATTTTTCGTAATTAAGAAGAAGTTGAAGTCCCAAAAATATATTTACCTTATCTGCTTGGAGACTATTACGTGGGGCGCACTATAAGTTTCCGGAAAGAATATGAAAAAATACTATTAAAGGTACAAAATTAATTTATTGTTTTTCAAAATAATCTCCCTTGGCGTCTATGCACTTTTTCATTCGATCAAACCAGTTTTGAAAACTTTTGTGCCACTCCTCTGTGGTGACCTCTGAATCGTGTTTTTCATACTCCTCGACAGCCTCTTCTGGTGATGAAAATCGTTGGCCGCGTTGGTTCTTAATTTTTGGGAACAGATAAAAGTCACAAGGTGCCAGGTCGGGACTGTATGCAGGATGACTCATGAGTTCTACATTTTTCGCCTTCAAAAAGTCGTTTGTCTGTCTGGCCGTGTGAGAACTAGCATTGTCGTGGTGCAGGATGGTACGGCGTTTACGGTTATTTTTACGGAGTTCGTCAATAACTTCCGGCAAACAAATGGTCGTGTACCAGTCACTATTCATAGTACGACGATTTTCTAAAGCAACAGTAGCCACGTGTCCAGTTTTATTAAAAAAAGAAGCAATCATCCGCTTAGATGCACTTTTCACGCGCGCCACTTTGGTTGGTTTCGGCTCATCTTGAAAGACTACGCTCGACTGCTGCTTTGTTTTGGGATCGTAGCAATAAATCCATGTTTCGTCACCTGTTACTATGTCCCACACCAAATTTGATGCACCTTCGTTGAATCTGGTAAGCATGGCACTGCACCAAGTGACGCGGTCCGTTTTTTGATCCTCGGTCAAGTTATGTGGGATCCACCGCGAGCACAGCTTTCTCACACCCAAATGTTTGTGTAGGATTGATTGTATTTGACTCATGCCTATTTCTAAGGATGCGCGAATTTCATGGTAGGTCACATGCCTGTCTGTTTCAATATACGGCGCACAGCATCGATATTTTTGTTGGTCACAGCGGTGGACGGCCGACCATCGCGAGATTCGTCACTGAGATTGATACGACCACGCTTGAATTCTGCAAACCAGCTATAAACAGTCGTCTTGCATGGAGCTTCATCGCCAAAAGCTGTTTCAAGCCGAGCGATGCTCTGTTGAGCCGTCAAATTACACTTAAAATCGTAGAAAATCATACTACGAAAATTTTCCCGAGTTAAATCCATGTTGATGCAGACACACAATTTTTAAAATGGCGCCACAAGGTAAAAACAAAAGACAGTCAGATGAAACAAACTGTATTTTACAGCCAAAGAGTTCTATTTTCAAATGTTGTAATAAATTTTTAAATATTGTTTATGTAAGTGGCCAGTTCCGGAAACTTTTAGTGTAACCTATGTATAATGGAAGCTCCCGAATTCTGGTATTCATTTCAAAAGAAGCCAAAAATATGCTAACTCAGCTTTCAGAGTTTTTTATAGATGGAACATTCGTTAGCTGCCCCAAGCCATTTGGACAGTTATTTACGATGCATGGAAATATGGGTAGTTCTTTATCAACCACGAACATAGTTCCTTTAGTTTATTCGTTACTAAGTGACAAGAAAGGAGCGACATATTTTGCACTGTTCGACATTATAACATCACAAATACCAGGATGGAAACCGACTATAATTCATGCTGATTTTAAAACTGCATCTACAAATGCAATTCGTAATTTTTTCCCTGACATTACAATAAGAAGATGTTATTATCACATGACTAATAGTTTATGGAGGAAGTCCAAATCTCTGGGAATAAAACAAAAAATTGAAAAACGAGTCGTAGGGCTTTGTAGTGCGTTACCTCTATTGCCGCGAGAGATGATTACGGATGGTTGGAAATATATACAAAATGAATGTCCGGACTTATCAAAAGTAAATAAATTTATAAACTATGTGCAAAAATATTGGATGAACAATGAAAAATTTATTGACGAATGGTGTATATACTCGGAACGCCACCGTACCAATAACGTGGTTGAGGCCTGGAATAGTAAAATCAATAGGACTATTAATAAAAATAATGTGTCATTGACCAGGCTATTAAATGCACTGCTAAATGATGCCGCATGTTCAAATTTCAAAAAAATGCAGTTTGGCCTAAATATTTCTACTGGCAGACTGGCCCTGCACCAAAAAAAGATGAATTTGTTTTACAGACGCAAATGGAATTAGTAAACCACATTATTAGTATAGGTCATTTTTTGGAAAAACTGAGATAAGTTTTTGATTTAGTTAATGTAGAAGTTGTGATTTTGTTTTTTGTTATAGTATGTAGGACCCGGATTGATTAAAACTAATTTTGTTAATAGATTTTTTTTATTACAAGTAGAGCAACAATCATTCAATAATCATTCAGTGGTACGACGAGGAATGACAATTCCTTATCGTGCCACTGGTAGAACAAGTGGGTGGCACGACGAGGACAAAGGGAAAACCGACGACTAGCCGTAAGCGCAGCGCCATAGTGAAACCTCCGCTAAAAGCTTATGAAAAAATGCGGTGATTGCGAAATATTCAGCTGAACCGGCAGCGCCGTCAACCAGTGACTCGCTGCAGAATGAAAGAAGCTTAAGTTGATCTAATTTTACTCCAGTTCTCTTTTCTATATTAACCAATTGTAGTCCACCGTCTTCTCACGTTACGACTGCGTTTGAAACTCGATGTCACTCAGAATAATGGCCCAGAATGTAAATCACTCAGTAAACTTTATTATTTAATGATAGTGTTTCATAATTTATTTATTACATGGATACGGTAAAAGAGAGTATCTAGTCAAGTGTGTAAATATGACATAATTAAGTAAAAAAAGAATTAAGATCTTGTATACTTAAGTATCTAAATAAAAACTAAATATTAAATGTAACGTATCAATATTATTAAAACATTATCCATCCATCCAACATTTATTTTTATTTTTATTAAGCCATAATTGTACACAAACATCAACATAAAAAGGGGTTTTTGCTCTGAGTACAACCTTAAAAGATTTAAACCTTAAATCCAAAGAGGATTTTTACTCTAGTACTTACTATACAAACATAAAAGCAATCATGTGTAAGTACATCAATCTGTAAGTACATTTGTATATCCCTCTTCATCCCTAATTGCTTATTGGTAAACAAGTTTGCTACCTACTCTGGCGAACTTGTATACCGAAGATCATTATGCAAATGAAGTTGAGAACTCAATGTGGCCAGCGGCGTATATTCACTTTTGACAAGTACAGTGTTAACGAAATTTGGAAGTTTGTACACGTTCATTGTCTTTTGGCGGTCACGTTCATCCAAGCACAATCAGCACCTAAAATAATATTGTTGCAATCGGCCGCTTAGCTACTTCTGATGTACGTGATAGAAAATAAATCGAATTTAGAAAACGAGCAAAAAAACGAAAAGAAATGAAACAAAAAGCAGGAGCATGACTTTCGAATCTATTTTCTAATATTAATAATACTATGCTAATTTGTAATAGAAAATTAGATTTGGAACGTTTTATGACATGATTAAAACGCGTGTTGAATTCTTTCTAAAATAAATAAGATTTTTTTATATAGGACACGTCAATTTGACTTCACCTCGCCAAGGTATCAGGCAAGAGCAAATGTGCAATTACGTAGCATGTTACAATGGTGGCACTCAGTTTGACGGCCTCATCACATCAAATGCTTTTTCACGCCCCGCTTAAATGAACCGGGGCTATAGGAAGACTATTGTAAGTGCTCTCCCAATTTGGATATGTCCTGAAAGCTCTCCAGAATAGTATAGACTGAAGGCTCTACAAAACTAAAGCAGACTTTCTAGTATTTTAATAGTTATAACCGAAATTCTAGATTTAATTAGAAAACTTTTTTGAAATGTAACCTTTTTACTCTAACTCTATTTTTCACTTCTGTTGGCACTCCTGCAGTGCCACTTTTTATTCATTTACTCCATTAAGGTATCAAACTGCCAGTCAGAGGTAGATACGATAGGAAATCGAAGCAAGTCAATATTTACACAACTCTTCTTCCCGAAAATTTACCGCTGTATGTAGGTAGT
Organism: Eilema griseolum; assembly: GCA_963662185.1. Classification (NCBI taxonomy): domain Eukaryota; kingdom Metazoa; phylum Arthropoda; class Insecta; order Lepidoptera; family Erebidae; genus Eilema; species Eilema griseolum. The sequence goes on along the minus strand of OY759238.1, from coordinate 10,665,906 downwards.
TAATGTGAAAGAAATAAATAACTAATTTACAGATATGAAATACATAAGAGATTTAGGAGATCCGAATAGGGTCTGGTGCAGCATAACGCTAGCCAGGCCCCTTGCGACCTACGGATGTCAACCAGACCATTAATGGACCATGCATTGTAACTCAGATAGCTATGATTGTAACGATTATACAGAACTTAATAATAGACAAGTAATGTCATATCATCGTGATTTATCAAATTCATGGTTGTGCTGTATCAGTTATTTTTTGTTAATGAGTTCAAGCTTATCAAGTATATTGTAAGTTAATAACAGCTCAATTTCATGATGATTGTACAAAAAAGTTATATTGTAGCATTAATACTTGTGCAACTTGTACAGAAACTTGTGCAATTTTAAGTAATTAAATAGGTACCTATAGCATTCCCGCGGCCCCAACTGCGTAGAGATTCAGTCACGGTTTTGCAACCCACGGGAACCTTATCCAGGGATAATATGTAGCTTATGTGTTATTCCCGACTATCACAGTAATACATTTTAGCCACATTCGTCCAACCATTTGAGCGTGATTGAGTAACAAACATACAAAAATCATCACAAACTTTCACAGTTATGATTATTATTATAAGTAGGAATTAGGACTAGCTGACGTCTGCAGCTTCACCTGCGTGAATTTCGGTTATAAATCCAACCTTGATGATTCTATTTCTGTCGAACACCAGCCTGCCGTTTTACCAATTATGTGAGGGGTCACAAGATTAGCTGCACTACTTCAATCAACTCATAAATTATTACCGTTAACCACAAACAAAGACTAGAATCTAACTATTTATCAAGAAACAACTACCTCTATAAGATGCATAGACTACGACATTACTGAGATTTGATAAACCACTGGTATCAAAGTAGAAAATTAGTTTCAATCTAGTATACTCCACGAGGTAGCTGAAATAAAAAAGCATCCTAATAGAAAAGGTGATTGGAATGTACAGTTGGTACAGGAGATACCTAAGTATACACCTTTAGATAGACCTTTATATGAAAGGTTATATTATCTTCTTTGCTGACTTTTCCATCAGCTTGGCACCCAGTTAAACACGTAATAAACCTAAGAAAAAATACTATACAGACCTAACGACATTGTGAACTCATTCTGAGTAAAATAGCTCTTGTGTAAGAAGAATTCAACTTAGTTCGGGTACTTTGAGGTAAGTTAAAATTCAAACTTTGAGGTAAGTTAAAATTCAACTACCAACTTTTGTCTCCCCGTGACCATGACTGTCGAAAAACAACTGAAACGTTGGGTTGAGTGTATATAATTTATTTATTCATTAAGATTTACCAACATTTGATTACACTGTTACAAGCTACAGAAATTACATTAAATTAGATATTAATCGAGTGTGACAAATAATTATAGGTAAATACTACATGCTATATAAAACTAGGTACTGAAATATATATTACTTTTTCCTTTCCTTTTTTGTCACAAAGATATGTAGACCACACAGAAGATTTTTAAATGAGTAATAATAGTATAATATCAAATAAGACTGTACACATTCTACGAAATTATGCTCTGAATACCACTTTCCTACAGTCTGAATATCACGATAACTCGAGGACGGTGCTTCGTGAAGAAAAAGCATTGATATTTTTTGGAAGGGAATTATGATGGTAACTTGTGGTATTTCTTCTAAAATGGTGTACCTACTTAAGGACTCAAGATAAGTAACAAAATTGAGTTTTGAAAATCGAACTATAAGCCACGGTGTAGTGTACCTACTTGAATGTCCTAAAAAGAAAAAGGCAACGTGGATAAATACATTTTAATTTTTTTGTTAGAAATAACTGATGACAATTTGATGATGCACGATGCGATGCTTATGCGTTTGTGGTGCAGTTTAGTTCATATACGTTTATATTTTGTATTTTTATTATATAAATATTTATTTTATTATAAATAAAAAATAGACACATGTCAACGAGTGCCTCAGTCACTTAAGAACATTTGTTTTTATCAAATAATGCCGAAATTGTAACTATCCATCTTTTGCTGTGTGCATATAATATGAATCTTTGTTTCATTGATTTCGTATTGAGCCTCGCTTCGAGTCGTTCTTGTTTGAATCATACGTAAGATTCATTTAAAATAAGTAATAAAAGTTTCAATAGTTCTATCCAGTGACTTTGTTCTAGTTTTAGTAGGAATTGGCATTATTTATAATTGGAATTATTATTGGCACTGGCGCGCCGAAGGACCTTGTAGCAAGAGTTGTGCGACTCTTACTGCAAAATTGTCACCAGGACTGAGATTCTCACTACTAGATCAAGATCTACTTCAATGTGAATGCGAAGGGCAAGATAGATTGATCAATCAAGACCAAGACTGGAGCCTCGTTGGTATACCGCTCTTCAGTAATACCTAATAGCGATTGGTGATTCGATCCGTTTAGCCTTTATTACATTTATTTTATATTTTGAATACGTAAATCACATTATTACATTTCATTATGTAAGTATTCAGTTTCAATGCATTTCGTTTTTACTTATTGCCATAGTAATACATTTATGTATGTATGGTTGAGGAATGGGTTAGATATTCAGTTTGACATATTATACCTACTGAAATTGGTCAGGTTACACGTACATGAAATTAATCCTTTTTTTTTTTTTTTTTTTTTTACGTGCGCAAAATCCCCACCGATACCACCCCACCGGAGCCGGTGGAGGAGGTTATGTCGGACACGAACCGACTAAAACGCACGCCGCCTGTGGGTCGTTTTGGTTGCCGAAGGTGAGGTTGACAGGCATATCCCTCGGTGAAATTAATCCTATATAAAACGTCACGACTGAGTTTGACAATATAATATGAACGAATTACGTAGACGTTACACTGCCAAACATCTAAATTCCTCGACTACACTTAAAGACATCATCCATAAAATAGCAACATTAAATAGCGTCATAAAGTTTCAAGTCGTTTGGGATCCACTTACGGATAATATGTAACCGATCCGCTTCTAATTAATGTGTTGTCAATGGGGAGGCAGAAGCAAAACTAATATCAGATGACGTCACCTTCTCTGGTGCTTGTCTTCGGGTGTATAATCTTATGTTTCTTACATCAGACTGTCAGAGGATGGTCCGAGGTGCTTGTCAATCCTGTTGTTAACATTTGTATTGAGATTTTATAACAAAAATTATCAATAAAAATGTGCTCCTGCATGACAGTGGAAGAATAAATGAAGAAGAGAAATACTTCCCACTACATAAAAATCATCATTCAAATGGTCGCTACATATTCTAGTAGTCGAATTTGGTATTCAGTTTTTGATGCGCAGGGCTAATCCATTGCATCCGTCTTTTCTTATCAATAGGGAAACGTTGAGGACCTTTCTTTTTACACTGAAATGCACTACATAACGTTATTGATTATTTACAGAAGATTTTTCCTTTATTTACTAACAATTTGTATGAAATTTGACAGCAATAAAACACTAGCGATAATTCGCCACCTATATTAGATATAAATAAGTAGTGTCTCCTCATTGTAATTTTTTTTTAAAGTTTAAAAATTACAATACCCCACTACTGAAAAATCACATTTTTGTTAAAAAAGTAGCTTAAAAACCTAAAAAACATGCTTTTAGCACGCACTAAAAATTACAAAATAATTCAGACATTTAGTTTGATGACTCAAGAGTTTTCTCTTTGTCAAATCTTCATTACCTACTTATAACCATTTCGCATAGGTAGGTAATTATTTATCGTTCATCACAAACTGAAAACTCTTGAGTCATCAAACTAAATTTCCGAATTATTTTGTAATTTTTAGTGCGTGAAAAGCGTGTGTTTTAGTTTCTTAAATATTTTTTTTATTTTATACTTTTTCTTATTCCTGACCGCAAAGCCTTTCATTTGATACCCATATCATGAGGGTGGATTTCAGATAGCCTGTCCGCCATCTTGAACATCCGCTATATTGGATTTAAGTCACGTGACAATTTTTTCGTTTTCCTGACAGCAAACCCTTTCATTTCATACCCATATCGTGGGAGTGGGTGGATTTCCAATAGCCAGTCCGCTATCTTGGGGAGGCCGCCGTTTTTCGACTTGTAATAACGTTTCTTAGTTAGTCATGTTTTGTCATCAGAACCTAGAGCGTGTGCGAAATTTCATCCTAATCGAAGACCGAGAAGTGGGTCAAATTAAGATTCGAAGATTTTCTTACATACATGGTTAGTTTCAAGTGAAGCTAATAAAAAAAAGTGCAAAAGCCGGGGTGTGCGTGTTTGTTAGGGCGGATGTTTGTTGTCGCCGTTTGCGCTGCCTTGAGGACCCATCCTTTTCAACCCTATGGGTACACGTAGACCATGGCTCTACGAGTCAGATCTATGTGTGCCTCTACCGTTCCCATACAGGAGATGCTGAGACAACTCGACTCTTTGAATATCTGAGTCAGGCGGCAGATGATGCGCAGGAACGGTTTCCGAACGCCGAAGTGGTATTTTTGGGGGACTTTAACGCCCACCACGAAACCTGGTTGGGCTCCTCCAAAACAGACCATGCGGGAAGAGCCGTCCATGCATTTGCTCTGGCGCATGGCCAGACCCAATTGGTACACGAGGTCACTAGAATACCAAGAAGGTCGGGCCTAGCACCCTCTCTGCTAGACCTTCTGCTGACGAGTCACCCAGACCTGTACAGTGTATCGGTACAAGCCGCTTTAGGCAATTCCGACCACTGTCTGGTCTGCTCCAAGGTGCCAATTATAGCGCCTTCACGACCCGTGCAGGGGAAGCGGCGTCTCTGGCACTACTCGTCAGCAGATTGGGATGGGCTGCGCAACTATTTTGCGTCCATCCCGTGGGTTGAACGCTGCTTTGAAGGTAAGAAACCCTCGGATTGTGCTACTGCTGTTGCCGGTGAGATCGGTCTGGGTATGGAATACTATATTCCGTACACTGATGTCACCGGTGCCCGAGGAGTGCGCCCTTGGTTCGGGCGCGAGTGTGCGAGGGCTGTTGATCAAAAACAGTCCGCGTATCGCGCTTGGGTAAGGGCGCGTGCCACGCACGATCCCAATGTGAGCCACTTCAAGGCGGCGTACAACAGAGCCACAAAGGTCTGCAAGAGGGCTTACGTCAAAGCGGATGCCCTGCGCATTGCGCGGCTTGGTCAAGAGCTAGTGGCACATCCCACGGGCAGCCGTGGATACTGGCGACTGGCCAAAGCCGTGCAGTCCAACTTCTGTCAGCCTTCGCTGCCACCGCTGCGCTACCCTGATGGATCCCTGGCCCATGGACCGCAAGAGAAAGCCAATATGCTAGTAAATCTCTTTGCGGCCAATTCCCGAGTCGATGATTGCGGTATACAGCCGCCGACACTACCCAATGGTGACCACGTAATGCCTGAAATACGTATCAGGCAATGCGATGTTCGTGCGGTGCTTCAATCACTCGATGTCCGGAAAGCCAGTGGCCCGGATGGTATTCCAGCGGTGGTCTTACAAAAATGTGCAGCGGAGTTGTCTCCGATGCTTACGCGGCTGTACCGACTGTCCTACAGCTCGGGTACAGTGCCTTCGGCTTGGAAAGAGGCGAATGTACAGCCGATCCCCAAGAAGGGGGATCGCTCAGAGCCAGCCAACTATCGACCCATAGCCGTCACCTCAGTGCTGTGCAAGGTCTTCGAGCACATCATTAACAAACAGCTCATGCGTCACCTAGAGGATCACTCCTTAATTAATGACCGGCAATATGGCTTCAGGCCGAAACGGTCAACGGGTGATCTTCTAGCATACGTTACCCATCTTTGGGGTGAGGCTATGGACAAGCACGGCGAGTCACTGGCAATTAGTCTTGATATCGCCAAAGCTTTCGATAGAGTCTGGCACAAATCGCTTCTCTCCAAGCTACCAGCCTTTGGTCTGCCTCCTAGACTGTGCAATTGGATTGCTAGTTTCCTGCAGGAGCGCCGTATCCGCGTCCTCTGTGATGGACGGGCTTCGGAGTTCTTGCAAATAAATGCTGGCGTACCGCAGGGGTCTGTATTATCTCCCACTCTCTTTCTTCTGCATATCAACGACATGCTGTCCACCGGCAGCATACATTGCTATGCAGACGATAGCACCTTACACGGGAGTTATCACGGACAACCTGCGGCCAAACAGTCTGATATCGTGGAAAAAAGACAGCTTCTTGTCACTGAACTGGACCGGATCTTGAATCACATTTCTCAATGGGGCTCCGAGAACATGGTCGAGTTCAATGCCAAGAAGACGCAGGCTTGTGCGTTCACAGCAAAGGTATCTTCTTTCCTTCCCCTTCCCACTCTTCAGAGCACGCCACTTCCACTGCAGGACAATCTCTATATCCTAGGCATGGATATTCGCTGCAAACTGAATAACAGAAATTACATCGAGAGCATCATCAAAACAGCCTCGCGGAAACTCGGACTCCTAAACAAAGTGAGACGTTTTTTCACGCCGGAGCAGCGGTGTCTTCTCTATAAGACACAAATTCGCTCCTGCGTGGAATACTGCTCGCATCTCTGGGATGGCTCCGCGAAATACCTACTAGATGCTCTCGACAGGTTGCAGCGACGCGCGGTCCGAATCATTGGGAACCCTGAGGTCACGAACACCCTCGAGCCTTTGCAGATGCGTAGAGATATTGCTTCCTTGGCTGTATTTTACCGTCTCTACCACGGTGAGTGTTCTGACGAGCTCTTCCAACTAATCCCACCATCTCCTTTCCTACATAGGACAACACGTGCAGGCCTTAGATGTCACCCTCACACTGTGCAGAATATACGAGCAAGAACCAAGCGGTTCGGAGACTCTTTTCTTTGCCGCACCACCAAGACCTGGAATTCATTACCAGCACACGTGTTTCCTTCTTCCTACAGTCCCGGGGCCTTTAAGCGGGGCGTGAAAAAGCATCTGATGAGGCCGCCAAGCTGAGTGCCACCATTGTAGCACTTAGTGTCTGTAATGGTGACCCTCTTTCCTGAGACTTTGCCTTTAGCTTACCATCAGGCGAGGTGAGGTCAAGTTGGCGTGTCCTATATAAAAAAAAAAAAATAAAAGCGTAAATTATATACGTAGATGATACCAACCACAGTATATTTATCTCAAATTTATTTTTTAACATAGTACTTTATGACCGCTAGAGGGCGCTACATTACATTTAGTGATACGTTATAATAACCTATAACCAGCGGACAACCAAGACGCTTCTAATGATACCTAATTTGTCCAGTTCCAATAAGTAGTTCAGGTGCTATCAGGGAACAGATGAACCTACATACAAACATACATACATACATAACCTGTCAAAATCATGACTCTCCTTTGGCTTCGCCGTAGTCGGGTAAAAAAAAGAAAGATTTGTAGTTTTGTACGTATTGAATAAACTCAAAAACTTCTGGACCAATTTCAAAAATATAGGAACGGGATCGGGATGCGTGGTCCGGTACCTTCATGCGGTGCACCCTGGACAGCGGAGACATTAGCACCTTACTTCCAGGGATCTCCGCTGCAGCCTACGGCAAATACCGGCCGCGACGAGAGCGACCTTGTAGAGGGCTGCTCGAAGGCTTCTCACATGTAGATTATGCCTCCTGGTAGTCACCAGAAGGCATAGTGGAGGAGGTCTAAATAGGCTATTTTATTGGAATCGTATTAGGATAATATTTTGTCTTGCGGTGATATTTACACGAAATTAGAATCTGCTTGGTAACTGAATTGTTGTAATTATGCTCATATGAGTGACCATTTAACTATGTACTACATAGGGTGGGGCGCGCAGGCGCAAGCGCAGGCGTGGGGGTTACAGGTGCATGTCACCACTTCATTCCCCACCGGTGCAGTGGCACGATGTTCGCCTTCCCTCCTTACTGGAGTTCGATGGGGACACTGGTTTCCCACGACTGAGGAGGCCGTCTTAAAATTATAGATGGCCCAGGGCCAGCCGGGAGCACGGGATAAGCTTTAGACAATGTTATAGCAGCCGGGGTATAAAATTGTCTAAAGCTTATCCCGCCGATCTGACGACCTGAGATGGCATGCGGGATGCGGATGACGCAGCGTAGGCCGACGGGTTAGTATCAGAGGGAATTGCCGCACGAAAGAAAGGGGCAACACTAGCTGTTGCCCCTTTGTTATTAATAAAATTATAAAAAAAAAATACTACTGGAATATAAGGCGTGTTTGAAAGTTTTTTACTGTACTTTGAAAGTACTACTATTACTTAATTATTTAAAGTAGGTACATCAACAGTATACATAATAATACAACTTTACTTTTGAACAATATTGAAATTGTATTTTTAAATTTCAACATTAATACATCAAGCAGTTATTTTTCAACCTATGCCGTGCAGATAAAAAAGAAGCAACTATCAGTCTCACTACTCCGATGTTACGTAGGTACGCCGATTTATCATGATGACTACAAAATTTTGCCATTTCACCGTGATTACCATGTAGCTGTGATTCCTTTATCGCAATACCTATAACATACATACCTACCAATATTAAAAGTGCGATAATAACTCTGTCTGTCTATCTGTCTGTCTATTACGCTCTCACACATAAACCACTGAAATTATATTGATAAAATTTGGTACAGAGATGGACTAGAGCTTTGGAAATGACGTAGGCTATCTTTTATCGTAAATAAAAGAGTGTAAAGGCGATGAAATATGGGATGAAAGTGTGTATAAAAGTTCATCATTTTTGAAGATAACCTGATGGAATTTGGTACACAGATAGGTTAGAGCATTGGAAAGAACATAAATGCTATGTTTGAAGGCGATAACCGATATCACCCGGGTGAACCCGCAGGTAGTAGCTAGTTGTGTATAAACAATATCAATAATATTCAGTACGTTTCAAGTCCACGTAACCCCAAAAGTTTTATACGTTTGCAGTTTTCCAAGGTTGACTCCAAAATATGACTACTCCCTTTTGGAGTTGTCCTAGAGTTCATTAGGTATGGATATAATATTCCACACAACCTGAAAATTGCTAATACTACAGGTTAATACTACAGTTAGTAATTAAGCTCCTACAGCAAAAGGCAGTACTTAGTAAAGTTCTATGAAATTTATTGACCGTTAACTAATTACTTATGTGCAAAGCTAGAGTAGAGCGCAGTCAGCGTTTTTAACAAAGTTCCCTCTTGGTTTGAAGTTGTAATAAGTCTAGTTATATACAGAATGTAACATTTCGATCCTACCTGGAGTGAAAAATCATTAAATACTGGAGATAGCGAATTTAACTCAAAGGAAAAAAGCCTTATTTTTTAAAGGAAAAAAAAATGCATTCTTCTGTAACCAACCATATTCTAGGAAATAAAGACTCTTATTCTTATTCTTATTCTTAATTGTACACAGGAAAATAATACATCAACAGGCAATTACAAATACATCTAGGTGTACAAAGCCGAGCTTAACTCACTGTAAAGTTTTCTCCCAGCAAACTTCTGGGGGATTAAAAGTGCAAAAAAAGTAATGGTTAAAAAATATATGTGTACAGAGAAAATATATGTGATGAAAATAAATGTATCAGAGAAAATACATATAATACAGAAATACTAAGAATTTGCTTTGTCTTCTACACTGACGGCACAGAAACTCTATGCTTACAGGGTCGACAGCGCTAGTATGACTCCTCTGGCATTATATACGTCCATAGGCCACGGTAACCACTTTCCATCAGGTGGGCCGAGTACTTGTCTGCCACCTACATATATAAAAAAATAAACATATACCATACATATAATCACGCCTTTATCCCTGGAGGGTTAGGCAAATTAGGGTGAATTAACCCACATTTCACTAATAATTGTATTCGGTCCCACGTAATAGGGGATGAGCCTATTGCCGTATTCTGGGCACTGTTGTTGACATGCATCTGAAGTTGAGTCTGGGCTGTATATATCTGACTGATGTTAAACAGCCCTATCCCTTAGTCGCCTTGTACGACACCGCATGGAAAGAGATGGGGTGGCCCTAATTCTATTCTCCCGGAAACCACGCGGAAACATATCATACATCAGACATATTACATATATACTGATTTAAATATAATTCAACAATAATACACATATTATTATAAAGATAAATAACACATATTTATCTAGTTTGAGAGAGGAACAGTTCTTTTACTTTGATCTTGAATACGTTCAAAGAAATGCTATCGCGTACCGAGTGAGGCAACGAATTCCATAACTTTACTGCACAAACAGTAAATCCGGGAAGTATCTCCGCCCTACAGCCCGGCGGTGAGCAGGGTAGCCCTGGAGAGATTTTGTGCTATCAGTGGGAAGACCAAAAGCTTGTCCTGCATTGTCTTTTACACTGACGGCACAGAAACTCTTGTGTTTACAGGGTTGGCGGTGCGAGTGTGACTCCCTTGGCGTTGCGCACGTCCATAGGCCATGGTAACCACTTTCCATCAAGTGGGCCGTGTGCTTGTCTGGCAATCAAGTGGTATAAAAAATACAGTGAAGAGAGATTCGAAGACGACGTGCGGAGCAAGTGCGACAGGGTTTACTCCAAGGGATGAGAAACTCAAACCGTTCTCGTAAGTAAGTAGGTTAATCAGGATTGAAAAGAATAGTGTAGAGAAGAGAGAGAATATGGGAGTCTCTACGCTGGCGAATAGGTAACCACCTCAGCCTTGCCCGAAATTCGGAAACATGGTCATACATTCTGGAGATAAAAAATAAAGTGGATACCCTAATTTTGCAGTCTTTCTATTTTATTAAGAAGTTCCTCCTTTGCATTAGGATAACAGACATCGGCGTAGTCTAAAAGTGGGAGCAGAAGAGATTGCACAAGAGGAACTTTAGTTTGAAATGGTAAACATTTCAGGAGTGTAATAATAATAAGTGACATTAATAAAAACCACGGTAACCTAGTGGTATGGGTAATGGACCGCTGAGACGAGGTCTCGGGTTCGATCCCAGGTTTTACCATGGCACACACCAATGACTTTTCGATGCTTTTCGAAGTTATGTGTCTATTTATCGCAGGTTTATAAGTGCCCGGTTAATGGCAATAGGCTCGCCACCTATTACATTGGGACCTAAAAATAAACTGGCGAAATGTGGGCGCTAGCATCTCTGCCTACCCATTCGGGGATATAGGCGTGGGTTTATGTTATGTTATGGAATGAATAAAATAATTAGCTAAGTAGGTACTGTTATGGTCAAAATCATCATCATTTTTTTAACCTTTTCCCAATTCAGTCGGGGTTGGCTTTCCAGTATAATTGTGAACTACACTATATAGTTTTTGTGAGTCAACTACCCGTAATGGCTGCCATAGATGTTCCTATGGCAACCGGGACAACATATATAATAACAACATATATAATAATACATTCTACTAATATTTGCACTGAGCGGAAATCAAACACGCGCCTCTTGCATACTGCGGATGCTTCTGGTACATGCTGATTTACCACGTTGTGAAACAAGGGTTCATGTTAGTATAAAACCGTTTTATATTTTTATATAGATAACCTTTTAATGGTATAATCAGTAGAACTTCATTATTATATCAACGTTTATATGTGTGCATGTGCAGCTATCGTAATCGGTCTACTGTGTCTGTGTGTGTTATAGGAATGGTATATATAGACTCAAGCTTTGGTATAATTCTCAGTCGAGTTCAAAATTCGTGCAAGTTTACTTGTGTATTCGTGGTGAATAACTCTGTTGTGTATTTATAGACAAATATGGCTCCACAAATCAAATATACCAAGGTATTTTAATATTAATAAATATTTTAGTTTATGGTATTTTAGGAGGATACTTAATACATTTGATATTTAGTATAGTTGTTTTGTAAAGTAACTTCGATGCAGGAAGAATATTAACAAGAAGTCACAAAATTATATGTTACATATTATATTTTAGTTTTGAAGAGACCTGTTTAACTATTTTGTTCAATAAATTTTGGATTTGGTAATTTATCAAAAAAGTCATATGACTTTTTGATAAATTACCAATTCCAAAATTTCAGAATTATTATGAATTCATTTTATTATGAATTCATAGTAGGAATTTTATTATAATTCATGTTATTAATATAAAAAAATGTGCGATACAAAATTTATATATTTAGGATTCTTGTTATTTTATTGCGAAGTTAATAGCATAAAGACAATCCATACTGAAAACAATTTAGACTTTAAAAAAACGCCAGCTAACAACTTACCTGTTTACTGACCCTTTGAACTAAATCTGATAAATAATCATTACGGAAAATAAGACTTCCTGAATAATATTTCGACACTATGTTTTTCTATCTCATTCCATGCAATGTGAGGCGAGCGTATTCCCAACATACGTTATCCAAGCACATAGACATAAGTTTATTATCGTATCTTCATCATCTTAATAAATGATTAAATAATTTTGTAAAATTAATCACACAAAGACTAGAAGATAATGGAGAGTAGTGGAAACAGGTTCATAATTGAGTATCCAGCTATGTTCATTCATCCGTTACTTGAATACCCAGTCATTTTGTTGCGCAATACAGTTATCGCCCAAGTAATAATGGGATAACAATTGATTGTCACTCGGAAAACATGCCCCTCCTGCTATTGTCACCAAGCTCATCAAAGTTCTGTGTATTTACATCATGCAGCTATGATACTCAGACACGAATTATGAAACGAAACTCAGTCATAAGTCTCGATTGGAAGTAAGTAAAATTCATTAAATCTTATAAGTTAAGTATTACTTATAAGATTTAATGAGCGTAAATCATCTGAGCGATCATAAAATCTTTACTCTACTATAGTCCTACACAACAATATTATTGTCGTTTCGGATCGAACGATTTTGCTATAGAAACTGTCCAAAAGGTTTCGCTTCGACACAACTATAAATCACCATAATGTTTAATCACAGATTATATTGTAGAACTAAAGTTGAGTAATGTAAATCATTACTCAACTTGGATGGATGGTGGATGGTTCGAACTGCGCTCAAGTCGAGATTGTTGACTGAGCATCGTTCTGGAATTCCTCACTCCTCAGCTTATATATATGAGCAACTTAATTTCCCGTTATGTATTGTGTTTACAAACATTCTGTAGAAAATTATGTTAATGATAGTGAATTTCGTATTCGATAAAGATCCGTTGCACAGTTTAGAACATCCAGCGGAATGCTACTTGTTTTATGTGTTATACTATGTACAAATTTAGCATTACTCAATGTAATACTTATTTATCTTTTCAGTTGTTTATTGACAATGAGTGGGTTGATTCAAAGAGTGGCAAAAAGTTTGACGTCATCGGCCCCCATGATGGATCTGTAATCGCAAAAGTGTCTGAAGGAGACAAGGTTTGTACATTCTCTTATTGTATTAACTTTATGAAATGACAAAATAATTTCCATTTATTTATTCTGATGTTAAACACGACCTATCGATCTTTCGAAAGCTTGCTATAAAATGCTATGTACACTGTTTGGAAGTCCGCTGTGGCATATTCAGAAAGAATTCATTAAAACCCTTTGAAGAGGATTCAATTTTCATAAGCTAATTATAAAGATCTCTAATTGTAAACTGATATCTTTAATTCATTATTAATTGTATATTCAGGCAGACATAGATTTGGCAGTAGCAGCTGCAAAACGAGCATTCCATCGTAATTCAGAATGGCGGCAATTGGATGCATCTCAGCGAAGTGTACTTCTGAACAAATTTGCTGACCTCATCGGCAGAGACATGAAATACATCACAGAACTGGAAACCTACAACAATGGACAGATCCTCAGCTTTTTGCAGAATTTCTATAGTGCTGCAGACAAAAATATGCGCTACTTAGCTAGCTTAGCTGACAAAGTTCAGGGTGATACTATTCCAGCAGGTAGAGTACCCAAATATTCAGATAGCTGATGTTCAAAGCAGTTACAATACAATTTATTTTGCTTTTAGTGTAGTTTACTGTTCAGTTGACACAGTCTGTTATTCCTTTACAGATGGCGATTTGTTTGCATATACTTTGAAGCAGCCAGTCGGTGTTGCTGCATTGATTCTACCCTGGAATGCGCCTATGTTCATATTTTTGTCGAGAGTCTTCACTGCGTTAGCCGCTGGTATGTGTTTATCCATATTATTTGATTAAAATATTAAGCTTCCAAACGTTATGAAGTTTAAATTCTCTTAAAACCGTACTTCCATTATTCATACTCAACCTGTGAAATTTTTCATTCTTAGGTTGCACTGTAGTAGTCAAACCAGCAGAACAGACACCGTTGACGGCCTTAGCTCTAGCAGCTTTGGTGGTTGAAGCTGGCTTCCCCAAGGGTGTTGTCAATGTCGTTAATGGATACGGAGAGACTGCTGGAGCTGCCCTCACACACCACCCAGACGTGGCTAAAATCTCTTTTACGGGATCTGTTGTAGTAAGTTTTGTCAATCTTTTGATCTTTGACAAATTAGTTGTAAATCTTTGAGAAGTAATATTTTGAGTAGATGAAGACCTAGGAATGAAGTAGAAAAAGAAGAAAGAGAAAAAGTTATAAGTCATAACAAATGTAATACAAACTGATGGCCTTACTTTCAGGTTGGAAAACTAATCCAACAAGCCGCTGGAGCGAACAATCTTAAACGCGTTTGTCTGGAACTGGGCGGTAAAAGTCCGCTCGTCATCATGAATGATGCTGATCGTAAGTTTAGTTCCAAATTATTACATCATTGTCACTTACTAAGTAATGTCAAGTTTGATTTGTTTCCTTTCGCAGCTTATTTTTAACCGAGTTCTAAAAAGGAGGAGGTTCTTAATTCGGAAGTTTATATTTTTTTTGTTTGATCACTTGACAAAAAAGTACATTTGACATTCAAAATATGATTCCGAAGGCGACCGGATACGACAACTGCAGACGCGGAGAGTACCGTGAAATACACTTGAGTGTGATAATTTTGTTTATTGTTTTAATTCAATGCGGCTTCTCAATGATGCCGTTTACCTGTATCGAAGTTTAAGAAGTAATGTAGGTAAAAATATGTTATACATATGTGCGGAAAGTGGGACTGATTTTCTTTTATTTTTATGGAATATTTTTATGTGGTTAGATAACTTGTCGTCTCTTTGGATACATTACTTGTTAAATTTTGATACGAATTAACGGTACTATTAAGAAGCAGCGATGAACTAGAATCATATACAAAACTATCATATCAAGTATATTTTACGGTACGCTCCGCGTCTGTAGTTGTCGTATGCACTCGATTTCGGAATTGTTCCTTTATATTTAAAAGAATTATTTATTAATGAGTGTGTTTTATCTCATAATATTCCAGTAAATTTGGCGGTCCCCTACGCTGCTAACGCTGTGTTCTTCAACCAAGGACAGATGTGTATCGCAGGCTCTCGATTATTTGTTCAGTCTGGCATTTACGATAAGTTTGTAGCGGCAGCTGTCCAGTATGCTAAAAACATCAAAATTGGTAACCCTGCTGATCCCGATACACAACATGGACCACAGGTAACTATCCACCTAGAAACTATACTTGAATAACGTTTTTGACGAAAGATATGAAAGAATGAAAAATTTAGCTCGATATTTAGCTACCCTTGACTGAAGTATATTTTTAAGTTCAATATTAATATTTTAGAAAACTAAACTATGCCTAGCGTATTCCATGATATGAAAAAAATCTAAAAATTTCAAATACTTTTTGTTAGTTCTTATTAGGAGAAATTGACCAATAAACGCTGGGAATAAAAAAAATTAGTAAACGAAAAATGTAAGGAAATTTGACCAAAAACATACGTTTATAATTTTCCAGATTTTAACAATTTACTTTTGAGACTGAATTTAACGTCAAGTTACTCATTTACTAATCATGTTTAACATTTTTCACTTCATGTCTGTATTTTTAACATTTTCCTTTCTGTATAGGTGGACGAAACTATGTTCAAAAAGGTATTAGGTTACATCGACATTGGAAAGAAAGAAGGTGCCAAATTGCTTGCTGGGGGTAAGCGATTCGGCAATAAAGGATATTACGTAGAGCCCACAGTGTTCGCCGATGTGAAGGATGACATGACGATCGCAAGGGAGGAGGTAATTTAAAAATGATAAACCTTTACCTATAAGTTACACAAAGGTAACCAAGCTTCATTGAAATTAAACTGGACGGAACCATCATTATTGCAACCGAACCACCAGCCATGGTCACGGCAACCTTGACCATGGCTGCTGATAAGCAACCGAAACATTGCAACCAGTATAAATAATAACCACGATATAACATAACATAAACTCACGCCTATATCCCCGAAAGGGTAGGCAGAGGTCCCAATGTAATAGGTGGCGAGCCTATTGCTATTAACCGGACACTTATAAACCTGCGATAAATACACACTTCGAAAAGCATCGAAAAGGCATTGGTGTGTGCGCCATGGTAAAACCTGGGATCGAACCCGAGACCTCGTCTTAACAGTCCATTACTAATACCACTAGGCTACCGCGGTTTTTACGCTTTACTAATTTTAATGAAACCAATATGAGTAATATTCTTTATTATTTTTAATAGTTTAATATTTTATAGTCTTTATTCTAAATTGTGTATATATATTATGTAATGTGCGTTGTGTTTTGCAATAAATGTATTTTCTTTCTTTCTTTCTTAATATTCTTAATGTTTAGTATTCCAAAATTTGCATTGCTTTTTTGCTTATAGATCTTCGGCCCCGTACAGAGCATATTGAAGTTCGAAACCTTTGAAGAAGTAGTTGACCGTGCCAACAACACCACTTATGGATTAGCAGCTGGAATATTCACAAAGGACCTCAACACTGCTTTACAGTTTAGCAAACTTGTTGAGGCTGGCACAGTTTGGTAAGACTCTATTTCATTTGAAATAGTTAATGATTGATTGATAGAATTCTACAATAATTAATATAAACTTTTAAATCTTAATACTGTAGAATTAGATTTGTTTCATATATCTAAAGAAATAAAAAATAATAAATATTTCACGACATTCTACACAACGCTATCTAGACCCATGATAAGCATAGCTTAACTAGCTTGTGTTATGGGATCTAGAATGCAGATTAACATACTTAGATACTTTTTTTTTTGTAAATACATACACATTATACATAGAAACACCCAGACCAATGCAAACATACATATTCATGCATACAAATATTTGCACTGAGCGGGAATCGAACCCGCGCCCCCTGCATAGCAGTCGAATGCTCTACCGCTATGCCACGGAAGTCGTCAAGAAATAGTATAATGCCACTAATTAATATAATTTCTATGTTACTTTCACAGGGTGAATACTTACCTGTCATTAGGTCCTCAGCTGCCATTCGGAGGTTGGAAGGATTCAGGCATTGGTCGTGAAGAGTAAGTATTACTTGAATAATTTGCCTTTCATTTGTTTAATTAATTAGGTTAATTAAAAGAAAATAATGTATTTATACTACAATAATGAAATAAATCTCAAATCCATATTAATATTATAAATGCGAAAGTAACTCTGTCTGTCTGTTTGTATGTCAGTTACACTTTCACGCCTAGACTACTGAACCGATTTTGTTGATATTTGGTATAGGGGTAAAATAGACCTTGAGCAAGGATATAGGCTGGGTTAACATTCACATAACAGCTAGTATTTCATAGTTTGAACAAAATTAAATTGTCACAAGTCAGTCACCCTTTATGTGTATGTTAAGTTCTTGAAAAAGTACATTTTAATTATACTTAGATTTATGTCTACATTATTAGAAATTGAGGTTTTTTATTATGACAATACATATAAAATGCATTATTTTTAATATCTCATGCGTATAGTAAAAGTGAATAAATATCTGTGTTTGTTTAATTGTCTAATATTGTGCATTTCATTGTTTCAGTGGAATTAACTGCTTAAACGAATATACTGAAGTGAAGACTGTCGCCATTTCATTACCCAAAAAGTTATAAATATTTATAGTTGAACTGTTGTTATTAGGATGTATTATCGTAAATCGTAAAGTGCTAATTTTGATCTTAATTATTGGAGCCTAGTAATTCACCACAAATACTATAAGTAATACTTGTGCATGTTGTTTTTGTAAAATTCAAAATTATTTTGAACATGAGATTGGGAAATTAAATAAATGTATGTTTTTTAAAATGAATCTTTTTTATTTCGCATGTGACTAACCTCAAAACAAAGTACTGAAATGTTGAATAAGAAACACTGTGTAGGACACTTTTGGGGGAGAAGTCTGCGCAGTGAGCTTTATTAGGCATAAATGTGAAAGTTTGTAAGGATTGATGCATGTGTGTGGTTGTTTGTTACTTAATCACGCTCAAACGCCAAAACAGATTTGCAGGGGCACATACCTGGACAGATTATAGACTGTAAACCGTCGCCGTAAGATGGATATATGTATAGAAGAAATTGAATGGTGTCGGGTGAACGTTCTGTGTCTTAGTAGTCAGAGCGTTTCACCTGTTAGGGAAAGATCGCAGGTTCCAATCCTGCCTGAACCGATTTAATTTTTTCTACATCTTATATATAATGGAAATTAGTATTTCAGAAGGGTAAAGCTGTGGGCAACAACTAATCTTCCATCGTCAGTCAGAAGTAGAACAAGAGCAATTAATTCTAAGAACTTAAAATTACCTAGAAAAATGCAATTGATAAGGCAAATTCACTTTGGTAGATCAAAACAAAACCCGAAATAATCTTCAATTACGTAATTCGCACGCCGCGCGCCGCCGGCTCGTGAAGGTCAATGTCACACACACGCACGCTATCATTTTTTGTATTCACGCGTGTTGTGTTGCTATTAGATAATATGTGGTTGTGTTGTTATTAAATAACCATGTTGTGTATAAAGTGAGGTGGTGTGTGTACCATCACAAATGAACATCAACAGTCTACGTGTCAAGGTCAATCCGTTACTCGCCTCTATAAGCACTTCCCGGCAATAATTCGGTCACTATATCTCGTTGATACAATTTTGTGCAAGGTTATGTTCAGTGTGTCATGTCATGCAGGATGAACTTATTTTGACGACATTTCTTTTCTTTTTTTTTTTATTAACTATTTTTCATGTTAATTTTGGTCGCATCCGAGGCTCTCTCTTTCGATCCCAGGATTCAAATTTCGACTTTTTTCGCATACCTACACTTCAAAAATAAATAATGCAATAAAAATAAATCAAGGCGGCCTAGATATTGGTAGGGATCCCTTCGTGCTCGAGTCCAACTCGCATTTGGCCGGTTTTTGTACATATCAATTTATTTATTTAAACTGTATGTACGATGCACATTGGTGGACTTAATGCCGCAGGCAATTGTGTTCATGATCATGAAACTACCTACCTATTAATAAACTACTCAAAAGACTTTGTTGTGTTATTATCAAATAGGTAAATCACCAGTATTATAATCAAGCAAGACTGGTTTTAGGTATGTCAAATGGGTTAGTCGCGATTCTACACGAAAAATGGGGAATGGGGAATAGAAACTTTAAGCAGACGATGATATACGTTACGTTCTATTGTCTGCTTAGAGTTTGTCTGAGGAGGTAGGACAGTTGAGCAGTCCGACTGGGGAAGTACCTCTGCCCTACAGAATACCGCGGTTATAATAACTTCGTGTTGTGTTCCCGGCGGTGAGTAGGGTAGCCAGAGCTCACTGGAGAGTTTTTGTGCTGTCAGTGGGATTACCAAAGGCTTGTCCTGCTTTGTCCTCTACACTGACGGCACAAAATCTCTGTTCTTACAGGGTCGGCAGCACGGATGTGACTCCACTGGTGTTACACACGTTCATAGGTCATGGTTACCACTTTCCATCAGGTGAGCCGTGTGCTTGTCTGCCACCTAAGTAGTATAAAAAAAGAAAAAGAAAAGAAAACGGAGAAAATGCCACTAATCTTTAAATCTTTAGTGCATGTTATAATATTACGATTTGCGTCATCACATAGTGGTTATACATGTATAATGCAGTCGCTCAATTTAATATGGCAGACGGCTATGACAATTTCAAGGCCGATACTATCAAAAGTCCAAAAAAGTGAACAAAGTGGGCACTATTATATTGATGTTGATAATAATTAGTATTCTAAGTGCGTATTTACTTTAAGCAGACTATGAAATACGTTACGTTCCATCGTCTGCTTAGAGTTTATCTATAAATAACAACATCATTTTTGAAATTACTACTTAACGTTTTTTTAAAACAAGCTTTTATTAAAAAGCTCTGTTACTTAATAACGAAAAAATAAATTTATGGAAGTCGTGCTGATATCAAAAGCTCGTATCGGGTAAATTCTTTTTCAGTATTGCGCTACAAGCTACGATGATTTTTTTGAAAATTATTACTGTGAATCATTATTTAACATAATTTTTGAACAAAGGCTTGTATTTAAAGTATTATTTTTATTTTTTGTAGTACTATTGCATGATAGTACCAGAGATATTTCCAGTATTAATTGTGAATCGTGATTTTTTTTTTAAATATAATATAATAAACTTTATTGACAATAAAAATATACACTGTTAACTAATCATTGTTCAACATGCTTTAAGGCAGATTGTAATGAGCGTTCACAGTACAATTGGCACTGTTACATGTGGGATATCATATCTCATTAGATGGTAATAATTATGTTTACAAAATTAATGAACTCTGTCTTCTAAACTAAGATATCCTGTGTCATTACGTTAAAAAGGCTACGCTATGAAGGCTTCACACCGCCTGGTAGGTCATAAACTATAACAATGACAAATGACTGAAGGTAAGCAATAATGAGCACCGTTATCGTTCTCTTCCCCAAGGATATCCCGTTATGGATACCAACGATTAAGTTCAACGCTGTGTGTCTCTACAGATTCGTTTTCACGCTCCGTTTATAGGACCTTGGATGTAACAGTATTACCGTATTGTTTTTCTTCATGTTACATATATACATATACTCACGCCTGTAAATCCCCAGAGGAACAGGCAGAGGTGTATTAACACCCACATTTCCTCAACAATTTTAATTTTTAATTTATTGGTTCCATGTAATACTTTGCCAGGGGCTGTGCGTTTACCATTGGATGAAGAACTATAGCCCGAATCCTTCGTCGTCTTTTACGATACATACAGGATGAGATGAGTTAGTCCTACTCCACTGGGAAAAGAACCAGTAATATCTTTTGAACAGTAACTAATAAATACTTTGGAAATTAAATGAAAAGCATTTTTTTAATAAAATAAATGTATTTATCAACATAGAAATGAAATATTGTTCACTAACATAGTGACGTGTTTAGTTGTGAATTTATTAATACACATTTCCCAAAAATAAAAATAGTTAAAGCTTTTTAGGTAAAGCAATAGCCACAGTCTTGACTTCCAAATATTCATTTAGGCAGTTCAGTCCACTGAAACAAATAGTAACACATTATTTCTATGGAACATAAACATAACATAAACTCACGCCTATATCCCCGAAGGGGTATGCAGAGGTGCTAGCACCCACATTTCGCCAGTTTTTATGTTTAGGTCTCAATGTAATAAGGTGGTCAGCCTATTGCCATTAACCGGGCACTTATAAACCTGCGATAAATACACACATAACTTCGAAAAGCATCGAAATGTCATTGGTGTGTGCCATGGTAAAACCTGGAATCGAACCCGAGACCTTGTCTCAGCAGTCCATTACCCATACCACTAGGCTACCGCGGATTCTATGGAATTATATAATAATTGTAAAGTGCTCGTGTCTGTACATTGGAGGTATCTAAAAATACTTCAGTTATGTTACATTAACGATACTGAAGGTTGAAGGAGGTAGGACACGACGGTATTACCGTCTCAATTCAGCAGTCCGGCTGGGGAAGTACCTCCACTCTATAGAATACCACGGCTATAATAACCTCGTCTTGTGCTCCCGGTGGTAAGTAGGTAGCCAGAGCTCACTGGAGAGTTTTTGTGCTGTCAGTGGGAAGACTAAAGACTTATCCTGATTTGGTTTTCAGCACTGACGGCACAGTAACTCTCTGTTCTTACAGGGTCAGCAGCACGGGTATGACTCCCCTGGTATTGCACACGTTCATAGGCCATAGTTACCACTTTCCGTCCAGGTGGGCCGTGTGCTTATATAAAAAAGTTATAGTTATATAATATATATATATATATATATAGTTATATAAAAAAATACTGAAATCATATTGTTTTTTGGATTTCTTGTCTGTTTGTTGGCGATGGTTGAAAGGACTACTGAATGGGTTTTGACGTGGTTTTTTTGTTTGAAATGTCTTGGTGAGACTTAAAATCGTACGTACATATTATTTGACCCGAACTTAAAAACCGGAAATATGAACAAAATACACGAAAACCGACATTTACGTGTGTGTGTGTGTGAGCCGTGGGCAGAAGCTAGTCTTATATATAAAGAGACCTAAAAACGTTTGTCAGGTATCATAAAAGTAATCTACTCAAATATACTGACTCTTCGCGTCCGATGCCCGAGTCCTTGAATCCTCCAAATGGTAATTGTGGTCCCACTGCCAAGTATGTGTTCACCCTGTATAATAAAATAAGTATATTTTTTAGAAAGTTGACACTTTTTTTTAAATTTTCTTTTATTGGGACCCAAAACAGTTACACTCTCTCTTCATTTTTTTCTGACTCTTCATTATAAGAACTTTTCGAAATACGTACCATTAGACTTCTTGTCATAAACATACTTATTACAAGAAGTCTAATAGGCTGTTCGAATATTCAGGAGTTATTCAGGTACTTCAGTTGGTCAGTCTACCCTCTAGAAAGGGCTTTAAGTTGCGAGTTCAAGTGTCATACTGAATGTTGACATTCCGATTTTTCACAGAAAATGTTAGTACAGTACCTAATTGCTTCAGAAACTGAAGTTGAGTCACTCTCAACGTCCAATTCAGTTATGCAATTTCGTTAACAAAACTGTTTACCTCTATAGTTTCGTTCATGAAACAGGCGTTGAAGAGACTTAACTTAAATTTTTCATTTCAGAAACCAGTTATAATCTGTTTTCTTTCATATTAAGGATATTCTGAGTATCAGTTTTAGACAATATAGAAACATTTTAAAGCATTCAGTATGCAACTATTCATATCGATTAAGATAAAGAAAACATTTAATCGGGTCAGGCGGGATTTGAACCCACGATCTTTCCCGAAAAAAATTTGGTTGATTTCGGGCGATGGTTCTGTGGCTTAGTGGTTAGAGCGTTCACCCTGTAAGGGAAAGATAGCGAGTTCGAAACCCGCCTGAGCCGATTCAATTTTTCTATAACTTAATCGAATATAGAAATACTTCTCACCAAACATTGCCAGCCTCAATGTGTTTAGTAAACTGCAGAGCAGTGTTGACATTGGTTGTGAATATTCCAGCTGCTAATCCATAAGTGGTATTATTAGCACGGTCAATTACTTCTTCAAACGTTTCAAACTTCAAAATGCTCTGCACGGGGCCGAAGATCTGTAATTTAATGTCACAATAATTTAACAAAATAAATGATAGCGTTTCGAATCGGTGGTCTATTTTCTACACTAGCCTTTGATAATTTTTAATTTTGACGTTTTATAAGTTCCGTTTCCGTAGTCTATACAGAATAAATAAATTTGACATTGACATTCGTTTCCATAAAGCTTATATTATGTGTAAAAAATGGTAAGAAAACGTTTCATAACCTGATTTCCATTTCGTAACCAATCAAAACAATACGGATGGATTCCGGATTGCATAGTGCAAATTTTGTACGCAACTTAGAAGTCGGGTATCCAATCATTTGACAAACAACTTTTGACAAAATTATACTTTTTAAATTTATCATTTTACAAATTATTGCTTAATAAACTACCTACTCATTACACAAAACATTTATTGGGAAAATTTTAATTATGCCTTAAAATCATTTCACAAATTGATGATTTTTTAAACAAGTTAGTTGGAAAAACATTTTTACTTTTACTTAATAAGTAGGTATGACATATCGTCATAGTCAAAAGATCATTTAAAAAAAAATAACAATTGAAGTACTTCCTAAGTAATAACAGGTAGTTACATATGAAATTGCCGTTTTTTTTTAAGAAATTGGAGGAAACCTAATTTTCAGTAAGTACTAACATTTTTGTATTTTTTTTAGGAATGACAAATGCAAATTTTATGATTTTTGTGTATGAATGAGACAACATTAAGCTAACAAACAGTTTTATTACATTTTTGACAAGTGACAGCTGTAAAAAAGTAATACGAAATTTATCTGGTACTGTTTTTGAAAATCGAATTTAATTTATCAAGCTGCCAATAAAAACAAAATTTAATACAGAGTTGTAAAATCTTGAAACCAACTTTCAAACAAAATATAAATAATGGAAATTGCTATTAAATTACAGGAATAACGAACTCATGAATCTGTAAGAAAATTTCTGCAATTTCATAGGTAAAGACCTAATACCTAAGTATAAGTATATTAAGTTATATATTAAGTATATAAGTATACTAAGTATATTAACAAAACTGTCAAATGATTCTTTTTAATGTATTATGTTTACGAAGTGAAAGTTTGTCAAATGATTAGTTTTTCAAAGGTTGTTTGTAAAATGATGTTTTGTCATACGTTTTTTGTTAAACAATAGTAAACCGAGAAATCGCTATGGGAATGATGTATTGTGTCTTGGGCGCGACCTTCGTTTCTTGAGCGTTTATTGCAGTTCCAAATGTTTCCGTAACCGATATCCTCTTCTCACCTTTCTATTCCAATATATTTCGTATTACGTTGGGTTCAAAAATATTGCACTTAAAATGTGCGTTTATAACCCGTCTGTCTACGCTTAATCCTTCCCATTTACAGATGTAAAACTACAGAAAGGTAAACCGTTTTATTTGAACACAAATAATCTTTAAAATTCATTTGTATTTGTTCTGTCATGATGAGTTTCTTTGCAATTATGGTATTAATGTATAGATCTACGGGTGAACGGAATAATTTATGGGTATTATATTTTCTCTTTTTGTTTTTCAAATTAATACTTTCAGACGTTGTTGCTATCAATACTATGCTCAAATCTTTCACTCAAGAGCGACTGTGCTATGTGTGTAGTTTACACAGCGCTATCTTGATCTTAACTGAACATAGCTTGTAATGTAATATTTATGTACCTAACTCTAAAAAATAAACTTATTTACATTTTTTACCGCGTGGTTCCCGGCAGAGTAGAATTTGGGCCACCCCATGGGAAGTGCCCATGCGGTGTCGTACAAGACGACTAAGGGATAGGGCTGTTTAACACCAGACAGATATATAAAGTCCAGACTCAGCTTTAGATGCATTGCTTGAGTCAACAATAGTGCCCGGAAGACGGCAATAGGCTCACCCCCTATTACGTGGGACTGAACTCAATGATTGGTGAAATGTGGGTGTTAATTCACCTCTGCCTAACCCTCCGGGGATAAAGGAGTGATTATATATATATGTATGTATGTATTTACATTGGCTTGGAGCAAATATGCAACTATTATTTGTTAATGTTGGGGTAAAGGGACATATATTGTAAGTTATTTACCTCTTCTTTTGCAATAACCATATCGTCTGTGACGTCAGCAAAGACCGTTGGCTCTACGTAGTATCCTGAAGTACCAAAACGTTTGCCCCCCGCCAGACATTTGGCGCCTTCCTTTTTCCCTGTTTCGATGTAGCCTAACACCTTGTTAAACATTACTTCATCTACCTATAACAACAATTTACAAAGTCACAGTATCTTCTTAAATTATATGGTATCGATTTATTCACACGCTGTTAGCAATATAAGCTTACAGTATACACCAAATCGGCTAATTTTACTGTAAGTGACGTCTTCTATCATACGTACAAAAAGATAAACATAAGTTTTTGGAAGGAAAAAATTCTTGAGGCGCATTGGACATTTTTCGGCACCTCTGTATATAAGTTTCTATAGGAGCTGTAAACTGTAATTCTGTAATGCCTGAACCTGCAGAATTGTTTAGGTATATTCTGTATAGTTTTATTTTTTTTTAATGTAAATAATAAAAAAGTTTTATTAAGTTATTGACCTATTTTGACCATTGCCTAAGTATCTACATATA
Organism: Eilema griseolum; assembly: GCA_963662185.1. Classification (NCBI taxonomy): domain Eukaryota; kingdom Metazoa; phylum Arthropoda; class Insecta; order Lepidoptera; family Erebidae; genus Eilema; species Eilema griseolum. Next base: position 10,639,800 of record OY759238.1, on the reverse strand, counting down.
TTATATTAACCAAGTTGACCCTCCTGGAGTGCCACAATTTTTTTTTACCTGTGGTCCGTGTTGAGTACTAGTATCTGCAGGGTTACCAATTTTGATGTTTTTAGCGTGCTTAACAGCTGCTTCTACAAACTTGTCGTAAATCCCCGACTGAACGAATAACCGAGAGGCTGCTACACACATCTGTCCTTGGTTGAGAAAAACACCGTTAGCAGCGTAAGGAACCGCAATATTCACTGGAATATGATAATGACAAACATTTTTTATTCAGTGATAGAATTGTTTTCATAAAACGTCCTACTAATATGTAAATAGTAAAAGTCTGTGTGAATATATTTGTAAATACAGATGTCGTAAAATGGACTTTTGTTGCTCTTAGACTATAATCTTATAGGTATGAGGGTGTATGGGCCCCACCAGGACCTTCCAAGCCTCATAAACGAGGTGCACCGGACACCTGCTGGCCTTAGATTTTACTTAAGCAAAACCAATGACACTAAAATGACATTAAATTTTAGACTTTATGCTTAATGTCCAAAATTAAATAAAAAGAGTGTTCATTACACTACAAATGCTTTTTCATTTACTCTGCAAACGCTTTTTAATTTAGAACTTTAACAGCGTTGTTTTAAAGTCTAAAATGAAATAGATTTTTAAGTTTCCGTGGTGTGACAGTAGTTTTGCTTTGGCAGAATCGAGGCCCTTATTGAGTAACAGAACTATAGTTGCGGCATGCTATGATGGTTATTTTGACACGACTGGTTTTGCTCGTTTTCTCTTTTTTAGTGCGCTTAATATTGCACAACGAACTGTTAGACGAATAACTAAAGAAAAATATGGCGAAACTGGCACAGAAGAAAATAAACTATACATACCAAAAAAGAGGCACTCAAAACGGCCATCGTAGCGTGACGCAACTTTAGGTTTTGGTGCAGTTTTTCCTCTCGTAGTCGGAAGTTACTTTGACATTCCTATTGAAGTCATATATGCCATAAGTGGACCCTAGTTTCCGAGTTGAAAACAACGGGACAAATAGGAAAAAACTTAGAGGACGGTGATACCAAAAAACACTCTATTAATATATTGGTAAGGATTAAATAAGTCTGAACTCAACTTACAATCGGCATCATTCATAATGATGAGCGGGCTTTTACCTCCCAGTTCCAGACAAACTCGTTTCAAGTTGTTAGCTCCAGCAGCTTGTTGGATCATTTTGCCAACCTGAAAGTGAGACCTCCAAATGTATACCATGTCGGTATATGACGGACCGACCGATCGTGATTGCAGTCACAAGAGTGCTTAAATAGAGATACAGGTAACCCCATACCCAATAACAAGTTTAACGTACGCCTAATTTCAATTCCAGTTTCAATTTCATTATAGGTACTTATTTAAACTATCATGGTCACTCACATCAGTATCAAAATAAACGCGATATTTACCATGTTTCATTGTTCATCATCTGTGTACTGCCACTACTCCAGTTCCTCCGTGATCATGGTGCTTGCAACAGCGCCGAAATATCGGAAACTCAAAACAATGAAACATGGTAAATATCCCATTTATTTCAATTTCATTGTCTCATAATAGTGTAACGTAATTACATGTTTTTGACGCCAATCACTTAAAGCATGGAATCCATTCTTTTAAGATTGGCGTCAAAAACATGTGACGGATTTATTCCTATTCAAGAACCAACCCAAAAAAATATGTAGCATAATTTGTCAAATAATAACATGAAGTTACTAACTGCAACAGATCCAGTGAAAGATATTTTAGCCACGTCTGGGTGGTGTGTGAGAGCGACTCCAGCAGTCTCTCCGTATCCATTAATAACGTTGACGACACCCTTGGGGATGCCGGCCTCAGCCACCAAAGCTGCTAGAGCGAGTGCCGTCAACGGTGTCTGTTCTGCTGGTTTAACTACTACAGTGCAACCTAACAACAAAAAAATGCACGTATGAGCATACATTTCTATATTATGTACATTCAGAAACTAATAATAAATAGTTTTGTCCTTAGCGTAACTTCGATATCTTCTGTGAAGCGGAATGCGATATTAATGCGGTTAGACTATACTGTCTAAGTACATTTAAACAGTTAAATGCAGAAAATGAATAAATTATGCTTTTTAAGCTCTAGACAACACAACGTCACCGTCGGTTCGTCTCTTAAGATAACAAAATCAAATGAATATTTTAGCATACCTATTCATGCGAAGGTATCGTCATTTATTGTGGAATACAGCCCCGTGTTGAGGAGTATGGGGTTTTTGCTTGTCACCTATGTTGTACATAACAAAAGAAAAAGACAAGATTTGTGTGCAAAAAAAACTTACCGGTGGCCAAAGCAGTGAAGACTCTAGACAAAAAGATAAAAATAGGCCCATTCCATGGCAGAATTAACGCAGCCACACCAACTGGTTGCTTTAACGTATACGCAAACAGTTCACCATCTGTAAAGGAAAATTAAAATAATATAACATAAGTGCATTAAGTTAAAGAAAATCGTAAAGCCAATAACATTGCAGTTAGAATTTGGTGTTTATATTATTGCTATTCACTATAAATTATTGATTTGAGATTGATATGGTAATTCACATATAACAGTCACCGGAATCCCAAAACATGGTAAATATCCTGGTGAGTGTTTTACAATTGATTATTATTATTTTGTGGGGTATATGGGGCTCCACCAAGACCCTGGAGGCCAAGTCCATCTCACCTGCAAGTGGCCTTCTGATTAAGGAGCGAAGCTCTAACGCAACATACCTTTTTTGACGACGTTAAGTTATACTGAAGTATACAAATAAACATATCTATTAGTGTGAAAATATAATACATACCTGCAGGGATGGTATCACCCTGAGACTTGTCAGCCAAACTGGCTAAATACCGAATATTCTTAACCGCAGACTTGAAGTACATTTTCAAGAAACCCAAAATAACTCCATTATTATACGATTCTAGTTCTGCAAGGTAGTCGCTATCTCTCAGTACGAGATCTACTAACTTGTTTAGAAGTACACCTCTCTGAGATGCATCTAATTGACGCCATTCTGAATTACGATGGAAGGCACGTTTTGCCGCCGCTACTGCCAAATCTACGTCTGCCTGGATATAGAACAGTACTATATTAGTTTTCCGTTAGCAAACATTAGCCTTCCAACAATCAAGCAGTTGCTGTACCTGTAAACTGAACGCTAAACAGTTTTGAGGGCCTATACAAAGTGACATTCTATTGTAGAAAATGTCCGTAATGTAGAGTCAAAGTAAAGTCTGTAATGTAATATGGAATTGACATAATCTACCACACAAGGCATGTAAAAAAAAATAAAAAAGAAACATTCGACTCCATGAAACAAATTGACATTGTCGAGTGAGTTCTTCTATAAGGGTACGTAGACAAGTGTAGAAAAGTGCTACACTTTTGATTTATCGCACATTTTCGAGTTCATGGTTAAAGAACCCTAGGAGAAGAAAACTAAGAGAATGGTTATTTTTACAGGTAGTTGATTTGATAAGAATTTGTATTTTCAGATTTTAAAGGTTTAGCCTTAGAGCTATCGGGATTTTAAACAACTTAGGTGGCAGAAAAGCATACGGTTCACCTGCGGCCTCATGACGTTATCTTAGTCGGTCGCTGTTTAGACACTTGCAAATAGACAATACGAAATTAGCAGTTTGACAGCCATGAGTTGAGCACTTTGACAAAGTGTTAAGTAGTCGAGCTGTCAATGGACATACGCAATAGCCCTGCTGATGGAAAGTGGTTACAACACATGAGTCACATCAAGCTGCCGACCCTGTCAGCACAGAGAGTTTCTGTGCCATCAGTATAAAAGACAAAGCAGGACAAGGTTTTGGTCTTCCCACTGACAGCATAAAAACTCCTCAGTGAGGTCTGGCTACCCTACTCACAGCAGAGTATACAACACAAAGTTATAATGGCCGCGGTATTGTTTAGGGCAGAGGTACTTCCCCAGTCGGACTGCTCAATTGAAAGGAAGTACCGTCGTGTCCTACCTCCATCATGTTTGAATAGTTTGGTTCATAACAAATTTGGCTTTTCATTTTAATACAAACTGGCACCACTAATAATTGAGGGCATTTGCTAACGAGGCTGAGGTTTAGAAAGGTCACTGTGGCTGGGAAATGTAATTAAGCACTCACTTGTATTCGGATTTGGCGTTCTGGTAATTATGTCTTTTCATGTAAAATTCAAATATTTCGTGTACTTTCATTTATAATAAGCTAAATAAAGTATTATCTTATTGCTTTTTGCAACAAAATTGCGAAAAATGACACATCCTATTGAAATACAACATCAGCCATATCATTTTGAATATTCAAATTCAAATGCTTTATTGTGAAACATAGGTACAAAAATGGTCTTTTACATAATTTGATCAGCTATGTTCAGCCATATCGACATACAATATTTTGTGAGAAAATTATTAATTAATTAAAAAAAATAAATAAATAATAAAACAGCTGTTATCCTGTTAATACCATCATGAAACCTTAATCACATCTGAGTTGACATTTATGTCACTATGTTGCTGGTTCCACCTAGCCAACGATATTGAGCTTTTACCATAATTGGACCAACTAAAATAAAATTTGTTACCAACATCGGAGCTATTGCCAAGAGAGGCGGAATTGTCTATATAGCTGAGGCATTGTCCTACGTGAGCGACAATTGCGACAACGCGACACGTTTCAACGTGCCGCGTAAATATCAAATTGTCGTTGTTCTTTATTGTGTCCTATGTTGTGTCGCGTTAATACGTCATGTGAAGTAAGGAAGAACATATAACGCATCGCGTTGGGTTGACACGCTGTCGCGCTAGTCGCGCTTGTCGCTCACGTAGGACAACGGGTATGTGTATACCCTACTTAAGTTTGTTACATACCTTATCTCCTTCGGAGACATGTGCGATAACTGATCCATCATGAGGGCTTCTGGTGGCAAATGTTTTACCACTCTTAGAATCAACCCATTCATTGTCAATGAATAACTAAAAATATCAAAATACACTATATATTATTTACACTACATTTTAAAAATAGTATACAATATGTTACAGATCGAAATAAACGCGGCACCGCATCGGAATTCGAATCCAATTAACATAAAATTATAAAATTAATGAATATAATATATACATAATCCAGTTGTACTGAACTAAGTTAATTTGAAAAGACGATGCCAAAAAGAGAAAAATAAGTAATTTTATTGGTAGTCTAAATACATTCATATAGGTACTAACAAATAGAATATTACTGGGTAACAAGTTTTTGATGCTCTTTTACGCCCGAAAAATCCCCACGGATACTCCCCCCCCCCCCCGCTGGAGCCGGTGGAAGAGGTATTGCCGGACTCGAACCAACTAAAATGCACAGAGCCTGTAGATTGTTGTTGGTTGCCGAAGGTGAAGTTAACAGGCATATCCCTCCCATCGCTTGTAACGACGCACTTTTCGAACGTCGTCACACCGGTTTTAATTCTAATTTTTGAACGAAAAGTTTCGAAACGCGGAGTGAATGACATTTTGACGTAAGGCCGTCAAGGCACCTTTCTTCCTAATGATCCGGCTGAACGGTCGATATTCATGGATTCGTAACTTAATCTTAATAAATCTCATGAAAATGAGAGTATTTTTGCCTAAAGGATAATAGTGTGTGTCTTCACAACGATCCTCATGTGGAATTATAGTTTATTTCTGGTGAGTTAACATTTTCTAATAAGATTCACTTTGTTGGAATTCGCCACGTTCTTAATTTGAAAAATAATTGTTAAAATTCTATTGTTTCAGCTCTTAACCTGAAAATATAATGATTTCGTTTGCTATTGGTATTGTTCCAGCGAATTAAGGCGGTAAGTCGCACAAATTTATAAAAAATTAGGACCTCGTGTTCATATTGGAGTTTGTTCTAATGACATGCAATTTTGTTACAGGTTTCCAATTGGAACCGTCTTTTCTTTCCTTTGCCTTTTTCTTGCCTTTTCTTTGTCTTCGGTTTCATCTGCATTTCCTTATGGAGGGTTTGGGCTTTTCACCTCAAACATTGATGCACCGCATGGGCTTGAATTGAGAGCTTCGCCTGCTACGAGCTTTCTCGATGCTGGGTTTACCTATCCTCGCCGAGGGATGCCGTGAGCTTACTTTAATTATACTTTAAATCTAAACTTCAAAATAACCTAAAAATGCATTGGTGACGTAGGATCATTTTGACCTAGTTTCTAAAACTCTAATTTTAAATTTAAGACTAGTTACACATTAGGAATGTATCCTTAAATCTATTTCTGAATGCACACTGGAGTGGACAATTAAACCTTAAACCTCACAGTTTGGATTCATTTAGCTCACCACCGGAAGATTAAAAGTTTCCAATATCCGCTGATTATCCTAGGCATGTGTATCTCCAAGGCGCCCGAACTTTTATGGTAATGTACTTACAAACCAATTTTGTTTTTATTTCTTTTAAATAGGAGATTACACACTTACTTTGTATCATTACAACTGACCCCATCTTTTTAATTATTACACGCTCTCGATCTAGCCCCTCGATTTCATCCATGATTATGTTTTATTAATAAAGATAAAATTAATATTACCTGTTACGTAGATAGATTATTTTTGATATAATTATACTACAGAGTTTTTACTTCTATCTTTAAAATAAAATTGAAATATTCTTTGAAATTTGGTACCTTGGTATATTTCACTTGTGGAGGCATATTGCAATGTTTAACTACGCAACTGTGTGAATCACCACAAACCACCAGCAAACACTGAGGAGTCTCAAGCTCAACTGAAAGATTATTTATCAGTTTATCGTTTTATATAATGGTCCGTAGCCACGCGGTAGCCTAATAGTATGGGTAATGGACTGCTGAGACGAGGTCTCAGGTTTGATCCCAGGTTTTACCATGGCATACACCAATGACTTTTCGATGCTTTTCGAAGTTATGTGTGTATTTATCGCAAGTTTATAACTGCCCGGTTAATGGCAATAGGCTCGCCACCTATTACATTAGGACCTAAACATAAAATGGCGAAATGTGGGTGCTAGCACCTCTTCCTACCCCTTTGGGGATATAGGCGTGCGTTTATGTTATGTTATGTTATAATGGTCCGTATGACCAATCGCTTTCTACATGATACTTAGTACAATGGTTAAAGAAATTGAATTATGAATTTTCGTTTTTGTCAGCTGCCACTTTGTTGGCGGGGTAAGCAGCGGTGACCGCTCAAACATGTAAAAAAAGAAAAAAAATCTGTAATTTTCTCCCAGCTGAAAATTGGCTAAATTACAGTTGATTCAATGTATTGAAGAAACAAAACGTCAACTGCCGATAGCTGGTACTAAAAATGTATTTTCATATTTTCTTTCTTTCAAGTTATTCGCTTAACTGGGATACTTAATGCAAGGAAATGCTGGAGAGACTGTCCAGAACGGTCGACGTAACATTTGCCTTGAAAAAAAAAATGTCAGCTGGGCCAGTGAGCTTTACAGTAATTTAGCCAATTTTCGGCCGTGAGAAAATTACTGATGTTTTTCATCTTTTATATTTTTGAGCGGTCACCGCTGCTCACCCCACCCATAAAGTTGCAGCTGACAAACACGGAAATTCACAATTCATCTTCCTTAACCATTGTACGAAGAATCACCCGGGAGGAAGTCATTGACCCAATTTAAACGTGGCTCGGGGACTATAAGTACAGTTATGTTTACTTCTGAATATATAGCAATGTTTTTTTTGTATATCATCTATGACATCGCGCGCCTCCCAATTTCCGGGGACGAGATGGGGACTCTGTAGTCCCCACACCCGAGAAGAGGGCCAGATCGTAACAGGTGGCTCTGGGTCGGCCGGGGTGCAAGGGATATGCCTGTCAACCTAACCTCCGGCAACCAAAAACGACCCACAGGCGGCGTGCGTTTTGGTTAGTTCGAGTCCGACATAACCTCTTCCACCAGCTCCGGTGGGGGGTATCCGTGGGGATTATGCACACGTAAAAAAAAAAGAAAGAACTTACAGGTACATGTTTTTGTCATACCTCCATAAGTAGGAGAAAATAAATTATTACTTAACTATACGTACACAATCATGATGTATCTCTTTATTTTAATGCGGTTCATTTAAAAAGAAAGAAAGAAAAATATTTTATTTAAGTTCCACACAGTGGGCATCCTACTAAGTACAAATAGGAAGGTAATATAATACTAAGTAGGTTAATTAAATTAAAATAGTAGGTACTTATATTTAATTAAGCTACGGGTGCAACATTCCACACTAAGCGAACCCAAATAGGGTCCCATCTCAGCATTGAATGCCGCACACCCTACGTTGAGTATGCACAGCGTTGGTTTTCAGATGGGGCCACAAAACTCAGTTTATTAATATTTTTCTGTTTAGAAACTCATTTTAGTCTTTCAAAAAAAAAATATATAAACCGAAATGAAACTGTTAGTTTTTATTATTTATTAATTATTATAAACAATTACAGTATTTACATATTTCGTTTACTTAGTGATGCCACATAAACTCATTTGAGTTTTTCTGGGCATCATTATCATCGACATTCAGTTATTAACTTAACATACAAAATTATACAATCAAGTACCCACATATTGCGCAGGGACATGTGTTAGGGCACATCACAGAAAAAAGAAACAAAATAAATAAATAACAACATTAATTTTGGCGGGTAGATTGCAAAAGAACGCCACTACGTCTAGCGTCATCCTCCCGCCAGCCGGCTAACTAGTTTTTTTATAATGCACTCCGAGTAGATAAAAAAATAGTTAGTTAGCCTAGTTTTATAAGAGTTTTCATAAAAAGTCGCTACAAGATTGTTTACCCTTAGTTAGTACCTACGGCCGATGGAGCAAAAAAGTTATGGAATGGCGACCGCGTACGGGCAAACGTAGCGTAGGACGCCCAACGGCCAGGTGAAAGGACGACCTCATCAAGGTCGCCGGGAAGCACCGGATGTGAGCTGCTTTAGATCGGTCATTCTCGAAGTCTATGGGAGAGGCCTATGTCCAGCAGTGGACTTTGTGTGGCTGATATGATGATGATGATGATGAGTACCTAACTGATAGGAGTATAGTATTATATTTTTAGCAAATATGTTAGTAACTGTGAGTATGCATTTTCCGTACCAATGAATTTTCTTTGATACACATAATAATAAGTAATTGCGTAATGATAAAGAATTATGTTTGTCTTGTTCTCCTGATAAAACGGTACCTAGATATATAGATAGCATTTTTAGACACTACTTTCGAACGTTATATTGATAGCAAATTACAGATAGTGTACAAAATGATGACCCTATCACTAAATCAATATCTTTTCAAGGTTATTTCATGTTAGTAGGCTTCGAATGTGTGTGAATCAAATGAAAAAAATAATCGAAGCCACCGGGAAGCCGCGTGGTTCCCGGCAGAGTAGAATTTGCACCACCGTATCTCTTCCCATGTGTGTGGGATCCCAAGGTGGTATTAAAAGATTTCACTCTATATAATGCACATAAAATTTCATAGATAGAGCGGTTTGGTTCTGGCAATTGAATTCTCTTGCACATAAAGAAATATTGTAGTGAGAAGATTGAACTTGATAATATATAAACCTGCAAGCTTGTACCGACAGTAATGACCAATTTATGTGTTGGGTCTATTACTTAATCAATATTACCATACTGCTCCGTTGACGTAATTTCATAAACGTCGTATATTTCGGTAGACGCTTCAAAGTGCGCAAAAGGGAGCCGACGATGCTAAATGTATAGCTACTTAAGTGTCGAGGAAACCCATTAGAATTGGTAGATTAGGTGATAGAAAGGTAGATGGTTAAGCGTCTACGTAACAACATAATAAATATATTTAGATAAATGTGTGTATGTATAACAATATTTTAAGGAATGGACCTTATAATATTTAGAACAATGCTAATATTGTTGAAAGAATTGGTTTAATTCTTTCAACAATATTAGCATAATTTTATTTCTAAGAGGTAGGCTACGGCGGTATTTCCGCCCAATTGAGCAGTCCGACTAGGCCTACAGAATTGCGGCCATAATAACTTCGTGTTGTGTTCCCAGCGGTGAGTACGTAGATAGAGCTCACTGGAGAATTTGTGCTGTCAGTGGCCTGTCCTGTTTTGTCTTCTACACTGACGGCACAGAAATTCTGTGCTTACAGGGTCGGCAGCGCGACTGTGGCCCCTCTGGTGTTACAAACGTCCATAGGCCACGGTAACCACTTTCCATCAAGTGGGCGTGTCTGCCACCTAAGTGGTATAAAAAAAGAATCACTTAATCTCCTGACAATCTTATTAATTTAGTTTATTTTTTTTGAATACATATTTAACAAAAAAAAACAGACTTAATGTGCCTCTAGAGCTACTGGAGCTTGTGTGCGACACATGCAATTCTCTCTTCAGTACAAAAATTACAAATCTTATAAATAAAAAAAAGGAGAAACCATAATCGTCGTAAACAAAACACCTAGACAGTGACAGTGACAGTGGGAATAGATTCAGTATTCTACGCAGGCCGAGTCGCAGTCAACAGCTATTGCATTATAAAATAATGTAATTTAATTTTCAACGGCTTTTTAATGGGTAGTTTTAACGGCTTATATCGTGATATATTTGGTATTCTTAGCCCGACGTATACCTCGCGACCATGGTTGCTGAAAAGTAGCTGAAACGTCGGGCTAAATTTAGAGTAGAACCCGTTAATAATGGTTTTATTTCAACGAGCGATACTACCGTAAACTTGAAACTCATGATATGATTGTTAGAACACTAGGTTCTCGTGTCCGATTCAGACATTTCCGTTTTATAACAACTAGTATCAAAACTTAAAATAAATTTGTATGACCTTCACCAACTGGTTACAAAATATTATGCAATTGTATACTGTTTGTAAATATCTGTATGTACTATCTACAATAACTACTTGTACAAAAACAGTTTTTATCTACAGACGCGCATCAATACGAAACAAATAAGTACTTAGGTACTTAATTAGGTAATAATCTATAGGATCTTAAACTTAAAATTAAATCACGCTAGCCAGCGGACTGGAGTACGTTTTGGATGTCATCATATCACATCACATCACATCACATCACATCACATCACATCACATCACATCACATCACATCACATCACATCACATCACATCACATCACATCACATCACATCACATCACATCACATCACATCACATCACATCACATCACATCACATCATTCATTCAACATCGCAATGTTGAATGAATATTCAGGCGGGATTCAAACCCGCGATCTTTCCCTTACGGGGGAATGCTCTGACCAGTGATCCACCGAACCTTGCCTGAAACCATCCAAATCCGTCCTATGGTGACGGTATTTTTTTCCTATCTTGATCAATTTGAATGTTTCAATGTGCTGTGACCTGTGACAGTTTAATTGTTTCGTCATAATAACATTTTTTTGCAAAAGGGCGACCCAAAAATGATGTAAAAAGCAGTAATACTCATATGACAAAAAAGCACAACTACTATGATATATGTTTTTGCTTCGCATTTAAGATACGTGCAATCACAGTGACTTAGCACTATATCTACTTACATATGATTATACACGATAGGTAAGTCGCATATTATCACAGGATGAGTAAAAAAATGTTTGCTCGCGTGTCTGGGGCTAAAATGATATACATACATAGTTATAGTGGCTAACCAAATAGGTATGAATCATATACCTACTTTTAATGTAAAAGAACTAATATATTAATAATAAAATATAAACTATTACTTTAATTGTGATTTGGTTAGACTTTATGTGGGTAGAAAGGTTCTTGGCGTTTCGATGCGCATTGATTGGGAAGCGTTGTTTCACATGTAATTGATAATATACAGGCGGTACCCATTTAACAATCGTAAACGAAAAGAAAATTAATGGGTACCACCTGCTATCAAACATGTTTCGATCTTTTTAGACAGCAGACGGGATTTTTTATTTTTTAATAATTAATTTTATTTAAATCTTTTTAGTAATGATATGTATATTGTAACGACGCACTTTTCGAACGTCGTCACACCGGTTTTAATTCTAATTTTTGAACGAAAAGTTTCGAAACGCGGAGTGAATGACACTTTGACGTAAGCGGTCAAGTCACCTTTCTTCCTGATAATCCGGCTGTTCGGTCGATTTTCATGGATTCGTAACTTAATTTTAACAAATCTCATCAAGATGAGAGTATTTTTGCCTAAAGGATAATAGTTTGTGTCTTTCACAACGATCCTCATGTGGAATTATAGTTTATTTCTGCTCTTAACCTGAAAATATTATGATTTCGTTTGCTATTGGTATTGTTCCAGCGAATTAAGGCGGTTTCCAATTGGAACCGTCCTTCCTTTGCCTTTTTCTTGCCTTTTCTTTGTCTTCGGTTTCATCTGCATTTCCTTATGGAGGGTTTGGGCTTTTCACCTCAAACATTGATGTACCGCATGGGCTTAAATTGAGAGCTTCGCCTGCTACGAGCTTTCTCGCTGCTGGGTTTACCTATACTCGCCGAGGGATGCCGTGAGCTTACTTTAATTATACTTTAAATCTAAACTTCAAAATAACCTAAAAATGCATTGGTGACGTAGGATCATTTTGACCTAGTTTCTAAAACTCTAATTTTGAATTTAAGGCTAGTTACACATTAGGAATGTATCCTTAAATCTATTTCTGAATGCACACTGGAGTGGACAATTAAACCTTAAACCTCACAGTTTGGTTTCATTTAGCTCACCACCGGAAGATTAAAAGATTCCAATATCCGCTGATTATCCTAAGCATGTGTATCTCCAAGGCGCCCGAACTTTTATGGTAATGTATTTACAAACCAAATTTGTTTTTATTTCTTTTAAATAGGAGATTACACACTTATTTTGTATCATTACAACTGACCCCATCTTTTTATTATTACAATATATTTTTTCTCCTATAAATTCCATTCATTTTTGTTAAATAATGCAAAAATATTATTTCCAATCCACATTCACCACAGCACCAAAATCCACCACATCACAAGCTTCAGTAGCTTTAGCGGTACATTAAGTCTATTTTTTTTTGTTAAATATGTATTACGATAATTAAATAATAAATAAAAATAAATAAAATAAACCATATATACATACATACATAACACATAACCCTCGTTGACGCAGTCGGGTAAAAACTAAATACTTACATACGCGCGTAACACATTACCACAGCATAATATTCTGTGACATTACCCTCGCTGGCACAGTCGGGTAATTACGCGTTTCGTACAATTACCGTTCTCCATTAAGATTATGAAAATTCATTAACTCCTTTGTCTACTAATAGCTATGTAACATGTATAGACCATATACATAAGTACAGAAAATGTGATACCTCTAGCGTTAAAATTGTCTAAAAAGGTACCCGTTATAAGTACATTTTTTGATACGGTTTACTTATTTTTATAAGAAAAATGGACAACCTAAGAATTCACTTACAAACAAATGGTAAACACTTATGATATTGATAACGACAACACTTAGATAACTGCTACAGACAAGATAGGTACGAAAGATATACAAGACTTACATCACACAGTTTTGCAATCGACTTATGGTCTGGTATATTATAATCAAATTATAGGAGTGAGGGTACAATAATTCGCACCCAGCTCATGGTTGGTAAGATCGTTCAAAACACCACCATAAATATTTTAAAAGAATAAAAATTTTAATTTATTCAAGGTCAAAGGTTACAAAAATGAATTGTTCATGATTTTCAGCAAAACGGTAAATTTTATCTCAATAATGTCTGAGACAAAGTTAAAGACCATACAATTATCTATAAAAATCGACCAAGTGCGAGCCGGACTCGCGCACTTAAGGGTTCCGTACGAAAATGAATTGAGATGCGAACTTTAGCTACGTAAACGGCAATATACCTACTTTGATTACGTTAAATTATAAGTTTGATTATAGGGTACCTACTTCCTGTGGAGCTAAATGAATGAATGAATGAAATATGGGAAAGCAAGGTCTTATAGCACAAGTGAAGGAAAGAGTTTAGTACCGTTCTGCTACCGTAGATAGGATTGTGGCGATGAGCTGGTTACATGTCAAAATCCCGAGGTTCATGATACCGAATTTCATTATAGCGAAATAAAATCATCAAGGAAAAGATCGAAAACATAATATATGTAGCTTATCGGTTTCGTATCAAAATCCCGATTTTCAAAATACCGAAAGTAGGTACGAAATCCCACAGTACAGACTCGTGCACCGAAGGTTCCATAACTTAACCTACATAAGTCTCAGTATATATTGAATGCGTTTACTTAGAAGTTTGATTTTTGCATAGTTTCAAGACGATGCAGACTTGAGTATGTGGTATGAATTCCAATTTGAAACCTCCTCACATACCTATGAAAAAGGTTTCGACAGACAGACAGATGGACAACGAAGTGATCCTATAAGGGGTTCCGTTTTTCTTTTTGAGGGTCGGAACCACGAACAACCACTCAGTACCGGTGCTAACGTTGTCCCGGGGAACACGACCCCATACAGAGTGCTACAGGCGAACCTCAAGAAGAAGAAGCTGACAATCGACGACTTCATACTCGAAGCCTCGAGGCGAAAAGCCACGGTCGCTCTAATCCAAGAGCCCTACGTAGGCAACTCGGCAAGGATGAAGTCATACCAGGGCGTCAGGGTCTTCCAGAACACTGGGCAAGGAGGAGGGACTGTGAAGGCGGCCATTGCCGTCTTCGATCCAACACTGGATGTCGTGCAGTACCCGCAACTCACCACTGATAACATCGCAGTGGTGGGGATCCGGACCAGTGCCTGGACGATCACGCTGGTGTGCTTCTACTTTGAACCCAGGCCAGCACCACTGGGGCCCTACTTAGAGCGCCTTAAAGAGGTGAGGAGAAGCCTAGGTTCCCAGCTTGTTGTTTTTGGGGGAGATGCCAACGCAAAGAGCACCTGGTGGGTTCACATGTTCGAAGACAGCAGAGGCGAGTTACTGAGAGGGGTCCTCGCTGAGATGGACCTCCATGTCCTGAACAGTGGGAATATTCCGACTTTCGACACTGTGAGAAATGGAAAGAGGTACTGCAGCTTCGTCGACATCACGGCATGCACGAGCAACGCGCTCGCCTGGGTCGGCGCTTGGAAGGTTGATACAAGTCTAGCTGCGAGCTCAGACCACAACAGCATAGTGTTCAACCTCAACCTGGCGAAAGCCAGAGGTACAAATATTCAACGCACAACGCGTATTTACAACACCCGCAAGGCCGACTGGGATGCTTTCAAAGCTAACATGGGTCGGCTGCTCTCGGATATTACGATAGACGAAACAGAGCACCACACCCAGATGGATACCTTAGTCGAAGCATACACGAGAGCGGTCGAGTCCGCGTGCAGGGAGAGCATCCCAGTTAAAAAACCGGTGGGGTTGATCGCTGCGCCGTGGTGGTCGGAAAAACTCGCTAAATTGCGAAAAGTAATGATCACCTACAAGCTCCGCATCAGGAACGCAGCGCCCGTTCGTAGGGCGTTTGTGATAGCGCAGTACCTGGAAAGAAAGGAGACGTATGAAAGTGAGGTAAAAAAGGCACAGGTCGAGAGCTGGAAGACTTTCTGCGGAAAGCAGGACAGGGAGGGCCTCTGGGAGGGGATCTATCGGGTGATAGGAAGGGCCACAGTAAGGGAGGAGGATACTCTGCTCGCCGCCAATGGCTCATTCCTGGACGCGAAGGGTTCGGCTGAGTTACTCGCCCAGACCTTCTACCCGGGAGACCGGGAGGGCGAGGATAACGAGGGACATCGAAGAGTACGAGAAAAGGCGAGAAGTTTTAATGGTGATTTGGGTCATCATGATGATGACCCACCTTTTACGGTGGGCGAACTCTTCGATGCCCTTCGGAAATTTAACCCTAAAAAGGCTCCGGGGGCGGATGGCTTCACCGCCGATATCTGCACCCACGCCATAGGGGCCGACCCCTTATTCTTCCTGAAGCTTCTGAATCGGTGCCTTCACCACGGCTACTTTCCTAAAATATGGAAGGAGGCCGTGGTGGTGGCATTGAGGAAGCCGGGGAGGGAGTCGTACACCGTCCCCAAATCGTACAGGCCTATTGGTTTACTGCCCGTTTTGGGGAAGGTGTACGAGAGAATGTTGGTAGCTCGTCTCAACTTTTATTTACTACCAAAAATTAGCCCCCGCCAGTATGGCTTTATGCCGCAGAAAGGCACCGAAGACGCCCTCTATGACCTTTTGAGTCACATAAGGGCTAAACTTGATGAAAAGAGGATAGTCCTTATGGTGACGTTGGACATAGAGGGCGCCTTCGATAGCGCATGGTGGCCTGCCATCAAGGTGAGACTGGCGGAGGAACAGTGTCCGGCGAATTTGAGACGAGTTATCAGCAGTTACCTTAGTGACAGGGAGGTAAGGGTAAGGTATGCGGGCGAGGAGTGTAGACGCTCCACGGAGAAGGGGTGCGTCCAGGGCTCAATTGGCGGACCCTTGCTGTGGAACTTGTTGTTGGATCCCTTGCTGCACCAGCTGGAAAACGGGTTGGTTCATGTCCAGGCTTTCGCGGACGACGTAGTGCTGGTGTTTGATGGGGACAGCGCCTTGGAGATCGAGGGACAAGCCAATGCCTCTCTCGAGCATGTGCGGGAGTGGGGCATCCGAACGAAGCTGAAATTCGCACCGCACAAAATCTGTGCGATGGTTATCACGCGGAGGCTGAAGTACGATGTCCCGCGCCTCAGCATGGGCGGGATAGACATTGGACTGTCCGAACACATAAAAATCCTGGGGCTAACCATAGACCACAGACTCAGCTTCAACACCCACGTCTCACAGATATGCAAGAAGACGATCGGAATATACCACAAACTAGCGAGGATGGCCCGGATCAGCTGGGGACTTCATCCTGAGGTGATCCGGACCATCTACAACGCGGCTGTGGAGCCGACAGTGCTGTACGCGGCCAGCAGTTGGTGCGCGGCAGTGGATAGACTTGGGATACGGAAGCAGTTGAACGTGGTGCAGCGCGGGTTCGCCCAAAAACTTTGTAAGAGCTACCGGACGGTCTCTCTGCACTCGAGGCTGATCCTGGCTGGAATGCTCCCTCTGGACCTCAGAGTTCGCGAGGTGGCCTCGTTGTACGAGGCCAAGAGAGGGGTGTCCCAGTCATGGTTGGGAGACAGAGAGATCGAACGGATGACTCCAGCAGTTGAGGCACCTCACCCCGCGGAGCATGTGCGCCTGGAGTTCACCAGCCTGGTAGACGAGGATCAATATCAGCGCACCAGTAACATCGAGGTGCGTATTTTCACGGACGGGAGCAAGATTGAGGGTCGCGTCGGCGCCGCGTTATCCATTTGGAATAACGGGGCCGAAACTAAGACCCTCAAACTTGCTCTCTCGCCGTACTGCACCGTCTACCAGGCCGAGCTCCTGGCCATTAGCAAAGCGACCAGTGAGGTCCTCAGACGCGGTGCGGCCACGTTTGGCGTTCTCAGCGACAGCAGAGCCGCACTCATGACGGTAGTGAACCATCGCGCCCTCCACCCGCTGGCAGTTGAAGCCAGGCAGAACATCAAGAGGGGCTTGGCCCAGGGCAAGGAAATCTCCTTGTTCTGGGTCAAGGCCCACGTAGGGTTGGAGGGCAATGAACGAGCCGACCAGCTCGCTAAAGAGGCGGCTTTGCGGTCAAAGGTAGCGCCACACTACAGCTTGTGCCCCGTTTCATTCGTGAAGCGGGGTCTACGTCAGATCTCGCTTGGCGAGTGGAACGACCGGTACAGGTCGGGTGAAACTGCTTCCGTGACCAAGCTCTTTTTCCCGTGCGCGGTGGCGGCGTACAGGATCGTCCGCAAGATGGGGGTCGCCGGCACAACGACCCAGCTGCTAACAGGGCATGGTGGGTTCTCCGAATACTTGACTCGTTTCAAGTGCAAGGAGGACCCATCATGCGCCTGCGAACCGGGGGTAGATGAGACTGTCGTGCATCTCGTCGTGGACTGCCCGATCCACGCGAGGGATCGTTTCAATCTGCAGCACCAAATTAAACTAGACATAAATATGGCAAACTTACCAATATTGCTCACTGAAAATTACAGGGATTACTTCCTGGAATATTGGGAAAAGATTATTAAAGTAGTAAGTAAGCGAAATAGCAGTTAAGGTTGTCACTAATCGATATTTTACAAAATATCCTAAAGTGGACACACATATAGAAAAATAAGCCAAGAAGTATAAATTGTTAGCAGTAAGATTTATAGTTAATAAGAAAATGTAAGTTTGATATATACCCGTATTTTAGATGTGAAATAGAATAAGATAAAGATAGAGAATAAGTAATAGATGTATAAAACTTTTTGAATAAATATAAAAGAAAATAATAAATAAAAAATAAAAAATAAATAAAAAGCAGGATAAGCCCCTCCCCCTTCCACCTATTCCCCAAAGTATGAAAGGTATAGCGTGAAAGTACGAGAAGCATAAAAGCGGGAACTGGAATGTTACTAGAGGACTGGAATGAAAGCGAGATAGAATTAAAGAAATAGTAGTAGTTAAGGAATTGCTGTGAACCCTGAGTGGGTTAAATAATGAAAATAAAAGACTAGGGACACATCTCCATTGTGTAGAGTAGACTCTGGCGACTTACCTTGTATACAGCCCAGAGGTGTTAGAAAAAAAAAAAAAAAAAAAGAACCACGAACAAGCGAGAAGCGGAAGCTCTGCTTCGCTCCAGTCTTAATCTTC
Organism: Eilema griseolum; assembly: GCA_963662185.1. Lineage (NCBI taxonomy): Eukaryota > Metazoa > Arthropoda > Insecta > Lepidoptera > Erebidae > Eilema > Eilema griseolum. Next base: position 10,620,983 of record OY759238.1, on the reverse strand, counting down.
TAACCTCCCACGCAATCGAACTTCAGTAGATTATACCCAAGTTGGATTGTGCATACTGCACGCTTCGACATGGAGGTTGTACCTACATTACTTGTTAGATATTATAAATTACCCATTCGAATGCACTAACGTACGATGCGCCGTAAGGAATGCGCTAATTAAGACTAGGAGAAACGAAGAAATCATTTCGAAACTACCCTGGTTGTAAAATGTTATAATAATAATTAAACCAGAACGCCTACTATCAGTAACGTATCAAAATCTAAATTACGGGATTTTGAACTTCGGTAGAGTAAAATTATTGAAAATTTGTAAATTAAAAAAAAACAGCAACAGCAAGCAACACTTAGGGTGTGCCAAACTGCCAACAGAAGCAATAACTTGACTAATATGTAGATAGGTAAATATTTAAATATACAGAGGGTGTCACATGTGAAATGTTAAAAGAGGTGTCTAAAACAGTCATTAGAGTTCAAGGTCTTTTTTCATCTCGAAAAATATTTTGCAGAAATGCCCAACACGCCTGACTGAACAAAATATGAATTGTAAAATTTTAAATGTATAGCGCCTAGTACATTCTACTAAGCAACGTGTAACATACATTATTCTGATACATTATTTTCACAGGCTCAAATTTATTTTACTTGAAATCAGAATTTATTTTATCACAATTCTCAATCCATCTTCTACAGCTCAGTGTAATAAAAACTTTCACTTTGAAACCCAGGAGGCGATCTCCTACTCCTCCTGTTTAGTTTATGGAAGTGACTGCCATCTGGCTCGATTCGTTATGCAACAAGTAAAGCTGTGAGAAAAGGGTTTGACCCAAGTAACATCTCGTACATCATTCAATTATTATTGGTGAATCTTGGTTTTACTGGGATACGTTCTCTAAGGAAATTCACAATTCGGTGGGACGAAACACTGCGATTTTAGTCTATTCGAATCCGTCATCCACTTTGGATCCACATTCATTTATTGGTTCTGTTCTGAGGTGAAGCCCGAGGGGTATTCCACTGGGGCTATTGAAGGTGATCTAATACTCTTAATAATGAAATTCTAAAAGAAACCAGAATGGAAAGTTTATTAATACTGTAACGTAATATTTCTATTTATTTCAAGAGGAATATGACTTGCGTATTCTAAATTTCGAATGTCATCATATGACGAGAGAAGTGATTTTTAAAATTTACCATTCAATAAGATCTTACACAATACAATATTAGTATTTCATATGAAAGATACTGTGAGTAGTTTCGAGTAAAAATATATGTACTATGTTGTGCCGCGCAACTTGTGCGTAATTAAGATAAAATATATATGATGGGCCAGATTTTGCTTATATACTTATTCTCGAAGTGAACATAAATTGAAATCTTCTTTTTTAACCCCCGATGCAAAACCGACGGGGTGCTATACGTTTGTCGTATTTCTGTGTGTGTATGTCTGTCTGTTGTTGTCTTCTTTCTTGAAAATGTAAAATAGTCGTGAGTATTCTTAGCTATGTTTAAAATAAATCGGTCCAAGGCTGCCTCCGCCACAAAATGACGGTGTTCATATTTATATGGGTATCAATTTATTACCTCAATTTGGATATAAAATCATAGAGCTTGACTAGTATATAAATTTAAAAAGAGTAAAATAATAAATAAATTAAAAAATGAAAACCCCTGTCATAAAAAAAAGTTAACACACATAATACACAGAAATAAAATCACGCTTTTATCGCTGGAGAGTTAGGCACAGGTGAATTATTCAGTTATTACGTGAATTAACACACACATGTGAAATGTGTGTTTATCTTAGGAACGTGGAACCAGTTGGCCCTATGTACTTTATTGAGGACTAGCTGTTGTCCGGGGTTCAGCCCACGTGGAGTTTTGATCCTGTAAACATTTTTTGTACGGAAAGCCCCTGGGATACCTTGACGGTCCACGGGGTGGTTGTATCGCACTTGGACCCACTTAAACCACACGTTGTCTGATGCTGAGGTATAAAATTGCCTTTTCCCACGCTCCCGGCTGGCCCTGGGTCTACCATCGAATCCCGGCAAGTGGGGAAAATAGCTCCTAAGCCTGCGCTCGGCGACCAGTCCGCCCTTTGCCTGATATCCAAAGTGCTCTGGTAGTGACATGTGGGAAGCCTTCGAGCACCCCTTTACAAGGCTGCTCCCGTAGCGGTCGATATCTGCCGTAGGCGGCAGCGTCTCCCCTAGGAGAAAGGTGCTACTGTCTCCTTTGCCCAGGGTGCACCGCATATAGGTTGCAGAGGAATTCCATGACACATTTTAACTGGCGGGGCGGGAGCGGTAGCGGGAGCGACGAAGGATCGCAAGCCAAGCTGCCCGCGTACGAAGGCAACTCGGGCATCGAGGGTCGATGGACGACCTTCGCCCCTCATGAGCGCCGGCCTGGGGGTGACAGGTGGAGCCGCCTGTCACCCTGGCAGAAGCAGGCCGCGGCGGTGGCTCATCTGGCGCGCCTCCCCGTTCAACTCAACCTTACCTTCGGCAACCAAAACGACCCACAGGCGGCGTGCGTTTTAGTCGGTTCGAGTCCGACATAACCTCCTCCACCGGCTCCGGTGGGGAGGTATCCGTGGGGACTCTGCGCACGTAAAAAAAAAAAAAAGACTACTCTAGCACATTATGCATCTAAATTATTAACTAAAGCCCCGCAGCTGAAGTGAATGTGGAAAATTGTTTATTCTAAATAGACGTTAGACAATCAAAACGGCACTTACAAAATGTAAAATTAAATCTTTCATAGTATGACGAAAATACAACCTTATCATCCAAATTAGCTTTTAATTTGACCTACTTCATCAGGTAGCAAATAAACTAGCTGATGGGGTCCTGCCCGGCTGTTGATTATTATCGTTTCATTTTGGTCTCTGAGTCTTCTCAACCCGCCATCGAACCACGAACTTTCTAATAAAAAACCACATGAAAATCGGTTCGTCGTAATGTATTTTCACGTCCACATAATGTAATGCGGCTACCCACAAGTCGCTCCGGTTTATTGTAACAATATATATCAATGCTTCGGTTACACAAAGAGCTACGGGCAGCCGGATAACTGACAATGCAGTCAATAATATGCAAAATGACCTCTCCATGCCTCTGAGAGCACGTTTAGTCCTCGGCTCCCGTTACCATACGACTATGGCAGTCGTCACGAGTAGTTGGAACCCTAAATAGTCCAACAAAATGGCAGCACAGGACTTTGATATCGCCAGTGGGATGATAGAGATGGCAGTCGCTGCTCGGAAAATATAAAAAAAAGAAGTTTAGCCAAATTCACAGTTCGTCTGGAAAACCGGATCCCACACTCCGAGATGAAAGCTTGAATGTGACTGGGACTAACGCCGGGATGCAGAAGAAGAAACATATTGATGTGCAGGAAGCTGCTGCAACCTAACGGCTGCCTGCGAGGAACCGCATATTATGACAAACACGAAACGTCACTAGAGTGCATTGGCCACCAAATCGAGGGGTCATGCTTAGGTACACCATACCTATCAATTATAAATTATGTCTTGTTTGATTGCAACCACAGTGGTTTACAAATAAATAATCGATTTTAAATAACAACTTAATATAGAGATACCTTATCAATAATTATCAATATTACTTCATATACAGTACAAAATATCATATTTTCACTGTGTCATTGAATAATTACGTGTAATAAGTATATACTCAGTCTTATGATACTTACCTATATAATATAGGTAATGGTGCGTTATAAACTATAATTGCATTCTAAGTCGGTAGACTCGGTTCTCAGTCGAGTTTACGATTCCTCTATAGTAACCGGTGTTTTGTTGAACTCAGTTGTGTATTTTGTTGTGTAATATGGCTCCGCAAATTAAATATACCAAGGTATGATAATTTTGGAATAAAAACATTTTTACAAGATTTTATCGCGATATAGTTTTGTTTTTATTGCTCCCGATATTGCGTTTGCTTCTCTATACGAGGTTATTGGAACGTTTTTAATATTTAGGTAGGTAATATTGGTAATAACTGCCCGGCAATATCGCGTATGATAGTTTTTATGGTAATAAATAACACTATGATGTTTTTATTATGTTTTGTGTTGTTACCTGATGAGGCCTCGGCAGAATTGGTATTTAATTCCCTCGCGACTAGTTGATTTGGATTGGTAAATAATATTAGATTATGAGGTAAATGATTTTTTATACAAAAACTATGTATAACTTTTGATACTTAATATGATAGATATAATTATTTGGGTATATGGTTTTTTCTTTTTTATACAACTTAGTTGGTAGATAAGCACACGGCCCACCTGAATAAAAGTGGTTACCGTAGCCTATGAACGTGTGGAACACCAGGGGAGTCACACTCGTGCTACCGACCCTGTAAGAACAGAGAGTTTCTGTGCCGTCAATGCAGAAGAAACTCTCCAGTGAGCTCTGGCTACCCTACTCACTACCGGGAACACAGCAAGACGTTATTATAGTCGTGGTATTCTGTAGGGTGGAGATACTTCCCCAGTCGGACTGCTCCATTGGGTCGGGAATACCGTCGTGTCCGACCTCCTACAGCTACCCTACCAAGATCTTCATAGCCCAAAGAACCTCACCTGCAAGCCCACATGTCATCGATATTGCTAAAGCAAAACCACTGTTATATCATTGGACACTAACTCTTTTTATTTAATTTTGCACTTCAATAGTATAGAAAAAGTCTAAAATGTAATACCATTTTTTGCAGTGTCTGTGTTGGTTTTGCTTTAGTAGAATCGAGAGAGGTGTGCGCAGATTTTCTCTTGGATTTGTGGGGTCAGATTGCAGTCGCTCCTGTAAGTCAAATAGTGATCGAAAGAGAATGAATTCATAGTGCTATGAATTTAATTGAGATTAGGATTGGAATTTGGACGCGCTTGGCTGAACCTTCAAGGCCATATACCTATGCAAATAAATATATTATCGCCATCGAATGAATAGTAGGTATCTATTATAATGCATAGAGGATAAACTTACAAATGGATATTCATTTTTATGTATAACCATATAATATAGATGGAACTAAAGCTGAATGCATAAAGCCATTATATGACAATTATCTTACTTGTATTAAACGTTTCATTATTCTGACTACGAAAGCATTATAAAATCATCTGATAGTACAAGTAGGTACTTCAATAACAAAATGCTTTTATTTACAAGAGTCTTGAACAACGGGTAACATAATTTATTGTCGCCTTGATAAGGCTTTCAGATAGGTACCTACTGTTTTATTAGAAACAGGTTATGTTGTTTTTTAAATTCGGGACAGTATAAAGAATTCTAAAACCATTGGAGATGTAATAATAAACTGCATTAGGAACAATTAGTGTCTTAGTAAAATTAAATATTTTTGTTGCAAATATAATCTTTATGAAGATAAGTAATTTTGATGATTTTTGACAAAATGTGGAGTAGAAGAGTCGGTAACTTAGTGGTAAAGGAGTGGCCCTTAATATCGAGAGATCCCGGGTTGGAGTCCTGGCCTTCACACAATAGACGTCAAGCCAATCCTAACACAAGCAATTTAGCTTCGCTGGAGGGGTTAGAGGGAATATTAGTAACTTCGATTTTAATATTCATTATTAAAAAAAAAACAAACAAAACAAACTGTGGATGAAAGTAGTCAGTATATTCTCATACTATTAAAAACTAAACCGTATCTTCTTCTTTATCCTGGCGTTAATCCTAGTTGCATCTGAAGCTTTCATTTCGGAGTATGTGGTCTGTTTTTTTTCAGTTGAACTGTGGATCTGGCTGAACCTCGACATATTTCGTGAAGCGACTGCCTTCTGACCTCTACAACCCAATGGCGATATATTGCAGTTAAACCGGTTGTTGGATTTTCTAGGGCTCCACCTACCTGTAACGATTGCCATCGATGTCCGTATGGCAACCGGGACCGACGACTTAAAGTGCTCGCCGAGACACGACTAGACTAATCTAAATACCCATATTCATGCATACAAATATTTGTACTGAGCGGGAATCGAACCCGCGCCTCCTGCTTAGCGGCCGTGTTCACTACCGCCGCCATGCCGCAGAGGCTGTCAAAACTACACCAAATAGCTATAACATAATGGCGGTCACTGTATATAGGTGTACTGTTTTTTTTTTCAGTTGTTCATTGATAATGAGTGGGTTGACTCCAAGAGTGGTAAAACATTTACCACCACCAACCCCCACGATGGGTCTGTCATCGCCCGCGTCTCCGAAGGAGATAAGGTAAGTAGATAGTCATCGTAAAATCTTATAAGTAGTTATAAAAACAAGTCTTTTCATCTTTTTTTTAACCATAATTACGATAAACCTGTAAAAATAATTGTGGGTTTTTCTAGCAGACTGGTAAACAGGATATTAGTAGCTTCGTACAAGAAATAGGTATAGTTCTGTATATCTTCCTGTTTTACTATTACGTGTACAAAGGAAGAAATAATGTACATCATTAGCATAATCGTAAACAGGACAATAGTTGTTTTGTACAAAGGTACTAACGGTTTTGTATTGCATTTCTTCTTGTTTTTACTATTACGTAAACACCTAGATAATTGTAAAACAGAAAGAAATTAAACTATCAGTTGCTTACCACAATTATAAGGAAATATCAAAAATTAGGTGTATTAAAGTAGCGATTACTGCTGTATAACTGCTGCAGGCTCTCCACATCGCTGTTGAGCTTGTACGGGTGATTGATAATTATATGTACATAGGTAGCTAATAAACCTTTCACGCTCAATATGTATTAATTAATTATTGTGACTAAAATAACTAACATAAAAAAGTCTGTGTTACTTACAAACATTTTATTATTATTATTAGGCTTTGCTTTAAAAGATCTCTAGCAATTAAACATTAAATTCGGTAGTCGTGTAACTCAAAGATCTTAATTGCAGTGTCGTATTGTACTAACCTAGTACAAAACCCATACAGTTTCTATAACACGCTTGACTTCACGTACGTTTTGAGGAAAGTACACCTAGTAACCGGTTTAGTAGTTTACTTACCTGTATTTGATGGTCTTTGGGAAATGCACACTATGATACGTAATATTGACTCACTAGCAATTAACTACTTATCGTGCCGCCGGCCTGGGGGTGACAGGTGGAGCCGCCTGTCACCCTGGCAGAAGCAGGCCGCGGCGGTGGCGCGCGTGGCGCGCCTCCCCGTTTCCGGGGACGAGTTGGGGACTCTGTAGTCCCCACACCCGAGAAGAGGGCCAGATCGCGAGAGATGGCCCTGGGTCGGCCGGGGTGCGAGGGATATGCCTGTCAACCTCACCTTCGGCAACCAAAGCGACCCACAGGCGGCGTGCGTTTTAGTCGGTTCGAGTCCGACATAACCTTAGGAGGTTATGTCGGACTCGAACCGACTAAAACGCACCGGAGCCGGTGTAGGCACCGGCTCCGGTGGGGAGGTATCCGTGGGGATTTTGCGCACGTAAAAAAAAAAAAAAAACTACTTATCGTGCCACGAGTCACGAACTACAACAGGAGGTCTAAAAAGGCTACTTTATTGGAATCGTATTAGGATAATATTTTGTCTTGCGGCAATATTTACACGAAATTAGAATCTGCTTGGTAACTGAAATGTTGTTATTATACTCATACTCGTATGAGTGACCGTTTAAATAATTTTGTGGAAATCTATTGAGATCTACTGGAAATTCATAAAGATACTAGTTTTAAGTAGAATCGCTAAGTGTGGCCTTTTTAGAACCGTATGTTGTATTTATTAATCAGTGTCAAAGTTGATGAAAATTTTTAGGTTTGTTAGGTTTTATAGGGTAGATAAAGTCAATTGTATGTGTTGATGAAAATGTTGTTCTACCCTGTTTTACCCTTTACAAATTTTCTTAGGCTAGATTTAAACCTATTAATAAATCTATTGCAACAAACCTAAAAATTTCAAATGAGATTGGTTTGAAATGTATTAAGGTTTTACCCTGGCACACACCAATGACTTTTCGATGTTTTTCGAAGTTATGTGTGTATCTATCGTAGGTTTATAAGTGCCCGGTTAATGGCAATAGGCTCGCCACCTATTACATTGGGATCTAAGCATAAACTGGCGAAATGTGGATGCTAGCCCCTTTGCCTACCCCTTAGGGGATATAGGCGTGAGTTTATGTTATGTGTTATGATGTTATTTATTGGGTCAAAATTTCGTACTAATTTTTTTAACCCCATCCTGTTGACTGATTGAACTAATATTTGGCAAAGTTTAGTTCACTTTAGTCCGGATTTCAACACAATATATTAAAAAAAAAACATTTTACTTCAAAAAAAGTAACATTACTTGTTTAACAACTTAGACGATGGCAAATGTATTAGTATAACCTCCAACTAATATATCAAAGTGTAAAGTTTATTTTGCTTATCTATTCTATAATATATAATATCTAATATATAAAATTCTCGTGTCGCGGTGTTTGTGGTCAAACTCCTCCGAAACGGCTTTCCCGATTCTCGTGAAATTTTGTGTGCAGATTGGGTAGATCTGAGAATCGGACAACACCTATTTTTCATCCCCCTAAATGTTAAGGGTTGTCCACCCTTAACATTATATGGCAAAACAACGTTTGCCGGGTCAGCTAGTTATATTATATTTATAATGTATTTTTGTATGTAACGAATAAACTCAAAAAGTACTAGACTGATTTTAATAATTCTTTTTTCATTAGAAAGCTACATTCTTCGTGAGTAACATAGGCTACTTTTTATCCCGATATTCCCATGGGATCAGGATTTACGCGGGTGAAACCGCGGTGCGGTGCTAGTACTTAATAAATCTCAGTACAGTATCTCGGAAGAAAATTGTCTAACAAAATAGAAATATCATATTTTATTGTATATCCAGGCAGACATAGACTTGGCAGTGGCAGCGGCAAAACGCGCTTTTCACCGTAATTCCGAGTGGCGTCAATTGGATGCGTCCCAGAGGGGTGTACTTATAAACAAGCTTGCTGACATCGTAGAACGAGATAGCCAATACCTCGCCGAACTGGAATCGTATAACAATGGAGCTATCGTGACCTTTTTGCATACATTCTTGGCCAGCATTGTCAGAAATATGCGATATTTAGCCAGTTTGGCAGACAAGATACAGGGTGATACTATTCCAGCCGGTACAGTACCTTTAATTAATATATTTAGAAATTAATTATTAAGTAATGTTAAATAAAACATTGAAGGAAGTACCTATGTGCGAACTGGTGCGAACTAAGAATAATGATGTAATTAATGCTGAAGTTTTTCTTTTCATTTGTTTCAATATTATAATTCAGGTATTTAAACTATCATGGTCACTCACATCAGTATCAAAATAATCGGGATATTTGCTGTTGCATTGTTTTGAGTTCCGATATTTCAGCGCTGTTGCAAGCACCATGATCACGGAGGAACTGGAGTAGTGGCGGTGAACAGAGAAAAAGTTTTTTCTAGGAGTAATTATATGATCTACTCTCTTTCGAGTTTTTTTACTACGCGTATCTGCACTACCACTGGTTTCACTCTCACTACAAACTCGAACCCTATCTCGATGACGTTCACGACTCACGATGTTTACTGTAACCACTCGCAATTTTATTTTGGCTTATTCCTTGCAACAATGCAATTTGATAAATAACCCGATTATTTTGATATTGATGAATATTACAATTCGTTCATCTTGTCTCTAACGCTGAACCTGAATCACTCACTGCATTGCTTCCTGAGTTTGTATTATAACTTTTAAATGTTATCAAAATAATGAAATTTATAAAATAATTTAAATTTTACTTCCGTAATGTTTCTCAAATTGAATAATCATGTACCTTCCTACTAGTTGCACAGTCGTAATTCTAAACATAAATACTTACAAAAAAAAACAGGATCACCTACTCGTAATCGAGTTTCATTTTATTTTTGTAAACACTTACGTTATCTGAATTTTATCTATCATAACTGTATAATAAACACACTTAATTAATGTATTGTGTGATATTATAATCAATTCGAACACAATAATCACAACAGACGTATCACTCGTTATCTACTGTCGTTCATGCTCAAGGCCAAGTTCCGTTGCCAAGCATGACTTCATTCAAAACTTTGAATCATGACCAGTTTATACATAATGACTTGTCATTTTTTTATTTGCCTAACAAGTTTAACATTGTGGTCCTAAAACGTGATTTAGTTTATGTTTTGTTGCTTTACAGACGGTGATCTATTTGCGTACACATTGAGGCAGCCAGTCGGTGTCGCCGCGTTGATTCTGCCATGGAACGGTCCTATTTTTATCTTCCTGTCCAAAATCTGCACTGCTTTGGCCGCTGGTAAGATTTGATTATGTATATACTGACGCCTGTAAATCCCTGAACCGCCAACCATGATTTTCGGTCCCACGTAATAGGGGGCGAGCCTATTACTGTCAGACGGGCACTTAGTCATGGGCTGTTTGTTGACAATCGGATGGAGAAAAGCCCTATCCCTTAGTCACCTTCTACGAAACCTACAGGAAGAGATGGGGGGTCCTATTCTAATCCACCGGGAACCAAGATGGCAATTTTTTATCATTATAAAACTACCTGCACTGTATATTTAAAATTCTATGGACGTTGCTTTCGTTGAAATGAACAACGAAACAGTCTATGCCTACAAGATAATGGTATTCGCGATTCCCATACAAAAATATACATGACGATAATACAGAACTGAAGATTTGATAAAATTAATAGAGCACTTACAAAGAAAGAAAGAAAGAAAATATTTTATTTAAGCAAAGCAAAGCATAGCTTTCTAAATCTCTGTTTTACACTACAACCAATAATGGCCAAATCAGTTGAATCAAGCATAGTTTGTAGCAGGTATTACTTACTAGGTAAAGAATAAATTCTTATTTATATAGTAGGTACTTAATTAACTAGTGGGTTAGGCCTAGGTTAATCAGGCGCAATACTCGGTTAGGTACTCCTTTTTTAAATGTCGTAAACATTTAAAAAAACCATATTTACCATTCTGCACACAATAAATTTTTGCACAAGGGGCTGACAAACTTTTTTATTATTGATTATGTAATAAAATCTTGTAAAGTGGAATCTTGTGCGCCGGGCAAAAATAAATAATATAAACAAGAATGTCTTATTTCATTGACCGCCTTGGTTCGAGTGATGCAAGTTCATAAGGCACCTGAGGCGAGTTATTAACTAGGTATGGTATAAAAATATGAGTAAAAAACAACGAAGTCAACACAAAAAAATTGTGCTTATGAGAATATACTACATAATTATGTTAATAATATGTAAGCTGTTTTATTGTAGGTAACTCTTATTATTTCTACATAGTTATGTATTGAATTTAAATAACATGTAAACTAATGTAATAAGATATAAACTAATATTTACAAGAATATAATATAGGATACATAAGGATCAAATTAAGCATCGAAAAATTCCTCCTCTTCGATGTCGACTGGTAATGTGCCCAAAAGGCTGGCGGCATTGCCCCGTTGGATGGCAATGCCAATCCGTTGAGCGAAAAAGAGGTCAGCCCTTTGGTCACGCGAAGCATCGGCCAGTCGTTTTCCTATTTCTTTGTACAGCGACCGTGCGTTCGGACCCCACGAACCCAGCGTTTCAACCCCAAACGGCTCAAATATGTAATTGTTTGTAATGTTATCATAATTTCAGAAGGATATTATATTAAATAATATAATATCCTTCCTAATAAGAAATAATCTAAGTGAAATTAGGAATAGAAAAATATATAAGATATATTTTATGTATGCGGAAGGTGGAGAATCGGACGAATTGGTGCACATTGGGAGAGGTCTATGTCCAGCAGTCTGTCAACCTCACCTTCGGCAACCAAAACGACCCACAGGCGGCGGGACTGCGATGAGTTAATTGATTGACTGATATTATGTATTCAACTTATCGTGTGGAATTGTTATAAATACTTGAATTTTTCCTTACTTGCAGTATAACATAAACTCACGCGTATATCCCCGAAGCGGTAGGCAGAGGTGCTAGCACCCACATGACTTCTTATATCATAAGTAGGTAGGCAATAGGCTCGCCACCTATTACTTTGGGACCTAAACCTAAACTGGCGAAATGTGGGTGCTAGCACCACTGCCTACCCCTTCGGAGATATAGGCGTGAGTTTATGTTATGTTATAATATAGATGCCTTGGAGCTTAAAAGATCTCTGTGGTGAAGTGGTAGAGCCTCCAGCACTTCGACTGTTAAGTCAGAGGTGGTGGATTCGCTGCTCTCTCAGTGACTATGAATATTTATAAATATATTTGCAAAAAATGTATTAATATAAGTATCTTTGAATTGAATTGTAGCTAAACATAAGCTATATATAATAAATTAGACTGATCAAAGCCTTTATTGTAAAAATATATAAATGTTAAGTTTTAATTTCCAAAGAACAATAAACAAAACAAGAAATAATTTATAAATATTAAATACAATAAAAATAAAATAACTATTATACAACTTATAGCTAAGAACAATTAAAATGCGTCGTAGAATTCCTCCGCATCGCATGCCTCTTGTGGTAGCGTTCCCAGAAGACTGGCAGCATTGCCACGTTGTATGGCAATGCTTATTCTCTGTCCTAAAAAGAGGCCAGCCTTCTGGTCACGAGAAGCGTCGACCATTCGCTTCGCAATCTCACGGAAGAGGTTGCGAGCGCTCGGACCCCATGACCCCAAAGTCTCGACTCCAAACGGCACAAATTCATAATCTCCGATGAGATTGGAGTATTTGCGCCGCTTGAGAGCCTCTGCAGAAGCAGCAGCAGCACCAGCACAGCCAGCCGTGCTAGTTATATGGGTAGGAGCCATGGTATCAACGCATGTGGCGTCCCACACCAGAGTCCTACCCATCTTCCATGGCATTAACGACATGCCATCCGGTCTCTTGCCATCGTCACGCACCAAACCGTTTGGTTCTAGTACAGCTGGTACACCGGCGGTGACAAGAGCACGGCGGACTATGTCGTTGAGGCTGGCGTGCCGTGGAATTCGCCCAGCGCTCCTGCAGCACGACAGACCATGGTGTCCGAGTCTGTCAACGGCTTCTCCACAACGGCATTGATGCGGAGAAACACACGGCGCACCTAAACGGAGACAAGTTGCGATGCGGAAGGTAGTGTCATCTAACATAGTCCCTACGTTAGATGACGGAAGAGCTTGTAGCCAAAGACCCGATTCCCACACTCCAACCGCCAGTAAACGGGCACGCTCAGCAGCATTGGAACATGTATTTAGTATTTTTTTTCCAACTAAGCTGCAGAGCGGCCCGTCCCACTGACGCTGTGAGAAAAGGTTCCTTGGGAGATCGGTGTTTGGACATGCAATTTTCCAAGCGTTCACTGCATCAGTCTTACACAATACTTCAGAATTAACTAGTGTAGGTGCAAGGATTTTCCTAGTTAATTCTTCCGTACTGTGGACTGAAGACAGGAACGCTGGTAAGCTGACATCTGAAATTTTGCGAATACCGAGCCCACCCAAGCGAATCGGTAGAGTCGCTTGTAGTAAAGCTTGGTCATCGTTAAGTTAACTAATCCCATGAATGTAGTCATTTACGACATTGATGTATCAGGCTTATCATCGCACCTCTCGCAATAGGCAGGGAATTCATCCTCACACATTGCGACCTGAGACAGTGCACACTGTGCGGTATGAAAAAAACTTCATCCCACGCATACTTAAGCTTTGGAATGACCTCCCTGCTGCGGTTATCCCAAGCACCTACAATATGGGGTTCTTGAAGAGGGGCATCAGAAGGTTTCTTTATGGTCGGCAGCGCGAGTGTAACTCTCCTGGTGTTGCATACGTCCATAGGCCACGGTAACCACTTCTCATCAGGTGGGCCATGTACTTGTCTGCCACCTAAGTGGTATAAAAAAAAAGGCTTTCAGCAATGTTTTTTGGCTGTTCAACAACTGAATTTTGATCCTGACCTTAATAACAATGTGGTCAATTAAAAAGCAAAAGGGGAAAATTTTCAACAATGAAAATACAAATTAAACTGAATTGAGCCCTCACAATGAAATTCATTAAGCAAAACGTGATAACGCAATTTAGTTCGACTTGATCGCATTACTTTCATTGGTGAAATTTACCCTTAGTTCAGTGCACATTAATAAATAGCTGCCATTGTGCGACCAAATTGAAGAACCCAGTTTATATTTAGGAATAGATACTTAAAATGATCATACTCGCTTAATAAATTGTTATTAAATCATGAGTATATATGCTGGCCAGTGTGTAGGGCAAGTTTGATTGCACCTTATTTTTAAGAATGAGCACGGATGCGTGTGATTGCTTGATTATGTATTGACTTTGTACTGATGGTATATTTGTATCAACGTACCTTGTTCATGTGATTTTTTTTTGTTTATATAGGTTGCACAGTAGTAGTGAAACCTGCAGAACAAACACCGTTGACAGCATTAGCTTTGGCAGCGTTAGTGGCTGAAGCTGGTTTCCCTAAGGGTGTCGTAAACGTTGTAAATGGATACGGAGAAACTGCCGGAGTAGCTCTTACTCACCACCCAGATGTAGCGAAGATATCTTTCACGGGGTCTGTTGAAGTAAGTCACTTTTTAAATACCATAGCTTTATTGTAAACTAGACCATTGTTTGTACCACGCGCCACCTATAGCCGCTAATTCAAAAAATATTGAATTTAATTGACCGACCGAGCGAAGCCGGTCGTTCCGTTTCGACAAGGTGGCCGATTTTGCTTCTATCCGTATGTCTGTTTGTTTGTCAGTTCCGGTCTAGAGGACGTATGTCTTAACGTATTTACACCAAACCTACTTTTGAATGAAATTTTTAAGCATTTAGTGTTCTAACTATTGAAATCGACTTAGAAAGAAAAAATGAAACGGTCCAGGCGGGATTCGAACCCGGGACTTTTGCTTACAAGGGGATTGCTCTGACCACTGCCATCGAACTTTCGCCCTAAGCTATTTAAATTTTTCTATACATATATTCGTCTTACGGCGAAGCGTGGGAGCCATCTACGGATATTCGTAAGAACTATCGGAATCAATGAATGATGTTGCAATAATTTTTAAACATTGATTTTTGGTGACTCCGCTCAAACTATTGAACCACCTGGAAACTTTGTATCAGAGCTTCAATTTTACTCTTCTTGATTCCTTGAACCTTCCTTGAACTTTTGTCGAGAGCTCTTTTTGATAGGAGGGAAAATGGGGGCGAAAAGGGTGAAGTTTGCATTCGCGTCATTTATGAACGAATCTTGATGATTCTTGCCTGAAACATCAAGGTCATGATTCCTCACAGATTGTTGTAAAAAGAAATCACGTTTCGTAAAAGTTAACATAAACAAAAGAGATGCGAAAAAGGAGGACGCAGATTGCTGTAGCGTTTTTTTTAAGAACGGATCGTCATTTGTCCAGGGCTGTTTCAAATAAGAAGATGAGGCATCTTTAAAAAGTATTTTTTTCAGTATACCAGATTTGTTTGACCACAAAATATGGCAAAAAGTGCTCGTGAGGTCGACTATTCGCAGAACTTTAATTAAATTTTATTTTTTTGTTCAAATCGTTTCGTTGTGTCTAGCATCTGAAAATCTGCCAATTCCATTTGTCAAAAAGCACATATTACATTATTGTGGGATGTAGGTGCTGGCTTTTCTTTATCGTAACAGCAAGGACCACGCCAAAAACTATTATCTAAATCGGTTGAACGTCTGACCGTTCTCAAGTTTTAGTACTCACATCACTACAAAAACTTCGATGTTTTTTTTAATTTAGGATACGTCAGTTAGATTTTATCCTTGTCTGATGGTAAGCTGAAAGCAAAGTCTCAGAAAAGAATGATGTATAAAATTCGGAGATTCGGATAATAAGTACTACAACGCTAGTAGCGTTGTCCACAGCTGTACCCATGTGAAATATTATAATATTTGTCTATATTACAAAAAACTTAACTAACTATAGTTGCTACATTTACTGAATATATTGTCGGGCAATTTTTTAGATTTTTTCCTTTCATAAGACTCTTCTCTAAATTTCTCCGAAGGGAAGGTCAGGGGCTTTTTGCAAAAAAAGTTTACTAGGGATAACATGAGCATGGATAAGGTGCAAGCCTATTCCCTTCTACAGGGCATGTTAGCATATTTTAGTTATACTAAATATTGTTATGATGAAATTTTATAAAAAGAAATTGTCATTTGGTCTCATGTAATAAGGTGGCTCCATTTCCATCTACAGAACACGTTAACTTTAGCAGTCTGAGAAAATGCTATAATGAAATTTATCCAAAAGTCGGCAATATAAAGACAGAACGCGAACATAGAGATAAAACTTTTGGCCTAGGATCAACGAGATAGCTTTTGTTAAATGGTTTTTTCTTTTCGTTAGATAAACACTTGGGCAGACATTTGTTCTATATAATAAAATAACTGTAACTTTTGTCAAATTTTATTCAGGTTGGAAAACTAATCCAGCAAGCAGCTGGAGCAAACAATTTGAAACGTGTCTGTTTGGAGTTGGGCGGTAAAAGCCCATTGGTCATCATGGATGACGCCGATTGTAAGTTGATCGCAGATTTATTTGACTTTTGTCTCATATAACTGTAAAATCGTTTGGACTATTGTACTAGCAACTTCATTTAATAATAATTCGTGTCAGTGTCGTAATTTAGTTAAGCAATTTTATTTATAGTTTATAAATTATTTATGTATGTTCTGACATTATGTTATATTCCAGTAAACGTTGCTGTCCCGTATGCTGCTGCCGCAGTATTCTCTCTTCAAGGACAAATATGTATAGCTGCCTCTCGTCTCTTTGTTCAATCTAAAATCTATGACAAGTTTGTCGAAGCCGCTGTTAAGTACGCTCAAAACATCAAAATTGGTAATCCTGCTAATCCTACCACACAACACGGACCCCAGGTACATCAATAGAAGACGTAAATCGCTTAATACTTTTGACAATTATTAAATAACTTAAATAGACATAAAGGTATACTGAAATCTAAGATTTTGTTGGAGCATTTTCTACGAGGTTTAAGACAATTTTAAAATTACACTAGACTTTAACATACTAATTTCAGACATTAATTCAGACTAGCTTTGATAGATTGTTTATTAATAGGTATAGCACCGTATAATGTCTAATATAATATATATAATTAATAATATCATATTGTTATGTACTTAAAAACGGTGTTATTCGTTTATTAAAGGTAGATGAAGTCATGTTCAAGAAGGTGTTAGGCTACATCGAGAAAGGGAAGAAAGAAGGTGCCAAATGTCTTGCAGGTGGTAAGCGAGTTGGTACCAGCGGATACTATATTGAACCCACGGTATTTGCTGATGTCAAGGATGATATGACGATCGCAAAGGAAGAGGTAATTATGATAAACTGTTATTAATATTGTAGCCATAGAATACAGAATTATTAGTAGTAGTATTATATTACACGAAATGTAGCCCAGGTGGATGAAACAATTCGATCTACATTAACATTTAAGTTCTGGGTAAAGGTAGTCAAATTCATATTTTGAATTAGACAAAAGGACCCATATTATTTCGTCGTATAAATTTGAAGTAACAGTTGTAGGTACTGTAACTTGTCCAGTTATGAATCCAATTGAAAAACTAAAATAATATCGCTATTTAAGCAAAGAAGGAACTGCAACAAAAATTATTAGAACTTAAGAATATTTTATTATTCCAATTTACACCTTCATACAATTAAATGACGAGTCACATTTTTGGTTGATAACAACCCTGTCTAAGTCAATCCATAATAAAATTATAAGTCGTAATCGACGACATCAATAAAATATCAACAACAACTTTTGATTACAGATTTTCGGTCCCGTGCAAAGCATTTTGAAGTTTGAAACGTTAGAGGAAGTCATTGAACGTGCCAACGATACGACCTATGGTTTAGCAGCTGGAATATTCACATCAAACATTAACACTGCGTTGCATTTTACCAAATACGTTGAATCTGGCGGTGTTTGGTAAGAATTAGATCCAAATAAATTTTGAAAGTTTTTTTTTCACGAAATTCGCTCAATATTAATAGATGCCTGAAAGTGTGCAAGCTCAGGAGGCTACGAACCACCTTATGGAAGTGTACAGATGAAATTTGACCAGGTAGCTGTTGAAGCAACAATCCTGATTTATATATCCACCATGATTCTTAACATCTACATGAGCGAAACTATTTCAAAATTTGAAATTTTAAAACCTTTTTTGCCAAAATGATTTTTATTTTTGGTACTTAAATTTCTTATAAATATTATTATTATTACAGGGTAAACACATACATGGCGATGGGTCCCCAGATGCCATTCGGTGGATTTAAGGATTCGGGTATTGGTCGTGAATTGTTAGTATTTATTGATGTTGTTCTTCTATTGTTTTTTACTTGATAATCTACCATTTCCTTTCGTCCTAACCTACGCTACAATAATACATCTTGTTATTGTCATCTATTCGTACATGAGCGTGTCTAAACTCTAATGAGCTTATGTGTCATTTTTATGACGAATGTATATGATTTGTTTTTAATTAAATAAATAAATAAAAACAAAATTAAAAAAAAATACTTGTAGCGTATCAAAAAATTCAATAAAAAATATTATTATTTATTCAGAATGACAATTTTCGCACAATAACTTTTTAAATTTTTAAAGGATTCTTCTATATCTAACATTTCCTTTTTCAGTGGCATCGACTGCGTGAAGGAGTATACAGAAGTGAAAACTGTAGCCATCTCTTTACCCAAAAAGTTATAAACAACATAAGCTGTTTGAAATATTGCAATCATGACACTAGGACGTGCTTCCTAATTTATTATTGAATGGTTAATGGTCTTATTTGTTTTGATTATATACAATACTGATAAAAATGTAAATTTTTTGTTACATCCTATAATCATCTCCATAGCGTGGAGTTGGAGTTTGGAGCCCAAAACCTCTTATTCCTTCTTCTCTTTTAGATTTGGTTTTTCAACGATCGTCTGACCTTCCAAACCCGAGAGAGAAGTCTGCAGCATACTAGCTTGCATTTGAGGTTGACCTGGCTCCTAGGCTCCATGGTCTTGTCTGGGTTCGAGGCGGGTCGTGTAAACAAGTAATATTTTTTGACATATAAACACGTAATAACGGATAAATCAATATAGTAAAGCATGGAGGTTGTATATAGTCTAAGAATAAATCTAACGGTTCCGTGAAACGTTGTAGTTAAATAGAAACTACGGTTCTCATTGTATTATATTGTTATATTGTTAAAGGGAAAGTGGCGGCATCGTTCAGTTCACGCGATTATTGGTTTTACTTAAGCTTTTCATTACTGTTAAACAAAAACCCTAAAGGGTCTAAGCTCTCAAGTAAATTCAATGGACTCCTTTGATGCCATTTTCATTTCTCAATAATAGACCTTTTAAAGGAGTGTCCTTCCTTTAAAACAATCTGCAATTGTTCAGGCGTAAAAATATCTCCAAGTATTACAAGACACAATTCCTAAACTAAGAAGATTAAAGGTGGGGGCGACAATCAAAGTGCTGAATAGGGAATAATTTTACTTGGACTAAATGGTACAAATGGCACATTAGGAATAAATAATGATGCCTTCCGGCAGTTTAAAATGTATGTAATACCAAAACTTAGAAATATATACGCCTACATTAGTTGAAACAACACGAAAATTTAGTAGGAATTACAAATTCCTTCATAAATTACTTGATACACAGAATATAACGCTTTAGCAGAATCAGACTCGAGATAGTGGCGCAAATTCACAGTGAGACCAACTGTGTCATGGCTGGTGGTCAAGTCCGCGAGGGATTCTGGGGTATTTCTGCCTAAAGTTTACTCGTGATCCTCTCAGTAACCATCTACTAAGTAAAAGTAAACTTAAAAAAAAAGATGATTGAAATCTGCAATATCACTCTCAAGATATGACATGACCAAGGTAAACAGGGATACATTTATAGCATTCCGTACCTCAAAAGGAAAAAAACAGAGCTCTAATAGGATTACTCTTGGAGTATACATAAAACTATTATTTCGTTATCCGTCTGTCTGTCTGTCTGTCAAGACAGTTTTCTCAGGAATGTGTGGAAACATCAAATTGAAATTCATACCACATTCTCAAGACTACAACGTCTTGAAACTGTACATAAATCAAACTTAAGTCAACACAATCAACATATATTG
This sequence comes from Eilema griseolum, assembly GCA_963662185.1. NCBI lineage: Eukaryota > Metazoa > Arthropoda > Insecta > Lepidoptera > Erebidae > Eilema > Eilema griseolum. The sequence goes on along the minus strand of OY759238.1, from coordinate 10,600,745 downwards.
CGATTTATGTAGCTTAAGTTCGTCCCTGAATTCAATATTGTGTGAATCTGACTCGCATTTCTCCGACTTTTATTATGTGTAATTAGATTATTAAAGTAGTGTCCATCTAATTATTAATGGCAAACTACCTCCGAGAGAAAAAGTTTAGTTACAAGAGTTAAAACCAGTTAGAAGTATGCTTCGGGAAGTATGTAAGTCATTAGCACCATTGAATTAGATAGAACCGTGAAGTTTCCATTTCTTTGAGGCCGACTTTTCATCCTATGTTGTTGTAACAAATGATTTTGAATTGTGTTGTCTATTTAATTACTGAACAATTTTCGCTAATATTTTACTTAATATCGTCCAATACTTTTTTCAGCATTTCAAGGATATATTTTACAAGCTCAGTCCAGTACCGAGTGTGTAACCATATTGAATTAATTATGTCATATCCACGCGGTGCTCATAATTATCTAAACCTTTTCGCAACAGATTTGAGTCTGCTTTTCGTCTAACTAAATGAAGAATATAATAAAAGTGAACATGAAATTTTGTGAGGAGGGTTGCATGGATGTTTGTTACATACATACATATACATATAATCACGCCTTTATCCCCGGAGATTTAGGCAGAGGCGAATTTACACCCACATTTCACCAATCATTGAATTCAGTCCCACGAACCTATTGCCGTCTTTCGGGTACTATTGTTGCACAAGCCATTATATACATCTGTGGCTGAGTGTATACATCTGTCCGATGTTAAACAGCTCTATTCCTTAGTCGCCTTGTACGACACAGCATGGGAAGAGATGGGGTGGCCCTAAAAAATTCACGCAAAATTTAAGATCGATAGCATATCCCATACCAGTTATATGAAAACATTTATAAATCAATCTATTGAACGTAGATGAAGGCGTGAGTTATAAAATGTACTTTTCCGAGTATTTTCCATAGGAAATTAAAAAAGAAATTCTGTATAGATACTGACATTCTTTCGCAACTTTGAATGCTTACACGTCAGAGTCGTACACATCCTTGTAGAGTGGTAAATAATGTTGATTTATTACAACTTTTCCCAAGAATTTGGAGTGACAGTTGACAGTTGTTTGGGAGAAGGATAGATGATAATATGGCACAACTTTTAAGTGAATGAAATTTTTGTGTAACAAATTTTTTGGCTCTATAAACTTTTAAAAATGTTTATACTTTTTTGCATAATTGTTACAAACTTTGCGTAGAAGACGATGAAACTTGTTTTTTAAGAATATAAGAAACTGTAGGTCTGCTGGGTAAAGTGTACTCACCGTGTTAAATTACTGTTTGCTTCTAAATTTATTTAAAAGATCTTAATTCTAGTATTACACACCCATAATATGCCTTTGGAGCACAATAATCTAGTCAAAATAGAAGAAATAAAATGGAAGCTTGCATAAATTTGCATAGAGCTGGAAATTAGTGGGTGACCTAAATATACCATTATAAAGGATATATCAGAAGTTCCCAGCGATTGCTTTTTTTTTAAATTTATTTAAGTATATTCACACGAAAACAAACAGAGATACCTAGGTGGAAATAGTAGTACAGAGGGTCTGCTTATTTCTATTAGAAATCTCTGCCAGTAGACCGGCGAGAGTAGAGATTGAGAAGTAATGAACTGAGTGAAAAATTTGTAGGGAAAACGAGACAGATATGTAAAGAAAAAATAATAAACATATAACATATAAACCTATATATACCTATACGTATAAATATAAGTATACATTAATGGTCAGACTCGCATGAACGAAAAAAGAGTTGTAGTCAGTATTTGAGTAGGAAAATTGAGTAAAGAACGTAAATGGAATCTGCAGGGTGCTTCGGGAGAACGAGCAAAGGATAAGCAATCCAGCAGGTAGGAAGGATTGTGGAGAATGTTGAAGAGTATGCACAGTATTTATACTGTTGGTTGATGGCACTTAGTGGAATTTTGTAGTGGAGATTGTAAACCTTTGAGGATGCCGTAAAGCGAAACCGGTCAGGTGTAATAAGTAATAAAGTAATGTGGAAAAGTACAAGTGAGTTATCAGTATGCACAGTACCCAAGTGTTCCTGCGGAGACGGATGGGGAGCCACTTGAGTTCTCTGCGATAAGAGGAGACTTGATAGTATTTCTTTAGGTTGAAAACGAAATGAATGCACAGATTTTGCAGCTTATCCAAGAGTTAGTAAGTAAGTAAGTAAGTAAGTAGTTTTACTGACTTCAACAAAATTAGTAGGTATGCCACGAAAGATAGCAGTCGATATGATCTCCTAGATTCCTTACCAAGTCAGCCAAAGGTAATGGTGTGGTAATAAATTGTATACCGTCTAATAATATTGAGTCAACTGATGAGTCAGTGATCTCGTTACACTTATACCTGATAGCAATAATCACAGCTTGTGATTTTGCTGGGCGACACAGCTCGCTATTTATATCAATAACAGCTGACCCAATATTCAATGTCAAAGGTTAAAGTTACTTACTGTATTCTTGCATCTTTTTCCGTTTACGAGAATAATGCGAAAATACAATAATTTTGAATAAAACCTTGAATAAAAAAATGCACAAGTTCAATAGATGGTGACTTTTGGTAATTCTTTTGTAATGGTATATTAAAGATCGTCGCAAATTTTAAGCTGTAAGCGAATTTATCATGCTCAAATCTTTTTTTTTGTCTCACAAAAATGTTGATTAACAGAGTCATGCGTAATATACCCTAGGAAGGAAAAACTAAAAATATGACACCTAAGTGGTACATAAAACCTTCTACCGACAAATTAAGGCCACCCACGTACAACATACTCTCTTGAGTAGGTACCCATAGATATCGATCATGAAATACAGCATGAAAACCATTTATTTTCTACCAAGAATTTCTTTTACATACGTTCCTCACTTAACTTATTAAGTAAGTACTTGGTGCTCATTAAGGAAAGGCTTGGCATTGTTTTGTCTTTGAAGTGTATTTGTATTGTAAAACTTAGTCAAGAATTAAAATAAAGATACCGTGAAGCAGTTCTTTGTAATAAACACACAATACACACAGCCTTTGCTAATTATCGCAGAAAAGGTTCACGGTGTAATTTCCGTTTCATGTAATGGGCATGTCTTGCTCAACCTAGTATGAATAGAGCTAGCTCGAACAAGGAGTAGGTACCTACGACTACAAACTTATATTTGGCTTTTAAGTATCAGTATTATATACTTTGGTACTTTTTGTATAAAATAATGCGGGTGCTGGAGAAAACTACTAATTATGTAACTAATTTATATTTTTAAACGGAAACTTCAAGAAACCTAATTATCTATATAAATCGCTAGGTTCACAAAAATGACCTTCATTTAATCTACTGTTCCATTACTAGCTTAGTTTTATTACATCATTTGTAATGGTACTTTTTATAGGACTATAAAGTAGACAGTATTCCGGGGGATAATTGGTATTTACGATAGTTAAAATATATTCTAGCCCTATGTCCTTTTGAATTTATCTAACAGCTTTCTGTTATTTGCCTTTATATCGTTCACAAAGTAAAGGACATTATCCATATTGGTCCAACTAGTGGTCCATCAAACAAAAAAAAATGTAATGACCTGTTAGAACATATTCTTCTAAGATTTTTTTTATTTAGGTAAGTGATAAGAATATTAGCTAGGGCAAGCTTATCTTTGACAGACACTTACAAGCCTATTTCTGTCAGGTTGTCATGGGCTGTTTTGGTGTTTGCTTGCTTTGGTGTTTGGTTTGGTGTATAGTCTGATGGAAAACAGTGTAATAACCTTAAAATATACCACATAGGTATATAATACTCAGGAGTTTGTTTGTTCTACGGAATCTACCGTTTGAGAGATGAGGTAGTAAAAAGGTACCATAGATTACACAGCATCGAAATTATTATTTCAGACAGTTAAACTGCTTATTTTATTACCAACATCAATAATATTGAATTGGCTCTATATAAGTGTAGGTAGGACTGTAGAATAACATTCAAGAAATTACATGGAACTATAAGGTTTAATAGAAACTAAAAGCGTACCTACTTTGGCGGCCGGCGCCTCCTTCTGCGAGCAAGTAATGCTCGAGGAGGCGGGGCGGGAGCGGCAGCGGGAGCGACGAATGATCGCAAGCCAAGCTGCCCGCGTACGAAGGCAACTCGTGCGTCGGAGGTCGATGAACGACCTCACACTGGTAGAAGCAGGCCGCGGCGGTGGCGCGCCTCGTGCGCTTCCCCGTTTCTGGAGAAGAGTTGGGGACTCTGTAGTCCCCACACCCGAGGAGAGGGCCAGATCGTGAGAGATGGCCCTGGGCTGGCCGGGGTGCGAGGGATATGCCTGTCAACCTCACCTTCGGCAACCAAAAACGACCCACAGGCGGCGTGCGTTTTAGTCGGGTCGAGTCCGACATAACCTCTTCCACCGGCTTCCAACGGATTTTGCGCACGTAAAAAAAAAATGCATACCTACTTTCTTATCCATAATATTTCCTTTGTCGCATCATTAAGGTCTGGAATTCATTACCAGCTCACGTGTTTCCTTCTTCCTGTCCAGGGTCCTTTAAGCGGGGCGTGAAAAAGTATTGAAAATTCAAAATTTTGAAATTAATAGACATGAATTTACAGGTTTGCGTATTGCTTCGGTTATAGTTCAATATCAATCGCGCTTAGATTTATCTTCTATCTGCTGATTCATGTAAAGCTCTCTCTGATCATGTTTCCGTGATTCGAACATTTGAATCGTATCCTGAAAGAATTCGACTATAGGTATCAATAGATACATTGAAACTATTATCACCACTTTCTATTATTATAATTTAATTTAATATAAATAAATAAATCAAAACAGCAATATGAAAAATATCGGAGAATTGTTTATTCACAAGATCTAAGAATACATGGATTCCAGATAATATCGCAAGAATAGTGTGTTTAAAAACATCTGGCAATCATCCATCACTTTGTAAGTATTTGAATAAACAGACATACAGTTTGATTCTACCTATCCATCAATGCAATGTTAGGTTTACTCATTCACCAGTTTTTTTTACTAGACTGTTATATTCGAATCATTGGAGAGTAATATTAGACAATAAATAGGTACAAAAAACACGGTTTGAAACATTTTTATTTTATTAAATGATTTTTTAAAGCATTTAGTATGCTAACTATTCAATTCGATTAAGATGTGGAAATTTTTTTATTGGTTCAGGCGGGATTCGAATTTAAAGCCGATATACCTATGTATAGAAAAATTTGGATGGTTTCGGGCGAAGGTTCTGTGGCTTAGTGGTCAGCGCGTTGTCCGTGTAAGGGTAAGATCGCTGATTCGAATCCCGCTTGGATCGATTAAATTTTTTCTATGTCTTAATCGACTTTAATTTTAGTTATTTGGGTAAGATAGATATAATTATATATTGTACACCAATAGATTATAGTAAAACTTGTATGTAGCATGCATACAGTTTAATATACAATAGGCAGCCTTATCGCTGGAAGCGATTTCTTCCAGGCAACCTTGGATAAAATCCTATTTTTATTCTGTGCTCATATTTTTATGCCTAAGTAAACTATAGGTTACTTGACAACTTAAACTACTGCAAGCTAAATTTGTATAGGCATTCTAAAAGCACCAGAAACCGTATCTTAATATTATTTTTCCACTTCCTTTGTTCATGTTTACAACAGTCGATAGCTAACGCAATAGCACTATTCAATTATCAAAACCACAATTAGGTTTCATTTTACTATTGCTTGGAGATGTCTTTTTTTAATTTGTTTGCTAGATAAATAAAAATGAGTTATTAGAGGCCGCGTGGTTCTCGGCTGAGTAGAATTTGGACCACCCCAACTCTTCCCATGAGGTGTCGTACAAGGCTACTAAGGGATAGGGCTGTTCAAGATCAGACAGATATATACCGCCCAGACTCAGTCTCAAATGCATGACTTGTGCCCGGAAGACGGCAATAGGTTCACCCCCTATTACGTGAAATGTGGGTGTTAATTCACTTCTGCCTAACCCTCCGGGGATAAAGGCGTGATTATATGTATATATGTATGTATGTAGCAAACCATACATAAGTTACTTCAGAAATGAAAAAATCAGACTTTAAAACAATTGGTTTTATTATATATATTCAATGTCTTGAAAATGCGAAGAAATTGAAGAAATAACACATAATATCTTTGAATAACATTACTGACTAGACTGCAGTCCATATACATTTCTCCTGAATTATTTTTTAAAACTACCTCCCACATTCAAATACTCCAACGGTTTTCTTGTTCGGGCATCACTTATTTTGTTAATTAAAGTCTGTGCGTACGGAGAGCGCTCGGACGGGCGCAACAGGCGTGCAAGATCGTGTGTTGATCGGACCACGCCTCACGGACGTGCAGGAAGAGCACGTCGGTGCACGCTGCAGTCGACCGAGATAGCTGCTGCCTGTACCACGACGAGTGATGCCGTTCACACCAACCATTTCTGTAACAAGAATATTTTATTCTAATATAAACATACATATAACATACATATATCACCGAAGGGGTAGGCAGTGGTGCTAGCACCCACATTTCGCCAGGTTATGTTTAGGTCCCAAGGCCTATTGCCATTAACCGGGCACTTATAAACCTGCGATAAATACACACATAACTTCGAAGTTATGTGTGTCTTTATCGCAGGTTTCATTGGTGTGTGCCATGGTAAAACCTGGGATCGAACCCGAGACCTCGTCTCATCAGTCCATTATCCATACCACTAGGCTGCCGCGGATATATAATCTAATATAAAATGCATCAAAAATCACTCGTTTTCGTAGGGATTTACCTACCCTCTTTTTGGTACATAATATTTCGTTTGTCGTTGTCAGTTCAAATCAAATCAAATCAAATCAAATCAAATCAAATCATCTTTATTTCACAGAACATGGTTACAACATCAGGTTTTATAATTTTCACAAGTCCAGCACATTCTGCCGTGTGGCGTTGAAATAATAATACCTATTACGGGATACAAGTCAATCACAACTAATTTCACTGTCGTTAGGACTCCAGCCAGTCATATTAAAACAAAATTTACAATGTCAGAACAATAATAAGTAATAAGTTGTCAGTATAATCCAATAAACAGAACACAGAACCAATGAATAAAAGAAAATAGTTGATTGTATAACAAGAGAGCAAAGTAGTATCTATATACTTCTAGCGAGGGCGCTACTTTGAATCATGAGGAAAATAAGGATTCTAGAATAGAATCACGAGCGTAGCGACGGATTCAAAGTCCATCGCCGGAGGGAAAAATAATTTGCTCCCGAGTCATACACTATACTTTTTATCGCCTTTCTAAAAGAGAATACAAAAAAAATACACTTTTCCACCCGCTTAAAAGTCCTTAACAGAAAAGAACTACTTTGCTCCAGCTTATAGTGGAACAAAGTGACACTTTCCGAATAGAAAAATAAATTTCATATTCAGTAGATATGATTGGTTTAAAAGTCAAAATAAAACGTACGTTGTGTTCAGAATTACACATGGGTAGATTTAGAAATTTCGATTACAAAGGTTTTCGTATGCATTTTTATAATATGTGATTTTAATTACACTTTAAAATAATATGTATAAAAATGTAATTTTAGAGAATCCGGCCCCATTTTAACGTGTGGTATAGAGCGTTCAACTGCTAGGTACAGCAAACCCATTTTCGAGTCGAGGTATGTCTACGTCTGTCAGTTCTTTTGATTTACACAATATTCAACACTATTCAAACTACACACATCAACAAAGTCTAGGGAACAACGACATTTCTAGTTTTTATTTAAAAACCCTTTCTTGTAATAGTGAGTGTTTTATATCAATAGAAGGGTATTTTTATACCGTTTTTAATTTTAATAAAAACATTTTCATACCAAATTTTTTTTTTTTTAAGAAAGAATTGAATAGTGCCAATGTTGAGTATTACAACCTTCTATGATTAGGCACAAAAATAACGAGGTAGTAAGAAATACAGTAATTAACCGTGCTTTAAACATTTTTAATAATCTGTAGGACCTCCTAAAGCATTAGCAACAGCTCGACAACGGCGTGGCATACTTAGTATGAGATTGTCAATCATCGTTTGTGGAATATGGCTCCATACACTGCGAAGGTGTAAAAAAAGTTGTTCTTCAGTGTTCAGATTTTCCAAAGAATCACTGAAAGCTCTTCTCCCAAGCAAATCCCAGGCATGCTCTATGGGATTGAGGTCGGCAGACTGAGCAGGCCATTCCAACGTCGTCATATTGTGCTCGCTTAACGCATTGACCACTACCCTCGCGGTGTGTGACCGTGCATTATCTTGCATGAACATAAAATCTTGACCGAACTGCTGTCGATGAGGGATTACCATGGGGTGTATAACCTCCTGAATGTATTGGTTTGCATTCAAATTGCCCCGTATCCAAACGAGGTCGGTCCTTCCACCAAGGCGAATTCCAGCCCATACCATGATTGTTCCACCTTGGTAAGGATGAACTTCTTGCGGATTCTGGAGACGACTCCGACGTCCAGGAACTCGCCATATACGCACTCTTCTCGAATCAGGATGAAAACCGAAGCAAGATTCGTCGGAAAACAGAACACGTGCCCATTGATGGTCGGTCCACTGAAAATGTGCGTTAGCCCACAATAAGCGACGACCTCGATTTCCACGTCGAAGAGCTGGAACCCTAAGCGGTCTGCGAGCATAAAGATTGGCTTCGTGTAGTCTTCTTCTGACAGTTTGATCGCTAATAACCACTTGATGCTGAGACTGGAGGCCTGCGACCAACTGACGAGCAGTAATCGTGGGTTGCCGCCTTGCGGAATTTTGCAAGAAACGATCCTGTCGCGGGGTAGTAACCCTATTTCGTCCCCTGTGACGTTCGGCAACATCCCCTGTAGACCTGTAGCGTGCCCATAATCTGCAAATTACGCTTGGTTGGGTGTTGACAGCATCCGCTACGTCGCGTTGAGTTCGTCCAGCTTGCAGCATACCAACAGCCCTTAACATCTCATCGCGACTTAAATGACGACGTGACATGATGACTACAGTCACAAAAATGCACAAACCATACGTAAAAGACGTATTATTGATAATAAACGTTATTTACAATCAAAAAAAATAATTTTTATTTTGCCTCAGAGAAACTGCACAATCAAACACTTTTAAAAGTTTTCCCTCCATATTCGAAAATCATTACTTATTTAAATTTATTTTTAAATTTCGAACAACTCTGTAATCTACTTTATTCTATTTTTATTTATTTGCTGCCAGTTATTTGCAAAACAAGATTTACACGAAAAAAAATAATTGGGGGCATCTTGTTCCCTAGACTTTGTTGAGGTGTTTATTTTGTAGCATATAATTCAATAACGTTACTAAATGTACGTTCAGTACTGTGGATAGAAAATTACATCCACGCAAATAGCGTACGCTCGACTACCACCAAGAACACTTTGGTACAATCAAAGCTATACAATTCCATTCGCTTCAACTAATATGCTTCGGTCACAGATTCCGGGAAAAGCCGTGTCATTTACAAGTCTGTCGTTCGACATCTAGTGTACTCTACTAGGAATTAATTGACTGTATATTGAAGCGTACTATAAACAACAATCAAACCACTAATCACCGTGACTACTGTACCAACAATTTATGGGTCGACGGGTCCAATATAATGTAGTTATTGCCATCCTATATCATTAAGACATTTTTGAATACAGTTTTTAACGCATTTAATAAATATTTGACAGCCTCTGTGGCGTGGCGGTAGTGAACACGACTGCTACGCAGGAGGCGCGGGTTCGATCCCCGTTCAGTGCAAATATTTGTATGCATGAATATGGGTATTTGCACTGGTCTGGGTGTTTCTATGTATAATATGTATGTATTTACAAAAAAAAAGTATTTAAGTATGTTTATCCGTATTCTAGATTCCATAACACAAGCTAGTTAAACTATGCTTACCATGGGTCTAGATAGCGTTGTGTAGAATGTTGTAGAATATTTAATACGCAAACTATTCACATCGATTAAGACAAGAAAAAGCGAATCAGCTCAAGAGGGATTTGAACCCGCAATCTCCCCCTTTCAGGGGGAGTGCTCTGATCACTGAATCACCGAGCCACGCCTGAAGCTATCCAATGGCGTTACTACTCGTACGATATACCAGAACCAATAAATGATGATACAATCATTTATAAACATTGATTTTTGATTACTCTGCACAACTCAATATTGAGTTACGCTCGCCTTTGTACCTACATCTACTGCTCCATACTTCTAATGCCATGATGAATTTCCTCTCATACATTATGAATCACTATAAACTGTCAGTCGCACCTTTTTGTAGTGCACCAATCAAGTGATTTATCATATTCACTCTCCTTTCAATATCTTCATCATATTTTCCATCTCTTGTAAGTAAACTTCTAAATTTCTACCTAAGTATACAAACTCATAACATTTTTTTATATCTACATTGAGTTTACAATGACTTGTCGAAACTATGTGTGTATTTATCGCAGGTTTATAAGTGCCCGGTTAATTTCAATAGGCTCGCCACCTATTACATTGGGACCTAAACATAAACTGGCGAAATGTGGGTGCTAGCACGTCTGCCTACCCCTTCGGGGATAAAGGCGTGAGTTTATGTTATGTTACAAGAATAAGAAAAATAATAATTTATTTGCCTTTAAACATTGAGTTTTTGTTATCACACAGTATCTATTTATATTCTAAATGTAGAATTGCCTCGCCATGACCCTAAAGAAAACAGGACTGCTTTATAAAAGATTATTTATTTCTAAAGCGTACAACCGACAGATTTTTTCTTTCACAACCATTGAAACTGACGTGAGACGTATTGAAACCATCTTAACTAAACTGTGAAACAACGTGAAATATCAAATTATTCAACGAAAACTCTGCTTTGATCAGAGTACACCAAGTAATAGATATTATCCAAAAAAAAATGTGATGAGTGTCGCACTGTAATTTAATTGCTATTACCAAAAGTAATTGGGTAACTTTTTGGAAGTACCTGTTCAATTTAGAAAGTAATCAACCTTTTTTTCTATTAGATGTTCGCCTCGAATTAGTTTCACGAAGTAATTTCAAGAACCAACTACCTACACGTGTAATATTTTTTGTGTTTAAGAAAATGTATATTTCTTTATTTAATTAACAATCCTTGTTTATGATAAATAAATAATAATATGCGACTGTAGGTTTAGAATAATATGTATACTTTTATAGGTTACAGACTTACCAGACATTTGAACTCCCTCGCATGCACTAGATCGGTGGCGCAATGGCGTGTCCACTCGCATTCGGAATAAGCAAGCAAAGGCCTAAAAATAACAAAATCTTATTGTTACACGAATAAAAACAACACTCGCTCGCGACAAAATAATATTGCATCGAGTAGTAATTTTTGGGTAGCAGTTCATAGAATAGAGAGAGTGGGGGTGACAGGTGAAGCCGCCTGTCACCCTGGCAGAAGCAGGCCGCGGCGGTGGCGCGCGTGGCGCGCCTCCCCGTTTCCGGGGACGAGTTATGGACTCTGTAGTCCCCACACCCGAGAAGAGGGCCATATCGTGAGAGATGGCCCTGGGTCGGCCGGGGTGCGAGGGATATGCCTGTCAACCTTACCTTCGGCAACCAAAACGACCCACAGGCGGCGTGCGTTTTAGTCGGTTCGAGTCCGACATAACCTCCTCCACCGGCTCCGGTGGGGAGGTATCCGTGGGGATTTTGCGCACGTAAAAAAAAAAAAAAAAAAAAGAGGTTCTCTTTCCTTAAATATTTTTTTTTTATTTTGGAATATGTTTAAGAAAATGTTAGATTTTTTTTTTTTCATATCTTGTCGTTTAGTCAAGTCGTGACCACGGGTGCTGCAACGCATCCGAAACGTCGGCAGAAATAGTAAGTTCCAAAATATAATTCGCGAGAAGTCCCGATACTTAGTATAATTAAAAATGTTAGAAGAACAGAATCGACCCACATTGCGGTCCTCGATCTTCGAGCGAGGTTAAGGTATAGCAGGAGGTAGGACACGGCGGTATTTTCGCCCAATTGAGCAGTCCGACTGGGGAAGTACCTCCGCCCTACAGAATACCGCAGCCATAATAACTTCGTGTTGTGTTTCCAGCGGTGAGTAGGGTAGCTAGAGCAGATTTCAGAATTTGTGCTGTCAGTGGGAAGACTAAAGGCTTGTCCTGCTTTATCTTCTACACTGACGGCACAGAACTCTATGCTTACAGGGTCAGCAGCGCGGGGATGGCTCCTCTGGTGTTACACACATCCATAGGCCACGGTGACCACTTTTTATCAGGTAGGCCGTGTGCTTTTCTGCCACCTAAGTGGTATAAACAAATACAATTCATTTTTGGGAAGCAGTTCATAGAGAGATAGGACCTCTTTGCTCAAATATTTTTTTAAATTGGAATATGTTTAAAAAATGTAACTAGAACAGAACCGACCCATATAGCGGTCCCCGATCTCCGAGGTGAATGCCTCGGATGCGTCCGGGGCTAGGTCTAGGACAAGTATAATAATGAGAATCGACTCCAATATTACCTGTTTGAATCCGCGTCTATATCTTGCGTTCATGTAGCAGTATATAATAGGGTTGTAACAAGAATGTGACATTGCCAACCAGTGACTCGCAAACCACACGTACGGCATACCCGGCCACATACCCCAACTATCGTCATCTTCATGTATCGTCCACAGCACCTGAGTAAAATAAGAGTAAGCGTCAAAACGTCAATCTGCACATTCATTAGTCAAGAAATGTTACTGTTAAAACAGACAAAAACAACTGTATAGGCGGACTACGCATGGATAGCATGAGGGAGTATAGTTTGCGGCATATATCTTGACCTTAGTCACATTTTTTTTTAATACCTTGACAGAAGAGCCTGCACTGCAACCTCATTGGTTAATCAGTAGGTGTACAGATGTGTAGGTGAAGTTGGTATGTTTCACATATACTGTGCACATCCTGATTAAGTTACTCAAGTTATACTATAGTATATAATAAGACGACCTCTGTGGCGTAGCGGTAGAACGTTCGACTGGCTACAAAGGAGGCGCGGATTCGATTTCTACTCAGTGCAAATATTTGCATGTATGAATATTGTATATTTCCATTGGTCTGGGTGTTCCTATGCATGATATGTATGTATTTACAAAAAAGTATCCAGTTATGTTTATCTGCATTCTCGATTCCATAACACAAGCAAGATAGCGTTGTGTAATATGTTGTGGAATCATCATATACATGAAGACGTATTTCCTGATTGCATCCGAGGCGGAGGTGCCCTCGGAGCTAAGGGACCGCCTTTCGTTTCTTTCTCCTCCACTTCGCACGATCTTGGGCGTCCATGATACTGAGACTATTCACACGCATATCACCCTCCACGACGTCAAGTCAAGGCTTCTTGGGTCTGCCTCTTCTACCTGAATCCGGTAGGGGTGCCATTGCTAGGCATTTGTTACCCACGTAGCCTGGCGGTTGCCGCAAGACGTGACTGCACCAGCGGAGGCAGCACTCTTGCATTTTATCTACGATGTCACGGACATGAAGGCTGCCGCAGATGCGAGAGTCCCACACGCGATCTTTACGCGTGACTTCGCATATCCATCGCAGCATTTTCATCTCCGTGACATGCAGCTCCTGCTTGTGTTGCTCAAGCAGCCACCACGCCTCACAGCCGTGTAAAAGGACAGGTTTAATGATCGTCTTAAAGACCTTCTCCTTCAACCTGACTGCCATTTTAGGATCACATGTGACGCCAGTAATTTTCCACCACACGGCGGCAATGCGTGCCTTGACGTCATAGTTGATGTCACCAGTCACGTGGAGTACAGATCCCAGGTTGGTACAATCCCAGGTACTTAACCTGGTCTCGACCAGATCATCGCCTATGCGGACCGCGGGTGTGGGATCTACTGAGTTAAATGTCAAATATTCTGTCTTCGCTACGTTTAGCTTTAGACCGTCATTCTCAAGTGCTTCCTTATACACTTTCACACGTCGCAATCTGCTCCTATCCACGTCCATCAGCGCAATGTCATCAGCATCAAGAGAAACCATAGAGGCAGCTCATGTATTTTTCTGATGCTGTCTGACAAAGCGTCTAATACCTACCACGCAGAACAAGTAACTACTAAGGATGGGTCCTTGGTGTACCACGACGGTGATGGAGAAGATTTTCATGTCGTCAACAGCGGTCTGAACCACGGAACCGGAATCGTGGTACACATCTCGGATGGTGTTAATATAAGCCTCTTGAATGTTGTGGAATATTTATTTATTGTTATAAGAACGAGTACTTGCAATGAACATGTTGAGAGGCAGCCAGCATATTGTAAACACAGTTACTACGATTACCATCATCTTGATCATCTGTAACAAAAATAAGCATTACAGGTTTGAAATCCTATCTAGACTTACACAAGTTCTATAAACAAACTACCCGAGCAATCAATTCCAACTATTTAAGTAATCTATGACCCAAGTACCGGCTTCGTCCGACAATAAATTCATAAATAGTCCAATAAACCGATTGCAGTGAACCATCTAGAAAAAATAAATCGATAAATAGATAAAACCTATTTTATATTGTATATTATTTGAAGCGAATTGTATATTGTAAGCCTCTCAACATTGGGAAAGGCCCATGTCCAGCACTGGACAGCGATAGGCTTGATTGATTTATTGTATATTGTGAAGAAATTGAGCTCAATCGAAGTAAAACTTTTAAGTTTTTGAAGCGTACACAAACCAACTATAAATTTTTATATAAGTATAGACTTAACAAAAACTAGGTCCGACCAGTGAGTGTGTATTTAAGCATTGAGATTCTGTTCTATTCAAATGAAGTACCTAAAATGCTGGTATTTTTTACTTCAACTTTTATAATACTTGCGATTGTTCTATTTTAGCGAAAATATACCAAGTTATAGAATGAAGATTTCACGAAAAATATTCATGAAGTCTTTACCTTTACAAAATAATTCTAGGTCAAAAATAAACTTTTGAACTTTTACAAAAGACACTCTTTTTACATTTGTCTACGATGTGCGGAACCTTTGAGGAAACTTTCAATATCCACAAGAGTTATAATGTCCAAGTTTCAGCTCTTTATATTAATTACGACCGAAGTTATAGACCTTCAAAATATCTAACGAAAAACAACAAACAAGCTTTATTGGACTTCATTAGAACCTTATTGTGTACGACCTCCTCAACTTAAGTTTTTGGTACTTTTAGACCTATATTTCATTATTCCTTTCCTAAATTTCCATTTCTAAAATATCACTCATATACTGCAAGACTTATTTTTATGCCAAAAGATACTTTTATTACTTTTACAGATTTATTTTAGGTAGACGTAATTTGAGAGTAATGTGTTATTTATTAGGGTTGACAGATTTCGGTATAAACACTAACTAATAACAGCTCAAGATTAACCAAATCAAGAGAAAGAGTAGGTAACAGAGTGGACCCGAGCTGCAAATTTTGACTAAACTATAATGAAAGCTGTGATGGTGATGATGCAGCTGTATAACCTATAAGATAACAAGAATTACGGAATATTTGTCCATATTTTCGATTTTGATTAGGCACTCGTCTAAATATTGCTGATGACTTTTTTTCCATACAAACAATAGATAGGTTTGTAATTGTTTACTTTTCAATATGGAGTTTAATTGAGATGACGCGATACAGACCTTTCGCTTAGAATGTTGCAAACGGGTGTCTCGATCACCCTGTGCTTCCCCAGGTGGCCTGCCACCCCAGACAGCGCAAGCAATCCGTGCATATGTTGCAATGAGGGCAGTCAATGGTAATGCGAACTGCAGTACCAATAATGCCCCAGTATACTGTGTACTCTGCCATGCATGGTCCCACTGTTCGAGGCACATATCTCTGTAAACATTTTACAAAACTTCTATAAATAGACTGGTCTTATGGAATAAAAAATTGATATTGTCAAAGATCACCACCCGTCAAGTCACTCACGTTTTACAGTATTGATGCCACTCGGTTGGCCTCTGCAGTTGTGAAACTACAGAGATCGGTGCCGCTGTTGCTAGTGCTCCTCCCCATACCACTGCCACCACCGTCTTAGCAGCTGTCTTACCTAAGCGAGGTTTTAGCGGTCGCATAATAGCCATATACCTGTCTATTGATATAGCCAATAACGTATATGCACTAACAAACACTGAGACAGCTTGTGAATAATTCACTATTTTACACATTATCAACCCAAATGGCCAGTACCTCAACACTAGTTGTGATACGAATGAAAACGGCACACAAAACAGTGTCATTAGAATATCACCAACAGCTAAATTCACTATAAAGTAGTTCGTCACCGTCTTCATACGTGGAGAAGTTTTTACCACAAAGCACACTAGTCCGTTTCCAACAAGTGCTATGAAGAAGACAGTTGAATACATTAAATAAACACAGCTTTGAAAAAATGTGGACGTTAGAAAGTCTTTTGAAGATGCGTTCGGATTGCAAATATCGTAATCTGTCCATGTTGTGTTTATAGATGATGTGTTCACATCTTGCTCGTCAAGTCTGTTCATATATGGAGTACTTGTTTCATATTCCAGTTCATTGATATCTAACATCGTTGCCTGCACCTCTGCGCTGCTATTTTTCATTTTACCTCCACATCATGCCTAGATTATGCCCACGGGTACTGCTCACGAGATCTGAAAATAAATAATCATTGTTATACCTAGTTACGAAACAACTGTTTATTTTGCTGACCATTGAAAGTAGAAATCGTATTACTGCCCTCTTACTTTGATAAATAAATAAATTCTTATTATGCAAACTAAACAAAAATAATACAATACAAACAAAAAAATATATGATCAGGAGTATCAAGTCAAGTTTACGCCCCTTCAACCATATGTGCCCATCACGCTGGCATCATTTACCCTTTATTATATTAGTTACTAAAGGTTATTTTAGGCTGTCAGTCTCTTACATAATACAAACACTCACAGATTTGGTTTTCACTATGTAATATTTTCGACAAAATGGGTAGGTACATAAAGAATGAAATCTAAGTAAGTCCACAGTAAATTCTAGGATAGACTTATTGCTCCCAAAATGTGTTTTTCGGTAAACAAAGACTGTTAAAGTAGTCGTAACATCGTATACTTTATGAGATTGAACATAACGTACTGTACTACTAACAAGAAACGTAAAACATGTCATGTTTTGGCCTTGCAAGTACAGTGTCAACGAAATATAAGCGATCAAACTTGCTGCTGGTTGATTTTAATGGGATAATTTTTAGTTATCACACTAATAGGGTCCTTATCATATTGTTCTATCCTACTTCTTACTTGTCATATTCTATCCTACCTCCTAATCATTTTATAAATGTGAAGATGTTTGTACAATAGTTGTTCAATCACGATCTAACAGCTAAACGGATCTGGCTGAAGTTTAGTGCCGACACTAAACTACACACACACACACACACACACACACACACACACACACTAAACTAAACTAAACTGTCGGCACTAAACTTCAGCCAGAACCGTTTAGCTGTTAGATCGTGATTGAACAACAATCATACAAACATCTTCACATTTATAATAGAGTAAGACACAAAACCGGTTGAGTTCATAAAACCAATTAGGAACTATAGTCACAGAATAAAATAACGTCTTATATAAAAATAAATAAAAAACATAATATGCTATAGTATCAAGTAACTTACGACCTACATAAAATTAAAATTCTTACGATATTTTGGGTCTGTTGAGATTATTCCTATAAACGATACAACCGGACCACATAAAATGTTATTTCAACACACTTGCTCATAAAGTGGCTCTAATTTCAGCGCAATCAGCCATATAATGGCACCTATAATCTAACTGAGACTTTTTCCTTGCTATAATTCACAAGTGAGTTATGCCTTTTTTAATTGTATTGGTTGAGATTTTATGTTCTTCAAAAAGTTTCAATACAAAAAAGATCATGTACAAATAAATTAATACCTACGGCTTACTCATTTTATGCAACTTTGTATTTAAATAGATAATTTCAACTTGTACGTAATTAATACAGAAAACTATGCTATTAAAAACTGTTGCATAATGAGGGTTCTTAATCCAAATTATGTGCAGTTTCATACACTATTTTATCTAATCTCATGAAATAGTTAAAATAGTTTGCGGAAAATATAAAGTTATTTTTAGCGCCAAATTCATTTGTAGATCGTGCATAAGTGTTGCACTGCATCCACAGATTATGTAAAAAAATGCTTTGATACCTCCTTGAGTTCAGTGTTGTATCAAAATGGAAAAATAGTTACGTCATGTAATTTTTAAAATTTAATTTGATACTCTGTGCGTAAACAGTGTCGTTAAAGCTGTTTTTAATTTGTAATGTTTACATTTCAGTATGAGAGTAGATAAAATGATTTTTTAGTATTAGATTAATCTATTATTACTTCGCAAGTGTATTGAAAAATAAATAAATACTCTACAACATTCTACACTACGCTATCTAGACTCATGGTAAGCATAGTTTAACTAGCTTGTATTTTGGAATCTAGAATACGGATAAACATACTTACCTATTTTTTTTGTAAATACTTACATATAATACATAGAAACACCCAGACCAATGCAAATACCCATATTCATGCATACAAATATTTGCACTGAGCGCGGATCGAACCCGCGCCTCCTGCGTAGCAGTCGCATTCACTACCGCCATGCCACAGAGGCTGTTGTATGATACACGTGTGTATTGATGATTACCGTCCTCGGCTCTCTTAAGACCCTTCGACTATCAGCTCGGGCCTCCATAGTGCCACAGCGGTAATCACCAACATTGCACATTTGTGCCATAATGTACTATTATTTTTTCAGCGTCTATACTGATCTTGATTTTCAGTCGATCAGAGGGCATCTGAACCGTATTGAAGGTAAAACGTCAAGAACGCTAACACTAATGGTTCTAAACACTGGAGCCAAATAAATGTATAGTCACTTCAGCTATCACAAAAAACTTCAAATCGATAAGGCAATTTAAACATAAAAGTAGATTCATTCCTCTGCCTAGATCTCTTTACTTACGTTGTTAGTTTAAGTATGAAGTTAATCAAATCTTGTTTAACTAATAAGATATTAATCTGAAGACTTTTTATTTGTCTAATGAGAAATTAATTAAGCGTTATTTGAAAACACAGTTGACTTAAAATTTATTAAAACGATTCTAAAATTTTCTTAATGAAATTTATTAACACATTGTTACAGTTTCTAAAACATATTCCTCAATAGGAGAGCAGACTCTTGCACAGTAAACTGTGACTCCTGGGATCGATAATGAGGGCCTTTGTGGCGTAACGGTTAGTACCTATTATTTTAATAAAATCAATATTTAATGAATTCTATCGTGATTTATTTGGTACTATTCAAATTTATCCCGACGTTCAATGGAAATAATAGGTCTAGATAGCGTTGTGTAGAATGTCGTAAAATATTTATTATTTATATTTCAAGCTTTGTCACAATAATGGCAGAAGCGATATGCATGTATTTGTAATTTGTACATGTTTCAAGTGCATAATACTTTGAAAGTCAGGCAATATATTCATACAGCAATACTTTTTTATTTTTGTCGATGTCTTATTCTATATTGAGTGTTTGTATTTACAATTTTTATGAGATCAAAGTATGTTGCTCGTATCTATAAGTGGTTGCTTTGCCGTAGGCGTGCTTTTATCATTTATGACTACACTACCACATATTTGCTTTACATGTATTAAAATAAACATTAAAATAAGTGCATTTGCTAATAAGATTACGTTAGAATAAATTCAGTAACCACGTGTTCCTCAGCACTGTGTAATTCAAGGACAACCTCATCTCTTTCTGTAGGTATGGTATCGTAGATTATCAAAGAATACGGCGGTTATTGGTCATAGATTGTTATCAATAATTTTTTTTATTGGCGTGGATTTCATTGCTCCATCTGTACATTATTAATTGGTGAAAATCGAGTGTTTATAGGAATAGTACTATGAACGTGTGTAACACCAAGGGAGTCACGCCTATAAGAACAGAGATTTTCTGTGTCGTCAGTGCAGCACACAAGCCTTTATTCTTCCCACTGACAGCACAAATTCACCAGTAAGCTCAGGCAACCCTACTCGCCCCCGGGAACACAATACTAGGTTATTATAGTTTTGGTATTCTGTAGGGTGGAGGTACTTCCCCAGTCAGACTGCTTAATTGGGACGGAAATATTTTCGTGTGTGGAAGTACGGGCATATTATATAATCTGCGGTACGGGTGCGCCATGTGTGCTAAGTTGGGAATGTTGGGATATACGTGGCTTGCGATTAATTTAGGCACCGATAGGGAGGGAAGAATACGTGTTATTTAGTAAGATTTGACTTATTTTTTTCACCGCAATACCTATACAATCACAATGGATAGCCATGATTCCAGTCGGAGTCGGCTTGGCGGATATGTTATGTTACTAATTTTGATAAACTAGTTTCAGCTTTATAACACACTAAAACTAATGTTGTTATGATCATCATAGTAATTTTTCTAGAACCGATATTACAAACTATTAAACTGGGTTTAGGTACTTTTAGTATTTCATAGATTATTATCAACACATAGTTATCAATAGGAAGGACATATAATGTAGATGTCTACAACATTCCTCAAATACTTAACAATATTGTAGCTCTAGATTTGTAGAACTCCGTTTTTAAAGCTTCCGATGCCACCGGGATTAACGTAACGACGATGATGATAATACTTTTTTAAATATTTCACTTTTTAAAAGTCAATCATCACATTTCTTTGATCTTTCATTTTCAAAACAATTCAAAAATTAAAGACGATAGAGGACTATCCGTTGAATGCAAGTCTCTATCAAATACTCCAAAAATGTGTGTCCGGGTGAAACCAGGTGCCGGACCACTAGTACTATAAGATATAAACGAGCATTTACATTGGCATTCTCGCAACTATTATACTACAGAAAAATAAAAAAGAGCGTTTTAGGGAGCTATCTATCGAAGCTTCTGACGAGGATTCTCGCGAAAGGAACCTTTCGCGTCTCGCGTCTATAATTTTTGGGCATATCCAATTTTGCATTAACTAGAGCGTTCTTTAGAAAGATCCGTAAAATGTTTTGCTATATACTTGGTTTGGTTTGATCTTCAATTCGACAAATTTTAAAACGTCGAATTCTCAATATTCTGTTATAAGTGAATATACAAGTCTAACACCACCTTTATATTTTCTCGATAAACGTTACAGCTCTAAGCAGTTAACAAAAAATGCTTCAACCATTAGGCTTTGAGATAATCGTCAATGCCCTCTTCGTACCCGTAACTGGTAGTGGCATTTTCTATTAAGCTCTTGTCAGTGAATAAAGAAAATTTCGGGCGCTGTCAGTACGGTAAATGTCAATAGATCCGCTTTTTTTACATTATAGACTTAAAATGTACTGATACAGAAGATTATTTACATTTTGTGGAAATGTCGGTCGGTATTTAAAAAACAATCTGCATTTTTTTTGTTGTTATTTAATTATGATAACTGTGACAATTATGGCATCAACATCAAAACATTCACTTGTGTTGGAACCCGGGGTCCGTGTTTCCGGCTTTTACTTCTCCACTTCTCACTGTCATGGACTTCCCTTGCAATTATACAGACATGGCTATATTGACATTCTTTGTGTGTACCTTCTGTCGGATCTAACTGGTAGACAAAATATAATTTATTTAATAAATATTTTCAACTGTCAATGAATGAATCATTTCTTTTATTCAGCAAAAGTACTCGTACCATATAGTTAATAGCTTACGTAACTTGATCTTCACCAAAATTAATTCACAAATGCCACAAAAACTTCTGATGAGCCGCCAAGCTGAGTGCCACCATTGTAACATGCTATCTGTCTATAATGGTGATCCTCTTCCCGAGACTGAAGGCGAGGCGAAGTGAAGTCAAATATCGCATCCTATATAAAAAAAAATACTACCTACACATATCCAAAACTGATTCGTATCGTAGAAACGAAAATTAAAAAATCATTGATCTAAAACTAGACGAGCAGAATCTGTCCGATGACAATATTTTTCAAATAAGATACCATGGATCCAGAGAATATCTTACACAAATGTTTAAACTGTTTGAATTATATTACATGGTCAACACAATGCTTCGGAGGAGTACAGAGTAAAGCTTTTACCCACCATCATCATCCTAGCGTTAATCCCGGTCGTATCCGAAGCGCTCACCTTTTACATTTTATCTGCGATGTCACTGACATGAAAGCTACCCGTGATGTGGGTGTTCCTCTACCGAATCTTATGCGTGACTCGTTTAAGGTAAAGATATTACGTACTATGTATTATTATTATTTTACTAAATTATTTATTTTGAACATTAAGGTTATTAAACAGGTAAGTATAATATTTTTTTTGTAGATACTAAGGTGTAAATGGGCAATAAGTATTTACAATATAATAAATAATATAGTGTGAATCAAATTGAAATACATTATTAGGTACTATTTGACCGAGCGAGTGAAGCGAACGAGTTCCTGTTTCGACAAAATAGCCGATTTTGCTTTTGTCCGCATGTCTGTTTGTTTGTCAGTTCCGGTCTAGAGGGAGAATTTCTTAATCGATTTTCACCATACTTGGTACACATGTCCTTTTTAAAACACAAGTTTTTTCGAGAGATTTTTTGACACAAGGGAAAATGGACGAGAAAAGGGGGAACTTTGCTGTGCACCCTAGGTTGTTGGGAAAAAATATCATGTCTAGTAAAGGTGAATTACGATATAAAAAACAGATGAGAATAAAAGGGGAAAGTATGCTGTAGTGTTTTTTTTAAGAACGGATCGTCAATATTGGTTAGTGAAACAACTAGGGCCGCCTAATTCAATAGTTGCCGTAATGAAACAAACTTTTCGCCAGCTATTATTTTCGATCCCACGTAATAAGCGACGAGCCCATGCCTATCGAGCGGGCACCAAAATATAGCTAATTATTTATATAATAATTTAATTATATGTATTTGTATGAAGGTAGTCTAGTCATTATGGGTGGTACGATTTAACGAACGGTAAATTTTGAACGAAACAAATGTAACGACATAACTTCAAAACCAAGTTACACCACGTAACTACACAAAAATTAAATACTCAGTTTTAGATTACCTATATCACGTGTTATCACTTGTTACTTTCACATGTTACATTAGGTACAAACGAGTATGAAAATGAAATTAAAATTCTACCGAAAACATTTTTTTTCCGCGCCCATACACAATTCTTGTTAGCTGTAAACCTAAATTGATGAATAGTTAGAGGCGACACTGAAGCATAGCTTGGTATTACCAGTGTAAAAAAAAGTGTCATTTAATGAGTAATCTAAAGGTGGTACGAATTAAAAGGCGGTATAATTTACTCGACTTACCCCTACGTTAACGCCCGTCTTATACGTCAAAACGCTTATTAAGCTCATAAATAGCTATTCTACATAACAATCCCCAACGAATTGTCACTTGTCGTAGCACTATGACATCACAGTGGCACACAGCTACGACAGACAGCTCCTAAGTGAACTATGTATTTACTACCTACTGAAATTATAAACTTTTGCTTGGTCAGACGACACACAGGAATAGCTGTTTCTAGAGTAAAAAGTTGCCAAGTATAGATCCTTTTAGCCTTATCTGAGATCCATACACCCAAACAAAGTTTCACATTTATAATATTAGTAAAGTGTAAAGTGTTTTTCAGGGATAGGCCTCTGACACAAAAAAAAGTTATTGCTTAGAAACAAAAGTATTACTTTCAGGATGAAAGAAAAATAAATACAAATATGTATTTATTATGTAGGTGGGAAGACAGCCTCTGTGGCATGGCGGTTTTAAACGCGGCCGCTACGCAGGAGGCTTAGCTTCCCCCCATGAGCGCCGGCCTGGGGGTGACAGGTGGAGCCGCCTGTCACCCTGGCAGAAGCAGGCTGCGGCGGGCCTCCCCGTTTCCGGGGACGAGTTGGGGACTCTGTAGTCCCCACACCCGAGAAGAGGGCCAGATCGTGAGAGATGGCCCTGGGTCGGCCGGGGTGCGAGGGATATGCCTGTCAACCTCACCTTCGGCAACCAAAGCGACCCACAGGCGGCGTGCGTTTTAGTCGGTTCGAGTCCGACATAACCTCCTCCACCGGCTCCGGTGGGGAGGTATCCGTGGGGATTTTGCGCACGTAAAAAAAAAAAGGAGGCTTAGCTTCGGTCCTCGTTCTGTGCAAATATTTGTATCCATGAATATGGGTATTTGCATTGGTCTGGTCATGTCACGGGGAGCACGATAAGCCGTCGGTCTCAGTTGCCATACGAACATCTATAGCAATCGTTACGAGTAGGTGGAGCTGTGGTCTAACTGCAATGCTTCAATATCGTAATCGGGTTGTGGAGGTTGGAAATATATCGAAGTTTTTTTTTTTATACCACTTAGTTGGCAGACAAGCACACGGCCCACCTGATGGAAAGTGGTTACCGTGGCCTATGGACGTTTGTAACACCAGATGAGTCACAGTCGCGCTGACAACCCTGTAAGTACAGAGTTTCTGTGCCGTCAGTAGAAGACAAAGCAGGACAAGACTTTAGTCTTCCCACTGACAGCACAAATTCTCCAGTGAGCTCTGGCTACCCTGCTCACCGCTGGAAACACAACACGAAGGTACTTCCACAGTCGGACTGCTCAATTGGGCGGAAATACCGCCGTGTCCTACCTCCTTCAAAGTTCAGCCTAATCCGCAGTTAGACTGGTAAAGCGTACCCCAGACTATAAGGTGTGGCATGAGGTGAAAGCTTCGAATGCGACTGGGATTAACGCTAAGATGAAGAATAAGAATTCAGGTGGAGTTGGTAGGGAAGTCAAAAGCAATTATGATATTTATATATCGTGTTTGTAGCCGAGGTTCCTTTTAGGTAATGTGGTTCTATGAACCATAGTAAATAATACAGTATTATATAATTAATAAATACATTTCTCAGCCCAGGCTCAGCCTCAGATGCATGGCTCGAGTCAACAATAGTGCCCAGAGGACGGCAATAAGCTCACCCCTTATTACGTGGGAATGAATTTAATTATTGGTGAAATGTGGGTGTTAATTCACCTCTGCCTAACCCTCTGTGGATAAAGGCGTGATTATATGTGTGTATGTATATATGTACATTTCTAATTGCATGGTAAATGAACATGAGGATATTTGTTTTTTTTTCATTGAGTAACAGAATGTTACTAACGCCTACTGGCAGGTTAAACATTTTAAAAAAAGGTTCGTGGTAATAAAATTTCAATGCTGTACAAAATCTAATACAGAAAATCTAGCATTGACGTAGACGAAAGCTAGTTAATAATGTACTGACCGGAAATATCAGTCCAAATACTCTAAAAAATTGACTGTTTTCCCCTAGTAAAATTTGCTTTGATTAAAAGCATACCAATTCAACATTGCATCCGTTCTTTATACAAATGTTTAAATAATTGTACTGATGTATATTTTTTAATTATGTAATATTAACCCTACCTTCTTACCCACTAATGTGATTATTGTACTTCAGGAATAGTTGGAATTAACCTGTATTAATTTTTTAAAAATTCCGTGGCGTAAAAAATGCGATAGAAGCTGTTAAATATAGTTAAATAAAATTTTAAAGCATTTTATGCTAATTTTTTTATACCATTTAGGTGGCAGACAAGCGTACGGCCCGCCTGATGGAAAGTGGTTACCGTGGCCTATGGACGTGTGTAACTATTCAAATCGAATAAGATAGGAAAAATTTAATTGGTTCTTGGCGGGACTTGAACCCACGATCGTTCCCTTATATGCTCTGTTTCTGGAGAATGAGAGTTCCTTTGATATATAGGAGTATTTGAATGGCTTTAGGGGTATTTCGGTGGCTCAGTGGTCAGAGCATTCCCCCTGTAAGGGAAAGACTGCGGGTTTGAGTCCTATTCATTTTTTCCTGTCTTAAGCGATGTTAAATATAGTATTATTACAATATGTTACTTTTGCAGAACTATTACGACTATTACAAATGTCCACATCGCGAATAATTGCATTTCAGGACTGCTTTCACTGGTATACGGGCACGTTCGGCCGCTACCAAGCTGCCGCGCGTAGAAAATGGTTATATATGTACAGTCGACAAAGAAGATACGGTTGCACTTCTTGATATAAAGTTGTATGTGAAGGTGCAACCGTATCTCCTTTGTCGACTGTACCAATGTGAGTACAGAATAGTGAGATTATCATGGAACTCCGAGCTCCGAGGTGAAGGTCTCGGATGCGGCTGGGACAAACGAAAAACCATGTTGATGAATATTATATTTGATAACTTGTATCTTTACGCCAATTTATTAAGTATACAAGAATAACGAAAGCATAATAATAATTAATACGTTTATTAACTATAAAAGTTTGCTCGTTTCTACAAAAGTTTATTTATAGATGTTGAAATTGAAACTTTTGATTACTTTGATGAAATGTTCATTACATCCGTTGTGTATATGTAAGCATATACATTAGAGATTGGAAGTTTGTAGTTTATAATAACAAATCTGTATTTATGAGTTGAGAACTATATTTAACTTTACATCGTCCTCTTGGTTACGTATAGAGCCATTCGTCTAAGTTGACTTTGACAAGGTAAGGTAAAATGCATTTTGCAGTACATTGCTGTTAGTAAGCCAATAAATTTAAGACAGGTTCAGAAAGGTATAAAAACCCCCGTCACAAAAGAAAACCCCAAAAAGTTGAAAATAAGTTGTGTTAGTTGACTCTTTAACTTTGATATTTTTAGTAAATATTTAGATTCGAGCATTGCCATATCTGTGGTATTATCGGAACAAGGATCCCCCGACATGGCAACGCTTGAATCAAAAATGGTATTGAATCAAAACTCAAAATATGGTTAATGTACTATGACATATAAAATCCAAGATGGCCGTCACCACAACATGGCAAATTATTTTTTTTACAACTCCCTCAGTATATCAAATGAGCCTAATTAGTAGATCAATTAAAAAGAGTATAATAAAATAAAAAAATTAACCCTATCACAAAAAACAACAGAAAAGTTGAAAATAAGTTGTGTTTGTTTGGGCCTTTAAATTTGATATACCTAGTAAATCACGGGTTTACGGTAGTAAAGCACGGGTGTGACTCCTCTAGTATTGCACACGTGCATAGGTCACGGTAACCACTTTACATCAAGTGGGCCTTGTGCTTGTCTGCCACCTATGTTATATAAAAAAACGTGTCTCTTATTTTATACCATTTAAACGAGTTCTAGAAAGGAGGAGGTTCTCAATTCGGATGTCTGTATTAATTTTAAACTATGTATAGTATATAGGTATTTAAACTATCATGGTCACTCACATCAGTATAAAAATAAACGGGATATTCACAAATGTTCCCATCACAGACTGCTTGGAGATCATAAGACGAAAAATCGCAGAGAACGGAGTCGCTAAAGAATATGCCGACCTTGTGCAACATTGTGTGACCATAAACTACTTCGTATACAGAAATGAGTACTACCTACAGATAGATGGAGTAGCGATGGGCAGTCCGGTGGCTCCAGTTGTGGCAAACTTGTGGATGGAACATTTCGAAGCCATAGCCATACCTACCGCCCCAAGCATCAAAATCTGGAAACGGTATGTTGATGACATTTTCTGCATACTGGAGGGGGGTGAGAATGTTGTACAACAATACGTGGCCCAGTTCAACAACATCCATGGAAAAATGAGCTTTACGTATGAAATGGAAAAGGAAAGAACCCTTGCCTTCCTTGACGTGAGGATCGGTGTTCGTGGGGATGGGTTGTGTAGCCACTCCGTGTACAGGAAACCCACTCACACTGACCGCTACCTGCATGCCAACTCACATCATCATCCGCGCCATCTGAATTCGGTAGTGACGTCACTTACTGACCGCGTATATAGTTTATGTGACGAGGAACATTTACAAGAAGAATTGAAGCACATAAGCGGCGTTCTACAAAAGAATGGATACAATGGACGGATAAAACCACCCAGACTCACCACAAATAAACCCCGGAACTGTAAGGTGGAAAGACAGCCAGCCTTTTTACCCTACATTAAAGGAGTGACAGATAAGATCGCTAACATCCTGAAGAAGGTATCTGTCAAAACTATTTTCACTCCTTTTAAAAAGCTGTCGCAATGCCTGCGCTCACCCAAAGATGGCTCCCTACTGGACAGACCGGGAGTGTACAAGATTGACTGTAGCTGTGGCAGTTCTTATATAGGACAAACAAAAAGAACGGTTACATGCCGAATCAAGGAACACATCAGGGCAGTCAAAAACAATAAACCGCATAAATCTGCAATCGCTGAACATTTATTGGAGTCCGGTACGAACCACTGGATCGAGCTACATAACCCTCAGATGCTCTCGACAGAACGCCACTATATACCAAGACTGGTTAGGGAAGCAATTGAAATAAAAAAGTATAAAAATTTCAATCGTGAGGATGGGTTTCAACTGCCGAACGTCTGGCATCCAGTGGTCCGTCTTTGCAAAAACAACCGGGAACAAGCCAAAAAAAAATTGCGAGTGGAAACAAAAAGCCAAAAAAAATCATATGTCGTCAACGTGATCAAGATCGGGTTCGAGTTTGTAGTGAGAGTGAAACCAATAGTAGTGCAGATACGCGTAGTAAAAGAACTCGAAAGAGGGTAGATCGATATAATTACTCCTAGGAAAAAACACTTTCTCTGTTCACCGCCACTACTCCAGTTCCTCCGTGATCATGGTGCTTGCAACAGCGCCGAAATATCGGAAACTCAAAACAATGAAACATGGTAAATATCCCGTTTATTTTGATACTGATATGTATAGTATGCTATACAATACTATGTGTGAAGTATTTACGAAAGTACCCATTTGCGCAGTACCCGACACATACGGAAAAAGTGTGAGGGTAGTTATATTTGATACCTACTTTCAAGTATAAATATTCAAATTGTAATAAACAATTTTATAAATAGGGCTGATGTAAATCAATTCGTAATATATTATCTAGTATAAATCACCATTTGGATGTTATCGATAAGAATTTATGAGAATCCCAGAATTCGTACCTAATACTTTTTGATCAATGGGTTTTGTGTAAGCGATTGAATCAATTACCCGTGTAGACATACATTTTGTGTCTGTGTGCCAAAACTGAGCACAACGTGGAAATTTAGTGAGAGTTTGGACCGCGGGTGTAGTGTATTGATAGTACAATACTTGTAAAAACATTATATAGCAAATTTAGAAAATATAAATTTAAAAGAGTTTAAATCAAGCAGAGATGGATTCAAACTGAATTTATATCTACGAAAAAATGTCACCTAACAAATATTATTGGTTGTGAGAGATAAGACGAAATAAGAAATATAATTGTAACGTAAGAGTATACCATACCTTATATCCTTAATAAAGAAAATGGTGTGTATATTCTCAATTACAAGTTCAATGATGATTCTGATGTTATTAAGGTGTTGTTAATATTGTAACTTTAATAAGAAAAAGAATCAGCCGCGGCGGCTGGCACTATAACCACCAACTCCTCAGCTCGTGGGTTACCTCGCCCCTCCGTTCCTGCGCAGGCTTAAATAGCACTCTTGGGGTAGGGCAAACAAGTCTACGTGAAGTCGAACTAAACACAAATATACGAAAATAATTATGGCAAATACAATTCTGTCATCTGGGGTGTATGAGCCATTGTTAATTGGGATATATGGTAATTTTGCCACAGTATAATTATATTAAATAAATTGTTCTGACTCGTAAAAGTTCGATTAAATAAAATTAAGCAAAATCGATTATGTCAAATGAATTTCGGTAGTATTAAGTTTCTGCCAGATGGAGGGAACCCAAAACAATTGTTCCATTTCAAAAAAAAAGAAATATGAAACACAGGAATTGAAAACGTCACAATAATCTTTATCATACTTGTAAATAAAATAATATTAATGAGTTTTTAATTTTTTTTCTATTACTTAATGTATTTTGTGGTATTTGTTACTTTACACGATAGTATGTTAGCCCTTTTGTACCTAATAACCACTACACATATGTAATGGAAGTATAGATGGTCTATCATTCGAAATAAATCCGGTATAGCATCAGAGGTTGCGTTCCCCAAAACACTTGTAAAGGGTGACTTTTGGAGTACTTTGGCAAACTCTACATCCCCTTCAGGGAGGTTTTGTAATGTTCTTGCTTATTGCCTCCCTCTCGTTCCGAAACTTGGCAGAATCGATCAACGAGTGTTGGACATCAGCTAGTGTAGTACCTACCATACATCTTACTGTTAGGTGTGTCCACTATAGTTTTGACTTAAAAGAAACAATTGGAAGGAATTTATCACTAATTAGTTCATAACTAATAAGTTCACTAATTAGTTATGAACTTATTGTTTATGGTAGAACTTCTAAATATTTTTGAACAACATATGGACTTGCCAATAAGGTTAATCAAGTATGCATAAAAGACAAGGACAAGGATTGTGAAAGGTTACCGATTTGTAGAATTTTGCCACTTGATAAAAATTACAAATATTTGATAGGATTAGAGTACTACTATAGAGATGAACATAAAAAAATTGTAAACAGTATATATTTATTATATAGCTTTTTTTATACCACTTAGGTGGCAGATAAGCACACGGCCCACCCGATAGAAAGTGGTTACCGTGGCCTACGGACGTTTGTAATACCAGAGGAGTCACAGTTGCGCTGCCAACCCTGTAAGTACAGAGTTTCTGTGCCGTCAGTGTAGAAGATAAAGCAAGACAAGCCTTTAGTCTTCCCCCTGACAGCACAATTCTCCAATGAGCTCTGGCTACCCTATTCACCGCTTAAGAAAATTAAGAAAAAATAGATTAATTCAACCTTGTGTAAGCAACTATTTTGTGAAAGATTGTCAAAATATTTAGTACCAAAGACATAGCCCTAAGATGGGCAAAGGTGTGTTGTAGTCCAAATTGAAAGACTTGCTCCTTGATGGCCCTACGGCTGCGGCTAGTACTGCAGTGGCAGCGGCCGCCAAGGATTAACGTTAATTCCTTGTGTTAAGTAAGCATAATGGTGAAGGTGTGGAAACTATGTATTTGAATCGAACGCATCTCGCCA
This sequence comes from Eilema griseolum, assembly GCA_963662185.1. Lineage (NCBI taxonomy): Eukaryota > Metazoa > Arthropoda > Insecta > Lepidoptera > Erebidae > Eilema > Eilema griseolum. The sequence continues at coordinate 10,569,475 of OY759238.1, read as the reverse complement.
AAAAACGTCAAACTTTGGCGAAAAAACAATAAATAATACATAGTAAAAAAAAGCTTAGTTAGCTTAGCCTTAGCTTTTAGCCTTAGCCTTAGCTTGTGAATGATGACTAAAATGTTTTTGTGACTAAATGTAAAGTTGTAGTTAATTGTACCTAAAATTTTATTTCATTTTGACGTTATAGTGTATTTTCATTGATTGTATGTATTTATTAGTTAAAATTGACATTTCAATACAAGCTATGTTTGTTTAGAAATAAATAAAATGAATTGAAATTGAATTGTCTACCTCATGGAAAGTGGTTACCGTGGCCTATGGACGTGTGTAACACCAGAGAAGCCACACTCGCGCTGCCGACCCTGTAAGCACAGAGTCTTTGTGCCGTCAATGTATATGGCAAAGCAATACAAGCCTTTAGTCATCCCACTGATAGCACAAATTCTCCAGTGAGCTCTGGCTACCCTACTCACCGCTGGAAACACAACACGAAGTTATTGTAACCGCGGTATTCTGTACTTCCCCAGTCGAACTGCTCAATTGGGCGGAAATATCGCCGTACCCTACCTCCTTAAAGTCTGCTGCTTATGCATCTTATAGTTCGTATATAACATAATGTACACAATAGTTACTAGTAGGTACCATTGTATGAATGATAAGAGAGAAAATTGGAAAATAAATTTATACAATAAATGTTGGAACGAAGAGCCTCAGTGAAGAGTTAATCAAAAGTTACTATAATTTAATTTGATCAACTTCGTTTATCCAAGTTTATGATATAACCGTTTTAACTGTTTTGATTTAAAACGAATTTGTTGTTGTTAAATTAATTTTTTAAAACATTTTAGTGTGTTACTACGCGGTAGCCTAGTGGTATGGGTAATAGCCTGCTGAGACAAGGTCTCGGGTTGATCCCAGGTTTTACCATGGCACACACCAATGACTTTTCGATGCTTTGCGAAGTTATGTGTGTATTTATCGCAGGTTTATAAGTGCCCGGTTAATGGCAAAAGGCTCGCCACCTATTACATTGGGACCTAAACATAAACTGACGAAATGTGGGTGCTAGCACCTCTGCCTACCCCTTCGGGGATATAGGCGTGAGTTTATGTTATGTTATGTTATGTTTAGTATGTTAACTATTCAAATGGATTAAGATAGAAAATATCGTCGGTTCGAATCCCACCTGAAACACCGGAATAGTTTGGACGGAGTCATCAAAAATCAATGTTTAAAAATGATTGTTACATGACTCACGCCGTCGCTGCAAGACGGATATATATATATATAGGAAAATTTTGATGGCTACAAGTAAGGCTCGGTAGCTCAATGGTCAGAGCATTCCCCTTGTAAGGAAAAGAATACGGGTTCGAACCCTCCTGAATCGATGTAGTGTATGAGTGTTCTGATGAACTCTTCCAATTAGTCCCACCCTCCTCTTTCTTACACAGGACAACACGTGCAGGTCTTAGATGTCACCCGCACACGGTGCAGAACATCCGATCAAGAACCAAGCGGTTCGGTGACTCTTTCCTCTGTCGCACCATTAAGGCCTGGAATTCATTACCAGCTCACGTGTTTCCTTCTTCCTACAGTCCCGGGTCCTTTAAGCGGGGCGTGAAAAAGCATATGATGAGGCCGTTAAGCTGAATGTCACCATTGTTACATGATATGTGTAAGTAATGGTGACCCTCTTTTCAGAGACTTTGCCTTCAGCTTACTATCAGGGAAGGCGAAGTCTAATTGACGTGTTCTATATAAAACAAAAAGTGAGTTCAGTAACTTAGATAAATAAACTCGTAGTATTATTTCGATGTTCGACTATCGCAATTAATAAACGCGTAATATTGAAATAATTTAATAGGTGAATTATATATGACAGTTGTAGTCTAGATAACAAACGATAATGCGTTTTAATAATCTCTGTGCCGTAGCAGTAGAATGTTCGACTGCTCAGCAGGAGACGCGATTCGATTCCCACTCAGTGTAAATATTTGGACGCACGAAAAAATAGTTGGAATGAAATTCAAATTCCACGCGCACGGAGCCGCAGGCAACAGCTAGTTTATTACACAATGATACTTGAAGAAATACAAAGCACGAGGTATATATATATATATATATATAATGGTATCTAGCGTTATATATATTTCTCTCTCGCAACCTGCTGAGTACGAGTGAAGGAAAATCTTTTGACTGTGAACATCTTAATGAATTTAGGTTTCCCTATTAGTGAACGTTGTAATTTGTTTGATTAAATAATATAATTAAACCGAAACAAGAAATCAAAGTAGAATCTGTAAGAAACTACAAATGATGAAGTAGTATGGTAAAAATGAAATACATCTACTTTATTATATAACTTGCGCATATAAATTTCTTGGCCGAGCCGTACCATGTACCATGAGTAGACGTTATGCTTATTTATAGTGTTTTGTATTTTTGAAGAGTTACCATGCCGGGAGGACCTGGTAAGGGGGAACTGGCAAAACACTCTGTCCTATTATCGGAACGATCCAAGGTCTCCCCGACATGCCTCGTCAACGCTTAAATAAAAATATCTCTAGGTTTATCAAAGTTAAAGAACACAATTTATTTTCAACTTTTTGGAGGTTGTTTTTTGTGACGGGTGTTTTGAAAATTTTCAATTGAATTTTTATTTTATACTTTTTAAATTGTTCTACTAGTCAAACTCTTTGATTTGATACCCATATTGAGGGAGTAGTGAGAAAAATGTAATTCACCATTTTGTGATGGTGGCCATTAAGGATTTGAAATTCATTAGTGTATGGTATTTTAGTAGTCAAGCCCTTTCATTTGATACCCATATTGAGGGAGCTGTGAAAAAATAAGCACTCCGGCATTTTGCGGCGGTCATCTTGGACCGATTTTTTCAAACATAGCTAAGAACACACAACTAACATAACCTTCAAACAAAAAAAATACTAAAACCAAATAGGTTCATCCATTCAGGAGCAACACACACACTTTTACCACCATTCTTCTCAACAATACTTACCTAACTCTATCCATGAATATGAACGAAATTACATATCGGCACTTTTCACCTACCAAGAAAATAAGAATACATTTCAATTGACATCTAAAATACTTGCTGAAATTGACAAGGTTATGAGTAGAACCTTGTTATTATCAGTTTAGATAGGGGCTGATACTTATCGATAAAAAATATCATTTCGCAATAATATAAGAATCCGTATACAGGGCTATACAAAATATATTAACTTTACTTTTCTTTTATCTAACCCAAGTCAGGATAAATTGATCACCCTTGATCAATTAGTCGGAGTCGTGCACTGAGGGTTCGGTATAAAACTGAATTGAGGGACAAACTTAAGGTTGCTTTAGAGGAAACTGCGGTACTCATATATCAACATAGGTTGCCTGTTGCAGGCAGTTTAGCAACTGCAAATTAATTTTGTAACACCAATGTATCCTACCTTTACCGAGGATCACCGGTACGGTAATGGTATAAATGGTGGGACTAGGTTACTTTAAGTTCCTGGTGTACCCATTACGTAGTGACTTGGGATACGAATCAAAAGACTTTCATAGAAACAGACGTGGCGTCGGGATTGCATGAATTGATTAGAAACAGTTAGAATGCCCAAGAAATATGTAAAGACAGAAGTACTTGGTATACCTACCCCAGGTAAATGACATAATGAAGGAAAGAAAGACCAATTTGTTGCTGTTTGTATTTTATACAGTGACATATTTTATTATTTATTTATTTTATTTATTATATACTTTATTGTACACCACTAATAAATATCATTAAAAAGTCTATAACAAGGAATCAGTACACAAGTTACTCAAGTTTATCTAACTGGCTTTCGGTTAAATCAAGATAACTGACGTCCGCATAATCAAGAATGGGGAGTAACAATGCGTTCGCAAGCGAACTTTTGGTTGCTATAGAAAGGAAGCATTGCAACTTTCGTAGTGATCCCATCGACGCAAACATCCTATGGCTCACCTCCTGGAGTTGCAGGTCCCAAGAAAGATTGGAATCTTTATATATGCCGAGGTTTCTGACTTTATCAGTAATAGGTACTACTGTGCCATCAAACACAACTGGCGGAAACTGCGAAGCAACTACTTTTGCCCTAGTGAAAGAGCTGCCTACAATGGCAACCTGGGTCTTCGCAGGGTTGACTTTAAGGTAGGTTTTACTCCAGGCAGCTATACGAGCCAAATCTTCGTTGACCATCGCCACAGCCTCCGCCAACTGCGTGTATGGCGCCTGCGAATATATTTGTACATCGTCAGCATAATGGTGGTAGGAACAATGAAGACTATCCATATCCAACATGGCTTCCGAAGGGGTAGGAGTACTGCAACAGTGCTGGGGCGTTTCACTGATGACATCAATGAGTGTTTGGATCAGCGGAAGCAGGTGGTAGTAGTATATATTGATTTCCGAAAAGCTTTTGACACATTGGAAACAAGCCAGCTGCTTCAAGCTATGGAAGAGTGTGGGATTGCGGGACCGCTTAACAAATGGCTCCGGGCCTACCTCACAAATAGAACACTACAGACCGTCATTGATGGAGTCAGCGGCAACAGCACGCGCGTAACCTGTGGCGTGCCGACTGGTTCCGTGTTCGGACCAGTCGGCTACATAATGCATGTGAACAGTATGTGTAACGTTGTTAGGAATTGTCGCATCTATATGTACGCCGATGATACTTGTCTGGTGTATGCCGACAAGAATCTCGATGTAATAGAGAATAAGGTACAGGAAGACTTTTCTAATATAATAAAATGGGCGCACGACAACGGAATTATTATAAACCTGAGTAAGACTAAATGTATGCATATATATTCTCCTTACCTTAAAAATATAGATCAGCGGCCGAGAATAGTCGGACATAGTTACGAATGTTTGCATTATTACAGTGAAGCAGCATGTACGTGCTCAGGCATTGAGGTGGTGGAGTCTTACAGGTACCTAGGTCTGTGTATAGACTCCAAATTTTCATGGAAGTTACACATAAAGAACGTATGTGATAAATTAAAAGCGGTGCTTGTGAAATTCCATCACCTTAGTTTTACTTTGAATAGGGCTACGTTGTATACTGTGTATTACGCACTCGTAGATTCAATACTTTCTTATGGACTGACTAGCTATGGTCGTACATTTAAAACTTACTTAGATAAAATAAAATTAATACAAATAAGATTTCTTAAGTTACTAGTAGATAAAAATACAAAAAATCTTTGTAAGCATAATTATGAGGAACTTTTCATGGAATGTAAAATGCTACCAGTGCATGAGAAGGTGTTGTTATTGTTAGCTATTGAGCAGTACGCTAGCGATGAGTTTAAAATGCATAAAAAACGACCGAGGAGACAATGTACTAATATGTTAGAATTACCTCCATGTAATAATTATTACGGCGAAAGGAATAGACATTACTTGCTACCTAAAATATTTAATAGTCTACCCACATCTTTGTCAAGTACTACATATACTAAAAAAGTATTTAAAAATAAAACAAATAAATTTTTATTGGGAAAAATTATAAGTAAAACGTAATACGCTGAGTGCGAGGGCTACTCGGAAGTATGTAATTAACTGAGAACAGTTACAATGATGGTGCTTGTTGTGCATCATTACAATCTGTTTGTTTTAGTTATATCAAAACTGTTGATGGAACTAGTGTTGCAATGTGTCCATGTAACTTTGTGCGAACGTGCATCAGAATAGGAATAAATAGTATGGTAACCCACCTACCTATTGACTTATAATGTATGTTTGGTGTGATTATTCATTCTGTATAGCAATGTATTGCAAGAAGTGTGTTTAGCCTAAAGTATTTAATAGCCACTGTGTCTTACAGATTTCATTTGTGGATGCTTATAGTAATACATACCTGCCTAAAGTATTGTATAAGTAAACATACAGTTTTGTTGTTCTGTCGTTTCGCGTGAATGCATTGTATCGGATATTTTAACTGTGACTATGATGAGTACTTTTGTTGTGGTAGGTACCTACTTTGTCAGCCGTAGCATTCGAATGCGTCTGACAAAGACAATAGATACCTACTTACAAATTAATACAGGATGAATTGTAAACATTGACAATAATGTAATACGCTGTTTAATTCAGGCATATGAATGAGCATAACAATAATACAAATGATAATGTGTCTAATTTTTAAATCTAATTTATATAATGTATCTAATTTTGGTAAATAATTAATGAAAAACTTACTGAATAAGTCAGGGAGCTTCATCTGCCAACAAACTAGGGTTGCCAGATGATCGGGATTAGTCGGGATTGTCCCGACATTTCATTGGCGTCCCGACATCCCGACAAAACTGAAAATGTACCGAGATCGACACGAGGCTTCAAAAATCATCGGCGGTTAAAGTTCAAACAAACGCGCGAAATCCGAACGAAAGCGCGCTTGATTGCCGTCTGACCGTACTCCCCTCCCTACCTCACTCAAATGAATGTTGAAAAGAGATATTATGGGACTTTGTCTCGAGGAATGTTCTTTATTTTGATAACAACAGTGCAGACGAATGTAAGAAGGAAGGAATTTCAGAAGCTTATTTATATTTTGTGTATAACATTATGATTGAATTCCAAATAGCAATTTTAGCTTTGGAAAGTGAACGTGTACCATCTTGGAAATTAATAGTATTATGAAAAAAAAATGAATCAGCTTCAAAATCGACTTGATGAAATTTTTCTATATAAAAATAAAACATATACAATATAGTAAAAATAAAACATTACTGAAGAATTTTACTAAACTTGAGAAAAATCTTTTTTGTGCTGAAGCAGAGCTGTTTTTGTCACGAGAAATCCAGTATTTGAAAGAACGATACATTTTTTCTAAGGATTCTTTATTTAAAAGCTTTCTGTTTTGTCCCTCTAGCGACGTAGACCAAGATGGTTTAGGTATATACCGATTATTGCTGCCTTAAATAAATATTTCAATACCTTCCAAAAGAAAATACTATCTGTAATGACATAAATGGGCGTATTTTTTTGATGAAATCAGTATGATAAACTTAAAATAAATTTAAGTTTTGTTTTGTCAATTCTCGTGAGTAATGCTTACTTTGAAAGAGTATTCAGCCTATTGAATAACTTATATTCATAGGACAGAAATCGAATGGGAATGGACCTAATTAAAGCGGAGTTATTGATACGATTAAACTTTGAAAATGATTGTTTAAACTTTAAGAATATTGTTCAAACTGCTGAAGGATCCAAATTGTTGGATTCTGTAAAAGCAAACACTAAATATTTATGGCAACGTTAAAAATAGTGACATTTTGTATTTCATTTTATTTTCTATCGTTTATTAATAAAAAAATATTGTAATTTGTTGTCTATTTCATCTCAACATTTCAGCCAGTCGAATGCCCACTGCTGGACATAGGTCAATAATGTCTACTCCACAATGAACGACGCTGCGCTTTTTACATCCATCGATAGCTGGTTCGCGAAGTTGCGATCCTGATCAGACCGTCGTCGGTCCTTCTTGAGGGTCTCTCTTAGTAGTTTTTCATTTGTCCCGACAAAATTCACAAAATCCCGATATTTTGCAACTTTGTCCAGAAATTTTAGTATTTCAATCTGGCAACCCTACAACAAACTGTTATACAGTTTGGCAGAAGAAAAATTATTGTAACAGTGCTTGTTTTCCGTAAATAAATTTTATTTCATTTTTTTCATTTCATTAGATAGAATTGATAAAAATTGTGAAGAGTAAAGGAGATAGAACGCCACCCTGGGGTACGCCAACGGAGGTATTACACCAACTAGACAAAGTATTTTCATTACGTATACGTTGCCGGCGACCACTCAGGTAACTGCGAAACCAATCAGTCACCGTCGGAGATATGTTAAGAGAGTGCAATAGGCCTGGCAAAACATCAAAATCAACCGTATTAAAAGCATTGCTGAAGTCAAGCAGGGCGACGACTGTCAGACTCCCGCTCTCCATGCCACTCCTAATGTCATCGGTAATGTTGACTAAAGCTGTAACAGTGCTATGCCCAGGACGAAAACCTGATTGAAAGGGGTTAAGTTATTTTTAGCGATGAACGCACTAATTTGGTTGTGAACGAGCCGTTCAAGGACTTTCGAGAGAAATGGGAGTATGGATATGGGACGGTAGTCTGTGAAAGATTGTGGTTTATGCTGTTTAGGTAAAGAAACTATTATACTATCTTTCCATGTGGTTGGGAAAGAGCAGCTGGACATATAACATAGGCAATACAATTTCTGGTGACGGTGTCAAGCTAATATCTTATTATTTGAATGACATCAATATCTAGGATGTCTGATTTCATAAAGTGTCTTTTTGTACATCTGATTCTCAGTAAAACAGATAGCGCTCCAGCTTGGGATCAAATTAAAAACAACTTAACTTGGTGGCTGTTTCTCAAGTCCAATTACATTCACCAGTCAATGTCATTTTTTTTTAACCGACTTGTATTTTTTAAGAATTTATTATAACCGCAGAGGGTTGATTGAGAGGGTCTCTAAAACTTAAAAGTCCGTTGTGGAACAGGGCTCTAAGTTCTTTCATAAGTTGGTTTTATTTTTACTGAATCGACAACCATCTGACCATAAACCCCGAAAGGAAGGGCTGCGATATAGCCTCATATGGCAATCAGTAGTATACCGGTTTGCATGTAAGGTTGATTATGGCCCCAAAATTCTCAGTGGGATCACATGTACCCTATGATATACTTGTATATGTCACACCGTAAACACCCAATATTTATGGTTAACTGCCCCGCCCAGGATTCACCCGTGGTAAACTTAGAATTCCCGTATCACTCCTTTAGCCCCCGCCGGATTTGTTAACATTTATGATTATTGCTCCACTCTTGTCATGATAGCTTAAAACTTTCCTCGATAAACTGACTATTCAACACAAAAATAAATTTTGAATTCGAACCAGTAGTTTCTGAGATTAGCGCGTAAGGCTGAACAAAGAATCTCTTCACCTTTAAAATATTAGTTACAAGTATAGATTTAACTAGAAGTGTTTTGTCAACGATCAACGCGGTCGTACACTTCGACCTTCAGTGCCTCATAGCCGTCAACACTGTAATCAGGCCCTCGATTATATTACTAAACATAAACTGGCGAAACGTGGGTGCTCTGCCTACCCCTTCGGGAATATAGGCGTGAGTTTATGTTATGTTATGTTATGATTATATTAAAGCTATGCCACTGTCACACCACAGACACTGCAAAAAATGACTTTAAATTTTAGATTTTATTTCCATAACATTAAAGTTCAAAATTAAATGAAAAGAGATATCGTTTTACTTTTTCATTCATTCTGCAAAAAGCTTTTAATTTTGAACTTTAACTGCATTACTTTAAAGTCTAAAAATTAAATGGATTTTTAGCGTTGTCCATGGTATGACAGTGGTTTTACTTTAGTAGATTCGAAGTCCAGGTATAGACGACAGTATAGATAGACTCAAGTATAGATTGCCTAATAGCAGCTATTCATTTGCTCATAGGTCTAGTGTCGAGCGGACTAGACACGGTTTACTCCTCTATGTAAGGACTTTAGCCACTTCGACTAAGTCGTCAGATCACCTCAAAGTCACGGAAAAGCTTCTTTTCAATCAATAGTCGCTACTCAAAAAAGTTTTTCTCGGTCATTGTCGGTTTGTCGGAATAAATTTCTTATACCTTACTTATTGCCACTTAAACTTATTTTAGCTCTATTGATAACTTCACATGATACATTTCCATTTATCCAATAAATGGGTACGTCTTTTCACAATTTGTACACATTGTTTTAAGAATCCTTAAGAAGAATAGTAATATGTGTTTGAATTTAAATGAATTTGGAATAGACAGATACCTATATTCTCTTTGAATGCTCACTGTGTTCTCTATTCACACATCTTACATGAAATAAATTAAGCCGTAAATAGATTCAAAACGTGTCAAATAAGTATATTATCTACTATTGAGCAACTTTTCTTTTCATGCGACAATACCGTCGGTTGCCACCTCCGCTGGCCTCCGGGGATGGTAATCTCGGACTCGAACTGACAAAACCGCACGCCGTCTAAAGTATCAACTACCATGGTTTAAAGTTACCTAATAAGGTATTTTCCTTACACCCCGTCTGACGATGAGGTAGATACAGTTTTCCTTGGCCCTGGCCCCGTCCTGCCCCGGATAGCAGGAGGGGAGCGCGTCTCGCCGTTGCGCAGATCTGCTTCTGCTGATGTAACAGTACCTGTATCGCCAGGCCAGCACCTAAATTTGTGGAAATGATGGTTATCATCGTCCTCACAGCATTTTTTCCAGTTGCGTCCAAGTCTTACACTTTGGAGCCTGAAGTTCGTTTATCACTATTCCATGAGGACATATGTCTATTTTTTAACCTGTGTTTTCCAATAATAATAATTAAAATGAACCGAAATTCTTGTAATCCTAAATGGATAACAAAGGGCTTGAAAAGATCTTTCGTAATTAAAAGGAAATTACAAAGAAATTATTATAAAACCAAGACGAATAATAATAAACAAAAGTACAAAACATACAGTAGAATATTAAAGCGATGTATTATAAATGTGCAAAAAGAAAACAATAAAAAATACATTGAAAACGCAGAAAATAAATGCAGAGCATCATGGAAAATAGTCAATGATTGTCTTAAACATACACAAGAAAACTTCGAAATAAAAGAAATAATAGATGGGAACGACGTTCTAACAAATGGCGACGATATTGCAGCATACTTTAACAAATATTTTATAAACATTGCTGCACCGAACGATACTCAACAACCTACTAAAAATTACGATACAAAAAGAATAGTACATTCAATATATCTAGAGCCAGTGACCTGTCTAGACATCTATAAAATAATAATGGAACTAAGAAATACTCATTCTGCCGGCTATGACGAGATAACAACAAAATTAATTAAACAGAATGTTTTTGCTTTCATAAAACCTCTCACTCACATTATAAACCTGTCCTTGGAAAATGGAATATTTCCCGATGGACTAAAATTCTCAATCGTCAAACCAATTTTCAGAAAAGGCGATCGTTCTGATGTTGGCAACTATAGACCGATTGCGCTCATTCCAGTTATCTCAAAAACTAGAATTCTAAACTTCTTTGAAAGAAATAACGTCTTAAATGAACAACAGAACAGTTTTTTTTTTAAAAAGTCCACAACACTTGCATGTTTTAAACTAATAAAGGAAATTATTAATGCTATCGATAGAAAAGAAATCCCCATAGCTGTTTATCTGGACATGAGTAAAGCATTTGACATGGTATGTCACAAATTATTATTAGGAAAACTTGAACAAATAGGAATAAGAGGCCCTGCCTCACAGTTGGCTCGAGACTTATCTAACAGACCGACAACAATGCACAGAAATAAAAAAAATGTGCTATGAAACTAACACCCAGCAAAATTATAGATCAACATTTTCGGTGAACCAATATGGAGTACCACAAGGGAGCGTGCTGGGCCCCATCTTATTTATAATATACATAAACGAATTACCAAACGCTACAGATCAATACAGTATATTATTCGCTGATGACACTACCATTCTAACAAAATGTAAAACTTTGGACGACTCTATAAACACCACAAATCAAGCCTTAGCAGACATTAGTAAATGGTTGGATTCTAATAACCTGAAAGTAAACTGTAATAAAACAAAATTTATTAGACATCTAACATATAATAACAAAGATTGTAGGTAATTATAAGGTTTAAATAAAATGCAGTGAGTATGTGTTAATGCGTTGAGCTTAAAAGTGACATTGAATGAACTTTATTTACCAAAGTACATTAGATCGATGAAGTTTATATCACGTGGTCCACGGTATGTAAATTGCTAACACGAAATTAGCAGGAGTTCTCAACATGCCCCCGGGCGTTGAAAGTTGTGCTTTCAACCAGACTCCGATGCCGTTGAGACAGGTAATGGGCATATCTTGCTGAAGGATCTTCGGATGACTCCACTAGATGTCCTGATGTCAGCTACCCTGACAATCCCGTCAGATCCTGGATGAACACCAACTACTCTCCCCAATCTCCACTTTAGAGGTGGAAGATTCTCCTCCTTTATGACTACCAAGGAATCCAATTTTAGGCCGTCTTTACAAGAACGCCACTTAGTACGTTGCTGCAACTCTGCAACGTACTCCTTACTCCATCTTTGCCAAAAATGCTGGCGGAGCTGCTCAATCCGTTGGTAGCGAGACAGATGAGTAGCAGGATGGTCCTCATAATTGTCCTGTGGTAATGCTGTGAGTGGTCGACCAACGAGAAAATGACCTGGTGTCAGCGGGGTGCAGTCAGCAGGGTCCGATGACAGCGGTGTTAGTGGACGCGAATTTAATATCGCCTCCATTTGGACTAAAGTGGTGTATAACTGTTCAAAAGTTAAATTACAATTGCCCATCACTCGCTGTAAATGATATTTAGCAGACTTAACGCCCGCCTCCCAGAGACCACCGAAATGAGGGCTATACGCGGGGATAAAATGAAAATTAATTCCATCGTTGGCCATATTTGCACTAAGAGAACTATTATTAACTTTCAAAAATTTAGACAGTTCGTTATAAGCACCAACGAATGAGGTACCGTTATCGGAGTACATGTTACTGGGTTTACCCCTGCGAGCAATAAATCTGTTCAATGCTAATAGATATGTGTGGCTAGTTAAGTCACCCACGAGCTCCAGATGAACAGCCTTTGTGGTGAAACAAATAAAAATGGCAATGTACACCTTTACGAGTCTACATCCGCGACCCTGGCGACTAGCGCACATAATAGGGCCGGCATAATCAACGCCTGTATTCTCGAATGGATAACCTCCTGATAAAAGACGCTGGCGCGGTAAGTTACCCATCAATGGAGCAACGACCTTGTCCTTCATGCGATTGCACAGAATGCATTTATGATAGCAGGCCTTAGCTAAGTTACGACCTCCTATAGGCCAATAGGTTTCTCTAATTGACGCTAATAATTGTTGAGGACCTGCGTGCATCAACCTCTTATGCTCGAAATTAAATAGTAGCTTTGTTAAATGATGATTGGACTGTAATAAAATAGGGTGCCGCTTATTATACGAGAAATCTGAATTGTCGAGACGTCCGCCGACACGCATTATGTTATTATTATCTAAAAACACGTTAAATTTTAATAGGACGCTCTTTTTTGGTAAACCTTGTTTATTTAAAAGGAGTTTATGCTCTGGAAAGGATTCCAGCTGACTATAATAAACTAATACGTTTAATGCTTGCCTTAATTCGTCATTTGATAATGATTTATTACAGGGACCTCCTCGACATAACTTAATGAATTTTATAACATAAGCCATTGACCGTAAAAGGCGTGAATAATTGGAAAATCTCTCAAAATCGATAAAACAATTCTTATCTTTACTGATAGCAACATTCAATGATACACTAGGCCGAATCTCGGGTAGTGAATCTAACTTCGAGAACCTGAAATTAGAAGGCCACAGACAGGAGTCTAGCTGGAGAAAATCTGGACCTGACCACCACAGGTTTAAACCCTGCAGATTGCTAATGTCCACACCACGAGATATTAGGTCTGCTGGATTTTTGTCCGTTGGAACGTGCCTCCAGGTACAGTGACCTGCCTGATCTAAAATTTCAGCAACGCGATTGCGTACAAATGGCTGAAGTTTAGAAGGCAACATCTGTAACCATCCTAAGATAATGGTCGAGTCTGTCCAACAAACGACGCGATTAAATTTCAACCTAAGTGACCTTGATAACTTCTCGTACAGACGAGTCCCCACCACCGCGCCACACAACTCCAACCTCGGGATTGTTGTGGGTTTAATGGGTGCAACTCGACTTTTGGCCATCACTAACCTGACTACACATTCCCCATTATCATTGATGCTGCGTATATAAGCACACGCACCATATGCGCGCTCAGATGCATCGGTGAATATGTGAAGTTCTACCTCCTTATATGCATCACAAACTACAATTCGTGGAATACGAAACTTGTTTAAAAGTGGCAGAGCTTTGACAGTGGCCTGCCATTGTGAACCAACCTCAGCAGTTAGTGGTTCATCCCATGATAGTTTATCTAACCACATTTTCTGTAGTATCATTTTCATAGTGATAACAAAGGGAGCTAATAGCCCTAATGGATCAAAAATTCTTGCAATCACTGACAGTAAATCACGCTTAGTGTTACCAACACAAGATTTTAATGTGGTGTCCAAAGAATAAACCAGTTCATCGGAACTTGCATGCCAACCGAGACCTAGCAACTTGGCAGGCTCGCTGGAACCTAATATATTTAAGTCTAGCGAAGATTGAGCAACATCTGATAATAGTTGAGGTTCGTTTGATTTCCACTTGCGTAAAGGCATGTGAGCCGACGCAAGTGCCTTGGTGACTTCCTCACGAATGAACCTCACCTCATCTAAGTCGTCACCACCAGAGAGTAGGTCATCGGCGTAAAAATCGTGTTTTATGACGTCAGCGATCCTATCATTCTTGCAGTCGAGACCTAATTGATGTAAACATCGAAAGGCTAAAAATGGCGCACTAGCCGTGCCATACGTGACAGTGTTTAATTTAAAATACCGCAGAGAATCAGACGACCCATCACGCCAGACAATCTGTTGTAGATATCTGTCAGACGGATGGACTATTATCTGTCGGTACATCTTCTCGACATCCGCAGATATGACATATTTATACTGTCTGAACCGAAGAAGAATGGACAGCAAATCATCTTGAATGGTGGGACCTACCATCTGTAAATCATTGAACGAAACACCAGACGAAGTGGGAGAACTCGCATTGAAAACAACGCGGAGTTTGGTAGTGCTACTGCTTTCACGCAATACTCCGTGGTGAGGTATAAAATAACCAAACGGACTTGAATTATGTAGAATAAATTCGGTCATATGTCCTAACAACTCATATTCAGACATGAAATCATTATACATTTTACCGAAATCCGGTTTAGTCTTCAACCTACGCTCCAACGAGTGTAAACAATGAGATGCCCTCTTAAACGAGTCTCCTAGAAGAGAAGGACTTTGCTTAAGCGGAATACGAACACAAAATCGACCATCTTGCAATCGTGTCATATTTTTAATATAATGCTCCTCGCACAGCCTCTCTTCTGGTGAATAATGTGAAGACTTGTTAACAACCTCTTCCAGCTGCCAGAAACGAGTTAAATCAGACCGAAGTTGATCTATATTATCGTTCTTATAAGTATCAACCTTTGTAAAATTACACCTAATATTACTAGACAATAATGAAGTATAATTATGACTGATCGGACCTGAGACTATCCAGCCTAACCTGGTCTCACAAAGGATGGGCTTACCTTTACCCAGCTTAATACTTTGTGACTCTAAAATGTCCCAGAAAACATCAGCACCGATCAAAACATCGATGTCAGCGGGCTTGTAGAATGTAGGGTCAGCTAAACATATATGAGACGGAATATTTAAGGCAGATATATTAATTTCACGACATGGCACATTACTTGTTATTGACGGTAAAATAAAACAATGCATGTCGGTCGTAAAACAATTGTTTAATGACGTTATACGAACTCGACATGTTTTACCCACGTGGGAAATCACGTTATTTATGTCTAATATCGACCTATCTACTTGTCTAGCCTCCAAACATAAGCGTTTACACAAGCGCTCTGTCACAAAGGACGAAGTGCTCCCGCTATCGAGCACAGCACGAACAACGTGCTCACTCCCAGAAATATCTCGCATTTTAATTAACGCGGTCGACAATAACACATCGCTGTTAACGCTACCACAAGAAGATGTCACGTTCGCCGACAACGCGACATTGTTTGGTTCACTAGTGGTGGGCGTCGAAGGCGATCGTGCCGACTGGTTATCACCCGATTTATTAACACTAGTATTCGTAATACTGTTTAAATCTGTCATATGAATAAGCGTATTATGTCTGCGCTTACACAGTTTGCAACCCGGCCTTTTACAGTGGTTTGCAAAGTGTCCCAAACGAAAACAGTTAAAGCACACTTTATAACTCGGTAGCAATTTCATTCGGGCTTCATTAGACAAGGCAAGAAACTGTGCGCAATTACTTAAATTATGGTTGCCCTTGCATTTAGGACAAACCATTGCACTCGCTTCAGTTTCAGATTGATTCCTAGATTGAACTGCAACCATAGACTTTAACTTAGGTCCTAACTTGTTACTAGCGTGAGACTGATTGTGACGAGATAACTCTAATGTCTCAACTAAATCAGCGCGGTTGCGGATGA
The DNA here is from genome assembly GCA_963662185.1 of Eilema griseolum. NCBI lineage: Eukaryota > Metazoa > Arthropoda > Insecta > Lepidoptera > Erebidae > Eilema > Eilema griseolum. Next base: position 10,553,162 of record OY759238.1, on the reverse strand, counting down.
ATTGAAGGAATGTGTCGAACGTAATATTACTATCCTTGTCTACGCGACACTTGCACTCCTCCCACTCGCAGAACGTTTTGCTATCTAATTTACGTGTAACAATATAAATTAAAAGAGTGTCCCAGTGCTTCACGGGCTCGCCCAACGATTCTAATGCGCGCAGATTTTTATTCAATTGATCAATTAAACCCTTTAGCGTCCCAGAAGACTCCTTAGTGATTGGCTCAATGTTAAAAATAGCTGCAGGGCTAAAAAGGCCATCTCATGAAACGAATCGGATTCCAGTTCGTCTTCCAATTCGTCCGCCGAAACGCTTTTCAATTCGTCCGCTGTCGTAAAATGAAACACATAAGAGACGATTCGTCTACAATACAATGCGGTTCGTCGGACGATTCGGATTAAGATGAAATGTTGCAATTTTAAAAATGGAAACACCGATAACTTACCGGTTATTTTTAATTCAAAATTTTAAAATAAAGAAGAGTTTTAAAAGCGTACTGACTAAAATTTATTTCTTTATTTATCAAAAAATACACTTTTCAAACCATTTAACACATTAAATGTTAAATATTCAATATATTTCAAAATTGTTAATTAACTGGCAACAAACTGTGCTCTGTCAACAAATGTAAATATTTGGTTAATATTGAAGTTTTTGAGTGGGAAATTGAAATGTTTTTTCGTATTCCTTCACTCCATTCAAGTCCACTATAAAAAACCACTTATGAGACTGCTTAGAAGTTGTGCTATGTGTTCCACTTCAACTTTATTCTTCGTCGTGTCAGTACCTACCTATCATGCCAAATAGAGTCAGTGAGGCGCAGTGGGAGATTATTATAGAGTTCATGAAGAGGCATCCTCAGCTAGCGAAAACTGGCTACAATGATACCGCCCGAGGAACAGCCGAAAGCCGGCGGCTTTGCGCAGAGGTTGCACTCGTCCTCAATGCACAGAGGATAGTAGTGGCACACTAAAGACGCCCAAGGATGGTCCAAAGTAAGCTAGACAACTGTTTACTTTATTTACTTATTTAGAATTATTCAATGTCTCTCCGTATTTACGTTATGAATTCTTGTTTGTAGTATTATCTTAAACACATCGTTGGGGGAAATGTGGTAGACAGTACCAATAACCTTGCTACCTCAACTTTCGACCTCGCAGTCTCAGCCCTCCACCCCAGTCGCAACCTCAATCCTCGACCAGCGAACCACTCAGACCCAATGAGCCTGAGGAAGAATATCCAATATATGTGATTGTCCAGTAAGTATCAATAGAGGTAACAGTTATTGCTAACTATAATATTATAAAGTATGATAAGTAAGGGCCTCTTCCCAAAGTGTTAAGTTTAGTAATTGATATTTATTATATGGCCCAGTTCTAGCTGAACCCTCACCCTCGGCACACAGCCCAGCTGAAGTGGCACAGCCGCTACATAGACAAACACATCAGCGACAGCGAACATGTAATAAGTGGCATTTATATTCTTGACTAGAATCTTTTTTTTTTATTTATATTAGTTTATAAAACTTCAAAGAGTTCTTAGTTATTTTTAAATAAATATATGCATAGTAAAGTTAGCATAGTTATGCATAGTTAAATAGTAGGGCTGGTCCCTTTTTTGTTAACTTTTGAAACAACCCTTGAGATGTAAAATAAATTGCATTTTGTTGAAGGGTTTTTTTGTATTCTTTTCTTATATTTGGGTTTTGTTAAGTGCAGCCTTAATGTGTTATGCTAATAAAAGGCCAATGAGTATGATGGTGGTGAATGTGATTTAAATAAAAGAATATCATTGTTTCAGCACGGCCACTAGGTCCATTGGAAGAGGCTAAGTGGATCCTCTTGCAAATAGAGAGACAGAGGCTACAATCGGACAGTGCGACTGCAGCAGCCTCTTCACAGTTAGCACAAAATATTTTGGAGGTAGTGAGGCAGCATGGTCACATTGCAGATGAACCGCATAATATTCATCAAATTATGGAAAGACAAATTAACAATCAAGTTTTATAGACACTTAATTGTTGTCTTTCCATAATTTGTAAAATATGTATAATAAGTATTTAGAAAAGGAATGTCAGGGATATTGTAATATTTAGATTGTGAACATTGTTTACTTTATTTGTAATTAAAATTACCATTAGTATTTTGTATTTAATAATAAGTTCCTTTTGGTTACTGTAATTGGATTTAATACAAAAATATGCCATAATGTATGTAGGTAAATAAACTTCAGTTTTTCAACTAAGATATTGTATTAATATGAACCCCAAATGCTTAAATAAATTACATAGAATAGTAAATTACAAAAGTTAGGTATAAGAATATGCTAAAAACAAAGAGATTATCCATTACAATAATTTAATTTAAATCTGAAAAATGAGATTGTTGTCACTTCATACACTTCTTGAACTTATTGTGAAGACATTTGCTATGTAGTTAGCTGACAACCCGGATCACAGAGGTTGCCTTATGCTAGTGGTTGTGTCCAATGATTTTATAGTAAAGGTAAGATTAGTACGCCAAACCTATACAAATCTTATGTACGAGCAGCCCATAACCTTTCAATGAGGCTGTTTCGTACTTGTTCCCCTGCGTCTAGGGATTGGGGTTCTACATGCCATCCACACAACCAATTACTCCTGGCATACTAAATTTATTGTGAATCTGAAATTAACAAACAAAATAAGTTGAAATTGTTACAGCTATTAAAAAGTATTTATGTGTCTGTAAATAAAATTTGTGATTGTATTGGCTTACCCTTGCTTTATAACATTTCGTTCTTCTCTAGTTTGAGGAAACTAAGTATTTTTGACGAAAGTGTGGGCATTCAGGGCAAGGGAGACTGCTCCTATACAGTTTGATACACTGACTTGGTGCATCTTATTGTGTACACTGGACCCAATAACCCTCTGGGTATGACCCCGACGCATAAAATGCCAATGCAGTCAGCACCTGAATTAATTCAAACATATTGTTATTCATACATAATAACGTAATGTAAGTAATAACAAGGAACACTAGTTAAGTAGGTAGGTACTTACCTTCGATACCGCACTTATTCCACCTCGTGATCCTGGTAAATAGGGCTCAATCTCATGGATGAGGTCTAAAGAAACCGCTTTGGTGAACCTATATATGGCCACAAATTCGTCCTCGGGCATTTCGAAGGCAACTTCCTGGTTTCGTAAGGTCGCACTCCTTCGCCGCTACTGAAGCCTTTCTAGGGCTATTGCATGTTGCAATAAATTGTGATAAAGAAATAAATCAACCATATTTGAGCTAAATTTATTTAATTTCGATCAAATAGGTCAAAAGAAACAAATCACAACAAACGACGAATTGTAAGACGCAATGTCAGAGTTGCGTTTTTCAATGCTGCCTTTTGACATATAAGCGATTCGGATTTTGTGAGCCGTTTTACGATTTTCCATACAAACTTGTCAAAAGGACGAACCGTTAAAACCGAATCGTGCCGCGAATCGCGTTTTGTGGTACCATTTTACGAAATGAAATCCGCTTCGTATTTCAATGCAGATACGATTCGTCGAAAGTGGCCTTTTTAGCCCTGCTGATATATGATTGTGAATTAATAACTTTTTGTTGTCAAAGCGTTCGCATAATAAGTTCCACGCCACAGAGTAATTAGTGGCCGAAAATTCAATTGCCTGTATCACTACGGCGGCGGTCCCTTCCAGAGACGTTCGCAGGTAATGAAATTTGTTGATAACGTCAATACCATCATTAGTATGAATGAGACTCGTATAGGTGTCGCGAAACTCCAGCCAGCCATTATATGACCCATCAAACTTTGGTAGCTGGATTGTTGGCAGCTTAACCGGCCTACAGGTACTAGTACGAGTACTTTTGGTACTATGAACAGATTCATCATCTTTATTAAAGTCCCCTATCAAGTTCTGAGCCGTAGACATAGATTTAAAGTAAAGTGACTCAAAATCGGAACGTTCATTGAACTGTGTTTTAGTATCCTCGACAATGCACTCAAGCTGTAACTGTACCTCATCATATTGTTGATATAACGACTCAATTTTGCCTACACGCAGCTGTAGTTCCGTGATATCACGACTTGTTAGTGCTTTTCCATCCAGCGCGTCAAGGTAATTAATAAAAAGAGTTAGGTAATCGGCCCTTGAAGCTACCTCGCTTCTTTATTAAATCCTTTTCGTCGGTCATACTGGGAGGGGCGACGTAAGCCTGGAATTTACAAGTAAAGAAGTTAACAATCAATAACTTAGTGCTTATTTAGGCACCTATACGTTTTAACTATGCACCTACTATTGCACCTAATACACAAATTCTTAAAATACAATGTTTAATTATATTGCGAATACCTACAAATAACAACGCGTTATATTTTTACACAACTCAACTGTAAATTAAAGACAATAACTATCAGAAGTATTACACAATTAATAATTCAGTAAATAATTGCACTATATTGCAAATAATTCGCCTCTAATAATAACTAACACCCACAAATGTAAGATGTACATTAACTATATGCATACTAAACTAACGTGAATAGTTCACAGCTTTCAATTCGAATAAAATAAAATAATGTAATATTATCTTAACATCAATATTACCATACTTTAAGAAAGTATAATGTTATTTAATCAAATCTACAACTGTAGAAAGAAAAAACTAATCACAATGCAATATACGGTAGGTAGGTTGGTTAAGAAACGAAATTAATTACACTGATTACAAATACTGATATAACATAGGTAATATTAATAACACTAACCTGTTAAATCCTTAATTCAGTTTTAAAATACTACCTTATCGAGTGATGGGTAAATATATTAATTAATTAAGATTTAACACCACAGTTTTGATGTACTTGTTTCACAAACCGCACCACCGACTTATGTCTGAATTGCAGTTTAATTGTCTTCTTAATAATTCCGCTAATTAACGATGATCCTTAATAATAATGCAGATTCTTACTGATTATTCAATCCGGCTCGAATGACCAATATGTAGGGAATTATAAGGTTTAAATAAAATGCAGTGAGTATGTGTTAATGCGTTGAGCTTAAAAGTGACATTGAATGAACTTTATTTACCAAAGTACATTAGATCGATGAAGTTTATATCACGTGGTCCACGGTATGTAAATTGCTAACACGAAATTAGCAGGAGTTCTCAACAAAGATAAGGACAACACTGGGATACATATCAAATTTAACAATGATAACATTGAAGAAGTGAATAAAATAAAATATTTAGGAATAGTTATTGATAGATTTTGTAACTGGAAGTCCCAAATAGATAGTGTATGCAAAAAAATTAATAAATTCATATTTGCACTTCGTAGAATTAAAACTCTAACGAATATTCAGACTGATATCATGGTTTATCACAGGCACGTATGCTCTGTTTTGAGATACAGTATTATAATCTGGGGAAATTCCACTGATTCTCAAAGAGCTTTTATAGTCCAAAAAAAGTGCATCAGATCCATCTTCAATTTAAAATGGACAGACTCGTGCCGACCCCTATTTATAAAACACAAGTTGCTAACACTTCCGTGTCTATACATTTATGAAATGTGCAAATTTGTCAGAAATAATTATTCACTTTTTCCAAGAGATGAAAATGCCCTATTCAAAAGAAAAGTTTTACAAAAATCGCTACTAGTACCACGGAATAGGTTGATTTCAAGTGATAGAAACTGTTACACAATAGCGATAAAAATATATAATAAATTACCAGTTCCAATTCCGGAAACTGATGAATACATTTAACAAAGAACTTTATGTTTGGCTATGTGACAAATGTTTTTATTCGATTGATGAATACTTAAACTTCAAGGAATAACATTTGTAGGGAGAAAACTCGAGACATTCTGTGACCTATTGATGTGATAATTAAATTCTCCTCCAATATTAATAATTGCTCTGAATTATGTCTTTAATCTCATTAGTCCTAAATATTATAATGTGAAACTGTTAAAATATTACTGACAATGCAAATAGTATTGACTAAGATTGTTTGACCACTTAAAATTGACCTCTGATAATTCTATAATTCTATATTCCTCTTGACATTCCAATTATATTTTATTTTCATAAAATCAATTACTATTTCAGACAAACAATGAAACTAAATAGTGATTCAATATTATTTGCCAACGATTATATAAAATAACAGACCTAATACTAGTTTTATAGACATGTGTGCGTGGGCTAAATGGCTTGAGCCAGTTGGAGACATATAATTTCTATTACTACTTATACATCTATTGCAATTGATATGAACTGCTATATATAGACCAGTTCAGAAGCTCAAATGAGAGGCAAGTAGTGGACAGGTTTTATTTTGAATGTGGTAGGTTAAGATCCGCGGGGTTTAAGAAGACAAAACAATTAATATGAAAAGTATTTTATTGTAGGGGTTGTACCCTCACTACCGCACCCCTGGCTACGAACCTGACAAATGCAGTGTTGAAATATACTCACAATTACACTGTTTGAAACAAATGTGAAATTCGTAAAATCGAAATTACTGTATTCCAAAGTATATGTTCATTTCATTGGATCTTTGACCAACAAATTGATAACCTGTTGTTACAGATAGAACATGTTCGAGCATTCTGTTAAAAAGCTCCCTTTTCAAGTTTTATTATATTTAGCCTCGTTCCGAATAAAACGTTTATGCGACTTTGGTCGTTTGGCTTAAAGATTTGGCTTGTTAGGCAAATTTAATCTCACAAATGTTAGTTTGCCGTTTAACTTCTTGGTAGAGTCGTTAGTAATAACAATCATCACCAGCCTAGCAATTTCTCGTTCGTATTCAAAGTTTACACTTTTGAGGGTATTATTATTAACTGATGGGAAGCGGTTACCGTGGCCTATGGACGTATGCAACACCAGGGATGTCACACTCGTGCTGCCGACCATGAAGAAACCTTCTGATGCCCCTCTTGAAGAACCCCATATTGTAGGCGCTTGGGAAAACCGCAGCAGGGAGGTCATTCCACAGCTTGAGTGTGCGTGGGATGAAGTTTCTTTCATACCGCACAGTGCGCACCGTCTCAGGTCGCAATGTGTGAGGATGAATTCCCTGCCTATGGCGAGAGGTGCGATGATAGAATGTAGCTACGGGCATCATGTCAAACAATTCATCTGAGCACAAACCATTGTATAGGCGGTAGAACACACACAGTGAGGCAAAATCCCTCCTAAGGCTAAGAGGTTCCACTCTACCTGTGAGTATGGGATTGTCAACCAGCCTCAATGCCCGTCTTTGCAACGAGTCGAAGGGGTCAAGCTGGTATGCAGATTGCTTGTGGTCTCTTGCTTCTCTGCAGGGCCTATTAAACCAAGGGCGTTTGCTCTCTCCTGTTGCGATCCAGCGGTTCGGAATATAGCATTCCATACCCGCTAGGATCGCATCAGCTACTGCTGTTGCACAGGAGCTGGGATAATTTGAAGTGAAGCAAAGCCGCCTCCACGGGTACGACGCGAAGAATTCTCGCAGTCCATCCCAGTCTGCCGACTTGTAGCGCCAGACATGCCGCTATTGAGGTGGCCGCGGTGGTTCAGGCCGCGTGAGAGTCACTTGCGCCCGAACGAGGCTGTGGTCCGAAGTACCAAGTGGTGCTTCCACAGTTACTGAGTATTCGTCCGGGCGTGAAGTCAGCAGAAGGTCCAGTATAGAGCTTCTATTTGTCTCTATTTCTGGTGTTCTAGTAATAGAATGCACCAGTTGAGAGAATCCATAGGTCAGTGCAAAGTCATGAGCAGCCCTTCCCGCAAAATCAGTTCTAGGAGACCCCAGCCACTCTACGTGGCGAGTGTTGAAGTCCCCCAAGAATACTAAATCCGCAGTGGGGTACTGCTCAATTACGCTGTCCGCCGACCGTTGCAGATGCTGAAACAGTTGAGCCGTGCCCAGGTCACCGCTATGAGACCTGTATAGGCACGCATAGATACGGGTGTGGCCACCGTGATCTATACGTACCCATATAGTTGACAGGTCTCTGTCCTCAAGACCATGGAGACGGCGGCAGCAAATATCATCCCGGACGTACAAGCATACCCCGGCGCGACTCATAAAGTTGTGCTCGAGTTTGTACCCGGGGTACATTAGGTAGGCTGTATCGGCCGGGCATGATATTTGCGTCTCCGTCAGAAAAAGCAAGGTAGGCTGCGCGGTCTCTAAGTGGAGATGGACCGCGTTAAGGTTGGAGTGTAGGCCCCTGATGTTGCAGAAATCCACATTAACTGTGGATGATGGTGCCGCTGTGGTAACATTGCTCTTGCCTTTTGTAAATTTCATGTTTGAGTTGGGGGGAGAGGGGGGGGGGAGAAGGTAAAAAGAGATTCTGTGCCTCCAGTGTAGAAGACAAAGCAAGGCGTCCCGCTCCCACAGACAAGTTGGGGTTGTGTGACTGGCTGGCGCGGTGGGCGAAAGGGCCCCCGGTCCCCTCCCAGATACTGAAGCCGAGTCCACTCCGGTTTCCTCCTCCGGCACGGCTACAGCACCGGGAACTTTACACAGGCTGCTGGTTCAGCCTCCTGGGGCGGAGATTAAGTAATCCCCAGGTTCGGGAACCGTACAGCCTGCGGGCGGCCAGCGGATAACCGTTTCACCGGGTCTCTCTGACCACCGCGCCAACGTTTCACGCCCCCACCAGTCAGCGGGGTCAATTTAAGCCTTTGGTCTTCCCACTGACAGCACAAAACCTCTCCAGTGAGCTCTGGCTACCCTACTCACCGCCGGGAACACAACACAAGGTTATTATAGCCGGGGTATTCTGTAGGGCGGAGGTACTTACCCAGACGGACTGCTCAATTTTGGACGGGAGATACCGTCATGTCCTACCTCCTAAAAGTTGTTGACGAACACCACCAGTCGCTCCCGTAAAAACGGGAGCGATTGATGGTGTTGGTTCTCCTAACGTCAAGAGGAAAGTCTGCACCAGAGTCATTTTAATGGTGCTCCAACTACCCATAACGACTGCCATAAATGTTCATATGGCTACCAGGAGCGATGGCTCGTTTTTGGCGTGGCGTGCTCTCGTTTTTTGCCTCGCAGGTCAATTTTATTGTGTAAGTCAGTAGTAAGTATAATAGTAAGTATAATATTTAATTGAAATAAAATTTATGAAATGCTTGTATAAAGTTCCCTTTGATTTATTATTGTGAAGTAGAGCGTGCTTATTGTGACCAGACGGACACGGAAATGTTACAAAGAACATTATTATATTTTTATCGAGATATATTATTGCCATTATGCCATTATTCGATATTCGGTAATACTAATTTTGTTTTTATTTCTTGATGTAAAAAATAAACTTTTGAAGAACAAAATACCACAGAATTTAATTTAATAAAAAAAAATTCTCTTCCCTAATAATTTTTCTACAAAACATACTATAGATAGAGATTTTCTAGAGCAGTGCCCACACTGGTTAAGGACGGTTCGCGGGCCAGTTCCAGCCCGTGAAAGCATTTAATCCGACGGTTTCATAGTAAATTCTGGCCCTCTAATTTTTTTAAATTTCTGGCCCATTAATAAAGTTTGCCCATCACTGGCCTACAGTAACTTACAATGTTTGGTAAATTCAATGCTACTTACTACACACAATCATTTAAGTATTTATTTAGATGTTTTCTTTGTGTTAACAAGCGTCACTAAAACTGAAAATGAACTTATCTGAGAACGTATAATATTCTTAATATTCCTGTTTTTTTTCGAAGTATAATAGCGAGTTATTTGACGATAGGCTACGATACCTATTTGTGGCATGTGTAATTTATATTGCAACCCTACATTCTACTATGTTCAACATCGGAATTTATTATATGTTTCTGTGGGTGTCGATCAGGAAACTATTTCATATGTTGTAAACGTTTAGGCTGGTCCACACATCCGGAATGTCTCTCTGAATTCGTAGCCTGAACGTCCAGAATAAAGTAATTACGCTCCACACATATTCTGAATAAATTACATTATGAATTTTTCACATCGAAAGTAAAGAATGATACAATTAATGATATTGACGCATTTAGTATAAATTGAGATAGTGAAATTTTATTATGACGCGAGAAAGAAAAGGCTGCTGATATCAGTTCCTCCTCCATAAAGATATTTACATAATATAATCCCGAAGTACAAAATAGGTACCGGTTTTAATAAATCTGAAGTTTAGAGTAGTAGAATGTATCAGGCGAAGAATTTAAAAGGTTACTATCAAAATATCGATTTTTTTTGGTTTACTACTTCCATGTCGAGGTAAGCAGTATCCACCTCGTCCAATCCGACTTGGTTAGATTAGATTAGAAGGATTAAATTATTTTTCGTGGGTTTTTTTTGTGGTGAAAGCATTTAATCCGACGGTTTCATAGTAAATTCTGGACCTCTAATTTTTTTAAATTTCTGGCCCATTAATAAAGTTTGCCCATCACTGGCCTACAGTAACTTACAATGTTTGGTAAATTCAATGCTACTTACTACACACAATCATTTAAGTATTTATTTAGATGTTTTCTTTGTGTTAACAAGCGTCACTAAAACTGAAAATGAACTTATCTGAGAACGTATAATATTCTTAATATTCCTGTTTTTTTTCGAAGTATAATAGCGAATTATTTGACGATAGGCTACGATACCTATTTGTGGCATGTGTAATTTATATTGCAACCCTACATTCTACTGTGTTCAACATCGGAATTTATTATATGTTTCTGTGGGTGTCGATCAGGAAACTATTTCATATGTTGTAAACGTTTAGGCTGGTCCACACATCCGGAATGTCTCTCTGAATTCGTAGCCTGAACGTCCAGAATAAAGTAATTACGCTCCACACATATTCTGAATAAATTACATTATGAATTTTTCACATCGAAAGTAAAGAATGATACAATTAATGATATTGACGCATTTAGTATAAATTGAGATAGTGAAATTTTATTATGACGCGAGAAAGAAAAGGCTGCTGATATCAGTTCCTCCTCCATAAAGATATTTACATAATATAATCCCGAAGTACAAAATAGGTACCGGTTTTAATAAATCTGAAGTTTAGAGTAGTAGAATGTATCAGGCGAAGAATTTAAAAGGTTACTATCAAAATATCGATTTTTTTTGGTTTACTACTTCCATGTCGAGGTAAGCAGTATCCACCTCGTCCAATCCGACTTGGTTAGATTAGATTAGAAGGATTAAATTATTTTTCGTGGGTTTTTTTTGTGGTGAAAGCATTTAATCCGACGGTTTCATAGTAAATTCTGGACCTCTAATTTTTTTAAATTTCTGGCCCATTAATAAAGTTTGCCCATCACTGGCCTACAGTAACTTACAATGTTTGGTAAATTCAATGCTACTTACTACACACAATCATTTAAGTATTTATTTAGATGTTTTCTTTGTGTTAACAAGCGTCACTAAAACTGAAAATGAACTTATCTGAGAACGTATAATATTCTTAATATTCCTGTTTTTTTTCGAAGTATAATAGCGAATTATTTGACGATAGGCTACGATACCTATTTGTGGCATGTGTAATTTATATTGCAACCCTACATTCTACTGTGTTCAACATCGGAATTTATTATATGTTTCTGTGGGTGTCGATCAGGAAACTATTTCATATGTTGTAAACGTTTAGGCTGGTCCACACATCCGGAATGTCTCTCTGAATTCGTAGCCTGAACGTCCAGAATAAAGTAATTACGCTCCACACATATTCTGAATAAATTACATTATGAATTTTTCACATCGAAAGTAAAGAATGATACAATTAATGATATTGACGCATTTAGTATAAATTGAGATAGTGAAATTTTATTATGACGCGAGAAAGAAAAGGCTGCTGATATCAGTTCCTCCTCCATAAAGATATTTACATAATATAATCCCGAAGTACAAAATACCTAGGTACCGGTTTTAATAAATCTGAAGTTTAGAGTAGTAGAATGTATCAGGCGAAGAATTTAAAAGGTTACTATCAAAATATGTTTTTTTTTTGGTTTACTACTTCCATGTCGAGGTAAGCAGTATCCACCTCGTCCAATCCGACTTGGTTAGATTAGATTAGAAGGATTAAATTATTTTTCGTGGGTTTTTTTTGTGGTGAAAGCATTTAATCCGACGGTTTCATAGTAAATTCTGGCCCTCTAATTTTTTTAAATTTCTGGCCCATTAATAAAGTTTGCCCATTACTGGCCTACAGTAACTTACAATGTTTGGTAAATTCAATGCTACTTACTACACACAAACATTTAAGTATTTATTTAGATGTTTTCTTTGTGTTAACAAGCATCACTAAAACTGAAACTGAACTTATCTGAGAACGTATAATATTCTTAATATTCCTGTTTTTTTTCGGAGTATAATAGCGAATTATTTGACGATAGGCTACGATACCTATTTGTGGCATGTGTAATTTATATTGCAACCCTACATTCTACTGTGTTCAACATCGGAATTTATTATATGTTTCTGTGGGTGTCGATCAGGAAACTATTTCATATGTTGTAAACGTTTAGGCTGGTCCACACATCCGGAATGTCTCTCTGAATTCGTAGCCTGAACGTCCAGAATAAAGTAATTACGCTCCACACATATTCTGAATAAATTACATTATGAATTTTTCACATCGAAAGTAAAGAATGATACAATTAATGATATTGACGCATTTAGTATAAATTGAGATAGTGAAATTTTATTATGACGCGAGAAAGAAAAGGCTGCTGATATCAGTTCCTCCTCCATAAAGATATTTACATAATATAATCCCGAAGTACAAAATACCTAGGTACCGGTTTTAATAAATCTGAAGTTTAGAGTAGTAGAATGTATCAGGCGAAGAATTTAAAAGGTTACTATCAAAATATGTTTTTTTTTTGGTTTACTACTTCCATGTCGAGGTAAGCAGTATCCACCTCGTCCAATCCGACTTGGTTAGATTAGATTAGAAGGATTAAATTATTTTTCGTGGGTTTTTTTTATAACCAACTAAACAAAATCATCAAACATCTAATTTTCGGCATTTTGTACCTACTTCGGGATTTAGTACTTCAGGATTTTGATATGTGACCATTTAAGGAAATTAATTCAGAAAGACTTTTTCAACATTTCGGGACTTTCTTTTTCCTTTTTGGTTTTGTTTTATTCAAAAGGCCCGACGGAGTTTTATAGTTTTTTTTAAGATTGTTCTTATTTTACTTTAGAGTAGGTATGCCTGGATAGTTTTGAGTTCAATGAATACTACGAAACTTTATTGTATATGATTTATTGTAATTTTATTGTAAGTATACAGGATGTATTTTTGAAACGGGGCAGTAAGGGCAAGTACCTTAACCGTTGCAGTTACAGCAAAACGTTCTTAGAAGACCTTCCCTAACTTTTTGACATATTTTGAACTGCATTCACAGATTTTGTAAAAAACTTATAGTTGGCAAAAAAAATGCAAAAAGACCAAAAATTTTTTTTTTATGCCAATTGATTTTATTTCATGTGGGGATCAAAAAACTCTATGAGACCATTTTCGCTTTCAGTACTAGGAAAGACAGAAATCGCCAAAAACGTTTCCCATACATTTCGGCAACAGAAACAAATTTCTACGATGGTCTAACTTTTTGTTATGGCCAGGAAGTGGGTAGAATTGACTGTAAAGTAAATAAAAAGAATTTTTACCCTCAAATTTCGAATTTGATTCGAAAATCTGTGTGTTATACTTAGTTTCAGCTGAGAAACTTCGTATGAGTTATTAATTAAGGATTTTCGCTAAAATGTCTTCTAATCGTGAAAAAATTGACTTATTAGAAGCGTATTTTGTCAATAATCGAAATGCGGGAGCTGCATTAGTGTGGTACCGCAATAAGTATCCGTTGCGACATGTGCCAACAAGAAAGGTTATTACAAATCTTTTGAAAAACCTGGAATTGCAGGGTTCTTTCAAAAGAAAGCGGTAGCCTCGTGTGGACATGGACACGGAGATTGCGGTTCTGACTTATGTCGAAGCATATCCAGAGGTATCGTCCAGGCAAGTCGCCCTTGAAGTAGGTGTATCCCACTCTCTTGTGATAAAGATATGGAAGAAATGCGGCAAGTGCTATCGATATGGGCGCATAGTTCAAGTGTTACATCCGGGTGATGATGTTCGAAGGCTTACTTTTTGCAGATGGCTAAGAGGAAAAATAAGCAGAGATCATGAATTTTTAAATTACATACTGTGGTCAGACGAAACGAATTTTTCCAATAACGGTATGTATAACAGAAAAAATCACCACTATTGGTCCAAAGAAAATCCACTAAGAGTTACGGCAAGTCATAATCAGGTTCACTTCTCATTCAACTGTTGGTGTGGTATAATGTCCAATCGAGTCATAATGGTGGAATTTTATGAAGGGAAACTGAATTCTGCCATGTATAATGAAGTCATTTTATACCATCTTGAAAACGAGATGGACGAATGGCCCCTGTCGGAATTGCGAAAAGTTCATTTTCAACAAGATGGTGCTCCGCCACATAACAGTCACCTTTCACGTTCCAATTTGAGCCGCCTATTCGGTACACAGTGGATAGGTACACCTGGTCCAACACAGTGGCCACCTCATAGCCCCGATCTAACACCACTTGATTTTTTTTTATGGGGCTTCGTGAAAAACGATGTGTATAAGACGACGTACGCCAGTGTTCAAGAGCTCAAGGATGCAATAATGACCATTTTACGTAATATTCATCCCAGAACATTATTAGCCGCCATTCGTTCAGTGCAAAAAAGGATAGACTTATGTATTCGTGAAAATGGAAATCATTTTGAGCAATTTATTTCATAAACCAATTTCTTAAATGTTTAAATGATTTTTTTTATTTAAAAAAGTTCAAAATTTTACCTGACCTATGAGTTTCGAGTTGATTAATCATATTTCCGTACGAAATGTATGGGAAACGTTTTTGGCGATTTCTGTCTTTTCTAGTACTGAAAGCTAAAATGGTCCAGTAGAGTTTTTTGATCCCCACATGAAATAGAATCGATAGGCATAAAAAAAAAAAATTGAACTTTTTGCATTGTTTTTGCTAAGTTTTTTACAAAATCTGTGAATGCAGTTCAAAATGTCCCAAAAAGTTAGGGAAGGTCTTTTAAGAACGTTTTGCTGTAACTGCAACGGTTAAGGTACTTGCCCTTACTGCCCCGTTTCAAAAATACACCCTGTATATCTGTGTGATAAGTACTTGTTGGTTACATCAAAAACATAAATTTTACGAATAATTTATATTAGCGTTCGTAATAGAAATAATTAACTATATTAAAACTCAATCGAACACTGTCAAAAACAATGACAGTATCGTAAAACCCCTTCAAACCTAAAATTGATGAAGATTTAATTCTATAAAGTTCTCGAAATAGTACAATGAATTAAATGAAAATTCCACCGAGAAATGAATCATTCCTCTTATGAATGAAGCTCAAAAAACGGTCGTAAGTACACTCGTCGTAAATCCAGGCACATCTGTATTTACTAACCTTAAACAGTGTTGATATATTAAGATTAGCAGCTGGGTTATATGTTGAGATTATGTTTAGGTACCTGCATTCGTGTGAGAGTGATGTTTTTTTTTGCGCGCGATGTATTCGTGAGAAGAATAGGAGAGCGATAAAGTAATGACGAATTTTCTGTAATGAATTATTCAGTTGGTAGTGTACGCGAATATGGAGTTACTTTCATTTCGTCATCATCATTATTTTAACGTCCACTGGTTTCACCTCTGATTCCGGTTTTTGCTTCCACTTTTTTAATACCACTTAGGTGGCAGACAAACACACGGCCCACTTGATGGAAAGTGGTTACCGTGGCCTATGGACGTGTACAAAACCAAAGGAGTCAACTCGTGCTGCCAACCTTGTAAGCACAAAGAGTTTCTGTGCCGTCAGTGTAAAAGACGAAGCAGGACAAGCTTTTGGTCTTCCCACTGACAGCACAAAAACTCTCTAGTGAGCTCTGGCTACCCTACTCACCGTAGGGAACACAACACGAGGTTATTATAGCCGCGGTATTCTGTAGGGCTGAGGTACTTCCACAGTCAGAATGCTCAATTGGACGGAAATACCGTCGTGTCCTACCTCCTCCTAATCTCCTTCCCTGATTATTGATTTATACGACTTTTTGGGAGCGACTACCGTCTGACCTACCAACCCCCAGTGGAAAGCCTGCTGCAGAGCTTCGTCCGTCAATCAGCCGGTGTCTGGCTTGTTGACAGACAAGGAAGTTGTAGGTGCTCTTCCTAGTTTTCACATAGCCGCATAAATAAAAGAGAACATAATATATATTCACAATTTGTTATCACAGGTTTAATTCATTGATTGACAATCACACAATAAAGATATTTGAATTTCAACAAAATACTTGTTTCAAACAGCGTAATCACGTGCCAGTGAAGTCATTAAAAGTTACTGTGATCCAGCAGTGCGTTCCTCAGAGGCCTACCCTTTTCGTTAGATACCCATAATTGCTACATACGCAATCTAAACTTAATTGAGAGATAATAAGACTTTATTGAAATACTACGAAATTTACTAATATTAAGATAGCTATGATGAAGCAAACAATATCATTCTTCTTTCATATTTTTCCTTTCGTTATTACGTAGGTACTAGACGATGTCCGCAGTTCGGCCTATTAATCCAGTTTCCGCAACCCGTGGGATATTATTCCCAGGATAAAAAATAACATACACACATACATCAGCAATCAACCCTTTATCCTCGGAGGGCTAGGCAGTGGTGAATTAACATCCAGATTTCACCAATCATTGAATTCGGTCCCATGTAATAGGGGGTGAGTCTTTTGCCGTCTTTCGGGCACTCGATCTGAGGCTGAGCCGTATCTCTTAGTCGCCTTGTACGACACCGCATGGGAAGAGATGGGGTGGACCAAATTCTACTCTGCCGGAAACCACGCGGCCAAAATAACGCCTGTGTTAATCCAGCCTATAATCTATTCCTGTATCCAACCAGATCCGTCCAGCACTGACAATATTCACAAACTGTAATTCTGTGATATTATTAAGAACTTAGTCAATTTCACAGAACATTTTTTTAATAACGTATTCTAAAGAATTCCTCGTTTAGATCGCGAATGTATAGCAATTAGAGCTAAAGGAAAAATACATTACATTCATAAGATAGCAATGAAAGAAAAAGGTATGTACAGAATATGTATAGGTACATTTAAAAAGAATTTCATATTATCAGGTAATTCTATTAAATTAATGTAGAAAGTAATTTAAGTATTAAATTGTTACATAAAACGCTTGATATAAACGACGATATAACGTTACAAAAGTACTATATGTAATATAGTATATATAAATAGTATATAATTAACATTTTATTATTTAATTAATTGGATTGAACAAACAAGTAACCAAATAGGGACATAAACTTTAACATTTATTCAATTACTAGCATCACACTACGGTTTCACCAAGTCCTGATATCGTGGAAATATCGTTATTAAAAGTAGCTTATCTTATACAGGGATGTAACATTTCAAAGAATTTTTGAACTCGATTCAGAAGATTATTAGTTAATTCTTTACGAACAAGCACATATTTTATATTTTCTCTATACAATTTTTCTGTAGATAGTATAGTCAGATAATCACTTGTACACTAATAAATTATCGACAAATTACGCACGACACAAGCCACGAGGTAAATTGTAATTCGATGAAACGTAAGCGTAGTGAAGTCATTTAATATGAATAAATATTTTATTAGATTAAAGAAAATCAGATCAAGAAATAAATTACTTATAAACAGAATTAATTGAGAACTTTCGATCATGAAACATTTATGAATGATTTTTATGATATCCGTCGATTCAGTTCGCTGAAATCTGTAAAATGAGACAGACGTTCTAAGAAATTCCCTGCCATAGTGAATGGGTATAGAAATGTGTATCTGTTTTGTATTATAACAAATAATTTACTTATATCTATATACATAAATGCATATAATCACACTTTTATCCCCGAAGGATTAGACAAATGTTTGATGAGTTTAGTGTGGCTGTTGGCTTACACTAAGGGTCGGCTTTAAGCCCGTACCTCTTCCTGTTAGTAATGGATGTTCTGACATCGGATATACAGAATGAGGCACCCTGGTGTATGATTTTTGCCGACGACATTGTCCTTGTTGGTGAGGATGGAACCGAGGTCCAGAGTAAATTGGTAAAGTGGCAACAAATGTTGGTCTGAAAATTAGCAGAACCAAAACAGTATACATGTTCTGCGATTTCAGTGGTCTCTCTAGTCCCACAGTCATAGCGCTTGATAGTGCTCCTATACCAATCTGCTCCGATTTTAAGTACCTCGATTCACTACTACAAAGAATTAGATCGAGCCGTAAAGCACCGGATTAACGTTGGTTGTTGTGTTGGAAAAATTGGCGACAGGTTACAGCAACTACATGTGACTCGCGAATGCCCCTTCGATTTAAGGGCAAAATTTATAAGAGCATGATCCGGCCTGCCGTCCTGTATGGATCGGAGAATTGGCCCGTAAAGGTGACGGATAAAAGACGGTTGCATGTAGCTGAGATGCGAATGTTGAAATGGATGTGTGGTGTGACAAGAATGGATAAGATTAGGAATGAATATATTAGGGGAAGTTTGAGAGTAGCACCAATCACGGTAAAGCTACGAGTAAATCGTTTGTCCTGGTTCTGGCATGTAATGCGTAGGGATGAAAGTAATGTCTTAAGGAAGGCACTAACTATGGAAGTGGATGGCTGGAGGGGAGAGGGAGGCCTAAAATGAGGTGGATGGACTGTGTGAATGATGATATGGTTAAGAAGGGTGTGAATGTTGAAATGACTGCAAATTACTGTAGAGATGAATGGAAAAAGAACACATGTTGCGCCGACCCCAAATAATCTTGGGATAAGGACAGGAGGATGATGATGATGATGATGATTTCACCAATCATTTTATTCAGTTCCACGTAATAGGGGGTGAGCATATAGCCGTATTTCGGGCACTATTGCTGACTCGAGCCATGCATCTGAAGCTGTCCGGACTGTGAATACGTCTGTCTGATGTTACTTATATCTAGATATGATTAAAGGAGAAACCAGGTTTCCATTCAAACGTGACTTGACGGTGATACAGCACTGCAAATTAGAAAATAATAATGGTGTCTGTGGCGATATTGCGCATGTAAAATAAACCCCCAGTCCGACCAATGACAATCTCTATCAAGTCATCATGCAAGAGAGTCACACTCGCACTGCCAACCATGTAAGCACTAGGTCCCCTTTTAACACCTACTGCCAGCGTGTCTCAGAGCCAGCATTGTCTGCGGCAGATTAATTTTTACGTTATTTTTTGACAATGCTTTTTGAAGGACTCAGCCCAATGGACGTTCGATGACCACGAATCATATAAAATAAAGAATTTCTTTGATCCATAATTTGTATAATGAAACTGAATCGTCAAATCAAGACCGAAACTGAATTTCTTTTTTGTCAATCGATCAATTACCCCACCGCAGTCCACTGCTGGACATAGGTCTCTCCCAATGTGTGCCATTTTTTCTGATCCTCTACCTTCCGCATCCAGTCTGTACCAGCCACCTTTTTCAGGCTTCCGTCCATCTGGCTAGGGGGCATCCTACCTTGCGTTTACCTTCTCGCGGTCTCCAATCTAGGACTCGTTTGCTCCAATGGCCATCGGTCCTTCCACAAACGTGGCCAGCCCACTGCCACTTCAACGTGCTTATTCTGTGACCTATGTCGATAACTTTAGCTCTCTGTCGGATAACCTCGTTCCGAATTCTATCCTTCATAGAAACTCTAAGCATAGCTCGCTCCATAGCCAGCTGCGTGGCTTTCAAGCTATCGACCAGCCCCACTGTAAGTGTCCACTTTTGGGCACCGTAAGTCATAACAGGTAGGACGCACTGTTCAAAGACCTTTTTTTAAGGCAAAGTCTTCTTTGTAATCAATTTGAATTTATACGTTATCCAAAACTAATCTAAAACGTAAACTTAAAAATAACTTCAGATTATAATATCACAAGACATTAAAACCCTGTTACACTATAGGCAAAAGCGGTATGTTAGCTATGAATAATTTTATAAACAAAACAAAATTTATGACAACCATGGTTAGTTTAAGAATTGAGTTATGATCACCGTAATGGCAAGAACAAAATTTGCAGAACAAAAATATATTTATGAAATTAATAACATAAACAAAGTGATAATAAGATTGTTTTTTGCAGCAACCAAAGATTTTTATCTTTACTCTCTCTGATTTTTAGATAAATCAGAAATGCTTAAGCATTGAGCATAGGGTTTTTTCATTCAGCCTGACGTCGGTGATGCCAGACTAGCTGAACATTCTACCACCACAATTTTTTATAATCTTTAGGTCAGGTAGGGGGGGTTTCGCTATGGCGAGTGCGATTGGTCGCGTTTCTCAACACGTTCCAGGTGTAAAAGATTGAGTGATGCCCGCGACGACCGGCACACGCGCCACTGCGTAGGCCATGGGTGATACAAAAATAAATAATAGGTAATGTGAACAATGCATGCAACCGGCGACATGCAGCAGAATGAAAGAAGCTTTAGCCAGTAAAATAGTAATCAAATAACAAAATGGTAACAAAGATGTGGTCAAGCCCCATCGATTAATAGGTATATAGAAAAAAAATATCGGTTTCAATTTTTTCTATAGCATAGTCGATTTGAATAGTTAGCATAATAAATTCTTTAAAATTTCATTCAATGGTCAAGCCTCAGTCGAGCATGTGAGAGTTCCATACAAAATTGAATTAAAGAGTGAATAACAGGTTCTATATTGCAATTCAATATCACGATCGAGTCACGAATCGTGTTTATATCGTGTTTATATCGTCACTATAATATGTATTGAATATATTACGACACTAAATTGATTGTCTACATGTGCCTACAGAGAAGGTAAAAAAATGTTCTGATTCATGATAAAATATCGGAAGTTGTAGTTTGATACCTGCATTTCTTACGTATATTTATTATTTTTAGATTGTATGTTAAACACAAGCCACAACCCTTTTTGTCCTTTGTTAACATGTTTTTGTACCAATCTTCGGGGAATAGGGAATAGGTAAATATAATGTGTATTTGCATTCTCCTCCCCATATCACAAGCTAGTTACGATGTGTTTACTTTGAGTCCAGATTGTGCTGTTTAGAAAAGACTGGGTCCAATAATTATTTTTTTACGTATACTATATGACTTTTATTCAAAGGCAAGCAATGAACGCAATGGAATGAACAATATGATTTGAATTATGATATGAGATGCTTTTCGAAATTATGTGTGTATTTATCGCAGGTTTATAAGTGCCCGGTTAATGGAATTAGGCTCACCACCATTACATTGGGTTCTAAACATAAACCGGCAAAATATGGGTGCTAGCACCTCTGCCTACCCTTTCGGGGATATAGGTGTGAGTTTATGAGTTTATGAAGTAAATGAGATAACCAAAGTTATACATTTTTAGCTCACAAACTTTATGATAACTAATTTATAACGCTTATTTTGTGATACATAAAGTTGAATCATATGTGTTATAAATATGTGTTATAAATATCTAAATATATTGATACAATCATGCTTTCATATGTTTCAATGTCCATGATGATAAAATGGTTTTTTTTTCCATCGTGATGTGTTCAGTAACGTTTTATTATTTACACTGATCTAACTGTTCCTTATAATCGTCTATATCTTCTACAAACAAATGGTTTGATAAATCACTAAATTCCTCACTGACATGAGTGTATACATAATTTGTAAATAAATAACATGTATATTTATATGTTATTTAATTTTGCCAATATCAAGTAAATTGTAAATGTTCATAAAATTATTAATGGCGAGACGCCATGGTCAAGTTTTTCAAGAAATTTCACCAGAGCCACGTGAGCCACGCCAGTAAATTTGTTGCCGTGTGTCCACCCTCCACGAGATTCAGGTGGTCGATCAGGACGTGTGGTTGGATTTTAGAGGGCAAGGAGAAGCAAGGTGCTGGTTTTTGTGACGGGACGCCACGGACGCCGCTCCCAAGGCAACGGGCTCCTTGGCAACCAGCTGCCACAAAAAACATTCTAAGTACTATTTTATTGTGACAGTTAATTTATAAAGTGTTTTTTTTGTATATATAGTGTTTACGGAACTATGTGTTAGTTTTAAGAATTTTAAGTGCTCCATTTTCATAGCATTTTTATGTTGCACGATAGTGATGCGGAGGTAAGTCAACCTACTGCTTCGCTATTGAATGTGATACGATGCCCTCACTGCTCCCAAGCCCGTATTTTTAAGAGTGAGCGAGGTTTGAAGATACATATCGGAAAAGTACACAAACCCCGACATGTATCTCCGAACCCCCCTCTGGTTATTCAACCCTCTACCAGTACAGTTTCTGAAAACATTATTGAAATTCCCTTTTGGCAAAGACTATCTCACTTAAAAAACTCTGTTTCGATCCTAAAGAGAATTCCTCGCGGTGCAAGTGGGGCATCGAGATTGCTTTTTAGTAGCGATGTAGTGGCGCCCTGCTCTCCTGAGACCCTTACTGGTCTGCGGAGCAAGCATCCAGCGCCTGCGGGTGGCCTTTCCTTTCCTGAGGCACCTGTCCCCGACCCTGATTGCCTGTGCGTAACGGCCAAGGAAGTGTTGGCAGCCGTTGTCTCCTTTCGAAGTGGCTCTGCCGGAGGTCTTGACGCATTAACCCCACAACATTTAAAAGATTTTTTAGTTCCAAGCACCGGGGAGGCTGGTGAGGCACTTCTGAAGGAGCTAACGGCTCTCATGAATTTGATGCTCTCCGGTAGTGTGGATGATGCCATCACAGACATTTTGTATGGGGCTAATTTGTGTGCCCTACGCAAGGGAGATGGTGGCATTCGTCCTATTGCCGTGGGATGTACGTACCGACGTATGGCAGCCAAACTCTGTTGTAAATATTACAAAACCGAGTTATCTTTGAAGTTCCAGCCCCTCCAAATTGGTTTTGGTTCAAAGGGGGGCTGTGAGGCTGCCATACATGCTTTATCAACCTACCTTGGCTCCAGTGAAGGTGAGGTCATTCTCAAGGTCGATGTGAAGAATGCTTTCAACTCGGTGAACAGAGACACCTTGTTGAACCAAGCTAAATTAGAAACACCCAAAATTTATAATTTTCTTTGGCAATGTTACAGATACCCCTCCAAATTATTATACAAGGAATACCTTTTGAAATCAGCTGTTGGATGTCAACAAGGAGACCCTCTTGGACCGGTAATTTTCAGTTTAGCTATTCAGCCCATTATTCGGCGGTTAAATTCTAAATTTAATGTATGGTACCTAGACGATGGGACTCTAGGGGGAGATGTGGAGACAGTTTTACAAGATTTGGCATTTATTAAAAATGAATTTAGATTAATTGGTTTAGAACTAAATGACAGCAAATGCGAGATTTTTTTAAACGACGTTTCGGACAAAATTTCTACTATCTCTAAATTCAATTCCATAGCTCCCACCATCAAAATTTTAGAAAAAGACTCCTTACGTCTCCTCGGGTCCCCAATCCTAGAAGATGCCTATACCCCATTTATAGAGGAAAAAATTCAAAATTTTAGTGACATTTCGGATCGCCTACTCAAAATTAATATACACTCGGCTTTCACTATTCTTCGGTATTGCCTATTCCAGTCCAAACACCGATCTCCCAAGGAACCTCTTCTCACAGCGTCAGTGGGACGGGCCGCTCTGCAGCTTAGTTGGAAAAAAATTACTAAATACATGTTCCAATGCTGCTGAGCGTGCCCGTTTACTGGCGGTTGGAGTGTGGGAATCGGGTCTTTGGCTACAAGCTCTTCCGTCATCTAACGTAGGGACTATGTTAGATGACACTACCTTCCGCATCGCAACTTGTCTCCGTTTAGGTGCGCCGTGTGTTTCTCCGCATCAATGCCGTTGTGGAGAAGCCGTTGACAGACTCGGACACCATGGTCTGTCGTGCTGCAGGAGCGCAGGGCGAATTCCACGGCACGCCAGCCTCAATGACATAATCCGCCGTGCTCTTGTCACCGCCGGTGTACCAGCTGTACTAGAACCAAACGGTTTGGCGCGTGACGATGGCAAGAGACCGGATGGCATGTCGTTAATGCCATGGAAGATGGGTAGGACTCTGGTGTGGGACGCCACATGCGTTGATACCATGGCTCCTACCCATATAACTAGCACGGCTGGCTGTGCTGGAGCTGCTGCTGCTTCTGCAGAGGCTCTCAAGCGGCGCAAATACTCCAATCTCATCGGAGATTATGAATTTGTGCCGTTTGGAGTCGAGACTTTGGGGTCATGGGGTCCGAGCGCTCGCAACCTCTTCCGTGAGATTGCGAAGCGTATGGTCGACGCTTCTCGTGACCAAAAGGCTGGCCTCTTTTTAGGTCAGAGAATAAGCATTGCCATACAACGTGGCAATGCTGCCAGTCTTCTGGGAACGCTGCCACAAGAGGCATGCGATGCGGAGGAATTCTACGACGCATTTTAATTGTTCTTAGCTATAAGTTGTATAATAGTTATTTTATTTTTATTGTATTTAATATTTATAAATTAATTCTGTCTAGATTACTTAGAATAAAAATTATTATTTACTGTTCCTATACTTTACAACAACCAAGCGTACTATGAAACATCTACAGTTGCGGATAGAAGTTTCGGCGAATCGGTCCCATGGAACGCATTCATCTCGAAATACGATCCGAGAACGGTAGCATGACACTTCAGTGCAGATTAAATCTTACCAGAAGATAAGCTAAGTGATTCGAAGTTACGTAAGTTTCATGGTAACCTCCGCGGTCTTGGAATAACTAAAATGATGATCGTATCATGTCTTGAAAAGTATTTTTATTCTAATGTGTAATATTTGCATAAGCTTTCAACAGTATCATGTCAATACATTGTTATAATAGCATGGTATCATACAACATTATTACTTTTGTTACAATGAATTGTTTTGATTATTTGAAACCGTATTTTAAAATTTTATCTATGAATACTTAACATTTCAACAAACACATTTTCTGGCGAATAGCTCAAATTTAGGAATTTAGGCAAATAGAAGAATAAGCTAAGTGTCTGTAATGTAGTAGAGGTTTAATTTCGCAGCAATCGAAGTCCAACTCGGTCCAGTCCACGATGCTGGCAATCGTATGCTCTATAGCGAGTTGCGACAGTTATTTTATCTCAATTAAATCTTTCAACAAAAAAACTCTTGAAGATACAGGGAAACTGAGTAACAGAGGCACCGTTTAACATAGCAAGTACGAGAAAGTCGTTATTTTTATGTGATTACTTTGTAAATAGCAATATACATTATAAGATGAAAAAAAAAGAACGATTTATGGTAAATAAATAACTATCTAAATATATAGATACAATCATGCTTTCCAATATAACAGTGAATTGTGCAGGAATGGAATTCGTAACCTTGGACGTTACAGTTGAATCGCGTGGCCTTTTTCGCGTCCCTTGTCTTCCAAATCGGCATTTCCCATGATTTAATTTTTATTATTGAATAGGGCATTCAGTCTTCAATAGAGCTTCCCGCTCAGTGTAAATATTTCTATGCATAAATATGTGTATTAGCATTTTTCGTCACGTTATACCGTCGCCGTCGATCCCGACTGTCATACGAACATCTTTGTTAAATAAGGAAAATTGATGAAAATCCGGTCAACGGCGGGGTCCTCTGCTAGAAGTAAGGTTATAACATGAAAATGACCTAAATGCGGTCATCAAGAAACACAGACTCCAATAGGGAACTTTATGACCAATAATTTTTCATTAGACATAACGAGGCACTTTAGAGAATACTAGATACCTTATAATAAAATTAAATTTATACCCACCTGGATATTATCTAGTTAACGTAAAATCATCAATTATAAATTTTTTCTTATGAATCTTTAACAAATACAAATAAACTTTATGTTTTATTACATTAACGTGGGTATTCTCAGATTAACACAATGTATGTAGGTATTTTAAACAGGCAAACTATCGGCACGCACCGAAAGGAAAATAAACACAGGCATTTATGACAAATACGTGTTTATATCTACAATAACAAATCAGCTATCGGTATGTTAATCAGCATTATCAATACTTAATCAAAATTATACCATGACTCAAACAAAGGACTCAGTATATTCCATTTCAATATATTCCACAAAGTGAAGCATTCCTATAAACCAATAACTAATCACAATAATGGGAACTAAGCCACTCAGTCTCAATTTACGGTGATTTGATTGCAAATTCTGGTTTATTCCATAAATGCCGCATGTCGCTCAAATTTGCTGGGAAATTAGTTGTTGTATACCTACATTGTGATCGAAGATATAATATAGGGATTAGAATTTTAAACAATAACAACTTTTAAATGTAATCAAATTGGAGTCAAGTTTTTTTTTATATATCCCTTGTATGTACAGACCCAATGGATTTAAAATTGATTTTGCACATGATTTCGATGATTTGTACAAAAATTGGGTATTTCTGCTATAGGTAACATATCAACATTAATATATCAAAGCATGCTTAGTAGTTAACTGTGACTGGGACCTACCACCGGGATAAAACCTGTAAAGTGAAGGTAAATTCATTATGTATTCATCCAAAGTGAGATTCTCAACTAAAACAAAACAAAATTACCTTGGTAATTTTTGTACCTTGTACCTACACTCACAAAGCTTTGATCCTAAGTTTAGACTCCACATGCAGAAACTTTAAAATCAGTACTGAGTTATTGGCGGAAACATCTGAATCGCCAGACAACAAGAAATAACTCACTGGAGAATTTGTGCTGTCAGTGGGCTAAAGGCTTGTCCTGCTTTGTCCTCTTCACTAACGGCACAGAGACACTGTGCTTACAAGGTCGGCAGCGCGAGTGTGGCTTCTCTGGTGTTACACACGTCCATAGGCCACGGTAAGTACGGTGGGCCGTGTACTTGTCTGCCACCTAAGTGATATAAAAAAAAACTTTTATGTTTTGTGAATTTTAAGATAAAAATGAATTTTTTTCTTAAATTAGATTTTATGTAGTAGCATTATACGCATCGAGTTTTTATCTTGATTACCATGAAGGTTACTTTCACCCAGTTTATCCACTTGAAGGCCATATCTTTAGATCGCATAATGATCTATGAAAACGCCTTTTTTCCTTTTCTACACATTACAAGGCTTTAAGATACCAATCGCTATCTGTGGAATATATATAATAGGCAGTTTTTTTTACAAATGAAGGTACATATAATCACGCCTTTATCCCCGGAGGGTTAGGCAGAGCTGAATTAACACCCAAATTTCACTATCTTTGTATTCGGTCCCACGTAATAGGGGGTGAGCTTATTGCCGTTTTCCGGGCACTATTTTCGCCTCGAGCCATGCATCTCTGGCTAAGTCTGGGCTGTATACCTAGTCTAGCCATAAATATTGTTACGAAGAAAAAACATTTTTTTTTATTGCAAATAATATTTATTACTTTTACAGTGTGTTAGTTTAATACATAAATATAAAACAATTTAAAATATAAAAAGCTTATTCGAAGTGGTCTCCATTAGCTGCAACACAGTCCTTTAAACGTTGAGGCCAGTTATCAATAGAAGCACGCACTCTTTCCATGAGAAAATTCTTTACTGCCAATCGTATGGATTGTTTTAGGGACTCCAAATTATCATGGCGTTTAGAGCAAGCCATACTCTCTAAAACTGACCATAAATCATAATCCAGCGGATTAAGATCGGGACTAGACGACGGCCAGTCTTCACCTCTGATGAAGTCCGAAACGTTCACTTCCAACCAAGACTGCGTGGACCGAGCTTTATGACCCGGCGCTGAGTCTTGTTGGAAGGACCATACTTGGTTATTGAAAATGATGTTGTTAAGGGGTTTAACTACCTTCTCAAGAATGGTATCTTGATACACTTGTGCCGATGTTTTGATACCTTTTTCACAAAAATATGGCTCAGTCACTCCTTCATAGCTAACACCTCACCAAACCATCACTGAAGTCGGATAATGCCCACGTTGCACTCTGTCGACTAATTGGGAAGCTTCCTTAGAGCTTTGAGCATAAATACGGTCATTTTGTTTGTTAAAATGTTGCTCAATTGTAAAGATTTTCTCATCCGTAAACAAAATTTTTCTGTGACCTCCCTTTGCGTACCGCTTCAGTAGTTTCTTCGATTTTACCACCCTATTCTTTTTTAAATTATCAGTTAAAAAATGACCAGTACGTCTCTTATAGGCTGCAAGTCCTAAGTCATCTTTTAAAATGCACGACATGGTTCGGGGTGCTATATTCATCTCCCGAGATAAAATCTTTTGCTTTCGGACAGGATTTCTTCGAATTCTTTCCCTTACTGCTTTGACCACCTTTTTCGTACGAACACTACGTGGACGGCCAGATCTTTTTCTGTCACAAACAGTGGAGGTCTCATTTTACCTATTAATAGCCCGGTACACAAACATTTCACTAATAAAAATTACATTCGGCTCCATACCAACTTTGTGTAATGCAATCACAGCGATTCGGTTTTCTTTATCACCCCACTCCATTTTAATATAGCAAAATATTGTACAATGTACTGGCGCCAAAATTAGAAAACACAATGAACAATCGTATAAAAATGACAGATTCCAAATTCAAATGTAATATCTTTCTTATTTTAATTGTAACAGTATTTATGGCCTGACTTAGTATATGTCTGATGTTAAACAGTCTTAACCCTTAGTCGCCTTGTACGACACCGCATGGGAAGAGATGGGGTGGTCCAAATTCTACTCTGCCGGAAACCTAAAAATATCAAAAACATTAAACCAACTTCAAGAAACAAGAAGACACACTGAAAAGTGAATAATAACTAAAGATTTACTCATCAGTTAGAAGTCGTGTTCTACTATAGCCCGCGTATGTGTTTCCCTCTTTTTACAATGCCGGATTCTCCAACGGAGCGTGAAAAAGCATCTGCCAATGCTGTCAACATAGGAACCCCTAAATTGGTATTCTTAGCATCTGAAATGGTGGTCCTTACGAGTATCATCTGGAGTTCACCCTAGCTTTCGTCAATTGACGAGATGTAGATAAAAAAAATGCCAAACTTATAATTGCTTTGATTAGCTACTGATGAAAAGATCAAAGTAAAAACTACACGGTCCAAACCAATTTAAAGTTTTATTAGTTTGAAGTTAGATGTAGAGTAAATCATTCAAGTTAAATACTTAAATTAAATTATGTTACTTTGAAGTCTACATACTAGACATTTAAAGACAGAAATTTATGGATTAATATATAAAACAACTAGCTAGTGCCTGCGGCTTCGCGTATTGTGGATCACTTTGTCCATTGGCAACTATTTCCGGGATAAAAAAATGGTATATGTGATACACCAAACCGTAATCTATCTTTGTAATAATGTACTTGCTTTAGGTACAGTGAAATTAGTCTCGAGAAATTATTGCATATGTAGTGGTGTGTATATTACTCAGATCTTAGAGCGCGTTTCCACTATATCGTTCTGGCCTATCCAAAAATGTTTCGATATCCTAACATTACTATTTAATTTTATACTTATCCCTAGCAACACTCTGATTTTTGTTTTCAATAAAAACAAGTTTTTATTTTAAAGAAAAAGGTTTTGACATTATAAAAAAAAAATCATTCGATTTCACGTCCTTGAGTAAACGACAAGGCGACTACCGTGAAACAATAAAATATCGTGTCGTTCTTTAGATGATAGTAGTTTAGCTATAGGTAAAAAGTTTTGACCATAATAATTACGAAACAAAACAAATAAATAAATCGTCACTTGATAGTGGAAAGTGGAAACACGCACAAAACCAGAATAAACCAGTTTACGCTGTCCGCCGTGCAGTCGCCACGTGCAGTCCGGCGTCAGTCGCTTGGTACCGTTAGAACATAAAGCACACATTTCATTCAAAAATTATAATTATTACGTAGTTTAATTGTAAAATTTTGTATTTGTTGATTGTTGTTATTGTTTGTTATTATTGTTATAATATTTGTTGAAGTGTTTAATTTGTGTGTAAGTGTTGTAACTTTATATTGTTAATTCAAAATGGCTCCAGTGTTAAAACATGGTCGAGGCAAGCCTTTGACTTCTCAAACTAAAGAAGTTTTGTACTGTTTGTACAAATATTTCGAAAATGAGTGTAATAACAACCCGAGCAGTATTATGACCCCCACTCAATTAGTTGCTAAATCAACAGGAATTTCAATAGCATCCCTCAGAAAGGTAGTATCAGAAAACAAATGTCGTCCTTCAGAACAGGAAGTAACATTTAAATCTCCTAAAAAGAAACCGAATCGTAAACCTACAATAGTAATCGATAACTTTGATCAGCAAGTTATCAGAAGAACAATTCATGACTTCCACATCACAAATAAAGAAGTTCCCACTTTGAAAACTTTGCACGCAAAATTGAAAGAAGATATCGATTATAAAGGTTGTGTCAGCACGTTACGAAAACACGTCATGTCATTAGGTTTTAATTGGAAGCAAACAGAAGATAACCGGAAACTTCTTATGGAAAAACACGAAATTAGATACTTGCGAATTAATTATTTGATGAAAATTGCTGAATATCGTGAACAACACCGACAAATTGTTTACACCGACGAAACATATATACATACATCACATACCCTCTCGAAATCTTGGTCAGATGGAAGCACTTCAGGTTTGAAGCAACATATATCGAAAGGCAACCGCTTAATCATTGTTCATGCCGGTGGTATGGATGGCTATATCCCAAATGCATTGCTTATGTTTAAAGCCAACCAAAAAAGTGGAGATTACCACGACAATATGAACTATGACAACTATTGAAGGTGGATTCAAACCCAATTAATACCCAACTTACCACCAAATAGTGTTGTTGTTGTTGACAACGCACCATATCATAACTCAATACAAAATCCTGCACCGAATAGTAATTCTAGAAAACAGCAAATGATTGACTGGCTGACATTTCGAAACATTGAGCATTCATCCACGTTGCTTAAGCCTCAATTATTTGAACTGATTCTGCAAAACAAGGCGAGATTTGTAGAGTACAAGATAGACGAAATATTACGACAGCACGGTCATACTGTGCTGCGTTTATCACCATACCATCCGGAGTTTAATCCTATAGAAAATATATGGGGGATAGTGAAAACATATGTCGCAAAAAAAGAATGTCGCAATGAATATGAAGGTTATAATGTCACTAGCTGAAGAAAAAATGAACGCCAAAACTGTAGAGGAATGGAGAAAAGTTTGTCTGCATGCTATTGAGGAGGAAAACAAATATCAGGGTAGAGACGCAGCTTTAGACACAATATCAGAACGAATCATAATTAATTTAAATAATTCATCTGATGAAAGCGAGGATGGGGATGATTGTGATATGCCTGGGGTTGATGAATTATTAGAATAAAACATTTATGGCCGGAGAACACCTAATTCATACACGTCTTTACTGAAGTGAAAACCGGCATTCACTGCTTGTAATGTTTGAAACTGGCTTGTTTGCCTCATACAGTTCCATAGATTACAATGCAGTGGATACACATTTTCACGTCCGTATTAGTACGTAGTGCGTATGCGTAGACGTGTACGCATTTGGTGTGCTCCAGCCACAAACGTATATTACCTTTAAAAAATAAAAATAAAATGTTTTTTTTTTATTTGCTGACCATACACTACTACAAGCTAATTTACCTGTACTTACCTAACTGTTCTTCCTCTAAAACACAGTCTTTTTATTTCTTACAGTCGGTCGACTTGGTACTTGTGCGAGGCAACTATGACGGCACAGGTAAGTTGAAGTGAGCGGTAGGGTTGTAGAGTGTAAACTGAGCTAGTTTGCGCACTCTAATTTGAAGAGGTGTAATGCCGACAAAAACCTTTTAATCAACTTTAAAAAGGAGGAAGGTTGTCAATTCATCGCTATCTTTTTTACAAGCTTTTTATCAACTTGAAATTTTTATACTATTTTCACCCGATGGGAAGCGGTTACCGTGGCCTATGGACGTGTGCATCACCAAGGGTCAGAGTCACACTCGCGCTGCCATCCCTAAAAGCACTGTTTACAGGGTTGGCAGCGCGAGTGGCATAGTTTCTGTGCCGTTAGTGTAAAAGACAAAGCAGGACAAGCTTTTGGTCTTCCCACCAACAGTACAAAAACTCGCTCCAGTAATCTCTGGCTACCCTACTCACCGCCGGGAACACAACACGAGGTTATTATGGCCGCGGCATTATGTAGGGCGGAGGTACTTCCCCAGTCGGAGTGCCCATTATATGCATGTATCTATGTTTATTCGGATTAAATCTTGCTGCTCGATTTTGAAGCAGATATATTAAACCGATTGCAATGAAATTTAGCAAAATTTCCTTTTTGATCGCAATGCATTAATATGGTACCATGGAGGCATGGAGCTGTTCTGATGATAAAGTAGGAAGGTGACCATAGGTTTTTCTATAATTAAAGTACCTTTTGTTGTGACAACCATGACCCTTGTCCGAGTTTCTGTGTGAAAAGAAGTCGAGCAACTGGTAGCCGTGCAGATTGTAATACTCTGTCTAAAATATAAGTACTCCGGGGTTGAAAGTTAGAAACGTTAAGTAGAGTTAAAGTTAGGTTGATAATCTACTTATTTTTAAGACAATAAGTAACTTTAATTCTACTTAAAGGTTATGAAAAAAAAATCTGTATTATTATAAACTAGCTCTGCACCCGTGGCTTCATCTGCGTGGACCTTAGATCTGCTTCCTTTATTTTTTACGATTAATGCACAACATCATTTATCTGTAGTGAAATTCTTATCAAAATCGGTCGAATCATTTCGGGGATTACACGAAAACCAATAGCCGATTTATTTTAAAAAAATACTCATTTTGTTTGCTTACATGTAAGAATAAGTTCTATTTCTTTTTCATTCAACTATATTTCAAGTAATGTAGTGTTAGTTACGGGTGCGGGGAACGACAGCTACTATGATTTCTCGCTAGCATGAGGTCAGCAAGTCCTTGACTGTCTTCTGCGCAAAATTTCAGTGACCTTGTGTCAGTGGGTCGATGGTTTCATTCACTTGGAATAATCACTGCAGTGTTTTATAAGTTTCCGTGAACTGTATACCAACTATTTTAACCTAACACTTGCTCGCCTTATACAGTTCCCACAAGATGAGATTTTCTTTATTTATGCGACCCAAAATTGTTTGTTGAACTTTGGTATGAAATACTAGCGACTTGGACCTAAAGCAAAACCTACAGAACCATTGTCATACCACAGACACTGCAAATAATGTCATTAAATTGTAGACATTATTTCTATACACAGTCCAAAAAGAAATGAAAGTAAAAAAAAACGAAACGACGAAAAAACCTTTTAATCTTGGACCTTAACGGTATTGCTTTAAAGTCTATAATTAAATGGATATTTTTACCAATGTGCAGCTTAACAGTGGTTTTGCTTTAGGAGAATCAGGATCCAGGCTCGTACGGAAAAAATGTAAGAAAGTCCAACCATTCAGGAACCATTCAAAAACAACTAAATCATAATAGTTCTCAAAACCTAATTACAGCAGTAGTTACCAGATTACATTGTGACTTAAAACCATATTATGCTCACTCAAACCACTCAAAATATTTAATATTAAGCATAAAAATTTTTAGACTGCCTTCATTATTCATTAGGGGTTCTTGAAAAGTTTTAGAACTATTCTAGAACTCATAACATAACATAAACTCAAGCCTATGTCCCCGAAGGGGTAGGCAGAGGTGCTAGCACCCACATTTCGCCAGTTTATGTTTAAGTCCCAATGTAATAGGTGGCGAGCCTATTGCCATTAACCGGGCACTTATAAACTCATTATTAATAATTTCACGTTCGTTACAATATGAGTTTACCTTAACCATAATAATGTAGCTATGAGGATCTGCCATTGTTCTTTATGGCCTTTGATTAAACGACAGTGAACCAGCCATAAACGAAGGTATTCATTGCTAGGTGAAGCTTGTATGTGACATTGTTCCTTACTGCCAATAAGAAATGCTATTAAAACAAATCTATCAAAAATTATACTGGCCATGAAGTTTTATTAGTCGTAAAGGGAGCATCGGTATGTCATGTTTATTCACGGCGTTTAGAAACGGTGGAGGAATATTTTTAGAGCGCTATCAGTTACCATGTTTATATGCAGAAAATGCGTAAAAAGTAAAACATATCTCCTTTTTATAGGTTGCTAAGGACCTAACAGCCTTGGGTTAATATAGTAAATGTCATGAAAATAAATCTTGTCTGGTTTTACTTTTTGCTAGATTTAGTTTACTTTGATTGGTCGCTAGTTGTTCAACTTAGGTCAAATGTTGTCAAATGTCAATTTCTACAATCATAACATAGCATAAACTCACGCCTAAATCCCCGAAGGGGTAGGCAGAGGTGCCAGCACACACAATTCGCCAGGTTCTAATGTAGGTGGCGAGCCTATTGCCATCTACTGGGTACTTATAAACCTGCAATAAATACACACATTACTTCGAAAAGCATCGAACAGTCATTGGTGTGTGCCATGGTAAAATCTGGGATCGAACCCGGGACCTCGTCTCAGCAGGCCATTACCCATACCACGATCAGTCTTATTATATTCTATAGACAGTAGATGATGTTCAACAAATAATACAGAACAAAAGCTTGTTCTGTATTCTGAGGTTATACGACATGTTGTTGAAAAACTGAGCGGTGCTATTACTGACGAAAGTAAGATCATTGTGCATTTATGTAATCTCACCTAGCAAAACTCACAAAACTTCAGGATTCTTTCACCTATACCAAGTAATATTATAAATGTACAAAGTTTGTGAAGATATTGCGATGTTTGGATGTTTGTTAGTCTATCACGCTATAACGGCTGAATAGATTTGACTGAAATTTGGTACAGGGGTACAGGAAACAGAATATATTATTAACGATATAACAGAACATATCGTTTAAATTTGAGGATATTACGGCAACACAATTTTACGACCAATTTTACATTTATATAAAGTGTTATTTATAGTAAGCATACCTACTGAAAGAAAATTACTCAATTAACAAAGTAGTGATCACATAATGCTTTCTTTACTTTAGAGACACTAGTGAAGAATTTATTTTGATACTGATGTGAGTGACCATGATAGTTTAAATACATATATAGTGAAGAATAAGTCTATGTCAACATCTCGACATGACACATTGAAGGCTCGTTGTAGATACGAATTTAGTCTGTAGGTAGTTCTTGCCACAAGAAGGTGCAGCAAGTTTGGCTTACGTAATAACAATGGTGGCGCGTACAAGCGCACATATCCTAATAGCCTCTAGATTCCCGTGAGAATAATAAGAATAGGTTCCCGAGGGTAGCGGGAACAGGATCAAAATTCAATGCGAGCGAAGCCACGGGAATCTGCTGGTTAATAATATATTTAAAGAATTCTAGAAGTCCTGTAATTTACTCGAGCAAGGATAAGTGAAAAAGTGTCCCTTACTATTACTGCAATATCTTTCCAAATGACGTAGTTTGACTTCAGTGATGTACTCTGTGAGGTATTCTATTAACGAAGAATAAATATAGACGCACAGTCCTAAGTAAATGCACTGTTTATACGGAACCATGACGTCATAACGATAGCCAAACTTTTGTCCATCTGAATCATGAAGCATATAATCCTCTAGAGATGAAATGACGGTCCGTTTTGAGTCACAACACATCCGTTTTGTTTTTAGTCTATGAGCTCCGCCTCATTAAGACGCTATGGGGACGTTGCCGCCCACGTATCCGAGCAGTTAATGTTGAAATGTATGGTAGGTACAGTCAGCATCGGCTCGATATTGACGAACAAAGTACTCAAAATGCACTTAATTTACCCATCCTGTTGACTGATTGTTTTGTTATTTGGTACACACTTTCAGTTCGGACAATAATACAACTTAAATCAATAAAGCAGTTAGACTTGTCATTTTGACATTTTGCAGTCAAGACCGATGTGATACAGGCACTCACAAATGTAACTAAATGGCTCAGTACAAATTCACTAGCCCTTAATACTAACAAAACCTGCTACATTACCTTCGGTCTACGTAGGAATACACTACCCGATTCCTCCTTCTCCCTAACAGCACACACTTGCTCTCAACTGTCAATTCCTTGTAACTGTCCCAATTTGACTAGAACAGATGACGTAAGGTACCTGGGGGTGCAAATCGATTCAGGATTACGATGGGACAAACAAATAGATGCAGTGACAAATAGAACAATGCGTCTTATTCATACCTTCAAACTTCTTAGAAGCTCCGCTGATCCTGATACCTTAAATATGGTGTATAAAGCTCTTTGCCAATCCGTTATCGGATATTGCATCCCTGCGTGGGGAGGTGCTATAAAAACGAATCTACTGAGAGTTGAGAGAGCGCAAAGAGCTATTCTAAAAGTTATTACACGTAAGCACTTCCGTTACCCTACGCGCCAACTTTATTTAAACTGTAAGGTTCTAACAGTCCGTCAGCTATATTTTTTTTTTTATATAGGACACGTCAATTGGACTTCGCCTTGCCTGATGGTAAGCTGAAGGCAAAGTCCCAGAAAAGAGGGTCACCATTACTTACACATACCGTGTGACAATGGTGACACTCAGCTTGACGGCCTCATCATATGCTTTTTCACGCCCCGCTTAAAGGACCCGGGACTGTAGGAAGAAGGAAACACGTGAGCTGGTAATGAATTCCAGGCCTTAATGGTGCGACAGAGGAAAGAGCCTCCGAACCGCTTGGTTCTTGATCGGATGTTTTGCACCGTGTGCGGATGACATCTAAGACCTGCACGTGTTGTCCTGTGTAGGAAAGGGGAGGGTGGGACTAATTGGAAGAGCTCATCAGAACGCTCCCCATGGTACAGACGGTAAAATACAGCCGTGGACGCAACATCTCTACGCTGCTGTAAAGGTTCTAGGGTGTTTGTGATCTCGGGATTCCCAATGATGCGGACCGCACGTCGCTGCAACCTGTCGAGAGCATCTAGTAAGTACTTTGCAGAACCATCCCAGAGATGCGAGCAGTATTCCACACAGGAGCGAATTTGTGTCTTGTATAGAAGACACCGCTGCTCCGGCGTGAAAAATCGTCTCACTCTGTTCAGGACTCCGAGTTTTCGTGAGGCTGTTATGATGATACTTTCGATTTAATTTTTGTTATTCAGGTTGCAGCGAACATCCATACCTAGGATATTGAGATTGTCCTGCAGTGGCAGTGGCGTGCTCTGTAGAGTGGGGAGGGGAAGGAAAGAAGATACTTTTGCTGTAAACGCACATGCCTGCGTCTTCTTGGCATTGAACTCAACCAGGTTCTCAGAGCCCCATTGAGAAATGTGATTCAGGATCCCGTCAAGCTCAGTGACAAGAAGCTGCCTTTTCTCTGCGATATCTGCCTGCTTGGCCGCGGGATGTCCATGATAACTCCCATGTAAAGTGCTATCGTCTGCATAACAATGAACATTGCCGGTAGACAGCATGTCGTTGATATGCAGAAGAAAGAGAGTGGGTGATAAGACGGACCCCTGGGGCACGCCAGCATTTACCTGCAGAAACTCCGAAGCTCGTCCGTCACAAAGGACGCGAATACGGCGCCCCTGCAGGAAGCTAGCAACCCAGTTGCACAGCCTAGAAGGCAGACCAAAGGCAGGTAGCTTGGAAAGAAGCGATTTGTGCCAGACTCTATCGAAAGCTTTGGCGATGTCAAGACTAATTGCCAGTGACTCGCCGTGCTTGTCCATAGCCTCACCCCAAAGATGGGTAACGTATGCTAGAAGATCACCCGTTGACCGTTTCGGTCTGAAGCCATATTGCCGGTCATTAATTAAGGAGTGATCCTCTAGGTGCCGCATGAGCTGTTTGTTAATTATGTACTCGAACACTTTGCACAGCACTGAGGTGACGGCTATGGGTCGATAGTTCGCTGGCTCCGAGCGATCCCCCTTCTTGGGAATCGGCTGAACATTCGCCTCTTTCCAAGGCAAAGGCACTGTACCCGAACTGTAGGATAGCCGGTACAGGCGCGTAAGCATTGGAGACAACTCCGCTGCACATTTTTTCAAAACTACCGCTGGAATACCATCCGGACCACTGGCTTTTCGGACATCGAGTGATTGCAGCACTGCACGGACATCGCGTTGCCTGATATGGATATCAGGCATCGCGTGGTCACTGTCGGGTAGTGTTGGTGGCTGCGTACCACAATCATCGATTCGGGAGTTGGCCGCAAAGAGATTAGCCAGCAGATTTGCCTTCTCTTGCGGCTCATGGGCCAGGGATCCATCAGGGTTACGCAGCGGAGGCAGCGAAGGCTGACAGCAGTTGGTTTGCACGGCTTTAGCCAGTCGCCAGTAGCCACGGCTTCCCGTGGGATGCATCACTAGCTCTTGACCAAGCCGCGCTATGCGCAGGGCATCCGCTCTGACGTAGGCCCTTCTACAGACCTTTGTGGCTCTGTTGTACGCCGCCTTGAAGTGGCCCAGATTGGGATGGCGCGTGGCGCGCGCCCTTACCCAAGCGCGGTACGCAGACTGTTTTTGTTCAACAGCTTCCGCGCACTCGCGCCCGAACCAAGGGCGCACCCCGCGGTCACCGGTGATATCGGTGTATGAGATATAGTATTCCATACCCAGACCGATCTCACCGGCGACAGCAGTAGCACAATCCGATGGGTTCTTACCTTCAAAGCAGCGCTCAACCCACGGGATGGACGCAAAATAGTCACGAAGTCCATCCCAATCCGCTGACGAGTAGTGCCAGAGACGCCGCTTCCCCTGCACGGGTTGTGGGGGCGCTATAATGGGCACCGTGGAACAGACCAGGCAGTGGTCGGAGTTGCCTAAAGCGGCTCGCACCGATACACTGTACCGGTCCGGATCACTCGTCAGCAGAAGGTCTAGCAGAGAAGGTGCTAGGCCCGACCTTCTTGGTATCCTAGTGACCTCGTGCACCAATTGGGTCAGGCCGTGCGCCAGAGCAAATGCGTGGGCGGCTCTTCCCGCATGGTCTGTCTGTCCTGTGGGTCCTCTAGGCAGCGCAATCGGCGACAGCAAACATCCGCCCTAACAAACACGCACACCCCGGCTTTTGCACGAAAACTTTCCTCAAGAACATAGCCAGGGTAGAGCAAGTAGGTCTTGTCGTCAGGGCGGTGTATTTGCGTCTCCGTTAGAAAAAACATGGCAGGTTTCGCCGTCTCTAGGTGTTGGTGGACGGCGTTGAGGTTTGCATGGAGCCCACAGATGTTAGTGGACTCCACCTCAAATAGCAAGCTTTTGGGAGTGTGACGAGCCGCTGTGTTGCCTATTTCTCTAAGTTGCGCTGCCATGAGTTTGGGTGGGAGAAGGCGTGTTGTCACCGTGTGACAAAGCGCGGGATATTGGTTTTATCTATGAATGTGAGGCATGGCGAGAGCCGATGCGCCGAACGGAAGGGCCCCCGTACCCCCCGAGTATGGTCGCCGGGCTCCCAAATCCGGTCACCAACCGGCACGACGAACCATATCGGGATTATGCGCGGCCTGGTGAGGCAGCCTCCCAAGGTGGTTAACCCCAGTTGGGCCCCTGTACTATACCGCGGGCGGCCAGCGGCACCACCGTTTCTACAGGTCTCCCTGTTCGGCTCATCGCCATCCCCACTAGACTACGCCAAGACCCACTGGTCCCACTAGTGCTGCGACAACCACCACCTCTGCCCAGCTATGCACTTGCTGACCCCTGAACACAATCCAACCGAGATTGAATTGCTATGGAGGGTTTTTCGCAATAGTGCACGGTGGTACCTACCCGGTCGAAACTTGAGACAAATTTGTGCCACCAAGTTTCTACCACCAGTAAATATGTCCAACAAACAGTTCTTAGAAAGCATAGTAGTGTCCCTCCGTCAAATCCAAATAGACGTAGGAACGACTCTCGGGGCATTCATCATAAAACAACCTTTGCTAAGCGCCAGTATCAAGTTCTAAGCACTCACCTCTACAAGCAGATCCATAAAAGACTCAACATAATAGACTTGAATAAAATACAACTAAAAATAAAACTCACAGAATGGCTACTCACACAGGACTATACGCAAACAGAACTGCTACTTACATATATCACCTAATATAATAACAATGATCAAATATTAACAATAATCAAATATTTAATACAATTATAACAAAACACACACGCACACACACACACCCACACCCACACACACACACACACACACACACACACACACACACACACACACACACACACACACACACACACACACACACACACACACACACACACACACACACACACACACACACACACACACACACACACACACACACACACACACACACACACACACAAACACAATACACACTCTAATAATATTAACAGTAAAATATAGGAAATAAATTATGAAACATGAGACGACACCGTCAACAATCTATTGTAAAATATACATACATATTTAAATGTATTAGCAGAACACTGCCTCTTATAATACAGGTTGCCCTAGTTTAAGAGGCAGGGCTCAACAAAATAACAAGGTAGATAGAATATTGTGCTTGTTAATGTCATTATAAATGTCATTATATGCTGACTGTACCAAACTCACTTGGCGACGACGACGCGACGGCTTGGCACCGTTGTCGTCAAGTTGAAAGAGTGGGCATGGATACTTTGATGACCTGGCAACGGCCAGTGTTGCCACTATAATGTACACGTGAAAACATCTCGATCACTTGCCATTTATCTGCGACGTAGATATAAAGAAGAAGTACAAAGACGATGTAAACGAATGACTTTGAAGACACTATGATCATACGACTTGGCGACCTTCGGATACTAGAAATTGCCAGACCATGCCGCTAGCGACGTCTTAATGCCTGATCTCTACACCAATTTAAGCCCAAGCGACTCAAATACGGTAGGTATTCCACATTCAAAAATACAGCCAAAAAATCTAATAAAGAGAACCTGGGCGGCCGGTATAACCTTTGCATACATTACAAACCGGTGCTTTAGAAGAGGACGTTTGATAGCATATGCAAAAGCTGACTTGGGCGGAAACATATTATCCCCAGGCGGAAGCAAACCTATATGGTCTAACTAGTACTTAACCCGGTGCATCTCCAGTATTATGATAACGGTCTTATCGGTTATAAAACGTCAGTAATCCGGTCAAAATAAACAATCAAATAGGAATGAGGATACATTAATTCGCACACAGCTGATTGTTCAAAACACTATCATTATTGAAATCTAAAACGTCCTCATCGATCCGATACCTGATATATTCATGATTCTACCGCAATGGGAAGTACCCTAAAACCAAACTTCTAAATCAACGCAATCCTTATAAATTGCCATTCTTGTAGCACAAGATCGCGCCTCAGTTCAGTTTCGTAGGGAATCCTTAACGCGCTACCGCGACTCGCACTTGGCCGGGTTTTTATAGATAATTGCATGATCTTTATTTTTATCACAGATATTTTTAATCGTCGACGCAAAAACGACGGGGTGTTATAAGTTTGACGTTTATTTGTGTGTGCGTGTGACTTTGGATGAACCGATTTGGATTTAGTTTTTTTTTGTTTGAAAGGTGTATTAGTCGGGTGTGTAGCCGCCGCTACAAAATGATGGAGTACATATTTTTTCTCAACTCTCTCAATATGGGTATCAAATTAAAGGGCTTGACTAGTATAATACTATACAATATGACAAATTTCAAATCCAAGATGGCCGCCACCACAAAATGGGGAATTACATTTTGTTTCACAACTCCCTCAATATCAAAATCAAAGAGCTTGACGAGTAGATGAATTTAAAAAGTGTAAAATAAAAATTAAATTTAAAATTTAAAATACCCCCGTCACAAAAAACAATCCCCAAAAAGTCAAAATTAAGTTGTGTTAGTTAGCCTAGTTATTACTTTGATATACCTAGTAATACATATTTAGATTCAAGCGTTGTCATGTCGGGGGACCCTAACTGGTAGAGCACTTTGCTATATTATCGGAACGAACCAAGGTCCCCCCGACAATTACAACACTTGAATTAAAATATGTATTACTAGGTATATAAAAGTTATAGGGCCAACTAACACAACTTATTTTCGACTTTTTGGGGGTTGTTTTTTGTGACGGGGGTTTTTTAATTTTTTTATGATAAAACTTACCGTTTTGTTATAAATCACGAAAACACCTCACGAATGTCTTTTATACAAGATATGAAATATATTTAGCTCTGACAACCGTAGTACCTATATTCGCCATTTTTTAGTTTACTGTTAACTAGACATACAGTCGTTACAGTCTTTCCTTTCCTTGTATTTGGTTAACCAATTGTCCCATATTCCATAGCAGCGAACATGTCCGCTTAAAAGAGCCTTGCAATGAGTCTCTGACAAATTTAAGAGCCGTGTTATCATAGACAGCCTTGAGACGTCCACCGATGAACTCTTTCAATAAATATGCATGGCTACGATGTCGTTCCTATACGGTACAAACTGTATCTTTCAGGTTGAGTACCTCTTTTGACGCTATAAATGATGACGAGGATCGTCAACGCCCTGTATGACGTAGCGGTAGAGCGTTCGTCTGCCAAGGAAACCCGCACACCAAAGCAACAAGCAGCAAACTCACAGCAAATTATTTACTTCTCGTGGTGTGCGTCTTACATAGATAAATTGCTTAAAAAAACATTCGTTGTTAGCTTTTTTTACGTGCAATAATCCCCACGGATACTCCCACCACACCGGAGCCGGTGGGAGAGGTTATGTCGGACTCGAACCGACTAAAACGCACGACGTCTGTGGGTTGTTTTTGGTTGCTGAAGGTGAGGTAATCCCTCGATCTGGCCTACTCCTCGGGTGTGAGGATCACTGAGTCCCCAACTTGTCCCCAAAAACGAGGGAGTTGTTAGCTTACTGCTTGCCGCTTTGGTGTGCAGCCTACTCAAAAGTCACGTGGGTGATTTACGTATATACGTATTTAAAAAAAATCTTCACTGTGATCATTTTTCTTTTCAGTTCGTCCTATGTACTGATGTTTTCTTTTACTTAACCAAGGTTTTAGTAACACAAAAATTTATCTCCTGTAATCCGGCGTAAAAAGCCTGTCTCGAGTTTCGACGCCTCTGGAAACCTTTTTAGCTTTTGAAATGGTAGTTCACTACTTTAATCAATAAATATAAACAAATAGGACTTACTTCCGTCTGTCATTTAATAAAGCCGTGGATTTAGTTTTACGTACGGACATTAATTACGCTGGACGGTTCTCTTTGACTTTACTTTGTAGTCGCAGTGGAAGGGTTGTTTACGCTCGAACGGGATGAATACACATCAAGGGAAGACGATAGTGATTGGAAATTCTGCAACTTTCCGAAATTACCAGTAAATTTTTTGAATATTCGATTATCCTCAATCCTGTTCATTCATTACCAGCTCACGTGTTTGCTTCTTCCTACAGTCCCGGGTCCTATAAGCGGGGCGTGAAAAAGC
This sequence comes from Eilema griseolum, assembly GCA_963662185.1. NCBI lineage: Eukaryota > Metazoa > Arthropoda > Insecta > Lepidoptera > Erebidae > Eilema > Eilema griseolum. The sequence continues at coordinate 10,509,541 of OY759238.1, read as the reverse complement.
ATGGTAAGCATAGTTTACCTAGCTTGTGTTATGGAATCTAGAATACGGATAAACGTACATAAATACTTTTTTTTTTGTAATTACATACATATTATTATAATATATATAATATATACATACATAGAGACACCCAGACAAATGCAAATACCCATATTCATGCATACAAATATTTGCACTGAACGGGGACCGAACCTGCGCCTCCTGTGTAGCAGTCGCGTTCACTACCGCCACGTCACAGAGGCTGTCAAAAACGGTATATGCATGTAATGGTGACCCTCTTTTCTGAGACTTTGCCTTCAGCTTGCCATCAGGCGAGACAAACATGTCCTATATTCTACTAATATTATCATTAATGTGTGTATATGTATATGTGTATATTTGTGCCTATTGTCGGGGGTATACACATTTTATACCTTCTTATATTAATTTTACACTTGTGCACTAGACTTAGCCTCTCGTATTGCAATTCCTCTGTGCACTCCCGGGTTTGCTGGAAGAGAACTCAACTTTGAGTTAAGCTCGCCTTTGTACATTACATATCATCTTGTTATATTAATGTAATATATGTGTGTACAATAAAGTATAAATAAATAAATAAATATTAACAGTGAGCAAGTTTGTGAAGATGTCTATCCAAACACATACACACACAGAGTTTCAACGTTTGTTATTATTTTTTGTTTTTCTACAAAATTCTACACAACTCTATCTATTCTAGACCCATACTAAGCATAGTTTACCCAGCTTGTGTTGTGGGATGCTAATGAACATACTTAGATACTTAGTATTTTTTGTAAATACAACCACACCTACATATTACACATATAAACACCTAGACCAATGCAAATATTCATGCATATAAATATTTGCACTGAGCGGAAATCGAACCCGCGCCCCTTGCGTAGCAGACGAATGTTCTACCGCTACGCCACAGATGGCGTCTCGCTCTAACGGGCATTGGGTCCAAGAATAGATTTATAATTGGTCCAAGAATAGACTATAATTGGGAATAACAGATAGACTACTTTATATTCCTGAAATATGTTCCCATGGGTTCCGAAAGCGGGACTAGAAATTTAGTAAATGTAAGTAATAACTTGTTTACAATGTAGGTTGACAAAACATTGTGTTTGATTATATTGTCTTAGTTTTTTTTTATACAACTCTGGTGGCCGACAAGCACACGGCCCACCTGATGGAAAGTGGTTACCGTGACTTATGAACGTGTGTAACACCAGTGGAGTCACATCCGTACTGCCGACCCTGTAAGACAAGAGATTTTCTGTGCCTTCAGTGCAGAACACAGAATCAGGACAAGCCTTTGGTCTTCCCGCTGACAGCACAAAAAATCTCCAATGAGCTTTGGCTACCCTACCGCCGGTAACACAACACGAGGTTATTATAGCCGTGGTATTCTAAGTCAATCTATCAATTAGCCCACTGCTGGATATAGGCCTCCCCCAATGTGCGCCATTTTCTCCGACCCTATTCTAAGTACTTTTAATTAATTGTCAAAATATATTAAGATGGGACAGCCTCTGGGGTGTAGTGGTAGTGAACGCGACTGCTACGCATGGGTTCGATTTCCGCTCAGTGCAAATATTAGATAGATAGATAATTCTTCATTATGCACGGACAGATTTACAGTAGGACAAGTAGGTAGCACTTATACAGTTCAATCTACAAGGGGGGGCCTTATCGCTGAAGCGAATTCTTCCAGGCAACCTTGAGATGGACAGTAATGTTATAAAAACAAAAGATACGGTGTAGTTACCAACTAAACTTAAATAGATAGTGTATTAAAAACAAAAGAAAGAGAGAGAAGTATAGGTAAAATAAAATTAAAATAAGGCTTTACCCAAAGTATTATCAACATATAGATATATAAAGTAACATATATAATAATATCTATTGACTGGATGCGGAAGGCGGAGGATCGGAGAAAATGGCGCACATTGGGAGAGGCCTATGTCCAGCATTGGTCATAAGCCTCTCCCAATGGGCGCTGTGATGGGCTAATTGATTGATATTTCATTTTACAATAATATATATAATACAATAATGTATATTTGCAATTGTGTCGGTATTTCCGTGCCTCTGTTGCCATACGTCCATCTATGGCTGAGGTTACGGGTAATAGGAGTCCTAAGAAACAACTGATCTAACTTCTATACATCGATATCGCTAATGGGTTGTAGAAGTCAGATGGCAGTCGTTTCACGGGAAATGTTGAAGTCTAGTTGAACCTCGGACTTAGTGCAAACTTCTAATGTGACTGGGATTAACGTTAGGGTGAAGAAAAGGGAGGTAGGACACGGCGGTATTTCCACCCGATTGAGCAGTCCGACTGGGGAAGTACCTCCGCCCTACAGAATACCGCGGTTATAATAACTTCGTGTTGTGTTCCCAGCGGTGAGTAGGGTAGCCAGAGCTCACTGGAGAATTTGTGCTGTCAGTGGGAAGACTAAAGGCTTGTCCTGCTTTGTCTTCTACTGACGGCACAGAAACTCTGTACTTACAGGGTTGGCAGCGCGACTGTGACTCCTCTGGTGTTACAGACGTCCATAGGCCACGGTAACTACTTTCCATCAGGTGGGCCGTGTGCTTGTCTGCCAACTAAGTGGTATAAAAAAAATAATTAAAAAAATCGAGTACACGTTGCGCTATATCCCTTTATGCGTTCATGTAACTGCGTAATATAATAGGGATGAATGCGCCACTAGACGCGTTTTCTATTGTGCCGACTGGCTATAAAAATAAATAGTTAAAGATAGGATAAGATAAAAAATTCGGGCAAGAAATGCAAACAAAATTGATAACCGTTATACCACAATTGTGGCACTCAGCTTTTTTCATACAACTTAGATGGCAGATAAGCACCTGATGGAAAGTGGTTACCTGACCTATGATTGTGTAACACCAGGGGAGTCACATCCGTGCTGCCGAAGTAAGAACAGAGATTTTCTGTGCCGTCAGTGCAGAACACAAAATCAGGACAAGCCTTTGGTCTTTCCACTGACAGCACAAAAACTCTTCAGTGAGCTCTGGCTACCCAACTCGCCGCCGGGAACACAACACGAGATTATTATAGCCGTGGTATTCTGTAGAGCGGAGGTAATTCCCCAGTCGGATTGCTCAATTGGGACGGAAATACCGTCGTATCATACATCATATGCTTTTTCACACCCCGCTTAAATGACCCGGGACTGTAGGAAGAAGGAAACACGTGAGCTGGTGATTTACTTTACTTGGCTTCGAAAACAGTAATAGAGATTATCTTACACGTATATTTCCAAAGGCTTTTAGGCGTAAACTTGTATTATATGCTTAAAATTGTTCTATGTACGACCTTCCTAGAAAATCGCAACAGAATGTATTGCAAATTTTTCGATGGACATATTATGTTACACCTAATTGGCATAATGTGTTTACCATAAACGTAACGGCTAGACGCTCCCTACGGTCACTCCTTGCTATACTTAATCAATAGTTCGATGATCATTTTATCTTCTAGACTATGGCTAATTTTAGCGATTCCTTTAACACGCTTATTGTGAGTACTCGCGCAGTTAAAGTTGAGGTCAGCTTATCTAGACAAGTGGCAATTCGTTGGCCGGCGTATCGTATTTATTATTTATTTATTAAATAAGTACAACCACATTACATGTATTACATAATTCACACAACATTCAATTATTGGTAAAGTCTCCGAAACATTATAACAATTACGGTGTACATAACATTCACAAAAATATCAGAACAGTGAGGCAAAACAATGCATTAACTACAATCAGCAGTGCTAATGCCAGTAGCAAAAACAAATTGTAATGGCTACAACAAACAAAATACAAACATGAAACCACAATTTTCAAGTAACACAAAAAATCGTAGAATAGAATGACATGGGAGAGTCGATTATATTGGACCACTTTTGACTTGGACTCAGATATTTAGTTTATAACAAGTATTTTTAACACAAAAAAATGAACTGAATTCTAGAAAAAAAAAGGAACGGAATGTAAAAAATTATTGCAGATATACCTCAAAAAATCAAAAAGCCGCGCATGACTTTTCTTGAAGTCGGTGCCAAGGTAGAATATAGGCAAAGGCGGCTAGTATTATGTCAATCCCAACATGGTACACGATTGTCATAAATATAACAATACTTGACTCATTTCACACTTTCTATTTGATCTTGTGAATCTTCGGTATCCAAGATCCAATACCTCAAAGCTAAACCTAAACGAAAATAAAAAGATTTTTTGAAATCGGTGCGGTGAAATAAAAAATATAGCTGAATTTTATGTACACTTCTGCGTACCCTTTCAAAGGATACAGGCGTGATGTTATAAAGTGGTCTTGCATAAATAATGCAATAATATGCGATTGCAGCAATCGTAGCTGATTTCCCGGTATTTATTAAAGAATTCAGTGGTCCGTCCCTGAAACCCCTCGTCAGATCTTCACAAAATGGGACCATTTCGAAATAAACCCCTTTCGAAGAACCGCTTGGTTCTTGATGGAACATACTTCACCGTACGCGGGAGTGGGTGGGACAAATTGGAAGAGCGATGTGTGCCATTTATCCTCTTGTTCGTGATTGGTTTAGTAATAATCTATGATATTAAAACCAATCACGGCCTCAAAAGACCTCACATCATTGACTGATCTTATTGGTTTTTTGGTTGGTCCGTATAACGCACATGCGTGCATATTTTTCCAATTTTTATCCAAGATGTATACCGGCACTTTAATGTAAAGTAACCTAACACAAAGGATGTGCCCTTATAACCTAATCTATCTGTGTCAACGGGCTCACTCCACTCGCTCCATCATCATCACTTCACTCGTTTCCGCGGCATTTAATGAACGACTTGAGCGCTCTCTAGCTGACTAGTTTAAGCCAAAGATTGCAACACGTACATAAAACATACAATAACATCTATCTATGTAATTTATAGATAACTTGTTTTGTATTCACATAATAAAAAAACGTTTATTTGATGTAAATTCGTCACATTATTTGCTTACTTAGATATCAGTAGTTGAGATAGATCTTTAATAAAGCTAGACAAATATATTCCTTAGGGTTGAGCTTACGACAAAGGGCCGTTTTAGGTCAGTAAACAAACAGCCCTTTAAAAAGTGTCCTTTTAACACTGCAATAAGATCGCTTCTTATTGTATTGAACTGTAAAAACATTGTTGGTGAAATTTGGATGTTAACACATTACTGTCTATCCTTTCCAGGACATATAGGGTACATTTATCTTAATTTATTTGAATGCCTGCAGTCTGCGTGCATTCTATTCCCGCATCCCATGGGAACCTATTCCCGTAATAAAAAAATATAATCTATACTTATATATAATTTATAATAATATTATAAAGAGGAAAGATTTGAATTTTTGAATGTAACGAATAAACTCAAAAAGTACTGAACCGATTTTAATAATTCTTTTTTCATTAGAAAGCTACATTCTTCGTGAGTAACATAGGCTACTTTTTATCCCGATATTTCCATGGGATCAAGATTTACGCGGGTGAAACCGCGACGTGGTGCTAGTCTATACTTATAATTATACAACGGTTTGGGACTTATCGCAATTAAATCATGGAAGTTACTATTTCTGCCGACGAATTCACACCGCAATAGTTTAAAAATAATATAATTTATACTTGTACTGAATTTCAGCCAGATCTGATCAGCCGTTAAGGCGTGATTGAATAACAAACATACAAACATCTAAACTATCACATTTATATTATTAATTAGGGTAAGTAGGGTAACATGATAGGATAGAAGATAATGATTTGCATACCAACATTTATTTTTATATAAAATATAAAAATTGGTGAAATTCTGGTGGTTATTATGAAGTTAAGTAGGTATATTGATTGCGAGAAATGATTTGGTAGACTAGGTAATTGCAGCGGGTGCGACTGTAATACTTCAGAAGAAGAAGCAGAAGCTTCAGAATCAGAAGCTTCAGAGTGATTTTCGAGTTGAGGATAGGGTTACCGGATTTTTATGTTAGGATTGTTTATAAATTGCAGACTGGAATGTGCCAGAGGTAATTCCTTGATGGCAACTTACTCGCTTCAAATACATGGAACCAAAAACAGTTGGCAAAATGTGTTTAGTTGTTGTTTAGTCCTTTAGAAATATTTGTGTAAATAAAATATTATTGCACATATTGAGATCTCACTAGTACTTTTCCACATTATTTTTAATTGTTATTAGACCTGACCGGTTTCGCCTTACGGCATCCTCAAGGTTTACAATGACATTTAAGAAAATTCATTTATAAACATTGCGATACTCAAACATAACTCATGTTTCATGAAATATGTTTGAGTAACAACAAATTCCACCAAGTGCCATCATTCAACAGTACCTTTGTTGCCTGAATATTCAGGATATTATACTATACTTACTCAGGCAAATTACTTATATTTCGCCTTAGATGCTCTGCCACTATACCTCTGCCTGGTTTGGGAAAAAGAGTCATATGACCTGAACATTGCTATTCTGATATTTTTTTTTTATACCACTTAGTTGGCAGACAAGCACACGGCCCACATGATGGAAAGTAGTTACCGTGGCCTATGGACGTCTGTAACACCAGAGAAGTCACAGTCGCGCTGCCAACCCTGTAAGTACAGAGTTTCTGTGCCGTCAGTAGAAGACAAATCAGGACAAGCCTTTAGTCTTCCCACTGACGGCACAAATTCTCCAGTGAGCTCTGGCTATCCTACTCACCGCTTAATTTTACCGTCAGGTGACATAAGATAATTTGGTATACCATGTAAACAAAACTATTTTGTATCAATTTTGTGTCAATAAAGGTTATTATTATACCGAGACTGATTACAAATAAAATACACAAAAATTTACAATATAAAGTATTACATACACATTTTTGGCAGGTACCCAGGTCCTCCTTTCTTTCTTATTTTCACAGTCGGCGAAAACGTAAAACATTGAAGATCCAAACATCCGGTGACACGTAATGGTTCAATGTTGACTACATTGAACCATTACGTGTCACCTGTGTTACTATTGCTTTACTATTTAACCGATGTACAGGCATCATCAGATCGATCTAGACGAGTCAAGTCTCAAAATGATCTTTAATATCTATGAATGATGTAAATAAAATACCGCGGTAGCCTAGTGATATGGGTAATAGACTGCTAAGACGAGGTCTCGGGTTCGATCCCAGGTTTACCATGGCACAAACCAATGACTTTGCGATGCTTTTCGAAGTTATGTGTGTATTTATCGCAGGTTTATCAGTGCCCGGTTAATGGCAATAGGCTCGCTACCTATTGGGACCTAAACATAAACTGGCGAAATGTGGATGCTAGCACCTCTGCCTACCCCTTCGGGGATATAGGCGCGAGTTTATGTTATGTTATGTAAATATCAAGATGTTTTTAGGGTTCTGTACCTCAAAAAGAAAAAAAAACAGAACCGTTCGTGGTCCAAGGATCACTTCGTTGTCCGTCTGTCTGTCAAGACCTTTTTTCAGTAATGCGTAAAGGCCAAGCTGTTCATACCACATACTCGGGTCTGTAACGTCTTGAAACGGTGAATAAATCAAACTTCTAAGTCAACGATGCAATCATAATATTACAGTTTATGTACTTACCATGAGTTTGTCCCACAATTCAATTTTGTACGGCACCCTCGGTGCACGAGTCCGACTCGCACTTGATCGACTTTTTATTGATTTAAATTGTATTACGAACTAAAGGTGTGTACCAAGTATAAGAACAATGAGTCAACAGGAAAGGAGGATACCAAGGCATTGAGATCATTTTAAGTACTTTGTTCATCAAGATCAATCTGATGCTGACTGTACCTATCGTTAACTATCGCTCGCTCGGTTTACGTGTTTTGTGTGTCTTCACAATAACCACATTTTTTTTTCACTATAATAAAAAGAGATAATACGAATATGTAAGTATCAAAATAATCGGGATATTTACCATGTTGCATTGTTTTGAGTTTCTGATATTTCGGCGCTGTTGCAAGCACCATGATCACGAAGAATCTGGAGTAGTGGCGGTGAACAGAAAAAAAAACTAAACTCCGTTCACCGCCACTATTCCAGTTTCTCCGTGATCATTTTTTTTTTTTTTTATACCACTTAGTTGGCAGACAAGCACACGGCCCACCTGATGGAAAGTAGTTACCGTGGCCTATGGACGTCTGTAACACCAGAGGAGTCACAGTCGCGCTGCCAACCCTGTAAGTACAGAGTTTCTGTGCCGTCAGTAGAAGACAAATCAGGACAAGCCTTTAGTCTTCCCACTGACGGCACAAATTCTCCAGTGAGCTCTGGCTACCCTACTCACCGCTGGGAACACAACACGAAGTTATTATAACCGCGGTATTCTGCAGGGCGGAGGTACTTCCCCAGTCGGACTGCTCAGTCGGGCGGATATACCGCCGTGTCCTACCTCCTGTTTAAAATCATGGTGCTTGCATCAGCGCCGAAATATCGGAACTCAAAACAATGCAACATGGTAAATGTCCCAATTATTTTGATACTGATGAGAATGACCATGATAGTTTAAATACCGATATGTCTTTAAAAGGAAACCTATTACCTATATATATATCATAGGAATTCGAACAGTATAACTAATTTTCAATAGAGTATATATATTATATTACATTGTGGACATGTGAAGCTTCAGTTTATTCTGCACTTTGTGACACACAAATTATAAGCTCTTGTAACTCAGCAAAGTACGTTACAAGATTAAGGAAATCAACACTAGCAAAAAAATAGCAAAATATTATAATACATTTATAAATAACTAACTAACGCCGCATGGTTCACGGCAGAGTAAAATTTGGCCACCCCATCACTTCCCATGCAGTGTCGTACAAGGCGACTAAGGGATAGGACTGTTTAACACCAGAAAGACATAAACAGTCCAGACTTAGCTTTAGATGCATTGTTCGAGTCAACAATAGTGCCCGGAAGACGGCAATAGCCTCACCCCCTATTACGTGGAACTGAATTCAATGATTGATGAAATGTGGGTGTTAATTCACCTCTGCCTAACCCTCCGGGGATAAAGGCGTGATTATATGTATGTATGTACATTTATAAATACTAATTACAAGTAGGATTTTATGCATTCAAAACACTTAACAAGCTCCCAGTGTTCTTTATTCAAAATTAAGCTTTATGTAGAACAACATGACTCACCTCCACAAAATTTACTGAACAGCGTGACGCAACGGCACATTATGTATTAATTAATCAATGTCACCACTTTTCCTTGTTTAATCCATCAAACACTGAAAGCTTATACAAATCAGGTTAATTTAGAACTGCTCTAGTCCATTTAAGACTGAATAGATATGTTTGGAAACACCGAGCATAGAATATCAAGAATCGACGGCCTCTGTGGCGTAGCGGTAGAACGTTCGACTGCTACGCAGGAGGCGCGGGTTCGATTCCTGCTCAGTACAAATTTTTGTATACATGAATATGTATATTTGCATTGGTCTGGGTGTTCCTCTTGTATGATATGTGTGTATATACAAAATAAAAATAGTATCTAAGCATGTTTATGCTCATCCTAGATTACACAACATAAGCTAGTTAATCTATGCTTACCATGGGTCTAGATAGCGTTGTGTGGAATGTTGTGGAATATTTATTTATTTATATATTTTCCTTTTATTATCGCCGGAGGTAAGCTGAGACATATCTCTCGCACCCTGGCTGACACACGGCCATCTCTTTGATCTTCGGATTTGGGGACCTAATCACGTGATGACGGCGGCGACTACGATGAGTGCGTCTGCGCTCACCTTTAACTGCAACACTAGCTAGGTCGGTCTTAAGATGAGTGATTATGAAACACGAGTGAACATGAAATGAAATAAATGAAACCAAAATTTATTTACGAAAAACAAGCATTGTTACAATATTTTTTCTCCTGCCAAACTGTATAACAGTTTGTGGGCAGATGAAGCTCCCTGATTTATTCACTAAATTTCCCATTACATATTTATTTAAGTACCAAAATTAGATACATTAAATCAATTATATATAAAAATTTGGACACATTATCATAGGTATTATTATTTTTATTCATATGCCTGAATAAAACAGGGTCATGACAGAGGACCATGTCCTAGTTGCCTTATGCGGAGGCGGCGCCGCGTGCTACAGTTTAGTAGGCTATGTTTATATTTAACTATAGATATACAACAAACAATTTGGCATTCTTTTTGACTTTAAACAATTGTAACGCACGAGGTGTGGTAGCGCGTTAGTTCTAAACAAAGAAATAACTATAAAACTAGAAGGTATTTAAAATGTCGGTTTACTTGAAGATCAAAAGAATGCAATTTATATACGTCTGTGCCTACTATTATCCATTCTGTGCCTCTGTACTAATCGCTGCAGTTACATTTTCGATGTAAAATATGTTTTTTTTTTCTTTTATTCTGGTGCTTTTAAGGAGTTTTTGCCCACATGGGCACGTCAACTCCATAGTAACATGTACAAGATTTTACATCTTGTTGTTGTTCACATCTTGTGTAGTAGTTGACGTGCCCATGACATTACTTATTTAAGTAAAAATATGCTATTTTTCGTCTTGCGCTAATCTCAGTTACATTCATAGTTTCCAGTTTAGAGCCCAGGGTCTGCTCTCCTGGTTTTACTTTTCGTAATATGGTTTAGTTTATTTTTACGGAAGCTACTGCCATCTGACATTGACGTTTGAAATTGGATTGGCCCCCGAAGTTGTTGATGGACTCCCGTAGAATGTATCTACGAGGCTCATATTCGATTAAGATACATAAAAAAATTAATCTGTTCAGGGGGGATTCGAACGCGCGATCATTCCCTTGCAGGGGAAACGCTCTGACCACTAAGCCACAGAACGCTATCGCCCGAAACCATCCAATTTTTCTACATATATCCCTCTTACGGCGACGATAAACGATTTGAATAGTTAGCATACTAAATACTTTAAAATTTCATTCTACATATACATATTGTTTATCAATTGCTCAATCAAATGAAATTACGCTAACGAGGGTTTTCAATATGGATCTATGCTCTTTATCCGCCCCGGCGCGAACTATGCTTGATTAGGTTGTAGAGTAAAGGTCAGTCGCCACGTTTAATGAACAGACTGTTTCATAGAAGAAAAATTATATCAATAGCGGAATATACCTCTATTGCAAAATATCTATTACGAAAAATAACAATATTTTTACAAATATAGTTAGTTACGCATTTTCTCTATCTATATCTATATATAATTATATAAAACCCTTTATCCTGAATGACTGAGGTATCAACGCATAGCCTAAACCGCTGATCATTACGCTTTGTGTGTGTGAGTGCTTGTTCAATGTCTTGATTCTAACCATACTGAGACGAATTATTTATTTGTAAAGTTGTATGCACGCTCGATAGATGGCGTTGGACGATCGCCTAAATCGCGGTATGGTTTCGTTGCACCGAAGTGTATAAATAGCTAGAAAGATTTAAAAAAAATGTCTCAACTCAAGATTGTGTTTGATTCCTGCTTGCCTAAGTGATTAAGGTATTTTAGTACGAGATCGTACATGGTCCTCCAGAGCCGGAGGCATTTTAGGTTTAACTCGACTACGTCATTGATACTATTCGCCGCTGCGGCGCTAGTGGTATGAAGATTGCTGATCGCTAGCTTTCGGATTTGAACACCTGACAACACTGCCGCGACGGAAGGAAGGATCCCGGAGCTGTTAGCCAATGAGTTGGATGGCGTAAGGCGAAATACCAGACAGAGCAAACGGCCCCTAGCGTGAGCGAGTTATGTGTTAACCTGTGATAACTGGACAAACTGTGAGTACTTTATCTGTGTTATTGTTTAAAGTTTCAAAGTTAAAGTAAATGCATGGACTTAGAAGAATTGGAAAAGATTTGGACATAGAATAAATTGCGAAGAATTGGGACTTAGAATAATCTTAAGAAAAACGACAAGACGGGGAACCTATGCCCAATTTCAAATCGACATACGTTTAGCCAAACACTTAGAAAAATTCCATCTACACGAAACTTAGAAAAAATTTAGATTTTTCGACACTTTCAAAAATTTGTCGTCCCTACACTTAGAACTTATTACTTCTTGCAAGAAAAACATAAGAATGGAAAAAGATATTAGAGTGTTAGGAGAACTCAAAAGACAGGTAGAAAAAGGATTATCGAATTTTAAGAAGTCTCCAAGAGATAGAATTTCCCAACATTACATTGAGGCGCGGCTAAATACTTTAGAAACGCAGTTCAAAAGTTTTACATTGAAGCATGAGAGTATTATAGCTGAAAATGGAAGTGAAGAGCTTGCTAAGTATTTTAAAGAAGAAGATGTATATGAAACGCTCTACGAGACTTATCTTACTTATAAGGTTATACTTAAGGATTCTTTGTCAAAATTAAAGTCTGTTCTTGTTCCATCTGTAAAAGCAGCTAGCTCTGATGCACCTGATAGTTTAGTGAAATTGCCCAGAATTGTTTTGCCAATTTTAGTGGTGATTACGCGCAGTGGTCATCATTTAGAGATTTGTTCGTATCGCTAGTCCACAAGAATACAAAGTTAGACGACGTTCAACGTCTGCATTATTTAAAAACTCAATTGTCCGGTGAAGCAGAGCAGCTAATAAGACATGTTCCTATCGCAGAACACAATTATATGAAATGTTGGCAAATGTTAGAACTTAGATATAATAATAAAAGGTTTATGTCCAATAATATTTTAAACCGCCTATTTAGCCAGCGTAGTGCGACTGTCGAGTCATCAAGTGCTTTGAAGAGTCTTAGGGATGTAACAACGGATTGTTTACACGAGCTTGCTAATTTAGGTATTGATGTTAGCACATGGGATGTAATTATTATTTATATCATAAGTTTGAAGTTGGACGTGGAAACTCGGAAGCAGTGGGAACTGCATGTTAATCAAACATCTGGTGAGTTACCGTCTTTTCATCAGTTTTGTACCTTTTTGGAGACGCGATTTCACGCTCTAGAAAGCATAGAGCCTAAGTTAAAGTCAAAAAATGTAAATACCAACACATCTACAAAGGTTATGCATAGCGTTGCCAAGTTGTCATGCCCTCATTGTTCAGATAGTCATAAGTTGTTCCAATGCAAAAAGTTCTCTAAAGAAGATGTTGATAAGCGTCGTAATATTGTACAGTCTTTAGGAGTATGTTTTAATTGTTTAGGTGTTAACCATCACTCACATGAATGTCGAATGCCAACCAAAAGCCGTATTTGTAACCGTAAGCATCACACGTTATTGCATTCCAAATCACACAGCGCGAGCATAACTGCAACTGCATTCGCAGAACCTAAAAACAATGCTCATGGTCATGAGCACAATCTAGAACCGCAAAAGCAAGAGACCACTAATACAATTGCAACCCATTTTGTTAATGCACAGGAACAAGTCCTGCTAGCCACAGCGCTGATCAGAGCTAAGTCAAGATATGGGTCATCTCAAATCCTTCGCACCTTGTTAGATCAAGGTTCGCAGGCGTCGTTTATAACGGAGGCAGCAGCGCAGTTACTTCGTTTGAAAAGAATAGGTACAAGAACTACAATTACAGGTATAGGTGGTGATCGCAATGACACTGTCTCTAGACATGTGGTTAAGGTTGAAATACAGTCATTGCATGATCCATCCTTTACCATAGAAGTAACCGCGCATGTTTTGAGTTCGCTGACTTCTGTGATGCCGAATACAAAATTTGATATCCAGGATTGGCGCGAAATACATAAAATTAAACTCGCTGATCCTAAGTTCAATTCCCCTAACAGGATTGATATCTTGTTAGGAGCTGAGATTTATGCTCACATCTTAAAAGAAGGGTTGATTAAGAGTCCCACAGGCTCACCAGTTGCACAAGACACTCATCTAGGGTGGATTGTGTCTGGACAGGTAAGCAAAGAAGCAAGTTCACACAAACAGCATAACTTGATAGTTTCTATGCATGCGAAGGTGAGCGACAATGATATTCTCAAGCAATTGTGGGAACTCGATTCCGAGCCATTCAACACTAGGAAAATGTTCACCCCGGAAGAACAATCCTGTGAAGATTTTTATAACGCAACAACACGGCGCGACAAAAGTGGTCGCTATGTGGTGAGATTGCCCTTTAAATGTGAAGATCCACCATGCAAACAAGGCAATTCTAAAGCTATAGCAATAAAACGAGCACATGGTTTAGAAAGGAAACTATCAAAGGATGTTGAATTGAAACGGCAGTACTCAGATATAATTAAGGAATATTTATTGCTTGGTCACATGGAAAGAATTACAGACGTGGCACAAAGGGACCGAGAGGACGCTGTGTACCTGCCGCACCATGCAGTGGTTCGCCAAGATAAGTTGACTACAAAGGTAAGAGTGGTGTTTGATGCATCGTGTAAGGGAACAAACGGTGTTTCCTTAAACGACATTTTAATGGTGGGGCCCACTCTCCAGTCTGACTTACGTCACATAGTGTTAAGATGGCGCCGACACCGTATATGTCTTGCGGCAGATATTATAAAAATGTACCGCCAAATCAAAGTAGCAGATCAAGATCAAGATTTTCAGAGGATTGTCTGGAGAGATGATCCCACTCAGAAGTTTCAGGACTTCCGGCTGTTGACGGTCACGTTCGGTACTTCGAGTGCACCTTACCTTGCAGTCAAGACGTTGCAACAGGTCGCTATTGATGAAGGCAGGTTTTACCCACTGGCCGCCCCCAGAGTACTGTCTGATTTCTATGTAGATGACCTGATGACAGGCTGCCAATCTGAAACAGAAGCTATAATAATATATAGTGAAATGAATGAATTGTTACAAAAGGGTGGTTTTAAACTACAGAAATGGACAAGTAATAGAATTGGGCTGTTGCAGGAATTCAGAGGGGAATCGGGTAAGGATTTAGAAATAATATTAGATAAAGCAACTAAGGTCTTAGGGCTTACCTGGAACCAAAATACTGATGAATTTGATTATTCCGTGAAGGTGTTATCTGCGACTGTTCCTGTTACCAAACGAACTGTCATTTCTGACATTGCACGTCTCTATGATCCACTAGGTTGGATAGCGCCCTGTATCATCACCGCCAAGATACTCATTCAAAGCCTATGGATAGCGGGTATTGGGTGGGATGATGAGCTACCACCAAATCTACTGCAGGAATGGTTATCATATAAAGCGGAGCTAGATCAGCTCAACAAATTTCATATTCCAAGATGGATTAACACAATGGACGATAACATTGTGGTTGAATTGCATGGGTTTGGTGATGCGTCAAATCTGGCTTATGCAGCGGTTGTGTATTGCCGAGTAATAGACTCCGAAGGCACTGTTCATTCGCATCTCTTAACTGCAAAAACTAAGGTGGCGCCGATAAAGCAAATATCCATTCCCCGTTTGGAGCTGTGTGCTGCTGTTTTAACTGCTAAACTGCTAACTGAGGTGGCTGAGGTGATGAATATTCCAAAATCTAATCTGCACGCTTGGACTGATTCGTCAGTTGTGTTGGCTTGGTTGAGTGACCACCCAAGTCGATGGAAAACGTTTGTCGCCAATCGTACTTCAGAAATCTTGGGTTTCATTGACAATACTCAGTGGGCGCATGTCAAGTCCACCGACAACCCTGCAGACATCGCCTCTCGAGGTGCATCTCCGGCTGCGCTTCGAGAGAATGAACTTTGGAGACAGGGTCCTTGTTGGCTAAAGTATGATTCAATAGATTACCAAAGACCTGCGTCTATCTCCACCAATGAGGAGAAGAAGCAACTCAAAGTTCATTTAGCTAGGCCGAACTCTGAATTAGATGACTCATTTTGGTCTCGGTTCTCATCATTGCGAAACCTAATGAGAGTTGTGGCTTACTGCAGAAGGTTTATGATGATGTCAAAATGGCGTAAGAATGGTACGAAGGTGACATCCTACTTGTCAGTTGAGGAGCTTCGTAAGGCGTTGTTGATTTGCATACTGAGTGCTCAGCAACTTTCATTTAATAATGAAATAAGTATGATAAAAAGCAAACAACTTCTCAATAACAAGAGTTCAATACTTAGGTTGA
The DNA here is from genome assembly GCA_963662185.1 of Eilema griseolum. NCBI lineage: Eukaryota > Metazoa > Arthropoda > Insecta > Lepidoptera > Erebidae > Eilema > Eilema griseolum. The sequence continues at coordinate 10,493,428 of OY759238.1, read as the reverse complement.
ATCCCTTTCTCGATAAAAATGAGATATTGCGTGTCGGGGGTAGAATTCGACACTCTCAATTACCTGATAACGCAAAGCATCCAGTGATAATTCCTCACGACTCGGCTTTGGCAAGGTTGATTGTGGCAGATGCTCACGAAAGAACGTTGCATGGAGGACAACAATTAGTGCTTCATTTTATTCGCAGCAGGTATTGGATAAACCGAGTTAAGGGTATGATTCGGGAGCATATACACAAATGCATTCGTTGCATACGATACGCAGCCTCAAGCAGACATCAAATGATGGGTGAGCTACCAGCGTGTAGAGTGACACCTGGTAAAGTCTTTATGAGTTCAGGTGTTGATTTTGCAGGTCCTATAAACATGCGTGTATCTAAGGGACGTGGGCAGCGATCTTACAAGGGGTACATCTGCCTATTTGTATGCATGGCTACGCGCGCTGTACATATCGAGGCCGTATCAGATTTAACGGCTGAGGGTTTCTTAGCAGCGTTTAAGCGTTTCGTCTCCAGGCGTGGTCACTGTCGACATATCTGGAGTGACAATGCGACTAACTTTGTCGGCGCTGCTAAAGAGCTGCAGGTACTTTTCAAACAGGAAAGTACCATGTTTAGTGAAATTGGAACAGCTCTTGCTAACTCCCAGACTGAATGGCACTTTATCCCTCCCCACGCTCCTAATTTTGGTGGATTGTGGGAGGCAGGAATAAAGAGTGTAAAGCACCATCTGAAGCGCGTCATAGGAGATTCCACCCTCACATTTGAAGAAATTACTACAATTCTTTCTCAAATAGAGGCTTGTTTAAATTCAAGACCTTTGTCTCAGCACAGCGGCGATCCAGAAGACCCAACGCCCTTAACTCCCGGTCACTTTTTGGTGGGACATCCACTAGTTACACCACCTGATTATAATTATGAGAGTTCTACTTTAAGTACACTGCGCCGGTGGCAATTAGTACAAAGAATGGTACAAGGCTTTTGGCGTAGATGGCAAAGGGAGTATCTTTCCCATTTCTTTCAGAGATATAAATGGGCTGCTCGGACGCCAGATTTAAAGGTAGATGACGTCGTTTTAGTTACAGAGGACAACCTACCTCCTTCTAAATGGCTTTACGGTAGAATCACACAACTGCATCCAGGCATGGACGGCTTGGCGCGTGTTGCTACCATCCGTTGTAAGGGTACCACTATTAAACGTCCCACTTCAAAGTTATGTTTGCTTCCCGTGACCGAGTAGGTCAATTGTTATGTTAAAATTTTGTCGAACTATTATCATACATGTGTATTTTTGTTTGGCTAGTTACTGAGGGTATTAACCCTATCATTTAGTTGCCATGTACGTCGTTCTTAGTCTGTGTTAATTTGTTGTTATTTTTTTTATTTTTTGTGTGGTTGAAGCTTGAGCTTTGTACCAATTTAAGGGAAACTGTTATTGAAGGTGTAATTTTGTTATGTTACCGAAATGTTAAGAGCGTCAAGTTGAACTATGTTGTATTTGTGTAACCATAGTTAACCCGTTCACTATTGTACCTATTTTGTTATATTCATACAGTCCACTGATTTCTACTCGTTTATGTCTTCGCATGGTGGGCGATTCGAAAAGGATAATAGTCCTTTTGGTGGGCGAAATGTTCAATGTCTTGATTCTAACCATACTGAGACGAATTATTTATTTGTAAAGTTGTATGCACGCTCGATAGATGGCGTTGGACGATCGCCTAAATCGCGGTATGGTTTCGTTGCACCGAAGTGTATAAATAGCTAGAAAGATTTAAATAAAATGTCTCAACTCAAGATTGTGTTTGATTCCTGCTTGCCTAAGTGATTAAGGTATTTTAGTACGAGATCGTACATGCTTCTGATTTAAATTTTATTCTTTTAATGACGTTTCATTTTAACACATGTCATGTTTCTATTTTTATAAACTCAATCATTAAAAAAAGGTTGAAATTACGTAAAGGATTGGTGCAATGCTATACCTATTTTTTTTTAAATATTTTAATGATGAGCATCTTTGATTTTTTTCAATTAAGGAAAAACGAGTTCTTTACCTATAAAGAATTTTTTTTTTTTTTTTTCCTGCATCAGTACCTGATTCAGTATTGCTCATAAGTAATACTGAATGCTGAAAATGTGATGTATTACAATTTTAAATCTATTTGGCTGCTAATTATTTAGAAGTTTAAACATCACTTGAAAACGACTGAATAGATTTGGCATGAACATTGTTCTAGGGTATGGCCATATAGGTATGATTCCGAAGGCGACCGCATATGACATCTGCAGACACTGCATACCGCAAAATACGTATGATAATTTTGTATTCATTAAAGCTATATTATATGTCGGTATGCGACTGGGATTAACGCTAATAGGTATAAAATCTTGTTATTATACATGCGATAGATATATACGTTTCGAACAAAATCTTATTATAACAAGACGAATCTTTATGAATTTCTGCAATTCGTAGATAGCTGGTGAACTGGCCAGCCCAAAAAGTCCTAAAGTTCAAACACTAACAAAAACGGAAAAAATGAATTGACCGTTTCCATTACTTAGGCTGCCAAGTTTTCCTTTATATTTTCTCATTCGACTTTGTACGGGATGTTGATCAACGTACCTACTATGGTTTTTCATAAATTCAGTCCTTCAATTGACAGCAGCTCAGATAATATTTTCGCGTTCAGTAAAAATACTGATTGTGCATCTAATTAAGTTCAGAATGATCACCACCCACCCCAAAATGGATAGGTTAGGTTAGAAGACTAAGGCGGGAGCGAAGCGAAGCGGAGCTCCCGCCTTATGTCTTTGTGGTATTTTTTTTATAATTGGTTGGTTGGTTGGTTGCTAACTAACTACTTACTTGCAGTAGTTTGTTGGTGCTCAATTAGTATTTTTGATGTGAATTTGGATTATTTTGTCGTACAAAATGTACTCTTTTTGATATACGTTTAAATACCATCCTTATTTTATTCGTATTACGGGTCCACCACAGCGGGCCTAGCAATGAAGTAGTTAACATAGACGAAATCAAACTGACTAAAACCACACAGCGATCCGTCACGGTACTCACGGTATATATTGTGTGCGTGAGGGGAGGGGAGAGTGCGACAGATTGTTCTGGGTAGGAAGAGGAGAAAGAGGGATTATTTGAAGAAGCTTATTAGATATACAAAGAAAAACCTTCTGATTTTATTACGCTCTCGATGTAGTTTTAATTCTTGTAAAACTGTAGTGGTAGTCGTATATTTTGAAGAGTTGGGAGAGGAAGAAAGTATATTTAAACCATTAACATAGCATTGATAAATGTGGAAACATGATTATGCTTAAGTCAAGAGCTTTTTAACAATAGGTAAATTTTTTAAAACCCTTTATCAGCGGTTTCCATACAAGAAATCAGTCTAATTCTGTAGTTCTCGGTGGGTTAACCCTATTAGTCAGTCACTCTGTAAACTGTTTCACAATATTAAAGAAAAGAAAGAAAGAATAACAGTTTTTCGAGCCATACATAATACCATTACATTTAACTAAAAGGAGTGAAAATAATGACGTACGAGCCTGAAAAGGTCGCCACCTCAGCATGATGCTACATACACACACACACACACACACGTGTTTTGTGTGATGTGAAGTAGAGTATATTATCTAAGTGTGAAGCGCTGATTTTCAGGCGGCGCCTATGAAGGAGGGATGTTACGCACGTGACACAAAATACAAAAAAAAACTACAGTTTGGTAGAAATCACCTACAACATAAAAAAAAAGCAAAGAATACTGATGTAAAATATATGTACTGAAAAATTTGGATGATTTAGTGGTCAGAACGTTCCCCCTGTAAGGGAAAGATCGTGGGTTCGAATCGCGCCTGAACCGATCGAATTTTTCCGATATCTTAATCGATTTGAATAGTTAGCATAATAAATGCTTTAAAATTTCATTCAATAAAATATAAATAATTGAAAATATGTGTAATAAGGAATTAACACGTAGGTTCGAGTTACAGAAGTGAATAAACCTACCATAATCTTTTCCGAACTAAACACAGATGAAGTCGGAGGCATAAGCTAGTCTCTCTATTCTTGAAACTAGGTAGGTAAATGCCCACGAATTTATAATCATGTTTACAAAGGGGTGCGATGGAGAGAAACCTATGTAGGTACATAAAATAAACGAATTCTAGATTTAAAACCAACCTATTGGGTTGGTTTTTAATTACACCTGTTAAGGATGATTAACGAGAATTTCGATAACCATTCCTCGAATTTGTTCTCAGTTAGAGCAAAAATATCAAGGTTAACAAAATGTGAGTTTTAAGTTGCTAAAATCGATACAGATGCTCCTAATTTGTTCTATAATTTTCTATATAAATCAGTAACGTAGTTAGTAGTAATACCAGTATATTATTAATATAACATTTGCTATTCTTTTATACCACTGAGGTGGCAGACATGCACACGGCCCACCTGATGAGAAGTGGTTACCGTGGCCTATGGACGTATGCAACACTAGGGGTGTTACACTCGCGCTGCCGACCACGAAGAAACCTTCTGATGCCCCTCTTGAAGAACCCCATATTGTAGGTTTTCGATTATAATAATTACCAAAATAGTAACATAAGTAGGTAATAAGTTGAATAGAGCAAATATTTCGAGCCTTTGAACAAATATTTTGGTATAGAAAGGAGACAACTCTCTATGTTTGGAGCTTAGGCTCTCTTCAAATTATGGCGTACAATAGGTAGTGAAGCGCAATTTAATATATATTCGTCTCTTTACCTGGATTACAATGATATATACTTCTTTTCATCCGGTCTAAACGAAGTATTGATAAAACGAAATTAAAGTAGGTAGGTATGTATCAGACAGTACAATATTCGTTTATTCTTACTTTTGATTAATTTTGCAGTGATTTATGAATCAAAATTCATCACAATGTTTTCCTTTTAAGTGGAAAATAGTTAGACTACAAAATATAAGTGAAAAAACATCGTATACTGGTATAATATTTAAAAAACATACATATAATCACACCTTTATACCCGGAGGGTTAGGCAGAGGTTAATTTAACAGCCACATTTCACCATTCATAGTATTCCGTCCCACGTAATAGGGTCTTATATACTCTTTGTAATAGGGGTTGAGCTGATTGCCGTTTTCCATGCATTATTCTTGGATCGAGCCATGCATCTGAGGCTGAGTCTGGACTGTATATATATATCTGTCTGATGTTAAACAGCCCTATATCCCTTAGGCGAATTGTACGACCCCGCGTGGGAAGAGATGGGGTAGTTCAAATTCTACTCTGCCGGAAACCACGTTGCTTTAAAAAACAACACACTCCAATTTACATAAGTACATACCTACTGAAATATGTTTTGGTTGTGATTAATATTGTTTTTGGTTTCGCAGAATTAACAGAAACAATATATAAATATTAACTTTTTATTCCGAAATCGTAAATCGGTTGGATTTCCAAGTATTCTTGATCGAATTTCGATAACAAATTGATTACGTTTCTGAGCAAGTTTAAGTAGGTAGGTACTACTTCACTCAAATATGAGTGACTGAAAATGAATAAAATCCTGCATAAACGAATTTGAATTCTATAAAATTTGTCAAATCAAGACCTTTTTTCCCCACGGAAACTCTGTGCTTACGGGGTCGGCAGCACGAGTGTGGCTCAATGTGTTAACATAGGGTACTTTTTATCCCAGGAATTGACTCCCATGGGCGGCGGGAACGGGAACAAAATCCCACGAGGGCGAACTGGCAATAGGTTGTATGCTATAAGAACACTCCGCAGAACCGAAGGAAACCGATCTTAGCCGAATTCTCACGACATACCTACCAGTTTATTAAGTACTTCATGTCTCTAAGTAGATAAGTACATAAAATAAAAGTAGATACATATAAAAAATACATATCTACCTATACAGTAATGGAGCTTCTCCATATTTTAAAGGGTAGACGTATATAAATTACTACTTAATTGACCTTTTGAAGCAAAAAGTTCGTGCTTTAGGTATAATGATTACGTTTGCCCCAGTAGAGTGTTTTGATATAAAGAATCCTTTCAGTTTTCATGATACGGTTGAATATTAAAATACCCTGGCTATATACTCGTAAGTATATCGTACATACCTTACAGTAGACATATAAACTGTACCTACAAAATAATAAATTGAAAAATGATCCCTCGCGTTAGAAATTCGCATCCCTGACCAATGTTATTGTATCGTTGTTAGAAATAGTCATTCATCAACACGAGATCCAACTTTCTATCATCATCATCATCTATAAAGTCCCTTTCCCATCCCAGGAGGAGACCCCTCATCCTCACAGTATTACCATAGTCTTACGACTCATATTTCATACAGTGTGTCGACAAAGCCGTCTAGACGGAGCAATCGTGCGGGGTGAGCGGGATGGCGGGGAACGAGGGCCACACCGAGTAGCCGAGGTACTTGCATGTACTTAGGATTCAGGGCTGTCTTATTTCTAATCACGTTTTTTTTAATTTTTTTATTGACTAACTAGTTTCGTTTGTTAAAATTGTTATTTTTTCTCGATTTCGATTACGAGTACACTAACTATTTAGCGATCAAAGATGGCGGACTCAAAATTTTCAAAAACATCAATATGGGTATCATTTTCGTGATATTCCGGGTCGCTGATTACGAATATGCTCTTGATTACCCGACTACGGCGAAGCCAAAGGAGGGTTATGATTTTGACAGGCCATGTATGTATGTACATATATGTAGGTTCATCTGTTCCCTCATAGCTCTTGAACTACTTATTAGAACTGGACACATGAGTATTCATTAAAAGCGTCTTGATCGTCTGCTGATTAAAGGATATATGAAGTATCTCTGAATCTAATATAGCGCCCTCTAGCAGTCATAAAGAACTGTATTTAAAAATAAATTTGAGATAAATATGTCATGTTTGGTATCATCTGAAAGGGCTTAATTAGCACATTACAAATATGTATAAATTATAGGTGTTGCTTGCCCCAAAATTATATAATTAAAAAATAAGATTAAGCCGTGTTTGACTAAGTGGTATACGACCAAGTCCATGATATTTTCAGTAGTCGGGTTTTAGTTATCAACTTATTTTTTTTACGATCACAGATGGTGGGGTCAAAATTTTCAAAAAAATCGTTATTGGCATCGTTTTCGAGGTTTTCTGGATGACTGATTGCGAATATGTTATTAATCTCTTTCCCTTACAGAGGGAATGCTCTAACCTCGCTTGATATCATTCAAATCTTCCTATATATACCCGTCTTACGGCGACAGTGGGTGCCATCTACCGATACTCGTACGAACTATCGGCACCAATGAATGATTTTACAATAATTTTTAAACATTGATTTTTGATGACTCCGTCCAAACTATTGAATGAAATTTTAAAGTATTTAGTATGCTAACTATCCAATTCGATTAAAATAGGATAGGTAGAAAGCTCCCACTGTCACTGTCGCCGTAAGACGGATCAAAATCGGTTGACGATAATCTGCTTCCAAATCGAATTACAAGATTTGACCCGAACAAATATAGTTACATACATGAAATACATAGCAAGTTAATAAAAAAGCTTATAAAAAAAGGTTTCCGACAAATTTTGAAGTCGGTTAAAAAGGTTTTGGCCATACAAACTTTCAGATAAGAGAGCGTTCGCAGACCCTGCCGCTTGTTTCCCCTGTATGTCCCTGGTGTCCGGTATCCACTTAAGTATTTTTAATCTAGATTCAACTTTCTATTAATATTTACAATTTAGTTATAACAAATTTCTATTTGGGTACCAAATGATATAATTTTTTTGTAAATACCGTATTACCACAGTATCACGAACTTCCACTGTGGCTTTACATAATTTACATTGATCGAATTCTTAGAAGGCATTGAAATAAGAATATTGTAAGACATAAAATTAAAATCTTCTATTATGACAAAATTAATATCTGCGCGGTAAATGTACCTAAGGTCCATATACCGTCGCCGTCCACTTGGTCACAACTTAATATTTATTATCCGGGAAACATGAATTCATTTTCCTATTTGAATCGTACGTATTGCATACGTAAGACCAATACAGCTTTAATGCACAAAAGCGTATTCCATATGGCTGCAGTGCTATCTAATAAATTGCCCAAAGAATTGAAGGAACTAAATTTAATTCTTTTTAAGAAAAAAATGAAATTATCTCACAGAAAAATGTTACTATAATATTACAGACTACCTAAATGACCGCTTTATGTAATTATTTATTTTGACATCTTAATTTATGACCATACACTATTAAATGAATATTTAAATGACAAAACACTAGATGCTAGGTAAATAATTAAATTCAATCATATCTTTGACATTTCTTATTAGGTACATTCTATTTTATTTGACTAATTTGCATGGAGGTGTTTATTATGTTTAGCACGGAAATCTGACATCTAATGTTATGAAATTGTCTATATTAAATTGCAAATTCTTAGTTTCTAATTATCTTCTAACAAACAAATATCGTCATAATATGAGTGACGTTATTGCATGCCAATCTGGCTGGAATATGGTGGAACCTAAATGTATTTACCTGTAACCTGTAACCTGTGTACCCATATATCCCAATAAATTGATTTGATTTGATTTGAAAATAAAAATCTGTTCAGTCCAATCATTGTTGTTTCGATGATACGAATTGCTACATTGTTATCTGATCACGGTGATTCTAATACGGATGTATATATTGAATATCGAGTGCCTACCCTACCTATTTCTTAGAAGTTGACTAATATTTTGATTTAGAATTTTGTACTTTTTATATTAAAGTGGATACTACCTACTACTTTTTTCACACTATGATTTGCTAAGCAAAAAATCTGAAATAAAATTTTGATTAATATCATTGCAAAAATTATAAACATGGTAAATATCCCAGCGAGTTTTACACTATTAATGTGAATGACCATGTCAATCTCAAATCATACAAAGATTTTGACTTTTCATAATTGGTATTGTGACTTTACCAAAAACTTTATTTCGCAATCCATAGCATTAAACTATGAAAGAATGTGTACAAGGTAGGTTGTACAAGGTAGGGTGTCCATGAAGACAGTATCCATGAACTCTATACTACTATTTTCATGGACAACACAAATTAAACCAAGTTTGTAATAAATACTTTTGCCAGCCGATAAAAATCATACAATGTTTACTGACAATGTCAAGATTTGGACTCTGATGAACAAGAAATTAAAACCGCGAAGACTTTTTTCCCATTTATTTACCAACTTATCAGTTTCTTCCGATATACGAACAATACGAACTCATCTGATTAGTTGACGTCCTAATCGAGTCCTTTATCGTGAGACTATAATTCACCTTTATCTGTCTGAACGAACGAATTTTTTTACGAGTAGCTTGATAGAACGAGGAGCCAATTGAATGACATAATATACTTTTATATAGGGCACATCAATATAACCAATAATGCAACAATGGCATCACGGTCTCATCCAATGCCTTTCTATGCCCGCTTAAGTGTGGACAGGCGCTGGGTTCAAGATTTGGGTTAGTTGCGATTACCCCCGAATTTTATTCGAAAAGTACTAAAATAAATTTTGAGGATTTTCATTTTGGGCATATTTTTTTTTACAATCCTTTAACAAAGATCCATTGTCAACGGATTGAATTGAATGAAGGACTAGTTAAATCTAGCGTGACTTTCAGATAATTATGCAAAAAAGATACGGAACGGATAAGGCGCGAAAGAGATTAAAATTATACATATATCTATGTAGAAGAAGCGAGGAGGTGGTATGATACGCCATTATTTTTAATCGCGCCAGCACTTTTTTCGTATCATATCCGTACCGTGTTGTTAATATACTGTGCATTTATTGAAAAGCTGTTATTTTTAAAATTACAAACAAACACTTTGATTTTATTTGTTAGTGTAGATAACGGACGAAAGTCGTTAAAACAAGCCAAATGAGCCCCATTTCGAGGCGTTTACTACCTAGTTCCCGTTGAGAATTCCCTTATATACATCCCGACTCCACCCTCTTATCAGTTTGATAGTATGAGATTAATGTGTTATCGTCCGGAACACACACAAAGTTTGATATCAAAACGACAATTAGTGATTAAATTTGACTTCCAAGATTTGACCTAAACAAACAAGCAAGTTAATATTAATTAGAAATTAATATGCTAACTAGTTTCATTGATTTAGAATGGAAAAGTGAACTGGGACTGGAATCCGCGACCAGACAGAAATGCGAATGAAAAAGTGTAATTAAACTCTTTTCATTTCATTTTGAACTCTAAGCGTAAAGAAGTAAAGTCAACAATTTAATATCAGAGAGAGATTTGCAGAGTCTGTGGTAGGACAGTGATTTTGCTGTAGTACAATCGAAAGTAACTGAGCAACTGAGCAACAGAACTACAGATTTTGCATATACGAAAATTGCCTATACAATCGTATTTAGGTGACAAAGGAGTTGATATTTTTACGAACTATCACCAACAATTGATGATGTTACAATCATTTTTAAACATAGTTTTTTTTGCTTAACATGAATTAATGTTATGCGGCGAAGCGATGCACATAACTATGTGGAAAACAATGTTGCCTCCACTGGCCCCCGGTAGGAAGCACTGTCATGACGTAGAAAATAAAATGCCTGCTAAAGGTCTCGCTACCATGGCAAAATGCCGAGAAATTAAAACTTTAAAATAAAAATTACAGCTATCTATCCTAGATTTATCTTGTTTAATACTTTTTTTGAGCATGATTTTTCAGTAGTTGGGTTTTAGTTTTAAACTTCATTTTTTATTGATATTATTTTGGGGCAAACAATAGGTATAATTTATACATATTTAAAATGTTTGCTTTGCCGAAGTCGGCTAAAAACACGAACTGTGCTTAAAACACAACAAGTTTTAGTTAAATTACTTATTATAATATTATATACCTGTATACTACTCTCTAGGTACTATATATACCATTCTCCTACTACTGAACATTATTTACCACTATCTTAAATTATAGCGAACTGAAATATCATAAATCTTAGCTTAATATTATATCTATTGTATAGTTATCATGTACTGCGAGGAAAAACGAAACAAATCAACTGTATACCTTATACATAACTAAATTATTGAAACGAAAAGAAAGAAAAATACTGTCGATGTGAAGAAAAAAGTGGTTAAGGAGTCGGACTTACGATCGAGAGGTCCCGGGTTTAAATCCTGGCCATTACACATACATACATAAATACATATAATCACGCCCTTATCCCTGGAGGTTTAGGCAGAGGTTTTATCACCCACATTTCACCAATAATTGTATTCGGTCCCACATAATAGGGGGTGAGCCTATTGCCGTATTTATTCTCTATCTATTGTTACTTGAACCATGCATCTGAGGCTGAGACTGGGCTGTATATATCTGTCCGATGTTAAACAGCCCTATCCCTTAGTCGCCTTGTACGACACCACATGGGAAGAGATGGGGTGGTCCAAATTCTACTCTGCCGGGAACCACGCAACCGACCTGAACCCACTCTTAACACAAGCTATTTATCTTAGCTGTAGGGGTTAGAGGGAATTATAGTAATTTCGTTTCTAATATTCTTTAAAAAAAACGAAACTAAAAAAAGTGTTTGAAACTCGACCTAATAGTATTAAGTTCTAATAAGATACTTTATCTTATTTCTCTTATTCCTTAATCTCTCCATATTTATTTTACTTAATATTATTGTAATTTGAAACAACATAAATGTCTAGTTAGATTTTACTGATAGTAATAAAAAAAATTCTTGAGCTGCCCCAAAAATTGATAAGATGAAATAAAAATTAATTACGTTACCTATTATATTTTACATCCTTCTGGAACAACTAATTGTCTTCTTTAACTTCACACACTTTAGAAATACATTAAATTACTAAGAACTTAGTTGAATTTTTATATTACACTTTTCGCCACGCTAAAGTACCTTAAATTTATTTTATATGCTCTAAAAACGTTCTGACATAAAATCACTCTAAGTATATGTTTATTGAAGAGAAACTGTTCATTTAAATGCACAAAATACCTAGACACATTTACTAGAAAGCAATTTAAAAAATGTACGTATTACGGCACGGGAACAAAACAAGAGGACAAACTGAGACGGGCGGTCGACTCGCTGCCAATCCGAATCTGTCCAAAGATCGCGAAAAGCTAAGGCGGGCGCTTGGAAATTTGCTCGCTTAGTTCAGCGTGCTCGAATACTACTGAATCATTGAGCACATTTGTCTACCCTAGACAACTTACACCTATACTCATTCATTGGTAATTCATCATCATATTGTTGAACTTTGAATCGTTTTGGTGACCCGAGAAAATTAGTTTAATACTATAGTTATGATTATTTAACGGAGGTGCCTAGGTAGGTATATTCTAGACGGTTTTATTGGTAAGTAATATACGAAATGCAAATTCTCGTTTAAAGACAGTAAAAATAATAATAATAATTTAATAGGAGTAAGAGGATGAATAACTTTTGATAACTTTAGTTTTTTAAATTGCGAAATGTATCCATTACAGATATGCAAGCTGAGATATCTGTGGAGTCTTTCAAACGACGCCAATTAAATATACCTACCAACTTAATCGATAATTACATTCTTGAACCGTTTTTAGTCGAAGCGATAGTTATAATATAATTAAGTTACCTCATAAATGACATGTAATGATTACCTAAGTAGGTCTGTAGTATTGATTGAAATTGATAACAACAGCTGGTGTATGACCTTAAGAGTATAATACTCTACGATTATTGATCTAAATATAAAACAATGTTACTCAAACAAACTACATAATATATAATAGAACTAGCTGTGGCCCGCAGCTCCGCCCGCGTGGATGTCGGTTATCGCTTAGTGTAGAGTCAACACTATTGAGCATAAAAAAATTCTAAAATAAAAGTAGCCTACGTTACTCTTTATTACATCAGCTACCTGCCAATAAAGACTGTCTGTCTGTCTGTTTGTTCCCGCTAATCTCTGAAATGGCTGGATCGATTTTAACGGGACTTTTATTGGCAGGTAGCTGATGTAATAAGGAGTAACGTAGGCTACTTTTATTTTAGAATTTTTTTATACTCAATAGCGTTGACTCAACATAAAGCGATAACCAACACCCACAGCTAGTCTTATATAACTTGCATCTCAAAATCCTTTCTTAGGGGATGCCTACGTCATAGTAGCTTTATGTGTGTAAAGTCTCAGCCCGATCGGTTTAAAATTGACTAAGTTTCATACAAACTTTCATCCCCTATTTTATCCCCTTGGGGGTAGAATTAATCAAAATCCTTTCTTGCCTACGTTATAACATCTACCTGCATGCCAAATTTCAGCCCGATCCGTCCAGTGGTTTGGGCTGTGCGTTGATAGATCACTATGTCAGTCAGTCAGTCAGTCAGTCACCTTTGAGTTATATACGATTAGATAAGTAGACTAAGTAAATGTTCGTAAATCGACCAAAATAAAATATCCACTGAGTTTCTTGCCGGAGTCTTCTCTCTCTCTGGGGCCGCGTTTCGTACCGGTGCGGTGCTGACGGTCTATTTGCTAAGCTAGTTTTTAATATATTATTAATTTTAACTTTTGTAAGTGTCCTAGTAATAAAATAAAAGCGCCGTAGACACGACAGAAGAAGAAGAAGAATGGTCTATCCAGAATAAATTATTTTTGACTTTGAAACGATTCTTTAACTGTGGTGGATTTTTATTTTAAAGCTTAGCTGAAGTTTGTGTTTTCTCAAAAAAGTAGTATTATATAAGTACATTAGTAATTATACTCCCAGCACCGTAGGTCCTACTTAGAATTACTTATGTAAATAACAGAAGAACAAGAGAACCTATGATAAGAATTAGAAGTTTACTTGAAGTTTTAAGTCATCTTGGCTCTTACTTATAGTGTTTAAGGAACGGCTTGGGAGAAATTGAAAACAATATATACTTAAAGATAAAAAAATATCTTATTTTGCACTCAGGAATTTCATGACGCATTATGTATGTAATTTTTATGTTTATTTTATTTTAGTGTATTTTAGTAGCTATCTAATAATAGTTTTAGTTTTAATTTTCAATTGAATTGTATTGATTTGTATATGTATGTATTAAATTATATTGACATGGATAATAGAGGTTCTACTGTTGCTCTATTTACAGATTTGACCAAAACATAGCTAAATTTGATTTTTCGTTATGTTTTTTTCATAGTATTCTAATTATAAATAGTTTTTTTACCTTTTTTTTATACCACTTGGTTGGCAGACAAGCACACGGCCTACCTGATGGACCGTGGCCTATGGACGTGTGCAACACCAAGGGAGTCACAATTGCGCTGCCAACCCTGTAAGCACAAAAGTTTCTGTGCAGTCAGTGTAAAAGACAAAGCAGTACAAGCTTTTGGTCTTCCCACTGACAGCACAAACACTCTCCAGTGAGCTCTGGCTACCCTACTCACAAACGGGAACACAACACGAGGTTATTATGGTCGCGGTATTCTGTAGGGTGGATGTACTTTCCCGGTTGGACCGCTCAATTGGACGGAAATACCGCCGTGTCCTACCTCCTTATCCTTCCTTTTCTCCAAGCTTCATATCATGTTAACAGTTCTTAACATACTTTACTAAAGTCGAAACAAGGCGTAGTCAACTTCAAACTGTGTACCTACCTAATGCGTGGAGTGTAACAAGACCCCAAAACTTATCTCAAAGCTATGTACCTACTTGGAATGGTTTGTGATAGTTGGCACAGAGAAGTTCAATCTACAGGGCTCACCAGGTATATTATAACGCCAATGTGTACAGTTATGGTACGTTATAGTTTTGTTACTTAATTCGTCTTGATAACTTGGAGGCCGTTCAAGTATTACGTAAGTGCTAGAGGGGGGGGGGGGGGGTCATTGCATTGCTTAAATAATTATTAATATATAACAATATTTATGTTTCACACATAATATAATATGCATTACCCTTACATTTAACCAAAAAAAGAAATATGCATGTTTTTTTATGTTTACGTAAGCATTTTAAGAGATTTGTTTACTTTTGCTGACAAGTGGGAGGGGGGTTAAATAATTGTAATCAATCTGAATGCGGGCTTTCATTAAAGACCCAAAAATTGAAGTCTCTCGGGGCCATTTCACACAACATCTCTCGGGGGAACAGAAGACCCAAAGACGGCATGCGTTATAGTTAAAAAACCACCTGCGGAAATCTGCGCACATTAAAAAAGTCCTTGCGACGGGGACTAACCAGTTGCATGGTCCGGAGTCCGGGATTCACTTTTCCAATTTTCCCGTGAAGCGACTGCTATCTGTTCTCCTCTTACTTCTACACCACCACTTATTGGCGATGTTCACGACTGCCACTGCATGGAGGGATTTTAGTGTCTCAAAATGTTACTTGACCTTCCAATGTGTTAACTTACATAGTTACCAGATAGCTACGAGCCTCACGAATCGGAAGAGACTAACTGCCAATTGCCAACTGCCATAAACTAGTAATTCTCATATACAGTACTACTTGTTGCCCGTGGCTCCACCCGCTTGGATATCAGTTATCGTGACAAAACATAGCCTATGTTCTTTCTCAAGGTCTATTCTACCCCTATACCAAATTTCATTAAAATCAATTCAGCGGTTCATGCGTGAAAGTGTAACATACAGACAGAGATACATTCTCATTTATAATATTAGTATGGTATATTTCCTATACCATGTTTTTACGCAAATAAAATTTGAATTTGAATTTGAATACGGATTATTTTGTAAACCGCTCTAAGCATTGGTATGAAAATGTAAATATAGATTAAGTTTTGTTTTCGGAATTAGAACCGAAGCTCGTCCCACGTACCTACTGTTCTGATAGTACATCACACAATTACTTTACTAACAATAATTACAATATACTATTTTCAATTCGAAGAATAACCTAAATTTTGCTTAACAGTTTGAAAGCTGATCACGTAATACATTGACTTAAATTTGGTTAAAGAAAGCTTTGTCAATAACTACTTTAAACAGGGATTTTTTGTAAAGTCCTCGAATAATTTATATTTACTATTGGAGCGAGTAGGTGATGCGCATTCGTGTTAAGGTAGGCGTATGTATCTTGTTTACATAGATCGGATAGATCAGCGTAAACAACATATATACGCCTTTATTCCCCGAGAGTTAGGCAGAGGTGAAATAACATCCACATTTCACCAATATTTGTATTCTGTCCCACGTAATAGAGGGTGAGTCTATTGCCGTATTTCGAACACTACAGTTGACTCGAGAAACGTGTCTGTCTGTATGTATCTATTTGATGTTGAAAACAAGGTTTCGTTTACACTAAAATATTAAGAAATAAAGCTCTTATTCTATCCGTAGCTCTATGTTCGTTTGGTCTAAATCCACCTTTATAAGATAATTTCATGATTTTTTTTTAGCTAGTACACCTACTAAGCCTGTCAACCTAGTTATACATCAATATCCTTAAATGGGTAGATGTTTCCACAATTTGTTTTTCAGTTACATTTTCCTGAAAAAATATCACAAAACATTACATCCATAGTTGACTCATTACACCCACAAAGCAAATGATGAAATACCGGAAATTAAATTAAAAATTCTTTTGGTACAAAAAATATATTTTTCTAAAAATGTTACTCTTTCTTATTATCTATCTATAGAAAACCGACTAGGTACCGTAAAACAGGATGAATAGAAATAAAGTGGTCATTACAAACATTTAAATTATGGGTGACTCCACCTATCAGCCCCATTCCTGCACTCGTGGAGAACGGAGGTGGTTGAGCGACTTCCGACGTCTGAGTCGCCTCCGCTCGCGGAAACAGCCGGTCTGCTTCGCCGTCTCCTTATCGAGTCGATTATTACCTATACCCAACTAGAAAAGTGGCAATCGTTTGTTTTATAAAATAGACAGATATGCTATTGACCCCTCGTTTTCTCCAAGAAACAAGTTGTTGACTTGTTTGACACAAAACTTGTGGAAGGTTTGTCTAAACATAAAGTACTTATTTTACACATGTTTAGAGACTGTCTGATACTTTTTCGTTCACATAGTATAAAGACCCAACTAGTTGCATACAAGTTTAAGCCACATTTGCGTTCACACTGAAGAATATATATTTTAAACCTAGTACAAACGTGGGGTGACATTTATTTATTTATTTAATATAAATCATACATTGTTTTAACAAATTTTATCCAAAGTAGAAATATAGTACATAATTATTCCTTTTACATACATACATACATAAAATCACGCCTTTTTCCCTGGATGGTTAGGCAGAGGTGAATTAACACCCACATTTCAACAATAATTGTATACGGTCCCACGTAATAGGGGGTGAGCCTATTGCCGTATTCCGGGCACTATTGTTGACTCGAGCCATGCATCTGAGGTAGAGTCTGGGCTGTACATTATGTCTGATGTTAAACAGTCCTATCCCTTAGTCACCTTGTACGACACCGTATGGGAAGAGACGACTGATATGAACATCAAAATCCTATAGGTACATTCATCATTGTATTCTACAATACGGCTGACAACGAATTGCCACTTGTGTAGGAGTGTTTGAACTGTCCTGAGGAGAGCCGAGATGGCCCTAGATCGGCCGGGGTGCGAGAGATATGCCTGCCAACCTCACCGTCGGCAACCAACAACAACCTACTGACAGTGTGCGTTTTAGTCGGTTCAAGTCCGACATATCCTCCCCTACTGTCTTCCGTGGGGATTTTGCACACGTAAAAAGGGGGGGGGGGAGGTCTAAACTGTATTGGTGTTTATGAAATATTAATTAGACAGACACAAAAGGTTCTGGTAAGGTTTGCACGGTGAAGAAATATAAAGATAGAACACTTCCCCTTTGTCCTAAGTGATGGTATTCTATTGTAGTCGACGCTATTCATGTAAATCCTCCATTCTTCACGTGAGGTATTCACACGACATAACGTAGGATAAAATAAAGAACAACGACTAGGTATTTGAATGAAATTTTAAAGCATTTAGTATGCTAACTATTCAAATCGATTAAGAAATAGAAAAAATTGAACCGGTTCAGGCGGGATTCGAATCGTCGCCGTAAGACGGATATATGTATAGAAAAATTTGAATGGTTTCGGGCGAAAGTTCCGTGACTTAGTGGCCAGAGCGTTCCCTCTGTAAGGTCGCGGGTTCGAATCCCGCCTGAACCAATTCTATTTTTTCTATTTCTTAAACGACTAGGTATTTGATATTTACGTATAGTGTTGTCGCGCTAACTTAGGATAACGGGTAATCACTTTGACATAGAGTTCATTACTTCTCGAATATTACTAATAAGGGCCAAAGCAAGCCTCCGTCACTCGCCTATAGCAGCGTATATAAGTACCTACGACGCGCAACAACTCTGAATTTTTAGAGCAGTCGGGGCTGGCCCACGACGGCGGGCACACGCGTGACGCAACATACACAAATTTTATTGTGGTTGGTCTTGTGATATCAGTAGGTAAACTACACTGCACCTTTTGTAACCATGACGAATCGTAATATCGAATATATAATATAACATTAAAATATTAATTCAGAATATTTATTAAAATTCTTTGTAAGATTCAGAACGTTTGGAACACTGAAATTAATTAAAAAGTACCTAGGTACTTTAGAGGTAAAAAATCAGTCAGACACTTTATAAAAATTAATCTGTAAACACATCGGTACATTGCAAAATCTTTACTAATTTATACATTGTAAAATCATTACTAATTAAAAACAAATTCAGCTTTATAAAGCTGAATTTGTTTTTTCGTTGAACACGCTGATCTCTGGCATGACTGTTTGAATTAAAAAAACACTTTTATATTGAATAATCTGATTATCGATGAAGGCTATACCTACGAAGCCTGGCTCGGCTGGTAAATAATGGTAGGCTATTTGACCATTTTTTGAAGTATGTCTTATATGGTTAAGAAATGATCATTTGACTGAAAAAAAGTTATCATCTGTACACTACTCTTACCGTAATGCTGAAAAATGAGAGAGGAATAGCAACAGTTCTTTTAATTGCCAGGCTATGACTTGTCCCCATAATGTAGGTAATAAAACCTCATAACATTCTTATTTAGTTTAGTAGGTGGTAGCTGTTATTGAACAATAAGTATTTTTAAATTTAATTTGATATGAGCCAACTATCCTATTCTAAACTTTAAGTTGGATTATCTCGTTTAAATTTTCTGAAGAAGTGATAACCCTGACTCCCGAGTTGGCGGCGTCGTTGTATGCTCGGAACAAAGGGTACGTAATTTTGTAGATTATTAAAACAGCGACTTTCATCAAGATCAAAGGAGTGCAACTTCTATACGTAGTACTATTATTAATTCTGCGCCCAAAGTAACATCTAGACAACTTGACATAACTGTCTATATTATATTATTTTCAGTTAGTTACAATAATCAATGACTGCCGCTTCAATAGAAGAAAGATTTTAGGAATTCAAATTTCTGAACTGTATGGACCATACAGCTCAGAAATTTGAATTTGGATTCATAAGAATCTCTTCAAGAATATTATAACATAGTCTTACAAAAATTAAATTATATTATATCCTATACATATAGGCATACTCCTTTCGTTATTACAAACAGTCTTTAATTAATTATTGTAGAAGAAGCAAATTAACAAGTTCCAAACCTTTATTGCTACTCGACAGGCTATAATATTTTGAAAGAAGTTCATACTTTGTATACCTTCGGCTATTTATACATTTTGAACAGGCGCCGTCAATTAACTAACTTTTGTTTATAATTCATAATATTTCTTGAATACCTACATTTATTTTTACTCCTGTCTGCGATTATAGGTACTACTATGTTATGTAACGTTACTTTGGCTGAACAGGTTCCTGCCAACAACTTTAGGGCCCAATAACATCTGCTAGTCAGTGCATCTACTAAAAAACGAAAGGGCTCTACTGCAGGTTTTTCCCTCAGAGTTGGAAGCTCTAACGATAGTCACTCTCGCAAAAAATATACATAAGCACACACAACACACTCACTCATATATACATACACACTCGCACACAAATGAAAACATTTGATTCTATTTAATTTACGCGTATAACACAAACGTGTAAAACGTGTACCTACTAATGTAACAAGGAAGACTCCTAAACACAGGCTTCTCTATTTTGCCCACAAGGGGCTTCCATAACCTCACTTATGTGAAAATAATATGGGCAATAAACTTTATTATTATTAAATACAAGAGCGGCGCTAGGGTCCTGTGGTAGCAACTTGTAATGCTACCGGAACTAACGATGTATTGATGAGAACATTCTTGTAGTACATCAACTAATGTCAAAGCAAAGGAATGAATAAAACGAAATAGGTACATAATACGGATTCCTGGAAAAAGCCTGTAGTCTTGTGTTTGTGAAAATAGACATATTAATGATAATGAAAGAAATCTTCACACTCTGATTTCAAGATAGTACCTAATTATTGTTAGGTGTTTCAAAGAGAAATGTGAAAAAAATAGAGCCAAAAACGTACTGATAAAAAAGTTGCTTAAGTAGTTGCTAGTTCTTATAGCTATAACAGATAACCTTGATATAAAACTCACAGTTAAGTCAAATTATTAATACTGTAGATTGATGGCACTTGGTGGAATTTGTTGTTACACATATTGATAACTCACTTGTACTTTTCCACATTACTTTATTGCTTATTACACCTGACCGGATTCGCCTTAAATGTCATTATAAACCTTTGAGGATGCCGTAGGGCGAAACCGGTCAGGTGTAATAAGCAATAAAGTAATGTGGAAAAGTACAAGTGAGTTATCAATATGTGTAAGTCAAATTAGTTTCTTTTATTTTCATTACATTTCACGTAATCATTCATTTTTGTTTTAATCTATTAAAGTTCCTTACTTTGTGTGGTGGTACAAAGTACACAGTTCAGACTAGGCATGACGCTAGCAGAAAATGTCCCATGACGGCGGCGTGTCGTGTTTCGTCACGCGCCTCTCTATTGAAGACGGACAGCGGTAAAGACTGATCAGAGTCTCAAGAATATCTTCTTGGGTTATAACTAGTCACCAATACATACATACATACTTACATACAATCACGTTAACAGCCATATTTCACCAATAATTGTATTCGGTCCCACGTAATAGCCTGGGTGAGCCTATTGCCGTATTCCGCGCACTATTGTTGACTCGAGACATGCATTTGAGGCTGAGCCTGGGCTGTATATATCTGTATGATGTTAAACAGCCCTATCCCTTAGTCGCATTGTACGACAACGCATGAGAAGAGCTGGGGGGGCCCAAATTCTACTCTGCCGGGAACCACGCCACAGGCAAATATGATAAAACACCAAAACAGTTTTAGAAGATTCAAGTCTAATACCCTCTTCACCATCAGCTCCAGTGGGAGGAGATTTCGATACCCAAAAATAATATGGTTTAAATAGCATTTTCTGTAATGTTACACCAATTCATATTCAGAATCTTATGTTGTATGAATATATACCTATTTGTAACCCTAACAAATACTTGAAGCAATTATAATTAAAATTTGAATAGAAGCAATGTTACCTATTTTGATTTAATTATAACAAGAGTCGGGACAAATATTGGATACTAATTAACGTTTGTAAATTGAAGTAAACGGATTCATGGAAAAAGGTACTAACTTGTCTCATGTTTCCCGCCTGAACCGATTCAATTTTTTAAATACCTAAAAATATGAGCCTTTTTCGGGTTCACTAGGTGTGTTAAGTGCATACAACTCATATATTATCCTAGAAACCAACAAAAAGTTTATGCTACAGCTTCAACTTAACGTAAAAGGGATGTAACACAATTATTTCTCGAACCACGTGGAGAAATGAAAGTAGTGGCTTGCTAGTTCGAAATTAAATTAGCAACGTTTTGGTAAAATGAGACATGCGTAGAGCCGTATCAACAATGCAGAAAAGGAACATAATATTATTATATTATAATATGCATAACAAATGCTTGAAGAATTAGATAATACGGTAACATATTGTAAATTCAAGTCTGATATAAAATAATGAAAATGTTCTATGATACTTAAGAGTAATAGCTTAGGTGCCTGAAGCTACATTGAAGTTATTGTAAAAGCTCTCAACTACGTATTTTAATAAATTCATTCGGTACAGCAATATGCTTCGTTTCTACTTACCAGTTATACTTTGTACTAGTAACTACTTACGTTAAGATGCATCTGTCTGTGAGTGGCTATATGTACATATTTATGTTTTCTGTGTTTAATGCCACGCTTATAATAATAGAACGGAAGTAAATATCAAATTAAAAGCCGTAATTAAAATCAGATGCGTAGTAGGGCACGGGATAATGCAAGGCCCATGACAGTGATATGAATTACAGAACTTTTTGTTATTTCACAAAATATATTTATTATTAATAATTTATGAACCATGTGCAAAAAAAAACTCCGAATAAGTATTAAACTTCTTCGAAGTTGTTATTTGTAGATACATGGTTCATAGAAATATATTTACTACCCATTTTACACTACTATTGGCAGAAGCAGGCCGCGGCGGCGGCGCGTTTGGCGCGCCTCCCCGTTTTCTGAGGACGAGTTGGGGACTCTGTAGTCCCCACACACCCGAGGAGAGGGCCAGATCGTGAGGCCCTGGGTCGACCGGGGTGCGAGGGATATGCCTGTCAACCTCACCTTCGGCAACCAAAACTACTCACAGGCGGCGTGCGTTTTAGTCGGTTCGAGTCCGACATAACCTCCTCCACTGGCTCCGGTGGGGAGGTATCCGTGGCGATTTAACGCACGTAAAAAAAAAACTGCTCGCTACTATAATTGAGTGGGTCCAAGAATTATGTTTGGTAATTATTTTTTTATATAAAAATTATAACACCTCCATAACATCACCGATCACTACCTGTGAATATTAGAATACCTCCGTTAATATTATCGTTTTGGTGATATATATGAGTAAATCATATACTTAGTACTGTTGATTGATGGCACTTGGTGGTATTTGTTGTTACACATATTGAGAATTCACTTGTACTTTTCCACATTATTTTTAATATTTATCAGACCGACAGAGTGTACAAGTGAGTTATCAATATGTGTATATTTTTGTTGTTAAGTATAATAAACCATTGTAATTAAGGAAGGTGTATATGGGTATCAATATTAAGTTCTATTCAATTAATCCGCTTTGTAATTGTATTTGTTTCCGAAAGAAAGTTTAAAAAAAGTCTTACAAAAACTTTAATGAACTTTAGCTCAATGCGAAATATTATATGTCAATAAACATATTTAATTGGAAACCTATTTTGTGGTGCTGTCACATTCTTAGATTTTACGGAGATAACGGAGGATTTCCGAGGGGATATACGCACGAAAGAAAAGGTCATCACGATGTATGATCCTAAGTAATTACTTTATCAAGTTTAATTATACGTTAATTTCCATTGATATTTTTTTCTTTTCATATCTGTTTTTCTATTTTAGGATATCTATGTGCCCTTAATGATAAAATAGAGGTTTTCAGAAGATAGGGTATGTGCTAGTCTTTATTAATATTTATTAGTGTAACCAATTTTCAAATAGGTACTGTGGATATTTCTAGGAAAGGTAACAAATTACGTTAGTAGCTTAACCTGTAAAATCCAATGAACGATAGCTTGCAAATTTAATTAATTGTAGCGAGTTAGACCTTTGATGGTGACTGCAAAGGCTCACTTGTTCATTAAAGCATTTATCGTTTCATTTTACTATCGGCCATACTGCTTCTGTCAATTTTATAATTGAATCATATTGAATAGACAAGTGTCTATTAAATACTATTGAAAAGTATAAGTTTACTTTTCGATAGTATTTTATTTTTTAAGTTGACCGTTCTCACCGCATTATAACTCTTTGAAAATGCCGTGAAGAAAAATACTGTGGAAAAGTACAAGAAGTGTCTATTCACTATGTGTAGCAACTTTTTTTATATTACTTATGTAGCAGACAAATACACGGCCCACCTGATGTTAAGTAAGTGGATACCGTGCCTATGGACTTGCCCATCTTGAATTTCATCAGCCATTAATGAATAGTATAAACAGTCATATAAATGAATCCTTGTTTCTTTTCGCAAACTAACTAGAGAATGAAGAACTTTTTTATTTTTTCTAAATCGAGATGATGCATGCGTTGCTAAGAAGGCCTGGTTTTTTTTTATACCACTTAGTTGGCAGACAAGCACACGGCCCAGCTGATGGAAAGTGGTTACCGTGAACTATGGACGTCTGTAACACCAGAGGAGTCACAGTCGCGCTGCCAACCCTGTAAGTACAGAGTTTCTGTGTCGTCAGTAGAAGACAAAGCAGGACAAGCCTTTAGTCTTCCTACTGACAGCACAAATTCTCCAGTGAGCTCTGGCTACCCTACTCACTGCTGGGAACACAACATGAAGTTATTATAGCCGCGATATTCTGTAGGGCGGAGGTACTACCCCAGTCGGACTGCTCAATCGGGCGGAAATACCGCCGTGTCCTACCTCCTTAATATCCTGGTGAGGTTGGGTTGGACCTAAAGGTGTTTTTCTTTATTTAATTTTTCATATACATATGCATTATACTTTTTATAGGTACAAGGATTTGTATAGGTACTCATAAAAAGTTGTTGATAAGGCCCTGTACACTAAAAAGATCTGGTACAGTGTTCCAGAAAATTCCTATGCGTAATAAATATGATATCAAATAACGTAAAAAGCTAGTTGAACATATACAGGTACATTTCCTACTATAAATATATTTAGAACGTCACACGATATAATTTGTTCAGAGTGTCACGAGATGGAAAAACGAAAGTATAAAAGATGTATATTATTTTGCACTGATCTGTGCTTAGTTTCTGTGTTCAAAGTAAACGTACATACGAGTACAAAAATATCAAACATTATATCAATTTGCAAAGATCAAAAGGAGGCCCCCTTCTTTAGTAAAGACGATGGAGCAACTGAAGGGGGAAGGAGGTATGTGATGTATTGTACGCGCATGTAAATTTCTGAGGAATAGGTACATGTTATTTTTAAACTTTCGCGGTGTGAATTCATAATTATACATATATAGTAAGTTCCAAGATATAATTCGCGAGAAGTCCCGATACCTAGTATAATTATGAATAGGTACATGTTAACATCATTTTACGCATTTGCGTAACAATACATACCGATTTATGCTCGCATGAATGCACACAAAAAAAATATTATTTTCAATGCACATTCAATCAATCAATCAATCAATAAGCCTATCGCAGTCCACTGCTGGACATAGGCCTCTCCCAATGTTGGGAGGCTTTGGCCTACTGTTTCCACGCTGGCCAGACGGGTTGGTACAGGGTTTTATTTCGAGTTTTCCTTCTTTTTTTTTTTTTATACCACTAAGTTGGCAGACAAGCACACGGCCCACCTGATGGGAAGCGGTTACCGTGGCCTATGGACGTATGCAACACCAGGGGTGTCACACTCGTGCTGCCGACCATGAAGAAACCTTCTGATGCCCCTCTTGAAGAACCCCATATTGTAGGCGCTTGGGAAAACCGCAGCAGGGAGGTCATTCCACAGCTTGAGTGTGCGTGGGATGAAGTTTCTTTCATACCGCACAGTGCGCACCGTCTCAGGTCGCAATGTGTTGGGATGAATTCCCTGCCTATGGCGAGAGGTGCGATGATAGAATGTAGCTACGGGCATCATGTCAAACAATTCATCTGAGCACAAACCATTGTACAGGCGGTAGAACACACACAGTGAGGCAAAATCCCTCCTAAGGCTAAGAGGTTCCACTCTACCTGTGAGTATGGGATTATCAACCAGCCTCATTGCCCGTCTTTACAACGAGTCGAAGGGGTCAAGCTGGTATGCAGGTGCTCCAGCAAAAAGGTGACAGCAGTACTCCATGTGAGGCCGGACCTGTACCTTATAAAGAAGGAGTTGCTGCCCCGCAGTGAAGTACTGCTTCGCCCTGTTGAGCACTCCGAGTTTTCTTTCTTTCTCCGACATCTAGTACCTACCGCTTTACGTAGTCTATCTCTATTCTTATATATAACAGTTCGAGTTTCGCGATTAAATCTTAATCTTTATTTAATAGCGACTAGATACGACGTGACCAAGTCGTGAACACGGGTGCAGCAACGGCTCCGCAACGTCGGCACAACTTGAAAGTTCCATGATTATTGTATCTAACTATTTGACTTCGAGGCACACCCCGTCGGCTTATGTTACATAAATCATGCTACAAAATAAATAATATTATCAACATATATCATACAGGCATTCCTCTGCCTAAAATATAAACGAAAGATGCTAGGATCTATCATCATAAAGTAATAAAGGTTAAATCTAGTTCACAAACACATAAGTCGAAAAATAAATATTTATTATGCGCAGTCTATTATTATGCTGTATTACAACCACAAGAACTCGATCGTACAGCCAGCGTCAGAACGATCTTGACTAGAAAGTCCCAAAAGGATCTTAATACCAAGGTATTAAGATATTAAAATCAAATAAAAAAAGAGCAAATCAAACTGTTTAACTGATTTTAATATTATTTTTACATTTAAATTAGTATTTTAATAAGAGTAATTTAAAGATTTATTCATATAATGTACACGTACATGAGAATACGTACGGGGGACGTACGACACGGTGGTAGTTCCGCCCAATTGAGCAGTCCGACTGGGGAAGTGCCTCCGCCCTACAGAATCCCGCGGTTATAATAACTTCGTGTTGTGTTTCCAGCGGTGAGTTATGTAGCCAGAGCTCACTGGAGAATTTGTGCTGTCAGTGGGATGACTAAAGGCTTATTCTGCTTTGTCCTTTACACTGACGGCACAGAGACTCTGTGCTTACAGGGTCGGCAGCGCGAGTGTGACTTCTCTGGTGTTACACACGTCCATAGGCCACGGTAACCACTTTTCATCAGGTGGGCCGTGCGCTTGTCTGCCACATAAGTGGTATTAAAAAAAATTAAAAAAAAATCTAAATACTATAAATATATAATTACAATATAGTACTCATAGGAAAATAATTTCATGGGTAAAGTTCACTTCTATGTTGCTTTGATTTTTTGGCACGGTACTCTAATATTTTTTTCTAGAATAAAAGTAGCTTAAGTTACGTCTTATAATAAACATGTATCCCAATATTGTTTTTGCACAGATTCAGAATACACAGATCTCTTCAATCTCAATCTTCATATTTAGGCAGATATTCTTTTAGAGACTGTGGATTTACAACTTAACTAATAAATCATTCGACAAAAGGTTTGGCGTTAATAAATCGTTCTTAGTAAAAACTTTTTTCATTTACGTAACATAGGTAACTTCAATAAGGTGACTCAAGTAATGTAGGAAATAAAACAAAACATTATGCAAAGGTTCTTTCGATAAACTTATGGGCAATTAAAACTTAAGGATATCCTAAATAGTATCCGAGCACAGCAGAATGTGTCTGTAAGATGTGTAAGAACGTTTCGAACGATCGAACAGACTTGCCAGCTGAAACCACTGTAAATTTAGTGACGTCACTTTGTCGAGCACATACTTACATCTCTGTCGATTCATCTATCAAACATCAGATCTATCGGTCTGCAGAAAGAGGGTACATACCTTTTATTTCAAACAGTAAAGACCCCAACAAACAGGGCAAGTTAAATAAAACATAAAAGTTAGTAGCTTTATGCAAATACAGTAAGAGCCGGTGAATGTCAGATTTACGTAAGCTAAAAATTTCCTGTGGCAGTACACTACAGAAGGTTAGCGCATCTACTTTGATACTTTATAACTGCACGTAGAAAATAATAAATTTTATGGTTTAGTAAAGTACGCTTACTACTAAATATAATGTAATGAAATTATACTCTCCCCTGATAGGGGATCACCCATTTGGCCAGCGTGGAAACACCCAATATTGGCCTCTCCCATTTTATGGGGTCCACTACAGGAGATAGGCCTGTGCCTATGTCCAGTGGGCTGCGATAGGCTAATTGATAGATTGAATGGTACTTGCAAATGCAACACAAATAAACAGTATATGTTACAGTTATAATTACAGAAAATATAATATAGCATAAATGGTGCCTAATTGTGTTTCACTTTGAATAGTTTTACACGATATTAATCTACCACTAACCTAAAATAAGGTCTTAGTTTCCTCCTTAAAATAGAGCCGTAAATATTTACTCCAAACTAAGGGTATTACACGTCATAATATTAGGTACCTACCTACTCTTTTTAAATCTTGACGATTCTCACACGAACTTTATTTGGGAAAAGGAAATTCTGCGTGTTTGTTTGGTGTTGTATATCATTACTATGTACATAATTACTTACACATCGTTGAACGCGAAGCGCTGATATTGAGGTAGATATTTTTCTTTTAGGAGCTTATAACGAGCCGATGCGTCCAATTCGAATTCATTCAAATGATGATTTTGCAGTACAATAATATGGGTATTACCTGTTTGGGACTTTACCAAGATCCTTTGATACAGTTTTTAAACTAGTACAGGATGCAGGAGAGCATTTCCACTGCAAAACATCTCGCAACAAATTGTACCTGAATACTTAAGTAAAACAGTGGATAAACGAACAACACATTTAATAAGACTAACAAATAAATAAATAAAAGATCGAAGATCGTCAGGAAATCTTCCTCTTCTATACTGCTATCTAGATCGGTGTCGTCAAGTAAAATAGAAAATAGTATATTCCTTGCACAATAAATAAATAATAATCTGTAGTAAATGCTAATTGTTTCAGATTCTACAGTAAATTCAACTTTGGGATTTAATAATTCAACTTTGTTTGTGGTGTTTAATGTTCAGTGCATTAAAGAACTTACCACATAATCAACGAGAATGTTAAAGGAGTGAGATACTGCTCACTTAAATATTTTATGATTGAAGAGAACGCTGAATCATCATGTCGCACGAGTTTCCAAACGCACTTGGTAAAACGTCAGGATCCCTCCCTGTCCCACCCAAACAAATTTTGGCAAGCTTTTTAATACGAATGCAATGTTTGGAATGTACATTCGTCCATATAATTTAGTCTTAAGAAATCACTATTTATAAGCTGACGTCTTGAAAATGTCGCAGTGGAGTTTGTTGCGCCGCTTATTCTCCACTAGCGCCTAGAAAGCGGTGGTAAACTTAGATTTAAGCAGTATTTGACCTCAAAAAGATGTCATTACGTTGCACTATTTAGAGAAATAAATATTTTAAATTTGAAAAACATTTGACAAAATAAACATTATTGTTTGAACGTTAACTACCCAAATATAACGTTTGCGTTACAATTATTTATGAAGAGATTTATTTCTAAGTTATAATTTGGCAAATAAAATTATCAAGAATTTTTTATGGGAAGTGATAATTTGGCAATTTCTTTACGGTCAGACATAGGTAACCCGGTATTTAAATTAATTATTTGAACCTTTCAACGATTGCTTCAAAATAAAATATTCTATTTCCATAAAACTAAAATTCATACAATATCAGGTTTACAGGTATAGTCGTTAGATGAGAAGAGTATTTTTTATAATTTCTTTACCTGAAATAAAGTAATAGAACTGCCTAAAATATAAACATGTAGATCAGTTAACATAAATAAATTACAGAATTGCCACATCTGCCTTTTGTGTTTCGCTATATCCGTACATGAAGAAACTCTACTATAAACATAGATTATGTTTATATACTGACGAGGAATAACAAAAGAACGGACTAAAATAACGAAAATCATGTTGTTCTTGAAATTAAACCGAAGATATAATTACGACTAAAAGAACTGTTTATCTGCACAAACCCCAATTTCGTACACTAAAAGCCAAATTTGCTCAGACCGTCATGGATGGGTTTAAGATTTTACTTCCCTCTGTTTATTTTGAATACGTCTTTCGATTTGACTTGCTGTAAGGCTTCCTTAAGCCTCCTTCAAAGTAGGAAGTGTAAGCCAAAACATTTCGCTGTCAACAATTTTGACTGAAATAAAATTAATACCTTCTTTCATAAGCACACCTCAGCTTTCATAAGCACCCCCTACCCAACAGTATTGCCTTATTGAGTTTTTCGCCACGTTGACAGAAACTAGCTAAATGTATCCATGAATAATGACTTCTGTCGCGCCGTATTGAATCGTAACCATATATCATTATAGCTCAGTATTAATATATTGCTCCTTTGGACGTTGGTGGAATTTTTGCGTCTCATCATAGATTTACAGAGTAAATTTTAAGTTATTCCGTTTGCCATCGTGGGCTTTTCGTGTATTACGTAACTGTTTCGAACTCACCCTCCAGTTTGGCATTGATGAATGAAATATTTATGAGGGTTGATATTTGATTTTTTATATTCATGAGAGATTGGCAACCAATCATGTAGCAGTATCTACTAATTGTCTAACATTCAAACTTATTCGAAAAAAGATGTGGTATTTTAATTTCCTTTCAACTGTAAATAAGTGCAAAGCTTAGATAAGTACAGGGTATCAATATTTATTCACATTGTAAAAGAAGGATACACAGCTTCAGTCTCACTGTTAAAATTCACGAAATCCAGGAGTGAGTTAGAAAACTTCTACAGGTTGACTGCAA
Source organism: Eilema griseolum (assembly GCA_963662185.1). Lineage (NCBI taxonomy): Eukaryota > Metazoa > Arthropoda > Insecta > Lepidoptera > Erebidae > Eilema > Eilema griseolum. The sequence goes on along the minus strand of OY759238.1, from coordinate 10,462,716 downwards.
CCACAACTCTCAATATTTTCTTTAAGAGCAGGGTCGTTGGTTCTTACTATTATATCACAGGAGTTGATTTCTGTTAGCATCAACTGGTTCAGTATTTCGTTTGTATTTTCTTTATAAAAATTGAAAGCCTAATTCATTAATCACTAAGGAATATTATCTGTGTCAAAATATTTAAACTCAGATCTGTAGATCAGACAAATATTTGTGCTTGTTAGAATCTATAACACTCAGCGCCAGCTATAAAACCACCGAATCATCTGTGTATTGTGTAATCAATCTTATCAGTGTAAGGCGAATTTCACATCACTCAAAGGTTAGATTCAAAGCTTGTATCTTGACACCTGGGGCCTTCTCTTCTATGATTTAGGTTCCCTCAGTGACATGATTTTCAGATATACAAGTAGGTATATCTGAAAATCACCTGAGGAATATTCGATTATTCTTCTTCAAGGCGCCGCCGCACTATTATTACTTCAAGGAGAGATTCACGAACCCGCGTGTAAAAGCACTAAACGTATTTTTATTACAACACATGGTATGTAACAACACTAACAAGATAGTCGACTGTGATGTATTATGAGAAAATACTGGCCCGTCCGATAAGAACCATTAAAATTGGTTTATTACTTCTATGATAAATTATAGTTTATATCTATTAGATTTATTGTGGTGGATATATTTAGACAGTAATATCGATATCGGAAACAAAGACTTATAATACATATTTATGTCAGCGCTTCTGTGACTTCCGGGGACGAGTTGGGGATTCCGGGGACGAGTTGGGGACTCTGTAGTCCCCACACCCGAGAAGAGGGCCAGATCGTGAGAGATGGCCCTGAGTCGGCCGGGGTGCGAGGGATATGCTGTCAACCTCACCTTCGGCAACCAAAACGACCCACAGGCGGGGTGCATTTTAGTCGGTTCGAGTCCGACATAACCTCTCTCACCGGAGAGGTATCCGTGGGGATTTCGCGAAAGTAAAAAAAAAAGCGCTTCTGCGACTTTTAGTTTTGACTCTTTGGTAGGTGAAGCACAAATTTTGATCAGTAGGTACGTGGTACTTATGGACCTATAATACAATATTAATGGTTTCGCGTGAAGGTTCTGTGGCTTAGTGATCGGAGCGTTCCCCCTGTAAGGGAAAGATCGCGGGTTCAAATTCCGCCTGAACCGATTCAATTTTTCCTATATCTTAATCAATCTTAGATTCATATTATCTTATCTACAATTCTTGTGTATTTTGTAATTTCACAAAAAAAGTAATTCTAGGTGAATTTATTTGATATTATTATCAATATATTAGTGAATAAGATATTATGCGTTATGGGGGTCTTGATTTTATACATACCAGTGCACATTTGACCGGATCTATCCTATCCTTGATCTGAAACATACACCCAGGTCACCTTACCCGGAATTTTTATTCATAAATCCGTTCGTGCGCGTTTTAAATGTGTATGAACAATCTAAGCACACCTTTCTCTATCATTCATGTTCAATAAATCCTTTATATAGCCAACTCGCGCGCGCCAGCGAATTTCATGCTAGCGAGTTGACGAATGACCCGCTGTTTCGCACATGTCTATCAATGTCATTCCAGCTAATATTGCTCAGATTTCTCATTTGTGAAATTTCAAATAGGCAAATATGTTGTTACAAATAAGTTAAGCATCGTACAAAACCGAGTTTGTTCCAAATCAGCAGTACCCAATACATATAAAAGCAACAGTAGGTACAATTGTACAAAAATATGATTCACTTAAATGAAATTTATAGTGTCAAATACATACATATATATAATCACACCTTTATCCCCGGAGGGTTAGGCAGAGGTGAATTAACACCCACATTTCAACAATCATTGAATTCGGTAATAGAGGGTGAGCCTATTGCCGCCTTCCGGGCACTATTGTTAACTCAAGCATGCATCTGTGGCTGAGTCTGGGCTGTTTATATCTGTCTGATGTTAAACAGACCTATCCCTTAGTCGCCTTGTACGACACCGCATGGGAAGAGATGGAGTGGTCCAAATTCTACTCTGCCGGGAACCACGCGGCCATAGTGTCAGATGAAATAATCACAAATAAGAATGTTTATTAATAGTTGACCACACTTATACGAGATATTGCTCTTTATTGCTATTTTTAATAATATTTAATCCAATTAGCAAAAATTATATCAGCAATAAAGAATGATTAGGTTCGTTCATGGAATCAGTGTGTCATGTTATGTTTATTCAAGCCGCTTGTAATGCGTTCCAGAAATATTTTGAAACGATATCAGTTACTCTGTTTACATTCGAGACATTAACAACGCATTACTGTGATTGTTATGTCTGCTAATACGTGTACGTTGTATAATTAATTTAAAGTACTAAAGGCTCATTTTTGTACGTATTCGTTTTAAAAAACATGTAGTTGCACATCTGTTACCTCTACGTGATTTTGACGGTCCACTCGCGTGAATAAAATAGAGGTTGCATTTTAGTTTTATAGCTACTATTAACAACTAAAGTCTACATAAACTGATAGTCTCTCGACTAAGAAGAAAAAAACACTACATTAAATCTTAAAAAAACTATTTTTTTAAAACCGACTTCAAATACTGTAAAATAACATAAGTAAGTAATAAAGATAAGAGAAAAATTACCAAATTACAAATTTATTGATCTGTTAAAAGCCGACGACTAGCCCGAGAGGCTATTTATGATTTTAATTGATTGCATCAAAATAATTCAGTCACAACAGACAAAGCAGGTACCAATTTCTAACAGATAAGTAAGTAAATTTGTACATTCAGAAATTTTACTCTTATCTTTATGTTACTTAACAGTTTTAAGTTTTTAAGGTCGATTCTTAAAACGTACTTTTTTATATTTTACTGTTCTGATCTTAATTCTTTATTGCACACAAACAGTACAGAGGTCAAACACAAAATAAATATATAAGAAATATGTACAAAGGCGAGCTTAAATCAGTATGAGTTCTCTACCAGCAAACCTTTGAGTAGCAGAGAAGCAGTCAAAGTAATAAAGGGACGTGAAGTGTACATTAATTTTCAGATAAAAGATGGGTACCTACCTAAACAGGTACATATATATACACATAAACATACATACACAGCATACATATTACACCTACATACATACATACAAATATACATACATACATACATACATAAACACAATGCATACATATAGACACATAAATATATTCAAACTACATTACTGTGATAGGAAATGTTCCCTTGTTCTTCTCCTAAAAACGTCCAGGGTATTACTACCGCGAATGGTGTGAGGTAGTGCGTTCCAAAGACGCACAGCCTGCACCGTGAACGATCCATCGTAGCAGCAAGAAGTGTGTGCAGGTGTGCGAAGCAGAAGAGAGGAAGAAAGACGACAGGGTTTGCTCCTGGGTACAAGATACTCAAAGCGTTCCCGCAAATAAGTTGGAACATTAGGATTATGAAGTATGTTATAGAGAAGAGTTAGGATGTGAAGGTTACGGCGCTGTCGAATAGGGAGCCAGTTCAGTCTTTTGCGATATTGCGTGACATGGTCGTATTTGCGAAGGCCAAACACAAAGCGGATTCCTAAATTTTGCAGGCGCTCAAGTTTGTTCAGCAGTTCCTCCGATGCATCTAGAGAGCAGACATCAGCGTAGTCTAAAACCGAGAGTAGAAGAGATTGTGCAAGAGCAATTTTAGTCTGAAGAGGTAGGAGTTTCTGGAGACGCTTGAGGGATTGAAATGAACAGTATACCCTCCTGCTTACCTCTGCGATGTGAACATCCCAGGCAAGCATGGAGTCGATGTGCACGCCTAAATTTTTTGCACTTTTTGAGTAATCAATGGCCACTGAATCAAACATTTAGGAGGAAGAGAATCGTGATCCAAGAGGCGGAGCATGTATTTACTACCAACAATAAGTGCTTGAGATTTTTTTGGGTTGACCAGCAGTCCTAAGGATTGGGCCCAAGTATGGATGTTGTCAAGATCATTGTTGATGGCAGCCACAGCCCCAATCAGTTCATCAGCTTTAAAATGTCGATATATTTGCAAGTCATCTGCATAGAGGTGGTAATGCGAGGTTAGAACCCGAGTCACGGCGTTTATGAAAATAGAGAAAAGGAGAGGAGAAAGAACGCCACCCTGTGGAACGCCTGCTACCAAGTCGCAACAATCAGAGGAAACATCATTCACTCTAACAGACTGTGAGCGTCCCTGGAGATAGGATTTAAACCATGTAGTTGCAGAGGTAGAAACATTGATGGAGGATAGAATACCCAGGAGGATGTCAAAATCAACTGAGTTGAAGGCACTGCTGAAATCCAATAAGACCAAAACTGTCAGTAACTGTAATAGTTTGTTTTAAAATTTATTATTATTTTTAGTGGGTAATAATTTTCCATTTAATGCTCTCAAAAACTTAAACAAGACATTCATGCTATACGTCACTAAGAAATTCTGTTATCTGCCTTCATAGTTCAAGACTTGATAATTCTAGCACGCCCGCACGATGCTTAACATCGTAATGTCGCCGTGTCACAGCATCGTCATAAAACTAGCTAAAAGCAATCATTTCCCATTGCCTAATCGCTTTTGAGGAGTTCTCTGATGTATATCCGGAGTCCATTAAATTTATACGGAACTACCTGAGAGTTAAGTACACCAAACATAATGGGTAAAGAATTTATAAAATCGGTTCATGAACGAAGAACATATAACGTGTTGCATTTACCACAAACCTCAGTGGTTTCTAAATGCACTGTGAATGATTATGTATATATTATGTTTTTAAGGTGATAAATAATTTTAAAAAAAAAGAAGTCGGTTTAATCGACTTCTTTTTTTTTCATGTCAAAACACACATATTTATAAAATTAAAACTACTTGTCCAAACTATATCAATTTTTTATGGGACCAAATGGCAACTATTCTGCATAGAACTAAAAAAGAATCACGTAAATCGGATCATAAATCTCAGAGTAATCGGTGTACATACATTAAATAAGAATACCATTCGAATTGAGAACTTCCTCCTTTTTTCTTTTTGATACCGCTTGGTTGACAGACAAGCACACGGCTCACCTGATGGAAAGCGGTTACCGTGGCCTATGGACGTGTGCAACACCAAGGGCGTCGAACTCGCGCTGCCAACCCTGTAAGCACAGAGTTTCTGTGCCGTCAGTGTAAAAGACAAAGCAAAACAAGCTTTTTGGCTTCCTACTGACAGTACAAAAACTCTCCAGTGAGCTCTAGCTACCCTACTTGCGGACACGGTGGTATTTCCGCCCAAATGAGCAGTCCGACTGGGGAAGTACCTCCGCCCTACAGAATACCGCGGCTATAATAACTTCGTGTTGTGTTCCCAGCGGTGAGTAGGGTAGCCAGAGATCACTGGAGAATTTGTGCTGTCAGTGGGAAGACTAAAGGCTTGTCCTGCTTTGTCTTCTACACTGACGGCACAGAAACTCTGTACTTACAGGGTTGGCAGCGCGACTGTGACTCCTCTGGTGTTATAAACGTCCATAGGCACGGTAAACACTTTCCATCAGGTGGGCCGTGTGCTTGTCTGCCACCTTGTGGTATAAAAACGCCGCGGTATTTTTGGAAATCAGTTAAAATGATTGATGATACTCTGTCAAAATCTAAACATAAAATAGAACTTTACCCGCGCTGTTGGACTACACAATACTAACATGTTGACGATGACACTCAGACAAAAAGTCAACGTAATATCAAAAAATTATGACTTAAAACATATGAAATATAATATTACTTTATAAGTCTAAAACCCGACACCAGTACATATTATAAAACTAGCAACGCCACACAGAAGAACCGGAAATTACCTATTAGCATCAACTCGGCAGTTCCTCCCTAGTAGTAAGTAATCTGCGCCAGTAGGCACTCTCGTAAATTAACTTACAAATAATTAGGCACACCACTTTCCTAGCTTTAATTTATTAACACCATTCCAGTTTTAAAGTGTAATAACAAGTTATGAAAATAGAAGGTGCGGAAGGCATTTGCAAGAGTTGTAGTAAATTGAAAGATGTTGCCTCTGCCTACCCCAATGGGAAAACGCATGACTTTATGCATGTATAGTATATATATAAATTAGTAATTATCAACTATATAGCGTTGATTTTATACAGTTAGTGGGACTTGCCATAATTGGAACTCGCTACAATGAATTATATCACTAGTACTGTTCCACAATATTTATTAATTGTACATAAATAAATATTGTGGAACAGTGCAAGTTACTAAATTCAACATGAGTAACTATTGATTTAGGTTGGATTTTACTGTGTAAATAAATTGCTTTCAAGTTTAATAAATATTGTGGAACAGTGTAAGTTACTAAATTCAATATAAGTAACTATTAATTTAGGTTGGATTTTACTATGTAAATAAATTGCTTTTAAGTTCAATTAAACAGTGTTCTCACGTTCTTTATTCAAACTAAATTAGATTTGATCAAGTTTCCTATTATTATGGAAATCTCAGAAGATTTATAAGGCCGAGGACAATTATCGTGATCCTTATAACGATTGCCCTGTTGCGTTCAAAGTTTACACTTTGGAAGCTAAGGTCCGCTTATTGTAATTGTTGGTATGGCGGCTTTTACGGCAGTGACTAAAGTTTGACCTTCCAACTCTCAGAGGAAATCCTGCATCAGGACCTCATCCACAATTTAGCAGTTGGAAAGATGTGCAGGTGACGTTGACTTTGGTATCAAGTAAGTTGGTAGATAGAACCCTCTACATAAGAATTATTTGTATTATATTATATGTGCCTCTAAACAATTGGGGATACAGGGCCCAGAATATTAAGTATATTGACCATATGTAAGGACATACTCTTTCTGTTCTCAGCTAATAAAGAAGATAAAAAAATTATGAGGATAAATATAAGAAAGGAGGAAACCTAAGGAAAATTATAAGGATTCCCAATGAACAAGAACCCAAACTAGACCCGATCTTCATCTAACACTATCCTTATTCTGCTTGGATTGTCTCAAATAAAAAAATTACACCACCGAACTATAGCAAAAGGATTTTTTTAATTCATCTAAGGGTTTAATGCTCTCAAAAACTTAAACGAGACATTCATGCTATACGTCATTAAGAAATTCTGTAATCTGCCTTCATAGTTCAAGACTTGATAATTCTAGCACGCCCTTGACCAACGTAATGAATGATTTTTTCTAGAAGTTAGCATAATTCTTCATTATTTATAGTTCATGTGCGCAAATTATAAATCTTGTGAAGTCCTCACTGTTCGTCTTTGTTTATTATTTCTATTCTTTGAAAGAACATTCAACTGCAAGCTACAAAAGATGTTCTGCCAATTTGACGCGACTGAAAGTTTTGTTATTGAGATTGATACCTTTTTAAACGGTTTTAATTTAATTTGGTCTGGTAGGTCTTGAAATGATAACTCTTCCTGTTGATTGGTTGATTTGATATTTGGTACACATCTTTAGTTCGAATAACAATAAAACTATAATCTATAAAATAAAAGCGTAGCCTCGGTAGCTTAGTAGTTAAGGAGTTAGCTTTATGACCCAGAAGTCCCGGGTTCGAATCTTGGCTATTACACTACTGACGTAAACCTACTCCTAGCACAAGCAATTTAGCTTAGCTGGAGGGGTTACTAATATTCTCTATATTAGTAATTTAAGTTGCTAATATTTTTACTTTAAAAAAAGTATAAAAATGTGAAGTGTCGTTATAAATGAAACGCATCTGCACTTAGTAACGTTCTCTTTATTAGTGCCACATTAATAGAGCATTCTAAGATCTGAAGATATGCTACGTCAGATTATCCTAAAAAGGCATGGTTACACATACATAGGACATACTCGTAACGATACTTACATACTAACACTACTTACATACACTACACCTCCGGGGGTGATGGAAAAAAAAAATCAGAGCTCTTTGATTATTTTTTTTTGCCTTAAAGTTAACACAATACAAATATATTATTAATTATTAAACAATTTAGTCCTATTCTTGTGGATCAATTCAATTTTATTATGTTTTAAAATTTTGACATTGGGACCCATATCTTCCAACACAACATAAGGGCCTTCAAAAATATCATCTAATTTCTTCGTACCTTCACTTTTGACTAAGATTAAATCGTCTTTATTATAAGTAACAGGATTACACTTCTTATCGTATGCTAACTTCCTATTTTGCTTACTAATCTCTAAGTTATGTTTAGCATCTTTAAGTGCTACCTGTAATCTATACCTTAAATCTAAAGAGTAATCATCTGGATTATATAAAGGATCTACTCTATTACAATTTTTAATATTATTGGGAATATTACATGACCTACCGAAAATAAGTTCGAAGGGCGTGTACTTCGTCTCTGAATGGACGGTATTATTATAACTGAAACACCAAAACGGTATCCAGTGTGACCAGTCATAGCCGTTAGTGCCTGAATAGGTCCGTAGGAAAGCGCCTAAATGCTTATGAGCATTTTCGAGTGAACCGATTGATTGATGGTGGTATGCTGTGGAAATTAATTTTTCTATATTTAATAATTTACAAACTTCAACCATAGTAGATGAAACAAATTCAGAACCTCTATCAGTAGCTATAATTTTAGGTATTCCAAAACGTAAAATGAAATTTTGAACAAATGCTCTTGCGACAGTTACAGTTTCTTTATTTTTTATAGGATATGCTTCAATAAATTTAGTTAGCTCGCATTGAATCGTTACAAGATAACAATTTCCATTATCGTCTTTATCTAACGGACCTACCAAATCTAAAAATATTTTTTCAAAACCTGACGACGCAGTTGTTGTGATTGTCATCGGCTGTTTTGTGTACCTACTATATTTAGTCTTCTGACATGTAGAACACTTTTTTACAAAATCAAGAACATCTTTATCGATACCTGGCCAGAAATATCGTCTCTTGATGTTGTTAGTCATCCTACGCACACCAGCATGTCCACTGGTGGGCAGTAAATGAAAGTCATTTAAAATAAATTGTTTTTCCTTCTCGTCATCTATTCTTTCTATTCCTCTTAGTATGCATACTCTTGGACCTGTCCAATTTCTTAATGACTGTATTTCACTACATAAACCCTTTATAAACTCTTCATTTTCTTTATCTTTAACTATGCATATTTCTTTTAATTTTATTTTCTTACAAAAATTCTCGAACTTAGTCACAAATTCGGCTCGCGAGAAATGTGCCCTAAAGTTGAGGTTTACACATAACAACATTTTATTAGGAATATAAGCGAGACATTCGTCTTCAACACTTATCATATTATCTCTTCTATATGTATCCACTTTATCCTTCTCTATTAACATCATCTCCACGACATCACTCGGCTTCCTCAGTAACTCCACGACTCTAGGTTGATCAGACCCATCGTCGGTGGGTTTACTAATTGGCGGTGAGACATTCTTACTATCCTCATCTATTCTCCTTTTTTGTGCCCTAGTCATGACATTAACTTCCGAAATCTTCTCATTCATACTCTTTAATTCACTCGAAGTTACATTCACTCTGGATAATGCATCCGCGACTACATTTTCCTTCCCTTGCACATACACTATTTTAAAATCATACTCCTCAAGAACTAAGCGAAATTTCAAAAGCCTACTAGAGGGATCCCTCATGCCAAATAAATAAATAAGTGGCTTATGATCTGTCATTATAGTAAAATGTCTACCATATAAATATGGCCTAAAATATTTGACTGCCCAGACGATAGCAGTAAGTTCTTTTTGAATTGTGGGATAGTTTAATTCTGCCTTATTTAACGGCCTACTAGCATATGCTACGGGTCTTAAATCATTGTTGCATAAAACTGCGCCAATAGCTACACCTGACGCGTCAGTCTGCAAAACAAATTCATTGGAATCAGAAAAATCTGGGTACTGAAGTATGGGTGGGCTAATCAACTTTTGTTTTAAGATTTCGAAAGAATTTTGACATTCCTTTGTCCAATTAAAAACTACATTCTTTCTGCATAATCGATTTAAAGGTAATGTTATTTCAGCAAACGATTGTACGAATTTACGATAGTAATTGCAAAAAGCTACAAAGCGTTTTACTTCATCTACATTTTTAGGTTCCGGATAATTTTGTAAAACTATTGTCTTTTCTGGATCAGGTAACACTCCATCAGCTGAAACTAAATGCCCAAGATATAGTATTTCCTTTTTTAAGAATTGGCATTTACATGGGTTCAATTTTAAATTTACTTTCCTTAACCTTTCGAGTACATCAATCAAATTTTTATTATGAGAATTTAGATTTCGCCCAAAAATAATAAGGTCATCAAGATATACAAAACATTTGTCATACGTCAGACCAGACATAGCTATTGACATTACTCTACTAAAGTTACTACAAGAAGTTTTAAGTCCCATTGGAAGACGTTTTAGTTGATACTGACCTGTACTCGTGCTAAAAGCAGTATATTTACGACTATCAGGGGATAAACTGACTTGAAAATAACCTTGATTTAAGTCCAAATGAGTAAAATACATGGAACCTGAAAGTGAGTCTAAGATGTCAGTGATGTTTGGTAGTGGAAACTTATCATCTACAATCACATCATTAAGTTTTCTATAGTCGACTACCAAACGCCATTTTTTACAACCATCAGATTTTTTAGGAACAAGTAGCACTGGACTGTTCCATTCGCTTGAAGACTCTTCTATAATGTCGTTCCTTAACATTTGTTTAATCTGATTATCAATTTCGGGTTTTAACGATTGAGGCAATCTATAAGGCTTAACATACGTAGGACTAACATTTGGTTTAAGTATTATTGACTGTTCGTAAACATTAGTTGTAGACAGCTTATCTCCTGGCAAAAAAAACACATCAGAATATTTTGAGCAAATTGTTTCAATAGAACATTTTTCTTCTAAATTGAGGTGATTTAATTTCAATGAAGAAAGTAAAACTTCAGCCCTATTAACATTAGGCTTAGTTTTATCAAATGAAAGTGTATCATACTCGCTTAACAAATTAATTTCTGGGACAAAATTTATTAGCTTAACTTCTTCATCCCTTATGTTAAGTATTTTAACCGGAATTTTGCCCTTTATAGGTCTAACTATAGTTCCTGCTAGAAAAACATCCTTCTCTAACTCTCTCGCGCAAACAATATAATCGTCAACCACATCAGAAGTGCCTAAACATACGTAATGAATAGATTCACTCCGGGCCGGTAATACGAGACAATTATTATTATTACTAGAAGTAAAATCAGGTGTGGCCGAGATAGGCAAATAAATTAATTTACCGGCATTATTTATTATTAACACGTTGGAAGACAAATCGATATTACAGCCATAAGTAGAAAGAAAATCTAAGCCTAAAATACCAGTTGCCTTGAAGGGCAAATTTTCAAAAACATAAAATTTATGAAAAAACGTATCATTATTTTCAGAAACAAGTTCCAAGGTTACAAAACCTAAGGAGTTGATTTGTCCTCCTATGCCGTTTATTGTAGTGCGTTCATAACATATACTCATCGAATCTGGTAACTCATTTTTCTTAATAATTGATATTGACGCACCCGTATCTACTAAAAAGGAATATTTTCTATTATTTGAAAAAAATGTCACAAATTGACATCGTCCCTTACAAGCCAAAATAAAATTATTAAAATCGAAAAAACTGCTTATTATTCATATTTTGGGAATCATTATTTTCATTAGAATTCTGGGAAACAACCCCTTGCTCCGATGATTGCGCGGGTTGCATAGGCTGCGCTGAAAAAATGTTACTACGATTATAACTATTTCCTCGTCTATTACCACGATGATTATATCGTCCATTGTTAAAATTCGCCTGAGAGAAAGATCTACCGCGGTTAGAATTTTGAAAAGATCTTCCGTAATCACGACGGGAATAATTATTAAAAGAATTATAATTGCGGCCACGTTGACCTTGACCCCTTGGTCCTGAAGAAGGTCTAAACCTACCTCGATCTCTTCTTGAGTACTGCATAACGTCCGCCTTAGCAGACGTAGAAGGCGTTGACACCTCCTCGTCCTTAGCGCCTTGTATGGCGTCCTTGAGACTGCTATAGTTGCGAGCGGCCACGATGGTGCTTAGCCTATAATTTTTCAAACCATCTGAAAATTGTTTAATGGCCATTTTCTCATTTAATGGCTTTAGAACAGCGAACTTTGACGAATCTCCATCCGCCTGCGAGATGGTTAAATCGGTGAAAAGTTGTTCTATTTCAGAACCATACTCGTCAATTGATCTAAAACCTTGGTTCGTATTTTGGAGGCGGGAATGAATAGCTGTAAAAGATTTAGTCGTTAATAAATGTTTCCTTAAATCCTGTATTAAATCAGAAACCTTATTATAACCGTCCGACAAACGTAACTTAGCGTTTTCGGAAAGCCGACCCTTAATCACGAATTTTATTAAAAGTTTTTTTCCACAGTCGTCTAACATATCCGCATACATCTCTACAGCATCAATCAATCGTTTCGTAGTCTCCTCCTTATTATCTAAAAGGGGAATTAAATTACACGCCGTTCGAATGTCGAATTCCATTTTTGCTGTAGTTATTTTACCAGACGGCGAAACACACAACTCAGATATCTTTAAAAATTCACTCTTAATATAGTCAAAGGTTGTGGACAACTGCGCCACTAAATCAGGCTTAAGATCATGCGATAAGTTAGAAAATAATAATTGCGATTTATCAAATAGAACCTTAGCCTCTTCTAATTTATTTATCGCAATAGATCCCGTAAACCTACTTTTTCCTTTCTTTATTAAATATTTACGAATATCCACCAACTCATTATATATTTTAGTAAAATCATCAGCCATAGTCTAAAAATAAAATAAAGAATATAATGACATCATCCTAGCAACTACTAAATTCTCACAAAGATCTGCCAAATATAGAAAGCAATGCGAAAATGGCAAGGTCGCCATGAAGTGTCGTTATAAATGAAACGCATCTGCACTTAGTAACGTTCTCTTTATTAGTGCCACATTAATAGAGCATTCTAAGATCTGAAGATATGCTACGTCAGATTATCCTAAAAAGGCATGGTTACACATACATAGGACATACTCGTAACGATACTTACATACTAACACTACTTACATACACTACAAATGTATAATAGTTTAAGTTTAAAATGTAAGTTTAAGCTATAGCAGCAAAGGCTCTGCAATAATTATCACTGCTACTATATTAGTCCATAACATAACATAACATAAACTCACGACTACATCCCCGAAGGGGTAGGCAGAGGTGCTCCCACTTTTCGCCAGTTTACATTTAGGTCCCAATGTAATAGGTGGCGAGCCTATTGCCATTAACCGGGCACTTGTAATCCTGCGATAAATACACACATAACTTCGAAAAGCATCGAAAAGTCATTGGTGTGTGCCATAGTAAAAGCTGAGATCGAACCCGTGACCTCGTCTCAGCAGTCCATTACCATACTACTAGGCTACTGTGCTCACTGTAGTTATATACATTGGTTATATACTTCAAGGTTATATCAGTACCTAGCTGTAAGGTGCCTAAAAACTATCACGAGGTTATGGTAATATTTATGGGGTGTACTAACTGTCTGGGTAATCAGAAGCCTAACACAATTGAAGACTAGTTTAAAACTGAACAGTCAGTATAGTCAGTAGTGTTTACTAGTTTGAATATTAGTGTACGGCTACTAGTGGCCCATCCTGGCTCCAAGTATGTTTATCTGATTGAATTGTTTAGTAAATTTTTCTTCAGTCATCAATTATTCTTGATCTCGTTAGACACGATTCAGCTGGAATGGTGAAAATCATCGATCAAATAAGCAGTGCGATTGATAGACGCAACGTAATAATAAGAATGTACGTTATACCCGATTACAAAAGTCACACTGCTGAACATAGGCCTATCCCATAGACTTCCAGAATGACCGATCTAAAGCAGCCCAGATGCAGCGCTTCCCGGTGACCTTGATGAGGTCGTCCTTCCACCTGGCTGTTGGGCGTCCTACGCTAGATTTGCCCTTACGCGGTCGCCATTCCAGAACTTTTTTGTGTGTGGCTGATATGATGATGATGATGATGACAAAAGTCACACACACAATATATTGGTCTTTTGATTATAAAATCTTAATCTCATTTTGACAAAGTTGGAGAAAATATTGTAAGTCATAAAAGACAATAAGTAGCAGGGCCTTTTTCAACTTGTGGAAATCACTTCGGATACAGACCTCCCCACCCCGAGTCGGTGGGGGTGGTTATTTCGGTCTCGGACCGACTAAAACCGCACGGCTTCCTTAGGCCATCAGTTGCCGAGGGTGAGGTGGCCTTTGGCATAAACTTCGCGCAAGTAACAGGGCCGTCGATTCTACTAAAGCAAAATTACTGTAACATAGCAGACACTAAAAAATAGCATTAAATTTTAGACTTTATTTGTTATACTATTAAAATACAAAATTAAATGACAATCAGTATCAAAATAAACGGGATATTTACCATGTTCCATTGTTTCATATCGGAAACTCAAATAATTGAAACATGGTAAATATCCCGTTTATTTTGATACTGATGTGAGTGACCATGATAGTTATAATACTTACATGACAATGTTTTAGTTTTCAAATATGTTTGAATGCAGTTTTGTTTCTGTTTTAAAAAATAAAGGAATGTTTCATTTGAGTGAAATTCACTATCTCCAGTATTTAGAGTACTTTTCCTCCAGATAAGATCATAATCTTCCACCCTGTATAAGTAAGTAATATTTAATGGAGGTAGGACACGATGGTATTCCCGTCACAATTGAGCAGTCCCGTAGTCCGCGAGGGTCCACCTCCGTCCTACATACCGCGGCCATAATAATCTCGTGTTGTGTTCCCAGCGGTAAGTAGGTTTAGCCAGAGCTCACTGGAGAGTTTTGGTGCTGTCAGTGGTAAGACTAAAGGTTTATCCTGATTGTTTCATCGGTACAGAAACTCTCTGTTCTTTCAGGGTCGGTCAGCACCACGAGTGTGACTCCCCTGGTGTTGCACGCGCCCATAGGTCACGGTAACTACTTTCCATCAGGTAGGCCGTGTGCTTGTCTGACACCTAAGTTGCATAAAAAAGAGCCAAAAACTTCCCTTCGCGAATCTGATAAACGAGTACATAACTAATTATAACGAATGATCTGATACCGAGCTCTATAAACTTCCTTAAGGCACAGGCCGACCCAATCGACAAATTGGTTCAACTGCTAAACAAAGCACTAGGATAAGGCGTAGACTTTCGTCTCAGTGTTATGAGGTCAAACGGCAGTTGCTCCTGAAGAACCAACATAAAAAAGGCTCTACACAACCCACAAAACAAAGCATGATAACAAACGAATGCTAGTGTGATAATAACTGAGTAAAAATACTTTTAAGGGCCTTTCCTTCAAATCAGGCCACAATTTTTCTGTTGCAAATTACAAACTCAAATAAATAACTACAGTGATATGAAAATATTTGCAATTCATAAGATGAAATGACCTCTATGTCACCTACATTGAGGTAGCAGAAAGATCTGGCTGGCAAAAAGAAATATTTATAATGACTAGTTTACACACAAAAAAAATACTTTCTACATATTTCTAAACCATTTCTATTTCTAAAAATCCTCAAATGTACAATAAAAACCCATACAGATAGCCTCTCTCTATATTTGAATCTGACCCCTAAACAAGTGGCAATTGGGTATTTTCCTATAATTAAAATATGTTATTTAACTGAGCTCATTAAATTACGAGTGTTAAAAGAACGGTAAAAGTTGCGTTGGTTATTATTTAATATAATAATTTAAAATAATAATTTATATGTTTTTAATCATCCATTTCTTCATGGTTGGCAGCGCGAGTGTGACACCATTGGTGTTGCATACGTCCATAGGCCACGGTAACCGCCTCTTATCAGGTATGCCGTGTGCTTGGTGTACTAAATGGTATAAAAAATCCACCCAACCCATAATAGTACTTAATTTGACTAAGTAATATTATGAGGTCACAATAAATTATTTCATACAAGTTTACAAAACACCGGCCATCGAATTGCCACTTGTCTTGGAGGGCTGTTCATAAAAATGGCAATGTTGCTAGGAAAGTTGCTCTTAGGTACGTTCGAAGGCTATTAATCATTCACCTCGTATGTCCAGTTTATTCAACTTTTATCTATACTTGTTCATTATTTATTCATCATGAAATTGTTGAACTTTAAATTACTTTCGTGTCCTCTGAGGAAAATCTGTTTAATGTGATACGTTTGAAAACTTTGTTGATTAACTTGTAGGTAACTAAGAACATCTGTGATACATAGAACATGAAGCATTTTAGATAGATTTATTGTTTTATTTTATTTTTTATTTATTGATAAATCTAAATACATGATTTTGTAATTCAACATAATTAATGAAATGGATCTGGAAACAATAGATATCCAAGATGGTTATAAGATTTTTTAAAGAAACAAAAAGAAATAAAATAAATTAAACTGGATGAAAAAATATGAAGTGCGTTGACTATTGTGTCAAAATTAGTGCTCAATGCTCAATCGATATATCTGCAACTTAAGTTTTTAAAAGTACATAAACCAACTAAATGTTCTGATATATAAAGATTTATTTAATATTATTCAAGGGACCAGGAGATGGACCCACATCTGCTTATCAGAGACCCTCGAAAAAACCGTGAAACGTAATAATTTTATTTTTAAAGATATAAAGATAATTCTGCAAAGAATAAACATTAATCCTCACCATATTTCGTTCTAACTTCGTAGACAATTTCAAGGAAGAGAAAAATTTCCAACGACTCTTGTCACCGTAATCTGACATGGCTTAAACTAAATGTGAAACTGGGAGATTTATTTAATCTTTTTTAAAGCTTGAAAGAGGGTCACGTTTGTTGCCAATAACTTAATCAATACTTCTAAAAAATAAAATCGAAACCTTGTATATTTTTTACATTTTAAAAAAGTACTTCATGGCGGCGGCTCCGCCCACCTGGATATCGTTTATGGCTGCCAAACATTTTTTTTTATACCACTTAGGTGGCAGACAAGCACACGGCCCACCTGATGGAAAGTGGTTACCGTGGCCTATGGACATGTGTAACACCAGAGAAGCCACACTCGCGCTGACGACTCTGTAAGCACACAGTCTCTTTGCCGTCAGTGTAGAGGAAAAGCAGGATAAGCCTTTAGTCATCCCACTGACAGCACAAATTCTTCAGTGAGCTCTGGCTACCCTACTCACCGCTGGGAACACAACACGAAGTTATTATAACCGCGGTATTCTGTAGGGCGGAGGTACTTCCCCAGTCGGACTGCTCAATTGGGCGGAAATACCGCCGTGTCCTACCTCCTATAACAACATACAACACAAATAAACATACCCTATGTCCTTTCACAAGGTCATTTCTCTGTACCAACAAGATACCAAATTTCTTCAAAATCGAATCAGTGGTTTTGGCATGAAAACGTAACAGACAGACGGAGCTATTTTCGCATTAATAATTTTAGTATGGATATTTTATGACTTTTAAGTATTCTAATCTCATTGGTGATTATGAATTTGTGCCGTTTGGAGTAGAAACGTTTAGCCGTGGGGTCCGAGCACCCGCAATCTCTTCAGGGAGATTGCGAAGCGTATGGTCGACGCTTCTTGTGACTAGAAGGCTGGCCTCTTCCTATGTCAGAAAATAAGCATATGCCATACAACGTGGCAATGCTGCCAGTCTTCTGGGAACGCTACCAAAAGAGGCATGCGATGCGGAGGAATTCCACTACGCATTTTAACTTTTGTGGTTGCGCCGAAGTGGAAACTGTATTTTTGACACGGAAACACACTCCTTTTATACCCGTCTCCCTTTCCGCACTAACCATAGATGTAGCTTCCGTCCGCCATTTGTGAAATATAGACACTCAGTCTCGCTTTGAACTAGCCAGCGTAAAGACGGACGGACCGCGCTCGCGTCTCTCAGAAATGTATAGTATTTGTTACATTTTTACCGCTTCATAGACCTTTACCGATCGGATTGTGCCTCTCGTGTGTTCCTCAAGCGATCTAGTGATGCTGACGGCAGCTCCTGAGCAAGGAAGAGAAGATCCGTGTACCGGCTGCGATGAAAACACGTGTGTCGTGAAGGTTAGTGCATCCTCTCCTAATTTCTCGGGTTGCATTCATTGCTTGGATCACGCCCGCGGCAACCCGACCACCTGTCTTTTGTGTGTAAAGCGTCAATGGAACAGTTAGCTACTTCCCGCAATACAGTCCATTACCGCACGTTGTCAAGCGCCACCATTTTTGGTCCTTCGAGCCGGATTCTTAGCCGTAGTTCGTATTTTGTTATTATTCTAATGGGAATAAGCGCATCGCACCTAAGTGCCTGGTTATTTTAGTAGAAAACCCCGCATCCAGACATTTAGGCTTAGAATTTGTTGTCCGTTCGCCGCTGGCTCGCATTGTACCTACCTAATACATAAATAGGTTAGGTATCATATCAACACTTAATCGTAGTTCACAATTTTCGCACCGCGCCTAAATACCTGGTTATTTTAGTAGAAAACCCCGCATCCAGACATTTAGGCTTAGATCTTAGGTATACTAGACACCCTAGTGCATAGGCACAGTGTAATACCTAACGCATTTGGCTTTGGTTTGTTTTTTTTTCAATTACGTTGTTCTCGGCTCGCGTCGTATTTGCCTAGTACCTGCGTGGGTAGACACGTGGCTGTACCTACCTCGCTCGCATCTCATCCCAATTCATACGAAAGTATTTTAATTTGAATAGATATTACGCAATACTTAATCTCTGAAATAATAGTTGAACCTAGACAGCGACCATCGCGTAGGTACGATCTTGTTGCTATGCGCGTTAGTTCAAGCTTGCACTGGCCGTTATAAGTACCTACCTACCTACGGTTATCGCTCGCGCCGCCTCGCTGCTCTGTACCGCTAAGATTAAGTCATTTCATATTTGTTGTTTACCGCACTTTAGTTTGAGATTTAATTGTAAACATGTCCCCAAAGGTTGATAAGACCGGTAAGGTTCAATTGAAACTTTTATACGCTAAAAAAGAAATGATTTACTCTCGCGTACAATCGATCTATGATAATGCACTTAAAACCTCTGATTTGGTCATCAGAGATTCGTTCTTGTGTTCTATAGAAAACTTAGATAGTCTACGCGCGGATTTCGAAACCTTAGTACATGACATCAATGTTTTAGAGTTGAATTTGGATCCCGATTACTCAGTGAGTTATCAAGCCTTGTCGTCGTTTGACGATTTGTATTGTCGTATCAAACGCGTCGCTAGGAGTTTGGAGAAACCGGCTGACCTACCCAACCCCACTCGCGACCGACCTAAGTTGCCACCAATTCAAATACCCGAATTTGATGGTAACATTCGCAATTGGTGTCTATTTATAGATAGTTTTGAGAATACGATAGATAAGAACGATTCGTTGACAGATCACGAAAAATTGCATTATCTCGTTGAAAAATTGACTGGTAAAGCTATAACCGCTTGCGCTGGAATTACGTTTAGTGCCGGGAATTATAATTTAATTTTAAATACTTTGAAAGCTAAGTATGAGGATAAAAGATCGGTAGCTAACGCCTATTTAGATCAGATGTCTGATTTGAAATCTATTACGGCATGTAACGATCAAAACTTAGAGAAATTTCTAGATACTTTCGCGTCAGCTGTTCGCGCCGTAAAGAACTTGAAGATCGATGACCTCTGCGACTTCGTATTTTTGTATATGGGTTTAAGGAAATTAGATTCCGAAACCATTCGTTTGTTTGAGTCGGATCATCGCGGCAATAGAATTCCTAAGTTCGAAGACTTGGAAAGTTTTGTTCGCGAGCATATAAAAGTATTGCAGCGCTCTTCATCGAAACATGAAGGCGCGAAGATAGTTGTTGATTCTGCACGCAAAGTAGATGCGTCATCGAAGTCACTGAGGTCAACTCATACTTATGTTAGTACCGCACCAGCACGTGTACAGTCACCTGTTTGCTCTTTGTGTAGCACTCATCATTCGCAACTGTACAGGTGTCCTGGTTTTCTAAAATTGTCGCCTAGTGATCGTTATAAATTTGTTCGCGCTAATAATTTTTGTTTTAATTGTCTCGGTACTAAACACCGCGTTGTTTTATGTAATAGTAGAAATAGTTGTCGCAAATGTCAAGCGAGACACCACACTTTGCTTCATTTTGAGAATAGTAATGCCGCATCCAATGTGAGCACGGTTGGCTCGTCGAGCGGTGACACACGGCAGCCTGCGCCGCAGCCGCAGCCCGCGCTCGCGCGCGCTCCGGCCCGCCCGGTGACCGCCGCGGATGACGTCACCTTGTGTTCGTTCTCCGCTAGTGCTGCACTCACTACTGTGTGTCTTGCGACCGCCCGCGTTGTTATTGTTGATGCATTAGGTAAGCCGCGCATTGTTCGAGCGCTGTTAGATGGCGCTTCGCAAAGTAATTTTATTACTCAAGATTGTTGTCGGCGTCTTGGTTTCAATGTTGATAAGCGTTCAACCCGCTCAGTGGTGAAGGGTTTTGGAAGCTTACAGTCAGCTGTTCGTGGCACCGTTAAAACAAGGTTTAGATCTCGTTTTAATAATAATATTTGGTTTGACATGGATTCGCTCGTTATAGATAGAATAGCTGAACAGTTGCCTACCGTCCCGGTTGACACGTCTTTATTAACGAAATTTAAAGACTTGCCTTTAGCAGATGAGACTTACGCTGTTCCTGGAGTCGTCGATATATTGATCGGCGCTTCGATTCTCCCGCACCTCCAGTTATCACGTAAGGTTCAAGGGGGACCGACGTACCCCGCTCCGCACGCACTGGAAACAGTTCTTGGTTTTGTTATAATTGGTTCCGCACCCGCTTCTATGGATAGTTTTAGTCACTCGACTGCTTCGTTCTGTTGCACCGTCGAGCCGCCACTGGAGTCTACCATCCGCAAGTTTTCGCTCGGTGGCTCCCGTGTATCCGCTGAAAAACGCTTTCTTTGTTTGGAACGAAAGATGCAGGCGTCCCCAAAGTCGAAGCGGGCCTATGATGAGGTTGTTAACGAATATTTAGATAAAGGTTACATCTCACCTGCGCCTGCGGACACTGGCGGGACCCAGCCTTCGTACATTATCCCGCACCGCGGAGTTATTAGAGAAGATAAGCTTACTACTAAAACTCCGTGTAGTTTTGGATGGCAGTGCTAAGACTAGCACTTCCGTGTCGCTTAATGACATAATTGTAAATTTTCGCATTAATATTAGTAATTTTTAGCTTTTAGGACTCAACAGTCGCTTTGTGTTGGGCCCACTCTTCGCCCCATCGTTGGGACACATTCGTCGCTAATAGAGTGGCAAAAATTCAATCTGAATTGGCGCCACATAATCTCTTTCACGTTGCTGGCACCGACAACCCAGCCGATTGTCTCTCTCGTGGATTGCTTCCTTCGCAAATTTTAGATCACCCGTTATGGTTTAGTGGACCGTCCTGGATTCATGCCGCGTTAGATGGGTGGCCAGTTAGTCAATTCAATCCCACTACGGTTTCCGAACCACCCGAGGAGAAGAAGCACTCGCTTGTTGTATCGGTCCCACGTGAAGAGACCCTTATTTTGTTGTTGGCTAATCGCGTCTCGTCTTGGTCGAGACTGTTGCGTTGTGTTGTTTGTTCGCCTCTGCCCGCTGCCTAGCCAGCAGTAGGCACGAGCTCCAATCTAGGTTTATATTTTAGTTGTTATTTCCCAAACCTAGATTTAGATTAGACTTTAGATTTGTTTCGCATTTGTCGTTTCGAAGGTAACCCTTCAAGCCGGGGGGAATGGTTGCGCCGAAGTGGAAACTGTATTTTTGACACGGAAACACACTCCTTTTATACCCGTCTCCCTTTCCGCACTAACCATAGATGTAGCTTCCGTCCGCCATTTGTGAAATATAGACACTCAGTCTCGCTTTGAACTAGCCAGCGTAAAGACGGACGGACCGCGCTCGCGTCTCTCAGAAATGTATAGTATTTGTTACATTTTTACCGCTTCATAGACCTTTACCGATCGGATTGTGCCTCTCGTGTGTTCCTCAAGCGATCTAGTGATGCTGACGGCAGCTCCTGAGCAAGGAAGAGAAGATCCGTGTACCGGCTGCGATGAAAACACGTGTGTCGTGAAGGTTAGTGCATCCTCTCCTAATTTCTCGGGTTGCATTCATTGCTTGGATCACGCCCGCGGCAACCCGACCACCTGTCTTTTGTGTGTAAAGCGTCAATGGAACAGTTAGCTACTTCCCGCAATACAGTCCATTACCGCACGTTGTCAAGCGCCACCATTTTGTTTTATTTAATTTTAATTTTTTATTAATGTAAATATTAGCATAGATTTAAAATACATTAAGTTTAAATAGATAAATAAATAGAACACTTCTATAGGTATATTTAATTATCATTATTGCAATATACTACGTTACTGAATAGGCGTAACATGAAAATAATTAAACTAAGTAATGTAATTGTAATCATTTGATTGCAAGTTCTTTAAATACCTGCAATCATCCCCATGTATATCAACCTGGAAGTGTTCCGAGAAGGCGGGTAATGTCTGCGCGTTGAAACTTTATGTATGCAATTGATTGTTATCCTAGAATTGCGATGTTGAGTGTGCCATAATTTGTATTACCATGGTGTTAGCTGAGCGATGTTAGTATGGTATATAGAATACAATATACCATTTTTGACTATGATACCATATACAATGTAATATTATATCAAAGCAAGCTCTGCTCGAGTAACATCTGTACATCTGTAGGTGTCTCAAATTTAAGTTAACCAATCATAGCAACAGTACCGTCAGCTAGACTATGTTTTGGAATGCTCCATTATGAATAGTAAATTAACGATTTTGAATGGTAAACTATACAAAATGATCTTAATAGCCTCTAATCTACCTAATTGACAGCCTCTGTGGCGTAGTGGTAGTGAACGCGCCCGCTACGCAGCAGACGCGGATTCGATCCCCGCTCAGTGTAAATATTAGTATGCATGAATATGGGTATTTTTTTTTATACCACTTAGTTGGCAGACAAGCACACGGCCCACCTGATGGAAAGTAGTTACCGTGGCCTATGGACGTCTGTAACACCAGAGGAGTCACAGTCGCGCTGCCAACCCTGTAAGTACAGAGTTTCTGTGCCGTCAGTAGAAGACAAATCAGGACAAGCCTTTAGTCTTCCCACTGACGGCACAAATTCTCCAGTGAGCTCTGGCTACCCTACTCACCGCTGGGAACACAACACGAAGTTATTATAACCGCGGTATTCTGTAGGGCGGAGGTACTTCCCCAGTCGGACTGCTCAATCGGGCGGATATACCGCCGTGTCCTACCTTGCATTGGTCTGGGTGTTTCTATGTATAATATGTATGTATTTACAATAAAAAAGTATATACGTATGTTTATCTGCATTCTAGATAACATAACACAAGCTAGTTAAGCTATGCTTACCATGGGTATAGATAGCGTTGTGTAGAATGTTGTAGAGTTTTTTTTATATCTTGCTAATTCCCCTTCCTGTTGACTAATTGTCTTGATTTTTGGTACACACCTTTAGTTAGGATGATAATACAATTTAAATCAATAAGACAGTTTGACTTGAACCTAATACCTTACCCGGAAGGAACCCGGTGCCTGTAGCGACTACCAAACTGGTCACCTTGGTCAAAGTCTTTTCTGTTAGTCAGCATCAGCAGTTACACTAACTAGCAGGAAATTTTGGCATGGGTCTAGAGATCACTCCTTAGTGGAGCCCCTTTCACACCTGTTAACAATCAATATTCATTAATGTCAGATACTTTCCGTGGGCCATAAATTCCAACAAACGCGAACAATATAAGTTGCCTACGCATTTTGTCTTTAGCAACAGAGCACCGAGACGAATAGAACTACCAATATTTTTATGAAAATATTTTTGAGAAAAGTTACTAACACTAAATCTATATTGAATACTAATATTATAAAGCTGAATAGTTTGTTTGGTTGGTTGGTTGAATCGTTGTTTGGTTGGCCCGTATATGATGTAGCCCGGTGAAGGTTGGCTATAAATAATTTCGCTACTAATAAAGAGAGTGGAGCAATGATAAATCAAGGAGGTAGGACACGACGGTATTTCCGCCCAATTGAGCAGTCCGACTGGGGAAGTACCTCCGCAAAAACGCTCCTACAGAATACCGCAGCTATAATAACTTCGTGTTGTGTTCCCAGCGGTGAGTAGGGTAGCCAGAGCTCACTGGAGAATTTGTGCTGTCAGTGGGAAGACTAATGGCTTGTCCTGCTTTGTCTTCTACACTGACGGCACAGAAACTCTGTACTTACACGGTTGGCAACGCGACTGTGACTCCTCTGGTGTTACAAACGTCCATAGGCCATGGTAACCACTTTCCATCAGGTGGGCCGTGTGCTTGTCTGTCACCTTAGTGGTATAAAAACAAAATGTCAAAAAATCCGGTAGTTTTTTATATACATACATTTTAATCGAAAACTAAAAAATATGGGATGAAAGGGTTGGTACGGGATTTCAAAATATGCCACAGGCAAAGCCGGGCGGGTCGACTATTTATTTATAAATCTTTAGTCGATATATGATTAGTTTTATTACGTCCCAAGGATAAAGTCAATATTTGTCATGTTTCATTTATTAGTTCAAGAAAGATTTAGGAGGAAGTATGATCAATAAATTAAAACTATTTACGCGTAATTTAAAATGTCGTAGGTAAGTAGCAAATATAACCCAAGAATTTTTTTTCTAGCACTGGTAAATGTTGTTATACATAGGTGTTGTGCTAAAGTGATGTACATTTTAGACTATTAATACTGTAGATTGACGGCACTTAGTGGAATTTGTTGTTACACATATTGATAACTCACTTGTACTTTTCCACATTACTTTATTGCTTATTACACCTGACCGGTTTCGCCTTACGGCATCCTCAAAGGTTTATAATGACATTTAAGAACATTCCTATTAGAAACATTGCGATACTCAAACATATTACACATGTGGGTAGTTGTAAAATTATGTATACCAGTATAAATTTTTTCCCCAAAATATAGGGAAATAATATATATGTGGTCCTAAATATATTTTGAATTTATGAATTATTACTATTATGTATTTAAGTTATAATGTCAGTTATTAAATTATATAAAATGATAAGTAATACTTATAAATGTTGAAATACTAATATCATTGAAAATTAAATAATGTCAAATGTGAATAATGTCAGATGAAAATTAACAATGTCAAATGTGAATAATTTCAGATGAAAATTAACCATGTCAAATATTATGTCAAATTATACCAAATTAAGAGATTAAACCAAATAAATAGTTATGTAGATGTCATCATTATTGCAATAGAGGTGATGAGCTTAAATCTAATTGCTGATTTAATATATTATTTCTGTTTGTATTTAGTACTCTATTTATTTCGAGGGTTTCCATAGCATTCATTTTTCTGCCTTTGTCGCACATTTGCAGTGCTTTAAAGTTGACTTTAGAGTCGAAGGACACACAGAAGTTCCCATCCGCCCGGTAGTGTCATACACTGGCGCACCAGCATATAAATTAGCGGCAGAGGTTAACCGACTATTCAAACAGCATACGGATTTTATACCCACCAACACTATTAAAAATAGTCTTGATTTAGTAAAAAAAACTTGAAAACATTCATGTACCAGATGAAGCCATCTTGGCTTCCTTTGACGTAAAAAAATTGTTCCCAAGTATCCCGGTAAATGAGTGTAAGAGTGCAATTAATGATATTTTAATACAATCTGTAGTTGACCCACAAATCGCAATAGATTTAGAACATACAATATCAGTGTGCCGCAGTGTGTGTGTGTGACCAAAATTATTTAAAGTTCTCTGATAAATTTTATAAACAGATTAATGGCCTCGCTATGGGTACCCCTCTCACCACTCTGTGCGGATATTTTTATGGATTGTATTGAAAAGCAAATTCTATGCAACAGTATGTATAAACCATTTATCACCTATTGGTATAGATATGTAGATGACATTATTTGTTTATGGACCGGAAATATAGATGATTTAAATAATTTTTTGACATTTATAAATAAAACTAATTCTAAAATTCAATTTACAATAGAAAAAGGACATGACGAAATTAATTTTCTTGACATAACCATTAAATTAATCAACCACAGACATACATTTAAAATATATAGGAAACCTACATTTTCTGACAATTTAATACACATAAGCTCTAGACACCCATTGAATCACAAACACGCGGCCTTCCACTCAATGGTGCACCGTTTATTGTCGATTCCAATGTCGCAGTCGGTTTTTGAGGAGGAACTATCAATGATCAAATTAATAGCTACTAATAACGGATTTCCATCCCAATTGATAGACAGTATAATGGCACGCAAAAGATCTTGGGCTGTCATAAACCTTGCATATAAAGGCAGTATATCTATGACCCCGAAGACACACAAGAAGAGATGGGCTCGAATACCGTTCATCGGTCATATTTCTTACAAATGCGCTAGACTCTTATCCGAAGGCAAAGCTGCTTTTTATACCACACACAACATACAAAAGTTAATATGTAATAATAAAGATGTCACTCCCATTGATCAAAAAAGTGGTATATATGAATTAACATGTTCCACCTGTAATAAAAAATATATTGGCCAAACAGGACGATCTTTTGCAACTAGGGTCGCTGAACATGTTAGAAGCTGGAGACTTAAAAAAACGGATTCAAATTTTGCAGAACACCTCCTTAATGAAAACCACTTCTTCGACTCTAAAGTCAACTTTAAAGCACTGCGACTGTGCGACAAAGGCAGAAAAATGAATGCTATGGAAACCCTCGAAATAAATAGAATACTAAATACAAACAGAAATAATACATTAAATCAGCAATTAGATTTAAGCTCATCACCTCTGGTGGCGCATGGCCACGTGCGGTAATGGACTGTATTGCGGGAAGTAGCTAACTGTTCCATTGACGCTTTACACACAAAAGACAGGTGGTCGGGTTGCCGCGGGAGTGATCCAAGCAATGAATGCAACCCGAGAAATTAGGAGAGGATGCACTAACCTTCACGACACACGTGTTTTCATCGCAGCCGGTACACGGATCTTCTCTTCCTTGCTCAGGAGCTGCCGTCAGCGTCACTAGATCACTTGAGGAACACACGAGAGGCACAATCCGATCGGTAAAGGTCTATGAAGCGGTAAAAATGTAACAAATATTAATCATTTTTGAGAGACGCGAGCGCGGCCGTCCTTACGCTGGCTAGTTCAAAGCGAGACTCAGTGTCTATATTTCACAAATGGCGGACGGAAGCTACATCTATGGTTAGTGCGGGAGGGGAGACGGGTATAAAAGGAGTGTGTTTCCATGTCAAAAAATACAGTTTCTACATCGGCGCAACCATTCCCCCCCGGCTTGAAGGGTTACCTTCGAAACGAAAAATGTGGAACAAATCTAATGTCTAATCTAAATCTAGGTTTGTGAAATAACAACTAAAATATAAACCTAGATTGGAGCTCGTGCCTACTGCTGGCTAGGCAGAGGGCAGAGGCGAACAAACAACACAACGCAACAGTCTCGACCAAGACGAGACGCGATTAGCCAACAACAAAATAAGGGTCTCTTCACGTGGGACCGATACAACAAGCGAGTGCTTCTTCTCCTCGGGTGGTTCGGAAACCGTAGTGGGATTGAATTGACTAACTGGCCACTTATCTAACGCGGCATGAATCCAGGACGGTCCACTAAACCATAACGGGTGATCTAAAATTTGCGAAGGAAGCAATCCACGAGAGAGACACTCGGCTGGGTTGTCGGTGCCAGCAACGTGAAAGAGATTATGTGGCGCCAATTCAGATTGAATTTTTGCCACTCTATTAGCGACGAATGTGTCCCAACGATGGGGCGAAGAGTGGGCCCAACACAAAGCGACTGTTGAGTCCTAAAAGCTAAAATTCTACTAATATTAATGCGAAAATTTACAATTATGTCATTAAGCGACACGGAAGTGCTAGTCTTAGCACTGCCATCCAAAACTACACGGAGTTTTAGTAGTAAGCTTATCTTCTCTAATAACTCCGCGGTGCGGGATAATGTACGAAGGCTGGGTCCCGCCAGTGTCCGCAGGCGCAGGTGAGATGTAACCTTTATCTAAATATTCGTTAACAACCTCATCATAGGCCCGCTTCGACTTTGGGGACGCCTGCATCTTTCGTTCCAAACAAAGAAAGCGTTTTTCAGCGGATACACGGGAGCCACCGAGCGAAAACTTGCGGATGGTAGACTCCAGTGGCGGCTCGACGGTGCAACAGAACGAAGCAGTCGAGTGACTAAAACTATCCATAGAAGCGGGTGCGGAACCAATTATAACAAAACCAAGAACTGTTTCCAGTGCGTGCGGAGCGGGGTACGTCGGTCCCCCTTGAACCTTACGTGATAACTGGAGGTGCGGGAGAATCGAAGCGCCGATCAATATATCGACGACTCCAGGAACAGCGTAAGTCTCATCTGCTAAAGGCAAGTCTTTAAATTTCGTTAATAAAGACGTGTCAACCGGGACGGTAGGCAACTGTTCAGCTATTCTATCTATAACGAGCGAATCCATGTCAAACCAAATATTATTATTAAAACGAGATCTAAACCTTGTTTTAACGGTGCCACGAACAGCTGACTGTAAGCTTCCAAAACCCTTCACCACTGAGCGGGTTGAACGCTTATCAACATTGAAACCAAGACGCCGACAACAATCTTGAGTAATGAAATTACTTTGCGAAGCGCCATCTAACAGCGCTCGAACAATGCGCGGCTTACCTAATGCATCAACAATAACAACGCGAGCGGTCGCAAGACACACAGTAGTGAGTGCAGCACTAGCGGAGAACGAACACAAGGTGACGTCATCCGCGGCGGTCACCGGGCGGGCCGGAGCGCGCGCGAGCGCGGGCTGCGGCTGCGGCGCAGGCCGCCGTGTGTCACCGCTCGACGAGCCAACCGTGCTCACATTGGATGCGGCATTACTATTCTCAAAATGAAGCAAAGTGTGGTGTCTCGCTTGACATTTGCGACAACTATTTCTACTATTACATAAAACAACGCGGTGTTTAGTACCGAGACAATTAAAACAAAAATTATTAGCGCGAACAAATTTATAACGATCACTAGGTGACAACTTTAGAAAACCAGGACACCTGTACAGTTGCGAATGATGAGTACTACACAAAGAGCAAACAGGTGATTGTACATGTGCTGGTGCGGTACTAACATAAGTATGAGTTGACCTCAGTGACTTCGATGACGCATCTACTTTGCGTGCAGAATCAACAACTATCTTCGCGCCTTCATGTTTCGATGAAGAGCGTTGCAATACCTTTATATGCTCGCGAACAAAACTTTCTAAGTCTTCGAACTTAGGAATTTTATTGCCGCGATGATCCGACTCAAACAAACGAATGGTTTCGGAATCTAATTTCCTTAAACCCATATACAAAAATACGAAGTCGCAGAGGTCATCGATCTTTAGGTTCTTTACGGCGCGAACAGCTGACGCGAAAGTATCTAGAAATTTCTCTAAGTTTTGATCGTTACATGCCGTAATAGATTTCAAATCAAACATCTGATCTAAATAGGCGTTAGCTACCGATCTTTTATCCTCATACCTAGCTTTCAAAGTATTTAAAATTAAACTATAATTCTCGGCACTAAACGTAATTCCAGCGCAAACGGTTATAGCTTTACCAGTCAATTTTTCAACGAGATAATGCAATTTTTCGTGATCTGTCAACGAATCGTTCTTATCTATTGTATTCTCAAAACTATCTATAAATAGACACCAATTGCGAATGTTACCATCAAATTCGGGTATTTGAATTGGTGGCAACTTAGGTCGGTCGCGAGTGGGGTTGGGTAGGTCAGCCGGTTTCTCCAAACTCCTAGCGACGCGTTTGATACGACAATACAAATCGTCAAACGACGACAAGGCCTGATAACTCACTGAGTAATCGGGATTCAAATTCAACTCTAAAACGTTGATGTCATGTACTAAGGTTTCGAAATCCGCGCGTAGACTATCTAAGTTTTCTATAGAACACAAGAACGAATCTCTGATGACCAAATCAGAGGTTTTAAGTGCATTATCATAAATCGATTGTACGCGAGAGTAAATCATTTCTTTTTTAGCGTTTAAAAGTTTCAATTGAACCTTACCGGTCCTATCAACCTTTGGGGACATGTTTACAATTAAATCTCAAACTAAAGTGCGGTAAACAACAAATATGAAATGACTTAATCTTAGCGGTACAGAGCAGCGAGGCGGCGCGAGCGATAACCGTAGGTAGGCAGGTACTTATAACTGCCAGTGCAAGCTTGAACCAACGCGCATAGCAACAAGATCGTACCTACGCGATGGTCGCTGTCTAGGTTCAACTATTATTTCAGGGACTAAGTATTGCGTAATATCTATTCAAATCAAAACACTTTCGTATGAATTGGAATGAGGTACAACCACGTGTCTACCCACGCAGGTACCAGGCAAATACGACGCGAGCCGAGAACAACGTAATTGAAAAAAACAAAACAAAGCCAAATGCGTTAGGTATTACACTGTGCCTATGCACTAGGGTGTCTAGTATACCTAAGATCTAAGCCTAAATGCCTGGATGCGGGGTTTTCCACTAAAATAACCAGGTATTTAGGCGCGGTGCGAAAATTGTGAACTACGATTAAGTGTTGATATGATACCTAACCTATTTATGTATTAGGTAGGTACAATGCGAGCCAGCGGCGAACGGACAACAAATTCTAAGCCTAAATGTCTGGATGCGGGGTTTTCTACTAAAATAACCAGGCACTTAGGTGCGATGCGCTTATTCCCATTAGAATAATAACAAAATACGAACTACGGCTAAGAATCCGGCTCGATCCGGACCAAAAATGGTGGCGCTTGGCCACGTGCGGTAATGGACTGTATTGCGGGGATGTAGCTAACTGTTCCATTGACGCTTTACACACAAAAGACAGGTGGTCGGGTTGCCGCGGGAGTGATCCAAGCAATGAATGCAACCCGAGAAATTAGGAGAGGATGCACTAACCTTCACGACACACGTGTTTTCATCGCAGCCGGTACACGGATCTTCTCTTCCTTGCTCAGGAGCTGCCGTCAGCGTCACTAGATCACTTGAGGAACACACGAGAGGCACAATCCGATCGGTAAAGGTCTATGAAGCGGTAAAAATGTAACAAATATTAATCATTTTTGAGAGACGCGAGCGCGGCCGTCCTTACGCTGGCTAGTTCAAAGCGAGACTCAGTGTCTATATTTCACAAATGGCGGACGGAAGCTACATCTATGGTTAGTGCGGGAGGGGAGACGGGTATAAAAGGAGTGTGTTTCCATGTCAAAAAATACAGTTTCTACATCGGCGCAACCAACCTCTATTGCAATAATGATGACATCTACATAACTATTTATTTGGTTTAATCTCTTAATTTTGTATAATTTGACATAATATTTGACATGGTTAATTTTCATCTGACATTATTCACATTTGACATTATTTAATTTTCAACGATATTAGTATTTCAACATTTATAAGTATTACTTATAATTTTATATATTTTTTTAATTGACATTATAACTTAAATACATAATAGTAATAATTCATAAATTCAAAATATATTTAGGACCACATATATATTATTTCCCTATATTTTGGGGAAAAAATGTATACTGGTATACATAATTTTACAACTACCCACATGTGTAATATGTTTGAGTATCGCAATGTTTATAATAGGAATGTTCTTAAATGTCATTATAAAACTTTGAGGATGCCGTAAGGCGAAACCGGTCAGGTGTAATAAGCAATAAAGTAATGTGGAAAAGTACAAGTGAGTTATCAATATGTGATGTACATTTTACTATAATTTTACATTACATTACATAAACTCACGCTTATATCCCCGAAGGGGTAAGCAGAGGTGCTAGCACCCACATTTCGCCAATTTATGTTTAGGTTTAATTTTAACGTGTATAAAACAATAACGCATTTATTTCTTTCTTCTAAAATAAATGTTGATTTTAGATAGATGTTGTGTTCCCAGCGGTGAGTAGGGTAGCCAGAGCTCACTGGAGAATTTGTGCTGTCAGTGGGAAGACTATAGGCTTGTCCTGCCTTGTCTTCTACACTGACAGAAAGTCTATGGCTACAGGGTCGGCAGCGCGAGTGTGGCTCATCTGGTGTTACACAAGTCCATAGGCCACGGTAACCATTTTCCATCAGGTGGGCCGTGTGCTTGTCTGCCACCTAAGTGGTATAAAAAAAAAGATAGATAATACTTTATTGTAGACTCGCCACCTATTACATTGGGACCTAAACATAACCTGGCGAAATGTGGGTGCTAGCACCTCTGCCTACCTCTTCGGGAATATAGGCGTGAGTTTATGTTATGTTATGTTTAATATATTTACAGCAGAGACGAATAGGTTGCATATATACAGTTTAATATAAATGGGCGGCCTTATTGCTAGAAGCGATTTCTTCCAGGAAATCCTACTTAAAAATTTGGCCGTACTATGTAATGCTACTTACATATCTACTAAAGCCAAATATTCTAGATATGATTCGTTCTTTTTTATACTTTTTCGACACACGCATTAATATATACCTATACAATGTATCTAAGTATAACAGTTTCAGGCTCAGAACATGTGTGACCACAACATTATCTGGGCAGCTAAAATATAAGTCGTAACTTTTGTCATAACAATTGTACAGCCGTCCGCTGAGCAGAGCGGGGCATTGCTTCGTCGCAAGAAATCGTGTAATGTACTGTGCACCTATAGTAGGCTATATAGATGCATAGTACATCACTCGATCAATGCAATCGCATCTTCGTGTCAGGCCACGAAGATATGATTGCGATTCAGATTCAGCAGCTTTTCAAGAGGGAGAGAGATGAGACTTTAAATAACATAGCGCTATTTCTCTCTCCCTCTGAATTCCTACTTAATATGTGTTGCAATTTAATCATTCGTGGTAGGCTTGCTGCATGTTTGTGCGGGCGACCACTACATCCGCCCGCTCAAAGCAACGGACGGCCTACGTGACTTCTATATCCACAGGCAACGTTACTAGCCTACATTAGTAGTAACGTATGTACCTATACTTCTGAACCATTATTACAATTTATCTATTACTAACGGGAAATGCTCCGATCCGATCTTTGTGTACATCATATCTTACGCAACAGTAAAATAACTGACGTCACTGCGTATTAGAAACAATTCATCCAGCAGCCGCTTTGTTTTCCACGTGTACATCTATACGATACAATTGAAGTGTCTGTTTGTAATATTAAAATCAAAGTTTAATAATAAAATGTAGATGAGAGTATGCACGATACTCTTAGCAAAATACAAGTTTTATAATGACACCTAAGAATGTGTATAGATTTCGATTCAAAAAATATATAAATATCACGTGAGCTCTTCTAGTCGGCATTCTTTTGCATGCTCACAGATGCTTTTTTTTTTTTTTACGTGCGCAAAATCCCCTCGGATACCTCCCCACCGGAGCCGGTGGAGGAGGTTATGTCGGACTCGAACCGACTAAAACTCACGCCGCCTGTGGGTCGTTTCGGTTGCCGAAGGTGAGGTTGACAGGCATATCCCTCGCATGCTCACAGATGCTTAATATTTTTAAGTAGCTTATGAATGTTTCTATAATATTATGAATGGTAGCCTAGTGGTATGGGTTATGGACTGCTGAGACGAGGTCTCGGGTTCGATCAAAGGTTTTACCATGGCACACACCAATGACTTTTCGATGCTTTTCGAAATTACGTGTGTATTTATCGCAGGTTTATAAGTTTTTTTTTTTAAACAGAAAAATATACATTGGGTCTAATGCCTTAGTAGTGTAACAAAAATCAGAAAGGTTTGTCCGTACACTACGTTCGTCGTCGAGTCTATATAATACTAATTCTATATATCAGGTACACGGGTTACATTGTGGGTACATATATAGTGCAACAATATAATTTTACTTTTGCTCTGTGTTCATAATGTAATTATTTTTTAAGTGTATAGTATAATAATGTGCGGGTAGATTGGTAAATTTACAGCGGCAGTGCCCGGTTAATGGCAATAGACTCGCCGCCTATTACATTGGGACCTAAACATAAACTGGCGAAATGTGGGTGCTAGCACCTCTGCCTACCCCTTTGGGGATATAGGCGTTCGTTTATGTTATGTATAATATTATGAATGTTCCAGAAAGGCTATTACAAAATTCAAGAATACTTGGATAATAAACAAGCTTGGAAATGAGCTGTTCGCTCAACTATGCAACTGAAGTAAATTTTTGTATTTAGATCTTGCCGGAGTTTTCTCAGGTCGTGGCTGCATTTCGAACCGGTGTTCCATTTGCTAAACTGGTTGTCATGTTTCATTATTTATTGACGTTTTATAACTACCGATTTTATGGTCTATGCAGAATAAATTATTTTTGACTTTGACCTTGGCTAATTAACAGGGAAATCAACACTTACGCATTATAAATGATCCGATTGAAAATGAGTTGGATATTTTTGTGCTCATTGTTGTTTGTAAAAATACTTACTAAGGTCTCTTCCTCTGTCACTAATGAATAAATTTATTCTGGATGTATGCCAATAACTCAACTCTGACGCTATTCTCAATTAATATCGATAGAGTTCAAGGTTCTCTTTAAGGTTAGGTACAGTTACCGTCAAAAACCCCACTGATGCCTAATGAGTCTTCCCATATCTCTCTTCTTTGCTTTATCTTACCAGTCTTGATCCGCCAAAATTTAATTAACTCACCAGGTCTCCACCTTCCGTGTTACTTCTGTAAGTTGACCAATAAAATCTATAATATAGCCGTATGTGTAACATTTTATTGGGTATTTCACGGACTATAAAAACGACCTCCGTGGCGTAGCGGTAGAGCATTCGACTGCTATGCAGGAGGTGCGGGTTCGATTCCCGCTCAATGCAAATATTTGTATGCATGAATATGTATATTTGCATTGGTCTGGGTGTTTCTATGTATAATATATATAATAATAAAAAATAATAAAAAAAAGTATCTAAATATGTTTATCCGTATTCTAGATTCCATAACACAAGCTAGTTAAGCTATGCTTACCATGGGTCTAGATAGCGTTGTGTAGAAAGTCGTGGAATATTTATTTATTTATTTATATTAGATTTTTTTTTTCTCTTGTCTATAATATTTATACAATTATTTTTTTTTACGTGTAAACTAATGTAATAAGATATAAACTAATATTTACAAGAATATAAAATAGAATACAAAAGGATCAAATTAAGCATCGAAAAATTTCTCCCCATCGATGTCGACTGGTAATGTGCCCAAAAGGCTGGCGGCATTGCCCCGTTGGATGGCAATACCAATCCGTTGAGCGAAAAAGAGGCCAGCCCTTTGGTCACGCGAAGCATCGACCAGTCGTTTTGCTATTTCTTTGTATAGCGACCGTGCGCTCGGACCCCACGAACCCAGCGTTTCAACCCCAAACGGCTCAAATATGTAATTGTTTGTAATGTTATCATATTTTCGCCGTTTGAGGGTCTCAGCAGATGCCGGAGCAGCACAAGCGCAATCCGTCGTACTTGGAAGATGGGAAGGGGCAAGGGTGTCGACGCACGTTGCGTCCCACACCAAAGGCCTACCCATCTTCCAAGGCACCAAAGACATACCGTCCGGTCTCTTGCCATCATTGCGCACCAAGCCCACTGGTTCAAGTACAGCTGGAACACCAGCGGTGACAAGAGCCCGGCGGATAATGTCTTTTAGATGTGCATGATGTGACATGCGGCCTTCGCTCCTGCCGCATGATAGGCCGTGATGCCCAAGGCTGTCGACTGCCTCACCACAGTGACATCGATGAGGAGAAACACAGGGAGCACCCGGACAATTCAAATTAATTACTTTTACAAAACGTCAAAACGGTAAGTTACAAGAAAACTTGTATGAAATAATTTATTGTGACGTCTGAATATTTCATAGTCAAATCATTTATTAATATAGGTTGGGTAGATGATAAAAAATAAATATAAAACTCAACTTTTACCGCTCTTTTACTATTCTTAATTTAATAAGGTCACACGACCACAGGCCACAGTAACCACTTTTCATCAGGAAGGCCGTGTGCTTGTCTGCCACCTAAGTGAAAGAAAGTAAGAAAGAAAATGCATTTATTAAACACACACACACGCGCACATAAATACAAAATACGAAATAACACCCACAAAAATAAATATAAAACATACATAACAATATAGATAGATAGATAGATAGATAGATAGATCATTCTTTATTGTACACCAACAGATTTTCAGTAGATCAAGTAGGTAGCATGTATACAGTTCAATATACATAATTATTGATAAGTAAAACAAACAAAAAATAACAACAAACGCTCGCATACAGTTCGCTACGCACCGCCATGACTCATCATTTAGGTAAGATACTCAAATAAAAATCTCCATAAAATATTCTACTTTTATCTCATCGAATAACTTAATTGACTTTAGTTTCTGTAACACCTAAATGGGGCAGAGGGTGCCCATAATGCGTCGCAATCCCTGTCGATCTTGAGCTTCACTCTTCGTTACACTCTTAATGTTGTCGAGGCAGCTTCTACAAGAATAATCCGACTCCAGGTCTGTTTGGGACGACCACACTTTCGTTTTCCATGCGGTTTCCCGCCTATTCAATACTAATCTGCGTATATCTCCACTTACAACTCTTTTGTTTCCCAAGGCGTAAAAGGTTTCTATTGTGAAACTTGACTTTCCATTTACTGTATGGTGAGCATTAAGGTAAGTTTCGCACAGATAGTAGACGTGTACTAAAACGTTTTCTATTATACATTTTGTCGTACATTATTCATTCCTCTATCTGGTGACAGTATTTGCACTACCATTTCCTTAGCTCGTGTAATTGAATAAAATACCAGCTGATTCCTGCGACTTTTGCTATTATCGCAACTTATGGCCAATGCTATAAGTTGCGATATCTAGATATATATTTTTTTTTGTAGATCTAGATATATTTAGGATTTGGATTGCCAAATACATATATTTTTAATATCTCTAAAGTACAGATACAACTCAATTTTGTTATAGACCGTATATATAGATGTACACACTTTATTAGAAACTAGACAATGGAAGGTCGTTTATCTTGGGGATATTAGATACTCAAATATCTCAAGGTCAAAAGAACTTAATGATATTAAAAACCTTTTTCAGTCACTACGATGTTACTTTATTAGAAATAATATATTAAATATATCAAGATATAGGCAAGCAATTTTCTAGATGGGAACAAAATATTATATTGTTATTGAAGTTTAGTAGCGCAAAAAATCACTGTTACGTAAACATTATCTTTTCTCAATACAGTGACTGTTTTTATTGACGATATTTTAGCTTAATACTGAAAAAGTTGAAACAATTCGAGCCCTATTATAAAAATAGACAAGTAGTAGTAATATTAATTTAAAACCTTGATAATGTTATCTGCATATCAGATAATAAGATCTTTCCACTAGCAGCCAAATATGGCCCCATGTAAACCCATTGGCGACAATCGATGTTTTTGTTTTTATGACATAAACATAACATAAACTCACGCCTATATCCCCGAAGGGGTGGGCAGAGATGCTAGCACCCACATTTCCCCAGTTTATGTTTAGGTCCCAATGTAATAGGTGGCGAGCCTATTGCCACTAACCGGGCACTTATAAACCTGCGATAATAACACACATAACTTCGGAAAGTATCGAAAAGTCATTGGTGTGTGCTATGGTAAAACCTGGGATCGAACTCGAGACCTCGTCTCAACAGTCCATTATACATACCACTACCGCGATTGACCCGCGGTGTTTTGTTTTTATGGGCTGTTACTATTAGATACTTACTGTTGAACGAAACTGTCCTACGACACACGGCAAAAGTTGGTGTTCCCCTGTAATATATCAATCAATCAATAAGCCCACTGCATTCCACTGCCGGATATAGGCCTCTCCAAATGTCCTCCGCCATCTGCATCTTGTTCGTCCTAGCCACCCTTTTCATGTCATCAGTTTATCTGGCTAGGGGACGTCCTACCTTTAGTCTGCCTTCTCGCGGTCTCCACTCTAGGACTCGTTTGCTCCAACGGCCATCGGTCCTTCGACAGACATGGCCAGGCCACTGCCACTTCAGCTTGCTTATTTTAATGATTTTTCGCAAAAAAGGTAAATTGAAAGACAAGAGAAAATGAAATTTTATATGTTAAGATAGGTTTCCGAAATTTGTCAAATACCCAATTCGCGCAGTGGGCTATCTGAGCTGAGTTTCTCTGAAGGTTAAAGCTCAAAACGAGACTATCCGACAAAAAACTAAAGTTATTGACATAACTCGCAAAATAAGCAAGCTGACCAAAGACGAGTAAAATGTAGAAATACGGTTACAGTTAAATCTAAAGCTTACGGTTTATGAATCTGTTGTTTTTATTTTTAGTACCAGTTTGA
Organism: Eilema griseolum; assembly: GCA_963662185.1. Lineage (NCBI taxonomy): Eukaryota > Metazoa > Arthropoda > Insecta > Lepidoptera > Erebidae > Eilema > Eilema griseolum. Next base: position 10,424,063 of record OY759238.1, on the reverse strand, counting down.
TCTGCCTAGGTAAGTAAAAAATTAATTTAACCTGCAACCTTGACCTTTGTTTTCAGGCATTGCGGTAGGGGTGAAGAGAAGACCCGACATAGTTTGCAAAATGCTGCCCAAACCAGTTGTATCCTTCTGGCGAGTTCTTTCCCTGTAATGATTTCATAATTATAATTATTTCATTTCTTAAATGTAAGCATAGGAACAAATTGCAGACTGTAGCTATTCCAGAGGGAGAAAAGCGCGCGGATTTATGAATGGGTTTGTATGTACTTGCAAAACTTTTATGACTGTCTTTTTTCATAGAGAAATCCCCATGGATACTTCTTATGACTATTACCTCATTTGGTAACATATTTTTGGGGCGTAGAGGTGTCGGTAATTTTGTTATGATTTCAAAAAAAATCCCCATGTCATAAAAGGTCCCAGGGTCGACAGCATGAGTGTGATTCCCATGGAACTCCACACGTCCATAGGCTACGGTAACCGCATTCGATCAGGAGGGATTGTGTCCTTATCTGACACGTAAGTAGTATTAAAAACGTCCTAAGAAAAATATCTAAAGCGCTTTAAGAATTTTTCAGTAAAAAACTATATCAATGTGAGCAGGTATTACAAGCTCTGCAGGCTTTGCTTATTTGTATCTAGAAAACTTATAAAGACAGTCTGAACTTCCTCAAGAAAATTGTTATTATTATAATTGCTCAAAGTCATGATCAATATTTATAAACGTTCAGAATTTTGATGTTTCGGCTTGTTAACACAGAGTCCGGTCATCGAAACAATTAAATTTGTTATATTAGATGTAGAAAAGACCACCAAACTGGAATCTTAACGAAACTAATTACCTAATAATATTTAAATGAATCTTTTAACAGTTTCAAACTTTTTGTTATACCACTTAGGTGGCAGACAAGCACACTGCCCACCTGATGGAAAGTGGTTACCGTGGCCTATGGACGTGCGTAACACCAGAAGAGCCACACTCGCACTGCCGACCCTGTAAACACAGAGTTTCTGTGCCGTCAGTGTAGAAGGCAAAGCAGGACAAGCCTTTATCTTCCCACTGACAGTACAAATTCTCCAGTGAGCTCTGGCTACCCTACTCACCGCTGGGAACATAACACGAAGTTATTATGGCCGTGGTATTCTGTAGGGCGGAGATACTTCTCCAGTCAGACTGTTTAATTGGGCGGAACTACCGCCGGGTCCTACCTCCTACTCCAAAAATGAATGAACTTGGTAAATAGGTAGAAATATTTTCATGGTAGTTTTTCTGCGGCTTTACTCACGTGGAATCCGAATCCAGTGGCCACAATGTAGGAACCTATGCTTGAGATAACAAATAGCCTATTTATTGTTCCGCAGTATAATCGACCTCTAGGTCAGATTTTACAGCTTATTCCAAATAGCCTACACTGGTGATCCTGGTTCCCAACCGTTCCATAGTCCATCCATCCAACTATCTATCTATTCATCCATCCAAACAACTGTATTTCTAATAAGAATATTTCGAACACTCCAGCCTTCTTTTCGCATCACTAAGATAATTATATTTATTAAGCGCGAGTGTGACTCCCCTGGTTTTGCACATGTCCATAGGCCATGGTGACCACTTTCCACCAGACGGGCAGTGTACTTGTCTACCACCTGAGTGGCATAAAAATTCAATTAAAACCTATCAAATTTAGAAAACAAGGAACAATAGATTGAACTGCTTTGAATCAGCACTATAAAGGTACTTTCAACGAAAATTTCAATCGATAAAAGATTATATAGTTCTAGCGCGTTTCTTCGAACTAAGACATCAAGCAAGTAATGGTATTGATCAACCATTAGATATTCTTTGTAGCGTTTTTACGGTGAAACATGTTGTCTATAAATCATGGTATTGATGTTGTAAATATCGTTAAACCGTGAACCATGAATGCTTTCTGTAGACATATTTTTAAATTTAAAAAAACTTCTTTCACTCTACCCTGCCGAATGTGAAGGTCAAAAGTAAAAGACACTATTCTAAGCGCTATCATTTACGAATTGGTGATAAGTAGTTCAAGAGTTATTTGATACACAGTGATATAGTATGAATGTGATATATCGTATTTCCGTAATATATCCGTATTATATCCTTAAAAAAGACACTTCTACACCAGAGCATAATGCCAAAACCTGCCTCGAATGAAGGCCAGCCAAGGGTATTATTCTGAGTTTCGAACGCAGTGGTAACGGAAGAAGACGGTGGATTACAATTGATTAACAGAAATTGCGTAAAACTAGACCAACTTAAAGGGGTTATAGTTGAAAGACAAATATTTGATATTCCTGGAATTTATCTCCCACTAGGTATAAAAGGCCAGTTGTATAACGACCCAACAACTCTCCAAGGAGTTGAAACCGATGTAACGCTATGCTCACATTGGCTGACCACAAGATCCCCTATGGTTGTATAATTTTATAAGCCTGCCGGAAAATGTTTTGTTTTTATTTGTAGAATTAATTTCAAACAATGTTGCGGTAATCTCATGAAGGGTTCGACTAGCCCCAAAAGGTTTATTCAAAATTTTTGTAAGTACAAAATTGTTGTATTGAAATATATTTAATCAGTAGGTAGCATGGTGTGGAGTACCTGTCTACTATAAAATGTTTGCTAATAAATAGTTCTGTATTAAATACCATGAACTATCCTTTATTTGACCTCCGTGGCGTAGCGGTAGAGCGTTAGACTGCAATGCAGGGGGCGCGGGTTCGATTCCCGCTCAGTGCAAATTTTTGTATGAATGAATATGTATATTTGCATTGGTCTGGGTGTTTCTATGTATATTAGGTATGTATTTATAAAATAAAAGTAAAAGTATCTAAGTATGTTTATCCACATTCTAGATCCCATAACACAAGCTAGTTAAGCTATGCTTACCATGGGTCTAGATAGCGGTGTGTAGAATGTCGTGAAATATTTATTATTTATTAATATTTGTACATAAAGGAAGTAGAAGTTACTGAACTAATTCCTTTATTTTCGTCCCCATACTAATGTCTGGCTGGCAGTACAGGGTGAGATTATAGTCTGAAATACACACAGGCTGCTTTATCCCTGGAGTAAGTTAACTGACGTGTTCTATATATAAAAAAAATGGATTGTAGAAACGAGATAACTTCTTGGATGAACAACTTGGATGTCTTCATGACTAGAGTTAATAGGTTACTTCTAGGCCAGCGTGCTCCACCGTCGACCACATCGTCACTTACTAAAAGTGATATAGTGGTCAAAAGCGAGCTTCTTTTTCTTTTTAATCATTTAAAAAAATTGAATATCATGCCAGCGGAGCCGCGGAAATCAGTTAGTTTCTTATACTTGGCTATTTGTGTTTGCTATTGGATGATTGTTGATTTGGGAAAATATTTGACGTACCTATATGCTAACATGCAAAATTTAGACAAACACATTAACTTCAAAAAAAATTGTTTACTTCAAAGAGGAGAATTTTCACATTTTGTCTTATGTTAAAGGTACTCTACTGGCAGTAAAGCATTAAAAAAAAAAACGAAATAGGTAACGTGTCAGTATTTGGTATTGGTCAAATAGGCAATAAGGCAAATGATTTTTCAAATACATTGTCCACACATGGTGAATGTTTGTTAAATATGTCAAATTCGCAAACACGAACACCATAAAACATAACTTACAAACGTCAGAGGAATAGAAATTTATTTTTCTGAGCTCCTCCCAGAGATCCCAACCTTCTTTTAAAATGAATCAAAAATAAGCTTCCTTTATTATTTCACTTTACAATTTCACGTTCAACGATTAAAAGAAAATATACCGCTATATCACATACAAAATTCAAATTGCGGTGTCAGCTGGCACAAGTCAACAATTTGGCACAGAATCGATAATTAATTTACGTCTTAAATTTAATTAAATATAATTAAAGAATATTATTTTTGTTTAAGTTCCGGAAATGGTTTGATTTCGTTTGAATCTGGAGTCGTTTTTAATATCACTCTCAAGAACTTTTGCTTCAAGAAACCCTTAAAATAATGCGTTACTTCAATCTTTCTGCTGTAGAAATTTATTCAAATGTATTCAATCATGGCAGAACGACTGAACTGTGTATAAACCAGAATACTATACTTTTTATACCTGTTTGTGTTCAACAAGATTAGAATTCCACGTGGATGGAGCCGTGGACAGCAACTACTTTATAAAAATGTTATTCCTAAGGTATCAAGCATATTGTGCTGATGGATGTTTTTTGAAGTACTCTCGCTCATTCTTTCACTTTATACGAGTTTCCATAATGGAATTGTATGATAAAGTGATTTCGTCGTTCTCAATAAAATTTGTATGTTTTTATTTCATTAGCTTTTGTAGATAGTTTTCTAGAGCAATGGGGTAACTTGTTTGTATGGGGTTTATTGTAAATATTTTTCTGTATTTTTTCAGTTTAATTATCGCATTGACTGTGTAATTACGTGGTGGTGCATACAGAATCATTGTAGGCATCGTATACAGAGTTAGATTTCCCACAAGACCGACTGGGCTAAGGGCAAAGATGGCAGGATATTAGGGACGGTATGTTTTTATGATTCGATGTTTCTTCCTTTCTTCACGGGCTTACTTCTGTACTGACTGTATTGAAGTCGACCTAACTTCCGAAAACTCGACTAAAAGATAAACTAATATCGTATAGAAAGTCTAGTGTACCAGTCGCCCTTTTTATAGCTTATCAATATAAAATTGACTTCAAGGAACCCAGAAAAAATCTAAGTAAAGAGCTTTTCATGTTTAAGAACTCAACACAGGTAATACGTTTTCTGGTAAAAAAAATTCAAGTGAGGGCTCAGCTGGCGTGAAATTATGTTCGCATTCTCGCAACCTATGGGGACTTATTCAGGGATAAATATAGTATATTTCTTTCTCCAGACTATAATCTATCCTTCTACTTAATTTCAAAAAATTTATAGGCAAGCATCTTCACAAATTTATATAACTATAATATTAATAAGAACGATAATGTTAATAGGATACTATTTAAACAGCAATATAGTATTTTGAGCATTTATTACAACAGTATATAACTTAAACAGTCAATCGTCCAACAACAATCAAAAGTAACAATTTCGCGGAGGCTTGAATAAGTGACGAACAATTTAAAGTTTTCGTACAGAGGCAACTTTTTAGCTTAGAAGAAGCCATCGATAAACTATTTATGAGATCTCCTAATAGTTTATTTGACGAATTTTCTTGAATTTCCGTATTTTGTTTAGCTGTCGTTACGGGAGGTTTTAAATCATAATCGATATTAATTATGTTTTGGTGTACTCTACATTTTGTTTTTTTCTTTCTTTTTCTTGGTTTTGGCGTAGGTTTGAAATCCTCATCATCACTATCAGACTCATCACCATCTCTATTAGATTCATCAGCATAATAGAAAGCCTCATTTGGAGGTGGTTGGGTAAATTCCATAAAAATACTTGGAGGATACTGATAAAAAGGCTGGTAGGGTAAATATAATGGCATAATTGGATATGATGGAGTAGTTCCAGTAAAGTCATTCCAGTTGTGCGTAATCATTGCTTCAGGTCCGTAAACGGTTACAGAGCTTCGACTGCAGTTACAATTATGTTCTGTTACACTCGGATCCTTCAAGTTTATATTAGGTAGTTGGATATGGTGCGATAAACTTCTTAAATCAATAACTTTGTCTTTTAGATGATGTTGTTGTTCCTCTGCAGCATTCATGTTTACATCTTTCAAAGCAACTTCTGTGGTTGAAATATTTTGACGTTTTTCCTCAGGAAACAAATTTCTGAAATCAAAATCTTCATATCCGTTTTCTTTATGGTCATCTTGCTTATACAGACGCTCTCCAATTGGCCATTTTTGATTTATTTCTAAGGTAGGAGTTCCAATACTACTTGAAGTGCTTTTCAATTTTTTAAAATCACGAGTTATGTCTCTTTCGTAAATATTTTGCTTAAGTGATAATATTTCGTCTGATAATCTTTTGTCAATCAGATTCACTTTCAGATTTGGACTTCTTCCAATAATTTTATATAATGACTTTGAAGTTGTTGATGCATCTGCAAAAGTACAAAATTTTAAATTATATGTTAATGCTGTAAGTTTTCCATGTACTAAATAAATATATAAAATAAATAATTTATTATACGTTTTGACAGAAAATTTTGATGAGCACACCAAGTGATTATTTCCTGCAGACTAGATACAATTTTTACCTTGTACACGTTGGTCATTATATCCTCTGCTACCGTCACTCAGCCTTTCTATTACAAAACTATCTGAATCCGAAACATAATGTATTATTACAAGAATATAGAACAAAAACATAACAAATTAGTGAGAATATGTACATTTTAGGTGGCGTACCTAGACTGTTGAAGTACCCCGAGTTACTTCATAGCCATGTAGATATTAAAGCATCATATTTTAAATAAAATGTTAAAGCATTGTGGAATGTACAATCAACAACATACGATGCTGTACTATAAAATAATAACAAACCTTTTTACATCGCAATATGATAAGGTAAGATATTCTTTATTGTACACCATAAACGTATTATAAGATAACATTTTAACAATAATTCTAATACACAATGGGCGGCCTTATCGTTAAAAACGATTTCGTCCAGACAACTTTTGGATGGATAGAAGCAAAAGAAATGATAGCGTATCGTATAATTATTTTTAAAAGAAGAAGGAAAAATGATATATAGATTAAATATATAAACAAGTTATACATTAGTCAGAATTGAATATATACATATACTATACAATAATATTTACAATATTTACTAATCAGTTTCTATATTATATACTAGTACACAACATTACAAGTACACAAAGTTACATAATATAGTTACTCTCGGGAAGGTAGATAGGTAATATTCTTTTAACAATTATTTAAAGTTTCCAGTGATTGTGCTTGTTTTATATAAAGTGGCAGTGCATTCCACAGGTGAACTGCCTGTATAGTGCATTGCTAGTCTCAAATTCGCCGATGATTTCAGAAATCTCGCATATATATCACCAAGGAACTTGAACCATACTTTGAGATGATAGGGAGCGCAAGGATTAAACAGTACGCCGTATAATAACGAAAGTATGTGAGTATTTCTACGAAAGTGAATTTAGACTTGAAGCCACTTGAGTTTGTTCCGAAATTCGGATACGTGATCATATTTGCATAAGCCAAATATAAATCTAATACAAAAATTCTGAAGACGCACAAGTTTTTTTAAGTTGCTCCTCAGTGAGATCTATATAGATAGCTGACGTCGGTGTAGTCAAAAAGTACGAGAGATAGGGTTTGCGCAAGCGCAACTTTGCTTGCAGTTGAAAGTAAGCCTCGCAATTTACGCAAAAACCCCGCCGCTGTAAACAGCTTGCGGTTGACTTCCTGTATCTGTTGATCCCATGACAAAGTATTATCCATGTTAATACCCAAGTTCTTTACATGATCACTTATTTCGACAGTCCCATTAAAGATAATTTGGGGGTAGTGCGTAAAATCAATGCGTGACATAATTCAGGGACAGCCAACAACAATGAGGCTAAGACGCAAGGTCTTAGCCGGGTTTACCTTAAGTCCATAGTTACGGCTCCATTCACATAGCCATTCCAAGTCCATATTTATGATATTAAATGCTTCCGGCAGCTGAATCAGAGGCGCTTGGGTGTATATTTGAAGATCATCTAGAAAAATAAAAATACATTGTATCAATAAAATTGGTGGTGGATAAGTAGTTTTGTGAGAATAATGTTAATATAATACGTCATGTTCTGTTTATTATTTTATGAAAAGTTTAAGAGACGAGGTGATCAATAAATTAAAATCGTTTGCTACTTTTGTCGTCGGTTATACTTACACTTATAACCATAAACGACCATTAAAGATCAATTTTAAGTAACTATAGGTTACCTGATACGTAAAGTCACAATACATACCTACATACATAAAATCACCCCTTTAACCCCGGAGGGTTTTTTTTTTTTTTTTTTTTACGTGCGCAAAATCCCCACGGATACCTCCCCACCGGAGCCGGTGGAGGAGGTTATGTCGGACTCGAACCGACTAAAACGCACGCCGCCTGTGGGTCGTTTTGGTTGCCGAAGGTGAGGTTGACAGGCATATCCCTCGCACCCCGGCCGACCCAGGGCCATCTCTCACGATATGGCCCTCTTCTCGGGTGTGGGGACTACAGAGTCCCCAACTCGTCCCCGGAAACGGGGAGGCGCGCCACGCGCGCCACCGCCGCGGCCTGCTTCTGCCAGGGTGACAGGCGGCTTCACCTGTCACCCCTAGGCCAGCGCTCATGGGGGGCGGAGGTCGTTCATCGACCTCCGACGCCCGAGTTGCCTTCGTGCGCGGGCAGCTTGTCTACCCCGGAGGGTTAAACAGAGGTGAATCATCACCCACATTTCACCAATCATTGCATTCAGTCCCACGTAATAGGGGGTGAGCCTATTGCCGTTTTCCGGACACTATTGAGCCATGCGTCTGAGGCGAAGTCTAGGCTGTATATATCTGTCTAATGTTAATCTGACTAGTCGGCTTGTACGCACCGCATGGGAAGAGATGGTCCATATCTACTCTGCCGGAAACCACGCGGCTAAAGTCACAGTGAGATATTATAATTTCTCTATCTATGGTTAGAATTGAAGTAGCACTAAACAACACAACACTATAATGAAGCATGAGACCGTTTGTAATTAAAAATATGTTTACATAATATACCTAACGTCATTCTATCGTATTGTTAACGAGTAAGAAAAGTAAAGAAATGTAGTAAATATTCTAGCCACCGCTAAATATAAAAAAAATATAAAACATTTTCTGAAATCTATAGACTTGCTATATCTGATCTCTCAATCAACATGATGAAATTCACCATATTATAGGTAAATATTAACCAGTATTTGTATTAGATGGTTATTCAATCCAGTCGTTAATTGATATACCCCTGAGGCAAATATTGCGCCGCATAAATGAAAGGTCTCCGTACTAATCAATCTTAATATAGACAACGGTATGATTAATAACATTGTTTGCATAAAGTAAGAAAATTAAATACTTGGAGATCTTCAGCGAACAGTTTACACAGGGACCTTAATCTATCAAACAAGTCAGTGAAGCTTGAACTACCCTCGTTTATAGTAATACAAAGAAGAGAACTTCAAAAGAAAATGGTAAAGAATATACAACTTAATTGTACTAACAAATAGTATAGAAATACATACGTGCGGTCTGCGCTAAAAGATACAGAATTTTAACATATTCTACAAACGATCTATGCATTGAAATACGACTATAAGAGTCATCATCACAGACCTAGCGACAGTTCAGTCAAGCAGTTTTTGAGTGTTGATTAAATATCGACCTTATTCCATTAGCGCGAGACGCCACGCATTAGCCATAGCACGTGAGATTGCCACAACTTTGCCTAAATGGAATAAGGTTGATATTCAATCAATAACTTATCGCAGTCTATGGGCCTCTCCCAATGTCGCTTGGCTTTAGCCTACTATTTCCACGCTGGCCAGATTTCTCTTATAGTGACAGTTGTGTATTTTTCAGTTAGTCGCCTCTTAAGTTACCCTTCGGATTAGATGGGGTGGTTGTATTCTTTTTTCGCAAACTCAGATAATTGTAAGCTTGGTATTAAAAATAAAGGTTGATACTAAATTAACACTTATAATATTATATGGGTATGTTGGACGTGAACCAACTGAAACACACGCCATCTGTGGGTCATTGGTTACTGGGGGTAAGATTTTCTTAGACTCCCTCGCAACCTGTCCGACCCAGGGCCATCTCTCCCGATCTGGCCCTCTTCGGGTATGAGGACCACGGAGTCCCCATCTTGCTCTCAAGTATGGGGAGGCGCGCATCTTCTGCTAGGGTGACAGGCAGCTCCACCCGTCACCTCCAGCCCCGTGCTCATGAGGGACGGAAGTCGTTCTGTGACCCGCGTTAGGTGCGCGGCGCCCGAGTTGCCTTCGCTCGCGGACGCGCGCGTCCCAATGATAGCACTCGGCTTGGCTCATTCCCGATCCGACACAGATACCGCCCGAAGCATCCGTGCCCGGAGACAATCTCGTGTGGCCGAATGGCATGTGTCCACTGACCTTGGACACTTCACTAAGGACCTCCTTCACGTCTTTGGTCGTCCCTGCTGACCTTAATCTATTGACCGCAGTTGGAGGAGGGGAGGTTGTTTAGGTTATAATTTTCCATACAGATCCCACGAGTATGAGTCGATAAAAAACACTTCCCAGGTGACGCGTTTAAATACTGTGGAGGCCTTTTAAGACACATATTGAGAACAAATTCCACCAAGTGCCATCAATCAACAGTATAAATAATCTTTTAAGGCTTTTCCCTTGTCGTGGGCGCGCCAATTTACGCGAGGCTAGCGGCCTTAAAGATATCGGCTTAGTGAGTGTGGCTAGCTCTTAGGTCGTTGTCGATATCCCGGAGATTACGCTACGTGGGAGAACAGTCAGGTCTCCCAATACCGACGGTGGACGGACCCGAAATAATTTACACTTACTTATATAAAAAATAACTTAGAGGACGAAATTCATTTATATCACGTCTTGTTTACTTTCATGTGTAGGGTTTTACCTTTAATGTGACTTTTAAATTGGAATATTTAAAGCTGTTTATCGCTGATTATGCATCTTAGAGGCAATGTTTCTTTAATTCCCTTGTGTAATCTTTAGTATGAACTCGCGGAGACGATGACGAAACGGTCATGTCGTAACCAGTCGTAGTATACATTAATATGCGCTATGTTCTATTGTACTTAGTGTACTCCAGTCTAATGACCACTAAGTAATGAGAAGCACTATACTAAGTTATGATAAGCATCTTACACATTAGCGCGAGATGTTTATTATGACTTTCACTGTGATTATATTAACAAGACAGTTCTATAAAAGTTAGCAAAATAACCAAGCGATAGCCCACCAAATTGCATTCGAAGCTACCACCTTTTAAACCGGGTTTATTTTCCGTCAGTAAATTGTTATTAATGTGAAATATTGTTTGTCCTTTTGATCTTTACAATTATTATAGCATTCAATTATAAAATTATTAATATTATTCTACGAGATTTTTACATAAAATATTTTAAAAGTAGATACTCCTATAATGTATTCTTCTATAATCCGAAAGAGAGACTGCTTATCTCCACATCCAGAGTATTGGAAACAAAATAAATAAATACACAAAGTGAATCGCGATTTAATCTTGTAAAAGTAGTTTATATTGTGTATCAAATCTATGCGAAAACTTAAATGTTACTAATTTACAATGGTTAAAAGTACTGTACTGTGAGTACATACCTTACACTATTTAAGACGTGTACGTAACAAGATACCATCCAATAAAGGTTTTCGTCGGTAAACATATCCCACGAGCTTGATATAAAACCTTCTATGCAAGTAGTTACGATGCTACGGTGTCACATCGTAGTAATAGTCGTAGCACCGTAGCCAGTACGCAGCTACGATCAGTTCAGAGATATTCTTGAACTGTTTCTATTATAATATATATTTAGTTTCTCGCGGAAATTGGCCGCCGTATCCACGACCAAGGTGGTGACTCCCGCTCCGGCTCGTTCCTGGGGCAAAGGATGGCCATTGCCACTGTATACAGATATTAATGCTGTGCCATTGCGATTCAGCGAGGCAAAAGGGCACCTTTGCGCCGGGAACGATTGGGTTGTTCGACGCGACATGATCGCGAGTCTATTTTGTGTATTGATGTTTTACTACTGACCAAATTGGATGATTAATAGATTTAGTGTTTATTATAATATATGACATTATATTATATCTATTATAATATTGCCGCGTGGTTTCCGGCAGAGTAGAATTGGGCCACCCCATCTCTTCCCATGCGGTGTCGTACAAGGTGACTAAATGATAGGGCTGTTTAACATTAGACAGATATATACAGCCCATACTCAGCCTCAGATGCATGGCTCGAGTCGACAATGGTGCCCGGAATACGGCAATAGGCTCACCCCCTATTACGTGGGACCGAATACAATTATTGGTGAAATGTGGGTGTTAATTCACCTCTGCTAAACCCTCCAGGGATAAAGGCGTGATTATATGTATGTATGTATGTATAGTTATAGAGCAGTTCAGGAGTTATATCTATATAAAATTTTTTTAATGGATAGTAGATAAAAAGTAGTCAGCCTTGGTATAGGGTCCCATGAGTTGCCGAAACGGGATCAGAATTCCACGTGGATGAGCCTTCGCTCAACAGCTAGTTTCATATAATATAAATGTCTCAATTTTATTAAGTACTCTTTTGTATTTAACCTTTAGACTAGCTTGTTCCCGCTCGCCTAAGTAACTTTATATTATTTGGTAATATGTAGAGAAAATAAACTTTTGGCGGAATGTTGGTGTTATACCTGTCCCTTCCTTTTGGGGATAAACATGCGTGAGTAATGTACGTGGTAGTAAAGTAATTGTAACCAGCAGCTGACCCGGCTAAGGAGGTATTTTATTTTCCTGTTGGAACTGCTTGACTTCGCTCTAAAACGTAAAAAAAAACTTCAATAATCTTATATGTTACTGAGACAACAAAAATATTTTTTGATTGAAATGTAAACATATTAAGTTAAAACTTCCTTACTCTCAAATTTTCGGCTTACGTATTCATTTATATATACAGGATGTGTTTTTGAAACGGGGCAGTAAGGGCAAGTACCTTAACCGTTGCAGTTACAGCAAAACGTTCTTAAAAGACCTTCCCTAACTTTTTGGGACATTTTGAACTGCATTCACAGATTTTGTAAAAAACTTACAGTTAGCAAAAAAAATGCAAAATGTTCAAAAAATTTTTTTTTATGCCTATCGATTCTATTTCATGTGGGAATTAAAAAACTCTATGGGACCATTTTAGCTTTCAGTACTAGAAAAGACAGAAATCGCCAAAAACGTTTATAGGATATGTATATTTAAGGGGTGTATATATATGAGGTATCCTCATCTGACATAGTCTGCTAGCCAGATTACCCACTGATTACCGGACAAGGCTCTGGCATAGGCTTTCCTCTCGCGATTGGGAGATTAGACAGCGATCGGTCCTTGTAAAGCCGATGTACCAGTTAATACAATAATCGGACCTTGCGCTCCAAAGTGTTAAAACTTTAGACGCAACTGGGAAATTGCTGTGATAATGATGCTGGCAAATAATATGCAACAAATAGGACGCATTGCATAGAAATAAACGAATTATTCAATTATAGCATCTATTGGACATTATTCTGAGTGACATCCAGTTTCAAACGTAACGCGAGAAGATTGTCTATTTATATACTTGTATTATAAAAGACAGAACTAGCAGAAAACTAGACTAACTAAAATGAGTCAACTTTTGTTACGGAATGGTTTGTCACTCAGAATAAAGGCTGATACAAGTGTATTTTGTACATAGGTTAGCATGAGTACTATGTGCAGCGACTGATAGGTGTGGTGGGTTTGAGCCCCGAAGGTGTTGCTAAGGCTCACATCCATCTGTTTGTATGTTGCGTATATTCAATTTACTAATATATCGATGACGCGCAAGGGACGAGCTCTTCAAAAGGCGTCGTCAGCTCATTTTAAAAGCCTAAATATTTTTACATTAATTCAACGTACGTGCTCTTCAATAGACTGACTTTAATTACATCTACTTTGTTAACAGACATGATTAATGAGGCAAAATGAACCTTCATTAATACGTTTGGGTTTTATCCAAAACTTTTACAACAGCAGAAATTTGTTTCGGTACATTTTTAGTTCTCATTATGAAAAATGAGACCGTTCCAGCTTCACGCGGGACATGTTTGTGAAAAAAGTCATACCTATCATCAGAGTGACCATCACTATTTTTCTATTGTAACCTATGTCACACCTTATGAAAACCATCCGCCAGTAAAAGACTTACGAAAATCGGCACATCTCTTGTTACAATTAATCAAGTCCAACTTTTATTATGTATGTATGTACATAATATTTTAGGTATTATGTGGGATACATAGTGAAAATTGTGGCCGACGCGTCCACTTCAGTGAGCCATAATACCTAGATATTTTGTATTCTTGTCCTTATTTATTTAAATGTCAACACGCGTAGATGAGTCTTACATAGATAAAATTTAGTCTAGCTAATTGAATGATTCATTAACGCAGAACATAAATCGTTGGGTTACTTATTGCATCAGCGTGAATTTACACCAGTGCAAAGCCGGTCGTAGTGTCAGCTGCTAGTAATTTTGGGTAGAATAGCGAATTTCATATTAAAATATTAAAAGCATAAAATGTAACTTCTAGTTACTACTTACTAGGGCATAAGGTCATATGTGATTTAATTATGTCAGGTTAATGTGTTTAAGTTGAATGAATGAATACTTGGAGTCTTTGTGGAGCACTCTCATGTGATTTATCTGAAAACTTACTTCAATGTTTTTGAAAGTGCTGGAGAAGGCACTTTTCATCTGTTGTAAACATGTCGCTAATGGTAGATATTAGTACATATCTTTATTGTACTCCAAGATTAAATCCAGAGTTATAAAAACAGAGTAAGAAAAGCATTTATTAATACACTTCACAGTTTATAACTTAATATTTTAAAAAATAAGCAGTAAACTAAGACCCTAAGAACTGGAAATGATACAGACAGAACACACAGCAAAATGAACGGCAAACCAGAAAAGGAGCATATTAAAAAGAAAGGATTATTATTATATCAGTCCATATATCCTTCAAAATCAATTTCTTCTCTGGCCACATTGCCAACTAATCCAGCTAGTTACGTGATTACTCTCATGCAAGACATTACCTATTTGATTGATGTCCTAGGAGTACAGAATAAGTAACACAAAGCGGACTGTAAGTATCGGGACATTTTTATGACGTGAAATTCTATAGGTTAAGAGCTATCAAGCCTTGCTCGTAATATACATTTTATGGTGGACCCAAAGCCACAGATAATTAGAGTATCAGTTGACTTTTTACGAACCAATGATAATAAAATCTGAATATTACCTACATCAAAAAGGCCTTTATATAGCAGACAACGTACAAGTAATACCATCGGTTATGGGTACATTCATGTTTCATGTATCTATTTCTCATGTTTATTCGTTTAGCTAAATGAGTTTTCCATGTACCTAAAGTTCTCGTGGCAGTTTTCGTTCAGGATCTTGCAGTTTTATGAGGTAATGTGTTTTGAATCACTATATTACCATGTAATCAGGGAATTCTAACGGATTTTGACGGTCACTCAGTGATTATTATTTTTCACTAATATGAGCACTTTTACTGTATTTTCCGCAACACATATCACAGGTTTCGGTGTTCGTACTTCAGTCGATTTTAACACTTTGTTTTGTTTTTGTATGTAATTAAGATTTATAATTTACATAAATATATTGAGCCGATCTTTGTTTACGCACGGTGGTGCCCTCACTCTTCTGTATTTATGATTGAGATAGGATGTATTTAACTGTTGTTATCAATTAGAAGAAGTTATCAAAGAAATATTCAGATTATTATTTTATTATTAGCTATTACAGTGAAATTAAAATATAAAAAATATGAACAAGAAGGTCAATTAAAAGTTTTTACGCCCAAATACCTACAGATCTTGTATAAGAATACAAGGTGTAAATTAAAGACGACAGACACAAATAACAGGCAGTACACTTCACTTTCACCCTTCAAAGAAGACATCGTTCATAATAATTTTGAGTGTTGGTATGATTGTAGGGAAGTTCTTTTTATTGCATTAAGAATATTTACATAATATACACGGAAATTATAGAAATAAAAATATATATAAAAAAGAATATATATCTAAATAATCCTGCAGGTTCAGGCGTCAAAGAATTCCTCGCCATCGATGTCAACCGGGAAGGTGGCCAGAAGGCTAGCGGCATTGCCACGTTGAATGGCAATACCAATTCTTGGCGCAAAGAATAAACCAGCCCTCTGATCACGGGTAGCGTCAATTAAACATTTAGAAATGTCTCTAACTCTAAACAAAAGACGGGCACTTGGACCCCATGATCCCAGCGTCTCGACCCCGAACGGCTCAAATATGTAATTACCACTTATATTACTATACTTGCGCCGTTTGAGGGTCTCTGCCGACGCAGCAGCAGCGCAGGCGCAGTTTGCAGTCCCTGAAAGGTGTGAAGGCGCAAGGGTGTCAGCACATGTTGCATCCCACACCAAATGCCTTCCCATCTTCCAAGGCACCAATGACATTCCATCTGGCCTCTTGCCATCGTCGCGCGCCAAGCCAGTGGGTTCTAATATGGCTGAAACGCCAGCGGTGACAAGAGCCCGACGGATTATGTCATTGATATACCCGTGCCGCGACAGCCGTCCTGCGCTCCTGCTGCAAGAGAGACCATGATGTCCAAGGCTACCAACTTCTTCCCCACAGCGAGATCGATGCGGAGAAACGCAAGGAGCACCTAAACGAAGGCAAGCAGCGATACGGAAGGTGTTATCGTCCAACATGGTACCAATGTTAGGCGATGGTAGGGCCTGAAGCCAAACACCGGATTCCCATTCCCCCACAGCCAAAAGGCGAGCACGCTCCGCAACATTGGTAGAACTAGAAATTAGATGTTTTGGTATGATGGTGTTGAATAAATCAAATTCTTTGAGTGACAGCGAGATTTCACTGAAATCTCTGCAGGCTCTAAGGAGAAACGAATTTTGACGATAGTTGAAATTTGCTATGGGAACAAGTCGTGGTTTTCTTAAGAAGGAGTGATGTACACATAGTCCAATTCTACCCAATAGTCAACTGAACCTTTTGCAAGACCGAAAAGTAAAAATTGATCAGCCACGCGTCTACGTTTGTAAAGTGATAGCAAGTGAAATTTTCTGCAACGAGTCATGTAACTTTGAAGGTACGATTTGGAACAGTATTGAATGTGCCTTACAAATTTCCTCTAAATACCTTTAATCAAATCTACGTAGATGTTGTAATGAGAATTCCATACCTGTGAGGGAAACTCGAGGTGACTGCGGACAAACGTGCAATACAGAATATTAACTGCTTTGATGTTTTTGAATGTCTACCGATAACCGCATGATAAAGCCTTGGAGGCTCGTTTGAGTATATTATCTATATGCTAGTCAAATATGAGCTTAGAGTCAAATTAATAGAGGTTGAAACTGTTTGAAATGTTATAATAACAATTAGTAGAACCTTGTGAAATAACATGTGTCAGCTCTTTATCCTCTATAAAATATTTTAATGGAGTGGGTTGCAGCCGTTTCATAATATCATATTTCTATTCAATTGATGTGTGCAATAAATCTTCTCAAAAATAAAACTTGAACATAACTCTCTTTTGGGAACGATTAAGCGCTGATTCAAGATTCAGTTGTAAGATTTATGTTGGTTATGATTTATTTTAGTAAAGATATAACCAAAAGTATGACAGTTAAAGTTATTAATGTTCTAAATATTTATTTTATTCATCAAAAGTTAACAAGCATATTACGAAAAAAAATGTAAGTAAAACTATTTGTGATAAATTAACACTGAGTTGATAAGAAGACGACGTACAGTAACATCTTTTTATAACTGAATCAGGATATGAGATATATAAATCATTAATTAAATCATTCAGTAATTTATCTGGACGAGCTTCTAAAAACGTAGTGTCCCATTTTACTTTGGATTCTTGAGACTTCACATCATTATTAACGTCGAACTCATTGCTACTCCCTTCACACTTATGTGACGATTTTGCTATTTTTTCATCTTCTCTCTCATCGTAATACAAATTTTCATGAGAAAAGGTGTTAGTCACTTCTTTGAAATGGTATGGTGCATACTGCTCATACGGTACATAATATGGCATAAGAGTATAATACATAGTAGTTTTAGGGCAGTCATTGCACTTACATGAATCTGTGCATGCACTTATGAGCTCTTTAGGAGACGTCTGATGAGGATTGATTGATTTTTTACCAGAAGTACACGTATGACCTAAACGCTGAATACCTTCAGCGGACGGTGCATGACGATCAACAACTTTATTCTTCGACTGATTATGACTTTCCTCTACATCGATAAAACTTTTAACTTTTGAAGAAAGTTTAGTATCTGTAGAATTACTATAATGTTCCAGAGGAAATAAATTGCCAATATTATAATCTTCATTAATTTCATCTGCCCATTCTGGTTTTAATCCTAATCTAGAAGTTCCTTTATTTTGTTGGTCTCTTTCATAGATATTTTGCTTAATGGATAACATTTCTGCCGACAACTTTTTATCAAAAAGATGTTCTTTAAGGTTTGGGATTGGGTTTGAATGTTTTATAATTTCAAATAATGACGCTTGAGTTGTAATGAAAAATGAGTGGTTTCTCACATCTGCAAAAGCTAATAAACTTAATAACTACTTAAAAATATTTTATCTGAACTTACAAGTAATCTCAAAAAGAATTGTTTCCACTTCACTATTTCCTCCTACTATTCTCTCACCTTCTCTAATGAATCCTTTGTTGTTTCCTTTAATATTCTTTTTTAGAACATAGTTATTTGAAATTGTAACATAATTTATAAATATTAAAATACCAAACACAAAAATCATGCCCGATTTCTACAAGGAAGCATATCTTTTAGCTCACGTTTCTATTTGTCAAAAACCAACCTGTATTAAGTCGTGGTTGTATAGATTGGATCTAAATTGTCATGATTGATTGATTGATTTATAAAATAACTGTTGAATATACCTATTTATTTTTGTGCTGTACTATTAATTAAATATGATCATTGTTAAATTTATTGTATTGTTTGGATGTATAAGTGTTATTAGTGCGGTTGAAACGAATTATTGTAAAATATGCTCTAATCACACACTGTGTCAATATAAGGTATGTACTTGATTATTGTTCGCTTATGAATGAAAATCACATGAATTTGTTAGATAATATTACATTAATGTATACATTGTAGATACCAGGCCCTAGTTCATCGTGCAGATTATATGACAGCACAGCATTACTATCAAGTAAAGAAATTCAAGAGCTCGTCCACAAAATAAATGCAAGAAGAAATTTTATAGCATTGGGTCATTCTACAATATTGCCACAAGCGGCAAACATGAAAAAAATCGTATGTATTAGTGATTTATTACTGTTTAATAAAATAATAAATAACAGAAAACTGGATAAAATTTAAATATACTTTAAATCAAACATGTCATGTCATATTTTACATTTTACAACAAACAGTTAACACTTAATATTAGGTGGAATTGTTTTTATGTATGACAAAAAACTTTACAGAATCATAAAGAAATATAATATATCATATTTATACAATTTAACTACCTTGTGTTAACAACTATTTGGAGTTGTATTCAAAACAACATATTATATTTTATTTCAAAATCACTTTATACGGATTCCATCGCGATTTCGATTTCGGCATTTCGGCTGTTTTTCAGCAGCTATGGGGGTAGCGGAGTGCTTTATTCGAATGCTTATCTCTATTGTATCCAAAACTTGCACTTTGGATCTAGGGATCTATTCCCCTAATCCTTCTTTCCATATTTTGGCTTGGGTGGCGGTTATGTAAACTAAGTCAAATTAACCTCAACCCCGAGAGGAAATCCGGCGGCAGTTTCCCATCTCTCAGTCGCCTCCGGTACCAGCCTATAGAAGAGGTTAGCTAGCCCCAAGTAGTTTTATTGTAAAGTGCCAAGTAACATAAGCAGCAAAACGTTAAATTTTAATCTATCTCTATAATTTTCAGCGTTGGTCGACTGAATTGGAAAAATTTGCTCAACGCTGGGCAGATCAATGTGATCCATTTCTAAATCCAGATAAAGAAGACATTTGTAGAGATTTAGGTGAGTAAAACCAGAAAGAATATAAAGTTGGTCAGTTATTTCATCAAAAAGCATGATTAGCTGACTAAAAAATTTGTGCAATAATTTCACTTGCTATAATTTTCGGAGTTTGGGTTGGTACATCGATATGAAGAATGAGGATCCAGTTAAGATCGGTTAGTATTGGTTTCTTGTTCATTGACTTTAACTTCGACTTTGACTTCGACTCTGACTTCAGCTTCGACTTCTGCCTCTATCTATACTTTCAGGCCAATGTGCCGAATGTGCGTTATAAAGTACGAAGCAAGCGAAGTATGCAGTTAGCCTAAAACCTAATATAATAATATATTCCTGCCATCAATTAACGGTTTTATTTTTAGATGATGATGAAGTTGGACAAAATATAGGAAGCGTAGCCGGTACGTCAGCTGGCCTCAACGTCAAGAGTTTTGTTGAGATGTGGTTCATGCAAATACTCAACTACGTCGGGACTGTAACCTATTACAACCAGTATGTATGTACCAAGAGCTACTGAATTTGGTCCTATAAGAAAAAATCTCAAGTTTCTAAATTGCTCAAGTCTATGACCAATTAGATTGGTTTAGGTTGAATGTTATGGGTGTAATAAATATTATATTTATACTTATCATACTTCTTCAAAAAAATAATCATAGAACAAAATAAAATAACAGATATTTGAAAGTCTGAATTTGAGATGTGAAATTTAATTCGGTGTTTGTTTTTTTGAAAGAAATGGTCACCCATTTCTTACACTTCTTTAAATGGTCCTTTAAAACGTATTTTGTAATCATGGTTTCCTGTAAGGACCGACTAAAGTAATTTAGATTTTTCTCTTTGGTCAGATTTAGATTGGTTAGACTAATGGAAACTGATTGGCTTATTGGTTTAAATGACAGCAACTATCGTCTGGACTCCCAACCATGAAAAGGAAGTCTACGTCAGCCCCGAAGTTGGTTGGACCCCGATAGTGGTCCCCGACAATATTATAATTATCTAAGTAAAATTAAATAAAAAGAAGTTTAAAAAATAAAAAGAAGTTAATCGGATTTCATTTTGTGAAATTCAGTCTTTATTTGTAACAAGAAATAACAACTTCAATTTTGAAAAAAAAATCTCAAAATTGAAAGACAAGCAGAATAACAGAAATAGTATACCTAAGTAATTTGTAACAAAATTAAATTGTATTAAAATCACTAAATCATTTTATTTTACAGGTCTCGAGATTTCAATACGAACTATTTTACACAACTGATATGGGCTGAAACAGAATTTGTTGGATGTGGCAAAGTGAAATTTTATGTAAATATCGAATATCTAACTTTACGATGATGCTGTGTGCATTTCAATATAATTGCAGTATAAACTGTCTCTCTGACTGCCATCAGTGCTAAATTTTGTCCAGATTTTTCGTTCAGTTTATTTCCTGTTTAATCGTTCTAGCATAATACGCTATTTGACAAGATCGTCCGATTCTTCCCAACACTGCTTAATATCTTAGTTTTTGCTGAAAAAATTGCCTTACAAAATAAGATATTGCCTAACCCACCTGAAACTATGACTTGTCGTTATTTTTAATTCCCAAAGTAAGTCAAAATATAAACAATCAAATTCAGTCCGAAATTTTAACTGTTTATATTTCTCAATACATCTCAAATTACTTTTATCATGAACTAAACAGGGTGTATTTTTGAAACGGGGCAGTAAGGGCAAGTAGCTTAACCGTTGCGGTTACAGCAAAACGTTCTTAAAAGACCTTCCCTAACTTTTTGGGACATTTTGAACTGCATTCACAGATTTTGTAAAAAACTTATAGTTAGCAAAAAAAATGCAAAAAGTTCAATTTTTTTTTTTATGCCAATCGATTCTATTTCATGTGGGGATCAAAAAACTCTATGGGACCATTTTAGCTTTCAGTACTAGAAAAGACAGAAATTGCCAAAAACGTTTCTCATACATTTCGTACGGAAATATGATAAATCATCGAAGAAATTTGTTTCTGTTGCCGAAATGTATGGGAAACGTTTTTGGCGATTTCTGTCTTTCCTAGTACTGAAAGCTAAAATGGTCTTATAGAGTTTTTTGATCCCCACATGAAATAGAATCGATTGGCATAAAAACATTTTTTTGGACTTTTTGCATTTTTTTGCCAACTGTAAGTTTTTTACAAAATCTGTGAATGTAGTTCAAAATATGTCAAAAAGTTAGGGAAGGTCTTCTAAGAACGTTTTGCTGTAACTGCAACGGTTAAGGTACTTGCCCTTACTGCCCCGTTTCAAAAATACACCCTGTATACATTGTAAACGCAAAGTGGACCGAGATAAATTCGATATTCTCTTGCACTCCATACATTTGCACTACGTGCAACTGGCGCGAGCGTTTTCGGCCGGCTTGAGAAATTGAATTTTCAAAGTCAAATACATTTAAAACTATTTGTATCAACAACAGTCAAATAGCCTATTGAGCATTTTCCTGTAGTTAAAATAAATTATTTGCTGAACTTATTAAATTAAAAATGGTAAAAGAGCTATAACAGATGCATCGGTTTTTACTTTAACATTTTTATTTATTTTCACCACCCACTCTATGACGTCGACATACGACATATTATGACGTCACAATAAAATAAGTCAGTCAAATACGTATATATATATATAATATAAGTTTTTATGGGAGCGATTGTCCGCGTCGGAAACGACGTCCGATAATCAGCACGTGGACCAGCTAGCAGGTGAGATTGGTTTGTATACCATCTCACCTGCAGGCTAGTCCTCGTGCTAGTAGGCCAGAGTATTCCCCGTCTAGTCCTGTTTTGAGTGTCAACTTTGTGCTATTTAAACCAATCATGACATTTTCAATAGATTTGTTTTATATTATTTTCAGATACATGAAAGAAATATGACAGTAGTCAGGCTTGTGTGCAATTTTGCACCTAAAGGCAATGTGAATGGAAAGCCTGTCTATGCAATAGGGTATGCAGGTACACAGTGTGTAAACAATATGGTACCTGATAAGGAGTATGAAGGCATATGTGATTATGAAGATACTGTAAAACGTAATATTATTATGTTACTACATTTTTATTGTACTTAGTTTTTTTAAGGGCTAATCAATATGAATAGATGCTAAAAATATTAGGAATAGGGTTCGCCATTACACACAGTACCGCCTCATCAGATGCATTTACACGCTACGCTTGAAGAACTCTTTATAGTAAGGAAATCACCACCGACACCTCCCCCGCTGTAGCCGGCGAGAATGGTTATATCTGACTTGAACCGACTAAAACCGCACGCCTTTTTGGGTCATCTGTTGCCGAGGATAGAAACCCAAACTGTAGGTAGAAGAAAACACGTATGCTTGTTTACAAGTCTGTATGGTGCGGTTTCTAAATTAGGCAATTTGTAAAAAAAAAGAAAAGACGGCGTTGAGGCTGGTTGACAATCCCATACTCGCAGGTGATGTGAAACCTCTCAACCTTAGGAGGGACTTTACCTCGCTGTGTGAGTTAGAACAATTCATCTGAACACAAACTTATAGGTGGTAGACCGCCTATACAATGGTTTGTGCTCAGAAGAATTGTGTGATATGACGACCACAGCTACATTCTATCGTCACACCGCTCGTCATAAGTAGGGAATTCATCCTCACACGAGCCCCTATTCCGTTAATTTTATGTCATATTAAAGCCATTGTCTAGCGACATATACCTCAAAAAATAACATTTAATTTTAGATTTTATGTTCATGGAGTTAAAGTCTAAATTAAATGATATCTTGTACAGTGAATGAAAAATGTAATGAACTTCTTTCGTTTAATTTTGTATTTTATCCCCATATCAATAAAGCCTAAAAATTAATGGCATTCTTGCAGCGTCAGTGGTGCGACAGTGGTTTTAACATGACATAAACTTTGTAGAATCGTGGCCCTGAGACGGTATGTACTGTGCGGTATGAAAGAAATTTCATCCCACGTTTACTAAAGCTGTGGAATGAACTCCTTGCTGCGGTTTTCCCAAGCGCTTACAATATGGGGTTTTTCAAGAGGGGCATTAGAAGATTTCTTCAAGGTCGGCAGCGCGAGTGTAACACCCTTGGTGTTGCACACGTTCATAGACCACGGTAACCACTTCCCATTAGGTGGGCCGCATTCTTGTCTGCCATCTAAGTGGTATAAAATAAAAGAAGAAAGAAAAACATGAAAACTTTCATAATTATTTTACTTCAATTTATTTCTAGACGGGCGGGGAGGCAGCAGCTAGTTATTTATGACATTATATACCTATTTACAGTTACAGAAACAACTGAAGGATATCCAGCGAGCAGTTTACTCAGGGTAGTCAATTTAGCAAATTCGTCAGTGAAACACGAAATAGACCCTATTCGAAATAATCTCAAAGAAAGAAACTTCAAGAAGAATAGACAAAGACACCAAAAAACAAGACATGTAACAGTAAATAATAGTCATGGTACGTTAGTTATTGATGTAAAGTTATAAGCTAGTTGAAATGAAATTGATATTTAATACAATTTAATACATTTAAAATCTTCTAATATTTATCAAATTGAAAGACAACGCTGTCTAGACCCAAAGTAAGCATAGCTTGTGGTATATGTTCTAAAATGTAGGTACTGAGACACTTTTTTATAAATACCAATGTGAATATACATTTTGAAATGTTATAAAACATCTTTATCATATTAAGATAAGTAACATTTCTTCCGTGGGATTTCGTTTCTCATGAAATTACCCCAAATTACGCCTTAAAATCTCAGGCCAGTGAATTCCCATCAAAACCGTCATGAGAGGAGATTAGCTGGAGCAAACAGAAAACCTACAGAAAAAAAAACTCAATCATTTTTTTATAGGTAATTTGTATACATTCATATGAGTTTATTAAAAAAAATATAAAATTCAAACAAACACTGCAATATTATTTATTTTTATAGACAGGAAAGTTCACCACATTTGTTAATCTTGTATCTTGGTAGTCAAAGATTACTTTGCTTCCAATGCTGTTGGATTTATCTCTAAACTAACCTTTTTTCTTACAGATACTCTAAGACGGATGTCTTTACGCAAGCCAAATATTAGAAAGAATCTTAAACAGAATATGACGAGAACTATGAGAAATAATGACTATCTTAACAATCAACACGAAGAAGGGCACTCCCGCTTATACCATGGACGTGAAGAGTCTGGACATGAACAACGCCCTGTTCCTCGTTTTATAACAACGAACTATTTCCATGGAAATATTAATCCAGACCTTCGAAAATATGAGTATCCATCTCCACCACCTCTTTTTTTAATTTCTAGTCCCAGTTACGCAAATGTAATCCATATCCGACAATGTACTCGCAATATTGTACAAAATCAACTCTGCTGTAATAGTGGTCAGTGCACAAGAGGACAGCATCATTGCTGTCAACGATCTCCCAGATGTCAAGCCGAACTATTCACAAAACCCATACTTCTAAATACAGTATGTCCACCAATTTCTGTATGTACTTCTTCATGTCCTGTTATTTGTCCACCTTTTTTTACCACAATTGGTAATTGTCACATGGGTTGTAAATGTTCAAGAGGTGCAGTAAAGTGTTGTAACAATATGCCAAATATGGTACGAAGCGGTGACCACAAAACAACATCTAAATCTGCAACACCAACTCAAGAGACCGGACCATATTACGACTCAAAGTTAAATGAAGTGCACAAAATAAAACATGAAAGAAAAGAAACCGATCAATCAAATAAACATTTAAGTGATGAAGTGAACGAACAAGATCATGATTATTTCTATCGTTCTATCGATTCTGGTTTAAAGAAAAAGCGTGAACTACAAAGTGAAGACAGAATTAGGCCCTTTTGGAAGTTTAAGGATATGAATCAGGAAAATACTCCTGAATTAAAATCATTGAAATACACAACACTACCTCAAAGATATAAAATGAAAACAAGAAGGAACATGCAATCAATTATCAGACATGCTATAACAGAATCAATAACACTAGCAAAAGAAGACTATTCTAATAATGAAAATGACGACGATAATGAGGATGAAGAAAAAGCAACAGAAAAATATTTGTCTTTCGATGAATTGATGTACCTACGAAAATTAAGTGATAATTACATGGACTACTATCCTAGGCGGCAGGGTGGAAGGCGACAGGGTGACAAAAAAGCAACCACAAAAGCTACAGCCAAAACCACAAAAAATGCTGCAACAAAAGCTACCACAAAAGCAACAACAAAGGCAACAACAAAAGCAACAGCAAAAGGAGCAACAAAAGCAACAACCAAAGGAGCAACAAAAGCAACAACAAAAGCTGCAACAAAAGCAACAACAAAAGCAACAAAAGCAACAACAAAGGCAACAACAAAGGCAACAACAAAAGCAACAGCAAAAGGCACACCAGCCAGTAGAGTTCCTTTAAAAGCAACGATTGATGTAAATTCGGCTACTTCGGAATATACAGCAAACACTCCCTTTGAAAGAGTGAAACAATGCAGCCGTAAATTAACATGTACATGGACAATATACACAGGCACAGCTGAAGACGGTAAGCAACTTGGACCCCTAGCATTTGGATCTCGAACACCGCCCGGATATGTAGAAGGGTGTACTCGAACTTCTACATGTACTCGTGACCATATGGATAGAAACAAAATGGCATCTACAATATCATCAGTTGAACTTGAGGTTAACGCAAATCAATCTTCTGTAGTAATAGTAGATGACGATGAATATTGTGAAAAACGAAGTCTTAACGTTCACAGGCGAAATGTTGATCACAAAGATATAACTACGTTCTCTCATACTAACAAGGATGTAATAAACGTACACACTAGTACTGTACTTGTTAATCTATCTAACACCCGTGACTATATTTGTAATAAAAAAATAAGGATGAAGAGACAGCAAATTTTATCATCAGGAGATACCTCAAAAGTCATCTCTTATGCTGATCTTTATTATTTGGTTTTAAATAAAATGATGAAAAGTAATAAGGCTGAATCACGCAATATTAATTGCCTCTGTAATTATTCATCTTATAATTGCACTGATATTTTATTTGGTTTATTTTGTTTTATGTTTCTTTTCATTTTATAAAACTCTTTATTAACCTTTTAATTAGGATGCAAATAAAAGACAATGAATACTTTAATTATTGTTTCAATATTTAGTGAAAAGCATGAATGTACCAAAAAAGCAGTAACATTGGTTCGAAAAATATTTTAACTGAATTATTATGTGTGCAGTGAAACAAAGTATTTAACTTTAATTTACTTAAATCATTCGCAATTTTTCGTAGCAGCACCTTATAACTCAAGTACTCCTTGTTGTTACTCTTACAACATTCTCTACTGTATCTATTGGGTAATTTCATAGGTCCATAAATAAATTCAGTATTTCTAAAATATCTTCCATTAAGACATGCATCCCTCCGTTTTCTTTTCATACCTTCATTAAACATAGTCTTCATATCATTTGCGTACAAGTCATCATTGATTACGTTTACTAGTTCTGTAATGATAAAAATAAAACAGTTAAATTTGATAGTTTACATGTACTATAAGTGAAAGTGATTTACATTCATCTTGCATTTTCTGTTACTTTATGAATTAGATGTATTTTTTATGCTTTTTAAAAAGTTTTTCATGACCCTGTATCCGTTTTTAAACAGTGTTATTTTATCCGGCGATAGCGTATTGAGTGTGGTCGTACTTTCTGTGGATGTATCAGATTCAAATATATCATCCAAAAAATCTTTTGTTATAGAACTCATTTTCAAATGTTCTATTTCCATTTCTACTTCGGCCTGAGCTAAATTAGTACTATCGTAATATGATTCCGTAGTTTCTTTGCCACTGCCATCATCTTCTTCTGGGAAAAAGTAATGGCCCGTAAATTCTCGATTTTGCTTCACTTCTGCTAATTCAGCTTGTACTTTAACTGGTTGTACAACGGATAATGTCTGAGGATCCGGCCGATACACCTCAGTTGTTGGCATTTTATCTAAAACAGATGCAATTTATCGTAGGTACTATAAGTTGGGTTAAATCATATCTAAAACTACAGTGACAGTAGCAAAAAATAGTTATCTGTAATAATAGATTTGGTGCGTCTGTTGGTTAAAGAAGTTTAACGCCATATTAATTTAAACATATACAAGTGAAACCAATGCTGCCAAGCTAGTCACTTTTGTCTAGATCGATCAGTAGTCGAAGTTATTTTTGGCAATATGATTAATTTTATTTTACTAATAATAACACAATTACAACAACAAACGTAAAAAGTTGAGAGCGTCCATTTACCATTCATAAATACCTAAAGCTTTCCTGCCCCTTTAGTAAGTAAGCAAATGTAATAAAGCAAATCGCTTTATTCTAAATATTTCATTAAATTGAGATAAATATCATAATCATAGAACATATCATAATATTAATACCATTACTCCTAAAAATAACAGCTTCTATCAAATCTACCAGTAGTGTAGAATTGAAAAAATCCTTGGAAGTTGTGCTGACTGTAGTGGAATGGCCTTTTTTACTGTAGACTTTCTTAATAAATGCTGCTACACCTGCATCGCTGAAAGAAGTATCTGGAACATTGGTGATTTCAGGTGCTGCGGGTAATAACAATTTTTTTATCATTGCATCACCGCTCAGTTTTTTCTTTAATAACTCTATAAAATCATTTAGTAAGGCATCATTAGGAATAACACCATTCGTAACAGAAGTAATCCGCTCTCTAATCACTTTAGAATCATGTAAAGCAGGAAAATAGTTAAATGTTAAGGATTCGTTTTCAGGATGCATATCTACAGCGGGTAACGTTATTGCATCAAATATCAAATCCACCATGGGCGTAGTACTTTTACTTGGAATCTCTAACAATACACTTGATTCGGTGGGGACAACTTCGTCATATGTATCTTTTTCAGGATAGTCGTTATTTTTAGCCTTGTGTGCTGAAACACAGTTAAATTTCTTTAAAATAGCTCAAAAATTAATTTATGACGTTTTAAGTAACACTCACCACATAACGCTGTATAATCGTGATCACAAACTTCAGAGGGACATGCCGAGCAGGGTGAACCGCATGAGTACACCGTTTTATTTCGACGATTACCAGCAGGTGCGAAATTACATATCAACCTGTATATTGTTCTGTATTTGACATCTAAACGTTCCTGTAATTATTTTTCAAACAGCCCGTTATTTCACATGATTTCGATTTATTACTGATTTTTAATTACAGTTCAGTTTAGTGTATTTTACCTGAAATTTTACACCTCCACAACCAACTTCCCTTGTGTCTTCCCATATCAATTGCGTGAAGTAATCGTAATGTTGTTCATTGAAGTCTGATGATCTGAAAGTAATCTTATTTAAATTATCTATCTATAAATACATAATATAATTATTCAAATAAACTTCTATAAAAAATGTAAGTTATAAGGCAGTCACCATATTGCTGGCAGTTTGGACATATAATGAGTCTACCTACTGTCTCTCACCCTCTCGGAATGGAATGGAATAAGGTTGTCTGCTTGATATAGGTACTGTTGCATTGTCAAATTCCCACTGGCCCTCTTATATATTTAATAGAATTCCCACTGGCCCTTTTTAATAAAAAATCTCGATCTATTTTGTATACTACTATTTCAATTATTCTCTATAATATGTCATTCAATGTCATACTACTACATTTCAAGAATAGATATTTTGTTCAATCAAATCAATCAATTAGCCCATTGCAGTCCATTGCTGGACTAGACCTCTCCCAATGTTTGGAGGCTTTGGCCTACTGTTTCCACGCTGGCCAAACGGATTGCTACAGGGTTTTATTTCAAGGTTTCCCTCTCTTGCAGTGATATCGTCTGCGTATTTTTCCGTTAGTCGCCTCTTAGTCCCTTCAGATGAGATGGGGTGGTGATACTTGTAGTCTTTCTCCGTCACCACTCGGATATCAAGGATCGGATATCAAAATATCTATTCAAGAACATATATTTTGTTAATAAATATTAATTACCTACACATCAGATCACTTACGGTACATATCGAGAAATCACTGACGCATTAATCTTCAGAAGCTCCATATACCATACATCCACTAGGGCCAATGGCGTCAAACCTGGTGAGTCACCTTGCACAGTAGCAACATTTTGTCCGACAGGCACGACGCCTGTAGACAAAAGGTACTATTTAGATACTTCAGTCTGTTCTTACGCATAATAATAATAAAGATTGAAATCAGTATGTAACAACATTGATAATTGATGTAGCTTACATAATTTTTCTTCTTGAGTAACTACTTGAGCTAAAAACGGTATAAACTTGAGTTTAGACTACCCAGTAGATACCCAAACTAGAACGCACCAGTTCATTATATGCTCTACCATCATTGATCATACAATACTCCTAACATTTCACCCCAGTGATGATCATTATCACGTTATTGTTTAAATGCCTTTCGTGATCACTGATCAATTTAGATAGTATAATTGTGCTAAATTCTTGATATCGGACAACGTCTCAGTGAATAAGTGCAACTTAAGAATCAAAGTTATTTTTTAATAGTTAGATACATGATATAACTAACTAATATTTTCAACACCGTCATAGTAGATGACTGCACGAGGAACACAGTCGAAGGCATAGAAATGTTGTCTAGAAATTGCATATAACAAAATGACGTTATGGTTTACCCAAATCTCGGCACGCATCTTGTACATCCGCTACCCCGTGCTTGACACACTGATCGGCCCATCGTTGTGCTGATTTCTCTAATTCTACATTCCATTCCTGTAAGTACAGCGGAATTGAATTAGGTACAAGAAGAATTTGGCTTGTTTCTTTGAAGTAGTTTTATACTTTTCAAATACCCTGAAATTCTAAGCCATTTAAACTAAAAAACAACATTTACATAACACACACAATAATATAAAATATATATTTGAACATTAAGTTATCATAAAGTAAAATGCTTCGAAAGTCTTATCATAGTCTGTAGCTATGTTTTCTTGTATCAACAAGGTACCTAGGCCGAAGAGGACTTTTAAATGTACTAAATACTATTCAGCAATAAATGATTTTGTTTTGATTTGATTGAACACCTAGATGTTGACGTTTTTGGTCACCCTTCCAAAGTCTAGTATCTACACTGTCACTATTTTTTTTTTAAATCTAATAAAATGATTCGAGCGTTACCAATTTCATCATACCGGCCGCGGGCGGTAGTGATCTGATTTCGCCTGCGGCTACCTTGTTGCGACGACTATTTATTTTATCGAGTATTTGTCGTTTGTCCATGTCACTCAGAATTGTTCGCTCGTACGACAAGCAAGCATTGGCAGGTTTATCAGACTGTAAAAAATTACCTAATTATATTAACTTCCCTATGTCCTCCCCAATATTCAACTCCGACACAGGTTTTCCCAGAGAGGTTGGAAGATCAGACTGCAATCGCTCCCGTAATAGCCAAAGTAAATCAAATATTCTTGGGCCACCTTGGTCTAAGTAATTTTACGACCTATCTATACTTGGCCGGACTCTTCATTTCGGTGATAACTACTAGGTATTATCTAATACTAAATAATTCAAACACATTTCACATAACACATCCACTTACACAATCTGTGGATTGTGTAAGTGGACCTTGGCTTCCGAGATGAAGGCTTCGGATACAATCGTGACACAATGCTAAAAGGATGATGATGGCGGTGTAGATCACGTCGTCTTAAACCTTCTTAAATGATAAAAACCTAAATGAAATAAATACAAATATCATCACAATTATAATAATCAACCAGGCAGTACCTACGCGTATGGTACCTCGATATGCACGAACAAAATAAATTCATTGATAAAATGACAATTATATTACACTCTTATCTGAATTTGGCATGTACGTGGTATATCTACAAACGAATAATAAAGCGAGAGCCCTTTGTTATTCGTAATTACTGCCTCAGCTATTACAAGAGCTGTAATTTAATATGATGAAGCGTTACTATACCGAATATTTGCATAATGTATGTTGTTTACTATTATTGCAAAAGCCGACGCCGCAATAATCCTTAGATATACATTTTGTGATGAATACTAAATAAAAACTAATAAATAATATTTTCTTTGACGTCAACATTGATATTTGGAAGGTTAAAATTACTGCTCTAAATGAATAACATGGACATGGGACTCTAGATGGTCTAGTTTCTACTTATTATATGGCACCCAGGCCTAAAATTACTACTTCGAAATAATAATTTAATTTACAAACATGGCAATGTTATCCAAGAGGCCAAGATATTGGTAAATAGTGAGTAACTATAAAGAAGGAGACGTGTGATTATAATGTAACTACATAATTACTAATTATGTATATGTATAAACAGGGTTGATATATTTACTGTGATATTGTCTCTGTTTGATTTAGGTAGGTATGCAATTTACTTAAATTATTAATACCTAGATATGTAATATACTTCTTCTATCGTGCGAAAAATCCACCCGGATGCGCCCCCGCCAGAGCCGGAGGAGGAACAGACTAAGACGCACGCCGTCCGAACGTCGTGAGTAGCCGGAGTGAGATTGCCGGAGGCATGTCCCCCGCACCCCGGCCGTATTTGCAATATACTTACATAATTTTAGGTATACCTACCTATTGAGAGATTTTGTTTAAGAATTTTCTGAATAATGATTTAGAGAGAGAGTCAGAGCAAGGGAACTAGCTATAAAACAGATGCTCACTTTGGGCAAAGGCTCTATTTATTTTAGTATGTATCTGAGCTAAATGAGTTATCTGAATTTTATTCTCCATGTAAAATCACAAAGGAAATTGCGCATACTATTTACCTAACTGCCCTGAAACATATTTCTCCTTATTTTTCTCTCCATCCTATGGCTGCCTTTAAGAAATTGCCGCAGAGCGATAAGGCCGCCATCTGTAGGTACGTACCACAAAACTTGTATCTCATATTATAATGTAATATGTTATTGGTATACAATAAAGACGTTTATTATTATTGTTTCTCAGTAACATTACTCTCGGGACTATGGAGTCCTGGGCCTTTGGAAGGCGTGTGTCGGGCCGAAGCCAAGACGTAGAGGTACTTTTATGAGAATTTAATATGCTAGGAATACACACCCATGGCGGATATCATCCCCGAGCGCACAATAGATGGAGATGGTCCCCGCTAGGTGCAGAAAATATTGCTGTGCGGTGCTGTGGCCGCTATGTAAACTAAATTATGGGCTATGGGATTGAGAATTGAATTAACTGTTGAATGGGCTATGGGGGGAGACTAACGGACGCCTGCCGTGACAATAAGTCTCAAAACTGTAAAAAGGCAGGCGGTGACTTGCCAACTCATTGCATGGGTCCCATTAAAATAGCCACATATAGTGCTACCATGGAGCAACATCCGTTGAGCGGCTAAGGTTGTCGAGAGGTGAGACTGCGGGGCGCAAGTTCACGGTATACTAGTCAGCATGCTCCCGGCGTTATGACATTTTACACTTCCAACCTGGAGCATAGGTTCTGCTCTTGCAACTCCAATCATGGCCGGCCAAGAAAGGCAAGCACACAAGGTGAGGGGGAATAAATCCTAATCCTCAGGAGAATCGGGGTACGTGATGTCGCCACTCACCAACAGCTCGCCACAAGCTGCCCCTGCGGGGTTATTATTATTATGAATCAGAGACACATACCAAAATTATCATTATTTAATCTAATAGCGAGGATAGTTATCAAGAATAGGATATCAAACGCCTTAGTTAGCCCCTCCTACACAATGGACCCGAGTCTCTGAAGTACGATTTGAATTGATTTAATTTAAATACCTTTAAGTGCCTAATGTACTCCAGAAAATAAATATTTATAATTTTCAACACAGGACCAACCCACAACCAACTGACATTTACATCAGTTGATAGCACATTTTATATTTCTTCATAAACGGTTAAGTACCCTAACGTATCACATAATTATTAGTTAAGTAGGTATTGTAGAAGTCATTAATACATTTTTGTTTTATCTTATTTTAGTATTTCGGAACGAGCTTATTTCATTATCATGGTCACTGACATCAGTATCAGAATAAACGGGATATTTACCATGTTTCATTATTGTATTCATAATGAAACATGGTAAATATCCCGTTTATTCTGATACTGGAGCTTATTTCAGTCCTGCAAACGTCAAAGTCAAAGTTTGTTTTTTTTTTCACAGTTTTGACATAAACACATGTCATTCTTACTGATAAGAAGTTAAGTTAGAACTTTAAATAATAATATCAACCGATAACCTTTCCAGTCACCTTTACACAGAATATTTTAGACAAGATTTGCATCTCCATCCAAAATCTGTTTTAAAGGCAATAAATCAACATGGCACGCCGTTTACAAGCCATGATCGGCCCTTCAATTTTAAACGCCGATTTATCGAGGTTATACGAGGAATCACAGAAACTGCTCGATAATGGTGCCGATTACTTGCATTTAGATGTTATGGATGGCCATTTCGTACCCAATTTAACACTGGGTCACCCTGTAGTCAAATGCCTTAGGAATAAAATCAAAGATGTGTTTTTTGAAACTCATATGATGGTTTCAAATCCTGAACAAGTTAGTAACTTTTTTCTCTTTTAATATACTTACTATTGTTAACCTACTGTAGCTTCGATACAATGATTGTGAGAGCATTGTCTACCTATTAATAAAAAGTCACTAACTTTAAGGATACCTGTTATATTTTTCAGTGGATTGTACCAATGGCTGATGCAGGAGTCAACCAATATACATTCCATATTGAACCAGTTGATAATATTCCTGAAGTGTGTAGAAAAATAAGGGAAAATGGCATGAAGGTAAATGCATCTATCTACAGAACATGGTAACAAGCCAGCATAATCTTTTAAATCTCAACTAAGGCATTCTATAAGTCACAATATTCTTTAGTAGTAGTAATTAGGCTTTTGGACTCTTGTTCAAGGTATAAAATTCTTACTGAAAATATTTTATATACCTACTCACTATTTTACCTAATCCAAGGAATGAAACATGAAACTAGTGCTCATTGACCTCCTACTAAGTTTTAAAAAAAAATTATGATATTTTGCTAAAAATTATCTATGATTACAGGTTGGTCTTGCAATCAAACCAGGGACATCAGTTTCAGAGGTTGAAGAGTACATTTGCATGTCAGATATGGTGTTAATAATGACAGTGGAACCTGGCTTTGGTGGCCAAAAGTTTATGGAGAATCAAATGGCTAAAGTACAACATTTAAGGAAGAATTACCCCCTGTTGAATATCGAAGTTGATGGTGGTGTTGGACCTTCTACAATAAACTGCTGTGCTAGTGTGAGTAATATATAAATTATCCAAGTAGTAGGTACAAGCAGTCTATTATTGGTCAACCTTATACAGAAATGCATTATTGGTCCACCTTACACCCTCGCATTTGAGATCCAAGATGGCGTGCGTTTTTAGTGGGTTTGAGTCTGACATAATCACCCTTGTTGGTTGGCATGACAATTGCCACACAAAAAGGTACAAGCAGTTGGATTCTTATTGGTATAAACCAAATGTGAACACTTTTGTATGTATACACATTTAATTTGGTTTTATTTCACTACAGGTTGTTTTCTTATGATAAACAACGCAATATAACTGTGTTTAAACTGTATCTTATAGTAGAGTATCAATTAGTAAAAAAAAATATTTTTCTACTTGATCTTGCTAGAATTTCAAACTTGCAGTCAATAAATAAAACTTTCATTGAAATAAAATATTGAATATTTACCTACCCATAGCTTTGTTTGCTTTTCAGGCTGGAGCCAACATGATAGTATCTGGGACAGCAGTAATTGGTGCGGCAGATCAAGCAGCAACAATGAAACTACTCCGAAACACAGTACAAGAAGCTATTGACAAACTTTAAATCATTCATTCCTTACCTTCACTGGTGTCTTCCAATATTATAAGGATATATTTTTATAAATATTTTCAGATTAGAAAATAAAACTCAAAATATGTTATAACTTGTTTATTAGTCAAATCTGCTTAAATCTAAATTGTTTTGAACTATAGAATCTGATTCTACTTTAGGTACTGGAAATGAAGAACTTACAGCAATACCTGTGCCAGAGAAAACGATAGGTTCATTGTTAGCTTGAAGTTTCGTCCTGAGACCTGACAAGGCAATAAATAATGCCTCTTCTGTTCTTATCGTCCGAGACCCTTGATGTGGCAAAACATTGATATAATGGTTGAAAAGTAAACTTGCTTCCTCTGCCTGTATTTGCTCATCACCCTCTAGAGCTCCCTCTATACCATGTAGTCCTCCAAACACTATGAGTGCATGATTGTATTTAAGCTCTTTGTTTGGTAAGTCATCTATTGAGGACCCTCGGTCAGAAGTACCAATTGTCAAGTCATACCTAAAAATAAAAAACAAATTATAAGACATCTAATTCTGGCTAGAGCACAAAGGTCCACAATCGAAATTTATACAGAACTCAAAAACAATATAAATTCACTCTGCTTAATCAGATTTTTTTGGATTGTACATTAACATTTTTCAAAGCAAGTTCTTACTCCTTATCTATATAGCTATATTGGTATTCCCGTCCCAACAGTCCAACTGGGGAAGTACCTCCACCCTACAGAATACCACGGCTATATTAACCTTGCGTTATGTTCCTGGTGGTGAGTAGGGTAGCCAGAGCTCACTGGAGAATTTTGTGCTGTCAGTGGAAAGACTAAAGGTTTGCAAGTGCCGATTTAATGGTCTATGCAGAATAAATGATTTTTGACTTTATCCTGATTCGTCTTCTGCATTGACAGCACAGAAACTCTGTTCTTACAGGGTTGGCAGCACAGGTGTGACTCCCCTAGTGTTGCACACATTCATAGGTCAGAGTAGGTACTTTCCATCAGGTGGGCCATGTGCTTGGCTGGCACCTAAGTTGTATAGAAAATAGGAGGCAAGTGACACTCTGCATCCTCTAAATGAGAAATTCCTAACACCTCAATCCAGATATTTTTCACAACAAGATAGATGATCTGTATGAAACTGCCTAGTATCTGTACTTTTCTTAGAAAAAATATACATATTGTTTGCAAAACATACATACCCATCTTTGTAAGGGCTCTGTGTAAAAATTTGACTTAGATTATTTGCTATTCTAACTGTATAACCCCAATACACTCCGGTTTCCGCTCTTGGTGTGGTGAGACTCACTATCTTTCCTTTGATCTTTTTGCTCCCTTCATGTGCAGGAAGCATTCTCACTGTAACTCTTAAGCCAGGGTTCAGAAGCTTGTCCGTAGAGATGTCTTGCAGGAGGCCCACGTTAACTTGTGAGCCCTTGCCTGGTTTCACTTTTTTATTCATTGTTATGCCTTCTCTGGAAATGTATTCAAAGCCAATATTAATTACCTACATTTTATAGATCAATGTAGTTATTTACACTTGAATGTAAGTCACATAAGCACATGATTTAGTTCTGTACAGAATGTAGTACTGGTGGAGGAATATAAATTTGTCAGTGACATATACTATATACTAATAATTATTAGGCTTTTGTTGAACTTTAGGAGTCATTTGTGGACTTTTGTTAACTTTAATTGACAGGCTAAATAAAATAATGCCTTATTTAGACCCTTTCAGAGTTCCATACCTCAAAAGAAAAAAATTGGAACCCTTATAGGGTCATTTTGTTCTCCGTCAGGATGTCTGTCTGTGACCTTTTTTGCAGGAATGTATCGAGTTGAAATTCAAACCACATACTCAGGTCTGTAACATATTGAAACTGGGCAAAATTTTACTTCTAAGTCACCATAATCAAAATGTGTTGTGGTATATGGTAGCATAGTGCAAGTCCAACTTGCACTTGAGAGGCTCTTTTTCTTACCTGAATTGAAAATCATTTGACATCCTCAAGTGATGTGGTGCATCCAACGGGTTGAGTAATCCAGCAAATTCTAAGTCTTTATGCAAAGGGAAAAAATGTTTTCTCAAGTATTGTGGACACTCCAAATATTGCAAAATACGGGCCAACTGAACGCAACTCTTTCGGGCCACCATGACACCATCAGCACCCTCTAGCTTCGACTTCTTTGTGTTTAATTTGTCACCAATGTCATCAAAAACTATTACTTCATCAACACAAAATACACATGCTGCCCTTGCTATTTGACCTGCTAAATAAGTCCGGAGTTCTGCAGATTGTGCATTCTCTAGTATAGAACCTGGGACTGCTATACTGACAGTTGATATCTCAGAATTCTTCTTCTCCCGTTCAATATCCTCCTTGTTCTTGGCTTCAACATCGCGTTCGACTGCAGCCCTTTTCTCACGTTTTACTATCTTCTCTTCATTACGTTGACGCTTTAAAGCCTTCCTCTCTTGGTTTATTTCTCGCCAGCTTTTGCCAGATGGTTTTGAAATCTCTGATGGAAACATACTTTTGAAAGTGGACTATTGATCTTTAAACATCAACATAACCTTATTTTGATTTGTAACAGGTAGGTAATTTGGGTAATAGAGTATAGATGAATGACACTTGGTCCGCCAACGTTGCCAATGTTAATTTCCCGAGTTCCTTAAACTTGAGTTGAAAAATTAAGACTCCATTTTTTTTTAATTCTCTTAAAATCTGTCGTGATGAGTGTGGTTAATTTTCAGTTTTTTGTTGCAGTATATTATATTTTTTTAATGTTCCATAATGGTGAGCGAAATGCAATTTTCAATCTAATTAACATTACCCATATTTCAGAGACATTCCTACAAATTGGTAGTCCCTTGTCACCATGGCAGATTTAGCACAGACGGAATAATTTACCACAGAGTAAACAACATACAACGTGTGACGTTTACTTATAAAAAGTATTTATTTTTTATTTTTAGTAAATCATGGATGTTGTTGTTAATTTGATCTTTAGCTATTCCAACGATTTCGGCAACAACTCAGCCAATGTTTATAAAATTATTAATGGCGAGACACCAATGTCCATAAAACTACGTACATATCAAGTGTCACTACTGTCAGTATAATATTGATAATATCATGTGCTGAATGATAATTTTTGTTTTTATTTTTATCACATTGTATTGTAATAAAACAAG
This sequence comes from Eilema griseolum, assembly GCA_963662185.1. NCBI lineage: Eukaryota > Metazoa > Arthropoda > Insecta > Lepidoptera > Erebidae > Eilema > Eilema griseolum. The sequence continues at coordinate 10,385,016 of OY759238.1, read as the reverse complement.
AAAAACTCTCTATCAGTAAGTAAATAGTAAATATGAAAAAGGTGATTATGATTCTAGGAATAAGGTTATACATAAGTACCTATCCATAAATTTATTTCATACAATCTAACCTAACTTTAGTAATAATATACTACTTACCGGTATAGTGATTTATCGGTTTACCAACATTTACTTGGGCTAAATCAAAGATGCACAACGCAATGCAAGTAACAATTGTTAAAAATATGCAGTTTTTTTATTCCTCATGACTGTGAACCTTTCAAACGTGATGTCTACCATTATAATTATTGCAACAACCTGAACCAATTGATCTCAGCAAATTACGCAGTACGAAACTTTATTATATTTGTACCTACTTTGATCCTGCAGTGTGCAGCCTTGAGTCCTCACTCGAATAACAATGATGGCACTCAGATGTTGATGTTGGCTTCTGGATCCAACTCAGGTAGTGTCGCTCGTCCCCGGAGATTACTTGAGTCTGCCCATACGAGAGGCCCCGTGTAGCTTTTGTAGTCAGTCCTGCATGATAGGTCTTACCGCCGCGCGTAGTTATCCACATCGTTGCTTCCACACCACGACCCGGCGGTATTGCGACTTCACGGCGTCGATTTCTCAGACTCAGGTTCTCGCACCGCTCTTGTGCCTCATTCAGTACCGATATTGCACTCTACCGATATTGATCTCACCTCAAAATTCAATGGTGGGGTTACAGCAAGGATACTCACCGCCTCGGAAGAGATCGTGCGGAACCCCCTCTTGACCCTATTGGCCATCATCCGCTGTGGTTACCGATGCAATGACGAGTCATTGGCCTCTCAGGGTATCCGACCAAATTGGGCACCCACATAGAATCATAGACCTCGCATTTCCCCCGTGTAGTCTATGCAAGAGTCGTCCGACGCCATCAAGTTGTCCTGCTTTGTCTTTTACACTGACGGCTTACAGGGTTGGCAGCACGAGTGTGACTCCATTGGTATTGCACACGTCCACCATCGTAACCACTTTCCTTCAAGTGGGCCGTGTGCTTGTCTGCCAACCAAGTAGTAAAAAAAAAGTTGAACAGCAGCCTCGCTAGAGAGTTAACTGTGCTTTTTAATTTATGGGCCAGACTTCGCAGATACTCCCCTAATTCCAATCGGCCATCGATCACGAGCCCCAAATGTTTCCTACGGTGTTTGATGCCGATGGAAGTGACTCCTACTTTGAGGCTGGATCCCTCTGGTGCCACAGTGGCGCGCGCCTAAGCCCATGAAAGAACATCCACAACAAAATCCGTTCTAGGACTTGGGCAACCGCGGTCATGGTCATCAGGGGGTCACTTCGTGGTGTGTAGCACCGTACGCCGTTGGTCTAATGAGTGGGGGTCAAAATGATACTGGATGATTATATAAACCAGTATGTCAATATTAAAAATACACCGAATACATTCGTAATTACGGGCAGCTGCGCCTGGGGCTGGCCGCGTTGCCGCGTTGAATCGCAATGGCCATCCTTTGTCCGAGGAACGAGCAGGCGCGGGAGTCACCGCCTAGGTCGTGGATACCGCGATCGATCTCTTTGTCTGCGACCCCAACTGCACATGGTCTCCGTCGCAATGGGCACAAAAAATATTGTGACTCCATTGCAGCATTGCAGCGTAGTTCACCCTTTTCTTGATCGCGATGACCTCAACCGCCGCTGCTGAGGCGTTAATGGTGCGACTAAGATGCGTGGCCGCGACTGTGCTGTCGCATGTAGCGTCCCACACCAGGCACTTGCCGTTTTACCACGGCACCAAAGTCAGACCATCAGGTCGCTTCCCGTCTGATCTACTGAAACCTGAGGGCTACAGCATGCATGATACATTCGCCGATATGAGAGCCCTTCGGACTATGTGGATGCACGACAACTCAGTGCAAAATGGGCATGATGACCGTCCTCCGCTACCGTGGAGCTGAAGATGCATACTGCCACCCGCAGAGAGTCGTCATCTAATAAGGTGCCCAGGTGCGGTGACGGCAGTGCGTGCTACCATACCGCCAATTCGACACAGCCCTGAGCCTCGCCAAATCTACGACCGTTGCTCTATCCAGCATATCCCTCACCGTCCTATCAGCACCGATCTCATCCCATACTCGTTGTACGAGTGGAGTTACTGGATACGGTTCGCTCGGATTGAGGACAGGCCATACTGACAACGCCTCGCTTAATATGGCACTATATAAATAGATATTTTCTTACTTTTTTATTTAATTGTATCTGTATTATTGAAATAATCAGCATAAGTGATACAGAAATTGGTATTTTTTATTTTACCTCTACGAAATATGTCCGTCCATACTTGAAACTATATTGATCACAATACTTAAAATGATATTCAAAATCCTCGTTTCAAAACACAGAAAGTACGTACTTATATAATACCTACTAGGTTTTGAAATAGGTCAGGATGGAGACAAAATTTGAGATTATTATTTACAAAGTTACTAAAGGTATAAAACATGCTATATACTTAATTATCGAAGTATTTTACTCATAATGTAATCAATGGTTAGTATTCTATCCAATAAATGTCACTACTTACTGAACACCAATATTTATGTAAGGCTGGTCCATTTTACGTTTTTAGACTCTCCTGTGAAATTTGTTGAAAAGCAGTTACTGGGTTTTGATTTTGGGGCAGCCGAATAATTATCTCTTATGACGTTATTTACAGTGAATTATTTAACAACAATAATGGTCATGCGTCATAAGATTTCATATTACAATTTTATTCATTGTTAAAAACAAATTAATTATGTTTACTTAATAATCGGGACCTGACAAACTTACGCAACAGTAAACATGTTTTTTTCTACTATTATAAAATTCAACGGGTTAATATCCTCTTTAGGGTTGCTATCCTGCAGGTAAATAAAAGTAATCATAATTTTTCATCAGGTTAATTTTTTAACAATGATAAAATCACGTTTGACCTCTATCTCCCCTGTTGATTGGTAAGTGGTGATGTAGTCTATGATGAAACAGGTATACCAAGAAGGAACATGAATTCACTTAGACTTGATGATTCCCTGGTATAACCAGGATTTGCGAAAACACAAATTTAGGCACGGAATGAATCATTTGCCAAACTGAGTCTTTCATTGCCGGAGTGTGTGTGCAAATGAGTGGGTTAATTCCACCATGTAGCAGTGATGTGTAGATGCGATGTGTTATGCTGGTGAATTTCGTTGTTCATTGTAGGAAAAGACTGTTAGGTGGTCTTAGCAATTCCAGTGCACGCACTCCGTAATGCATCCGATATAATATAGTAAAGATACAACTTTCCGTTTATGTTTAAGGCTGTCTGAAACCTTTTCTCGACTAGTCCATCATTCATAATTATACTAGGTATCGGGACTTCTCGCGAATTATATCTTGGATATTACTTGGCTGCAACGCATCCGAAACGTCGGCAGAAATAGTAAGTTCCAAGATATAATTCGCGAGAAGTCCCGATACCTAGTATAATTATGAATTCACATCGCGAAAGTTTAAAAATAACATTAGTCCATCATTATTAGTCCCTTGACCCGTTTTACAGTGTTTCTTGGTGATATTTTGATGAGTCGTCACATGCAGCATGCACAGAATCACACATATTATATAGGTACTAGCCTACCCGCCCTGACTTCGCCGTTGGCATACTTCAAAACCCCCATATCATCCCTCTAAGTCATTACCTTTTATATGTTTGCTATTTGTTAATTTTCAAATAACATATGATATTCTGTTGACATTTATGATTACTACTCCGCTCCCTTCAGTAGTAGCGTGATGATACATAAAATATCACCTTTTTTGATAATAATCGGATATTTAGCACAAAAATAATATTTTAACTAACATTTCCTGAGATTTACGCGTTCAACCAAACAAACCAATAAAATACGCCGAATGGCTGAAATAAGAAAATATAAAATCTTTCTGCACTTCAAAGGAGACTTCAGTAATTATGTAATATGCAGTAATTTGATAAATTGACGCAGAAATAAGTCGATTATTAAACACCGCATGAATGTTATCGATGAATTTATAATAGGTACTTACTCTGTTTTTGTTTGTTCAATTTTCAACTCATAAATAGCAATACTTATGTTATTTACATCACGATAAGTATTAGGGCTGTCAACGCACATTTACCATATTGCCAATTACTTAATAACTTATCAATATTTCTGCTCTAGCAACGACAAACTGTGAGGTCTGCTTTTACGGGACCACACACCCACTGCTGGATATTCTTCGAAAAGCTCGGTGCTCGCCGTTACTGAATAGCCCAAACGTAGATACGTGCCGAACTGTGCCTACCTCTCTGTGCAGTCTAGAATAGAGGAATATGTAGAGAATCAGAGTCCCCCTTAAAGAAGTTTATAAATCCTTAATAATATTCTTAATGCGAAAGTAACTTTCTGTCAGTTACACGTACACCTTCACGGTTAAACCACAACCGATCTTAATTTAATTTTGGTCTAGTGATCCACTAAAGCTTAGGAAAGGAAAAATAATGCCTGTTGGCTTTTATCCCAAAAAAAGCTTAAAGAGGATGACGAACTTTATTCGTCATTTTCGAATATAACCTTCGAAAATGACGAAGCTCGGGAAAGGACATAACATAAGCTATATTTGGTCGCGATAACCGACATCCCTGCGGAAAGCTAGTACATCATAATAACTTTTAAACTATCGCGTTCCATGAAATACAATAATGTTAACGGGAATTAACGCGATCATGGGATAGGTACATACATCCCTTTGGTTTGCCTGACGTTTCTGAAGATTCTTCCTCTACCCGAACATTCGAAAATTTGCGGGTAGAGGAAGAACCTTCTACATAACAAGTTCGAAGACGGCGGGCGTCGGTGAGCCAGTCAGCCCGTGACCACGGCCGGTGTAACCAGGTCGAAACGTCAGTCCAACTAAAGATATGTATGTATATACATATCTTATTAACGGGAATTAACGCGATCATGGTAGATAGGTATATACCTATCTACCATGATCGCGTTAATTCCCGTTAACACTATATCATCATAATCATTGAATCTACGAGTTACGTTATTGTCTTCATATGACCAAGACGATCCATGGTCCAGGGTTAAATTTTACAAAATATCTACATATATATATTTTGTTCGTACATTATAACCCTAACTGATTGGTAAACAATATTATTTTGTTATCAGGAACCCCTGGATAAGGTCAAGTCTACGGAGTAGATATAAGGCCGCTGGGAACAATTATCTCTTGTAGTCATTATAACAGAACATTTCATAAGAACAACATGGCATCTAATGGAAAGTTGGGTAAGTGCCTTTTATTTCTTATTTTAGTAAATGATTCTATAAAATAATGTCAACCTTGTCCAAACCTCAAGATTAAAATTTCATGCTATGTCTTTATCAATGGGAACGATAATTTACAGTCAGACTGGAATAGTAAAATGTAGATTTCTTGATGACGTCAATACTTGAGACTTCTCTGAAACACTTATTGGGATTCTAAGCTCCTCCAACACCCAATAGTTCACAACAATGAAGAATACATAGGTATATTGTATTGCAGTGACAGTAATTCTACTAGGAAACTACAGCTTCTGCTTGCGAGTGTGAGATTTTACAATTACTTAAAACAATATATATGTTTACAGCACTTCTCAGCGTATCAGACAAGGCAGGTCTCTTACCCTTAGCCAAAAGTCTATCCGACATCGGCCTCAGCCTGGTGGCCAGTGGTGGAACTTCAACCGCCTTGCGCAATGCCGGTTTCAAAGTCACCGAAGTATCGGATATCACCAAGGCCCCTGAAATGTTGGGTGGTCGCGTAAAGACTTTGCATCCAGCTGTGCACGCTGGAATTTTATCCAGGTTAGTCTAGATTTCTCTTTCGTTCTTTTTTGTTTGCTTTGTTTGCACAGTTATTACCTATTTATTTTGCCGTTTTAAGAGGAAACCCAATTTTCAGTACTAACATTTTTGAATTTTTTTAAGTAATGACAAATTCAATTTTTTTGCGTATGAATGAGACAACGTTAAGCTAACAAACAGTTTTATTATATTTTTGAAAAGTGACAGCTGTAAAAAAGTAGGTAATACGAAATTTATCATCAAAATTGATAGTGTTTAGGAAGTACTGTTTTTAAAGATCGAATTTAATTTATCAAGCGGCCAATAAAAACAAGTACCTACAGAGTTTAGTACAGAGTTGTAAAATCTTATAATCAACTTTCAAACAAAATATAAATAATAGAAATATTCTTCTACTATTTTCTCTCTCCATCCTATGGTTGCCTGTAAGAAATTGCCGCAGTGCGATAAGGCCGCCATCTGTACGTACCACAAAACTTGAATCTCATATTGTAATGTAATATGTTATTGGTGTACAATAAAGACGTTTATTATTATTATTATTAAATTAACAGAATAACGAACTCATGAATCTGTAAGAATATTTCGGCAATTTCATATGTAAGGACCTAAAATTATTTGACGGGCTCAATATCGTAGCGTTTAGAACATTCGACGGCAACGCAAGAGGCGCGGACTCGATTCCCACTCAGTGCAAACATTTGTATGCATGAATTTGTCTATTTGCTTTGATCTAGATCTAATTTTTGAAATCTAGATCTAGATCTAGTTTTTAAAATGTCAAATAGTTTTTTGGAAATAAATTATTTTAAAATGCTTTTTGAATGATTATATTATAGAGATTTTTACATTTCTCAGGTTGAGTGATTCGGACCAGGAGGATATGAAACGACAAAAGTTTGAGATGATTAGCGTAGTCGTATGCAATCTGTATCCATTCGTACAAACCGTTTCTAAGGCCGGTGTGACCATTGCTGATGCAGTAGAGAACATTGACATCGGAGGAGTAACATTACTTAGAGCCGCTGCTAAAAACCACGACAGAGTCACAGTGATCTGCGATCCCAATGATTACGATAAAGTTATTCAAGAATTGAAAGAGAACAAGAATCATCAGACGTCTTTGGAAACTAGGTAAGATTAACTGAATATACAATATATGCAACATAGACGGCAGACAATCACAAGGCCCACCTGATGTAAAGTAGTTACCGTTGCCTATGTACGTGTACAATACTTTCTTACTTTTTTGGAAACCTAATGCCCTTCTTGATGAACCCCATATTGTAGTCGCATAGAAATTATGTCGGCAACATGTTAAGTTAATCATATTTCGGTAGTGTCCCTAGTCACAGTGCAGGTGCAGACATTCGAATAAAAAATTCTAGTTTTATTTTACAAGCGAAATAATCCCCTCGGATACCTCAGCGCCGGAGCTGGTGAGAGAAATTATGTATGTGACCGACTAAAATGCACGGTCATTGTTGGTTGCCGATGGTGAGGTAGATAGGCATATCCCTCGCATCCCGGCTGACCCAGGGCCAGCTTTCTCGATCTGGTCCTCTTCGGCTACGGGGACCACAGGGTCGCCAACTCGTCCTCGGAAACTACCTACCTATATTTATTTAGCGTTTTGTCTATTAACAGGTCTAACTTATCGAATTGGAACTACAAAATTCCCACAGGTAATAATATAATGGATGTTAAAATTGTTGTAGTTGGTGTATCTTTTCCATTCTGGGTTTTATTTTGCAAAGTTTAGCAGATACATCTATTATTTCTCATAAAAGTTCACTTCAGATGCTTAATATATATAACTAACAAATCACAATGAGATCAAATAAATTGATCTGCTCTTTTTTATAATTTCTTATGGCGTTCGAGTCCGCAAGAAATTATAAGAAAGAGAATCAAATGTCGTACTATCTAAAATTTTTAGTTATAAGTTTTTAGAACTTTAGAATGCTGTAGCTAGATAACATGTATACTCAACCCATTGTAACTATGAACAATTCAACCCACTGGCATACAAATAAGTTTTAGAAATTATACCATTTTAAATCCCGATGCAATAACGTTGTTTTTTTGTTATTTTTTTTTGTTTGTTATTTAAAAGAAGCTCTCGCAATTGATTTGGTGTTGCGATTAAATTAAAAATGTTTCAAATTGTAATCCTTATTCGTGTAATCTTCCCAAAATATCAAAAGATATATTTTATTAAATGTATTTTATAATTCCAGGAAACATCTGGCATTGAAAGCTTTCACGCACACGTCTGAATATGACTTGGCGATTTCGGACTATTTCCGTAGGCAGTACTCAGCAGGCGAGGCTCAGTTGACGCTCAGATATGGCAAGTTTATTTAAACTCATACTCAAACAATCAAATCAATTAGTCTATTGCAGTCCTCTGCTGGGCATAGGCCTCTCCCAAAGTACGCAATTCAGTCTGTCCCATCCACCTGTTTCAAGTCGACAGTCCATCTGGATGGTAGGCAAACGAAAGGTTCCTTATCTTCAGCTTACCTTGTCGCCTTCTCCATTCTATGACTTTTTACTCCAACGGTCATCAGTCCTTCGACAGATGTACCCACTGCCATTTTGGCTTGCTTATTTTTCGAGCGATATAAGGCCAACAAACACTTTTGTCATATAATTAAATATTTATATGACCTTGAGTCTTATTGAAGTTATTTTACAGTTTTTTTTTAAACTCTGTGTCATGTACTAGTGCATTATGTGCCCGATAGTCATATACAGTTTCTGTCGTATAATAATGTCATATAGACGTTCTTTCGACTATTTTTTAAAACGGTTGTATAATAGCGTCTACGACAACGTCTATAAAACTTACTTATATGACTTTTCGTCGTGTTATACATTTTCGTTGTATAAACATAATAAGACTGTCAATTTTATCATATAATTACCCTTTAAACATCTGCTTAACGGATAGTAATTGTTTACACGTAGTATTTATAACCATTATATACACGTCGAATAAGTTATACGAGTGCAACCTGTATGCATCCTAAAGTATCATTAACATGATAATACGACCGCTATTTAGTTAATGCTCATATTAAAGTTTATAATAAACTTATATACGACTTCCACAATTTTGAAATCAAATTTATCATATTCACTTACGGTTTGGTACAACATGGATCAAAAAAAGTGGAAAAAAAGAAGTGGTGCATTTAAAAGAAAAGTTAAAAATAACTATCATTTGCTTCAAGCAGGCCGTACTTTAATACAAAGTAATAGTCATAGAGCTCAAGCTGATAGTAAAGAAAATAGTAAGGGTTCCGTATCACATTTAAATGCAAATTTTAACAATCAATTTAACCAAAATACTACGAGTATACCCTGCAGTTTATTTGACGAAGTTCAGGACTCTTGTTCATTTTCCGAAGTTGAAGACAGTTATTCGTCATCGGAAAATGAAGATAATAACTTCAGACACCATTACAAAAAATGGGCTATTGATTTTAATATTCCACAAGCTGCATTAAAGCAATTAAATGTAATTCTGAACAAAAGAATGCCCTGTATAGTCCCTTTAGACCCAAGGACGCTTTTAAAAAGTAAAAAAGAAATACAAATAATTCTTATCGATAACGGTCATTACTGGCATAATGGTCTCACTGATTCCTTAAAGACAATTTTACAAAACCTAAATGATAAGCGAAAATGCATTTCGCTTAATGTGAATATTGACGGACTGCCATTGTTCACAGTGTGCCATTGTACAGTAGTCGGCGAGTATAGTCATAAATCGCACACAGTTATCTTTGCAAAGACTGATTGCCCACGAAGAAATAACGCGGACTTTCGTTCTAAGAAGTATGGAGATCACCACAAGTACGATTCTCCTTTGCTAGCATTGCCAATAGATATGATTGAACAATTTCCTATTGGAGATTCTCTGCATATTATTGATTTAGGTATTATGAAACGATTATTAATTGGTTGGAAGGACGGCAATTTAGGAAATTTTACTACAAAATGACCTGCAAGGGAAATAGAAAAAGTTTCTCAATTTTTACTAGCCTGTCAGATGCCAAAGGAAATACACAGAAGTGTTAGAAGCCTTAAAGACTTGTCACATTGGAAAGGTTCTGAGTTCAATTCTTTCATTCAATTCTGATTTAAAAAAAATTAATGTTTTCTATCCATAACTGCTGATGACTGGAAGAAATACACTGATCATGTAATAAATTTGGAAAATCAGTACAAATTAAGGGACCGTATTACTGAAAACGAACTTGAACCATTCATAATACATCTTGAGGACAGTAGCAGTAGCAGCGAAGAAAGTTATGAAGCTGATTCAATATTTTCAGGTGTAGAGTTTTTGGAATTCGATTTCAACTATGATTCATAGCCCATATATTTGTACGGGTGAATTACGAATATACATAAAATTATAGATTATTTGAAAATAATAAAAAGGCAGAATTAAAAGTATACTCTTTTATTTAATATTCTTCATTCTTCATAATACACTCATAAAACATTTTAAAAAATTTACTTGTTGAATAATACATAGTATCAACTCCGTTTAAGTAGTGTTTAGACAGGGTTAACACCTCTTGATTTTTTAAAATTCCCGCCTTTTTTCTTGGACAGCTTTTGTTGGCCAGACTCTAAATGACCACGACCATTTCAAATGTGTGCGTATCATTTCGATGAAGTCCATCTTTGATAAAAACTTATCAACATCCGCATAATTGTAGATCATTGTGGGGTTTACGTTAAACAAAAGTATTATTTAGACTTAATTATACGTCACACCAATCTTTCTGGTCTTAAAATATAAATTCTATGAACTACATTAGTTAGTTAGGGGTTTATTATTTTATTATTTATCCCTAAATCAACTTAGGTACTGTCATGGCGTACACATTTACAACTAACACGCAGTTTATAGGTCGGGAAGTTTTATAGTTGTCATATAACGTAGTTACTTAATAAATTATCAATAAAAATATGTGAAAACCTTAAAATACTAAAAGCGCATAAAAATTTTGTTAAAAACTTACCTCAGATTAATCAGTAAACTTGATTGCACAATGGTTTACAACTGATGGAATGGTTTTATCACCTCAAATAAAGTTATCTGTCAGAACACTGCCAAATTAAATTAACGTGGTTCTAGTCTGTTATATTTATTCGTTTAATACAAGTTGCATCATCTTTAAATGACAATAGTACAACGATTACATTAAATAAAAGTTATATTGTGCGCCATTACTCGACACGAAGTCGAATACGCGTGATATACCTACACGCAATAGCTACATTATACGACATAAAGTTAAATCGCCGACGTGTATATGAGGACTATGCGACTAAGTAGGTATTTATATGACTGTTACAAGAAACTCTTGGCACCTTAAGTTGAATAAAATGGGCCCTTATGCCGTCGAGTAAACGTAGTTATGATATTTATACAACTATATTAAATAATAATAAGTTGCCACCAATACGTCTACTCAACGTCGTAAATGTTTGTTGGTAAGTTTAGTTCTTTGTCAGATGGCCTCGCTACGAATTCTATCTTTCACTGAGACCTTATGTATTCTTCAGGGTTATTAATAAGCTATTGCTATGCCAAATTTGGATACGTTAACCTTTTCCCATTTTTAGGAATGAACCCTCACCAGAAACCAGCTCAAGTTTTTACTACACGCGATCGCTTGCCGCTCACGACACTCAACGGCTCACCTGGCTTTATCAACCTGTGCGATGCGCTCAACGCTTGGCAACTAGTGAAGGAACTAAAGGAGGCTTTAGGGCTGCCGGCTGCAACTAGTTTCAAGCATGTGTCGCCTGCCGGGGCTGCTGTGGGAATTCCCTTAACAGAGGAAGAGGTAAGGTATCTTTTTAAAAGACATTATGGGGGCTGATCTAACGTGCATCTGAAATTTCAGGGACATAATACGAAAGACTGCGTTTACGAACCACGAAATTACTTCGAATTTCTTGAAGGTTACTCGAACAGGCAAAAGCAGAAAAAACAGTCTCAAACACATACAACATTTTTTTTATATATTATATCATAACATTAAGTTTTTGTTTAAACCTTGACATTTGTATAGGTACCACAGAGTAGGTAAGAACAGATACGAGATAACCCCTGCCATAAATGATTTTATAACTTAATGGCATTAGCATTATCCGTGTAACTACATAATGACAAAATGAAACAAAAAGAATAAATTTGTAATAAATATACAATATTTTTGAATCCACAGGCTGCTGTATGCATGGTTGCAGACTTGCTACCTCAACTGACGCCCGTAGCGAGTGCGTACGCGCGGGCTCGCGGAGCAGACCGTATGAGTTCCTTCGGCGATTTCGTGGCGATATCGGACGTGTGTGACGCTGTCACCGCCAGGATCATTTCCAGGGAAGTCTCTGATGGTATCGTCGCTCCGGGATACACTCCGGAAGCTCTGGAGGTGTTGAAAAAGAAGAAGGGAGGCAGCTACTGCGTTTTACAGGTTTGAGATTATCTATCATAGTGATATGAGTTATCCACAAAAGTTTATGAGGCCCCATCACGATCTTTGGAGTCCAAGCCAACGCTTACTGATTAACGTATGAGACTTTGGAGTAGGCTTTTCTTTCTAGTTTGGAAGATCAGACAGGAATTTTATTGTTCCTGTAAAAAGTTTTTAATAATGATTACTCATTAAATCATGTAGTTTGGTACCCAAGAATTCACTGTATTTCCTCCATGAGCTTGAGAACTGCTTTATCCATTTACATCAACATCTTAGCGGTGATGCCTACTTAAAAGCTTGAATAAAATATTAGAATTTGGAAATACCTAATTTACACACCCATATTTTTGGTTGGCCCGCCGTATAGTTCCCGGCAGAGTAGAATTTGGATCACTTCTGTTGCCTAGGATGCACTGCGTGTAAGTTTTCTAGCCCGCATCCAACGGCAATAGGCTCACCCCATTTTACGTGGGACCGAATTCAATGATTGGTGAAATATGGGTTTAATTCACCTATGCCTAACCGTCCGAAGATAAATGCGTGATTATATGTATGATGTATGTGCAGTATATGACTTAGTACATAAGTACTTTACGGAAATGTGATGCAATGCCTTATTATCAAAAGTGCAACTTAGCACTTTCAATGTATAGTACATGTATAACTTGTGTGTGGCTCACTCAATAAATGGACACGATGAAGTAAACATATACCTTTTATTTTACTCTTCCTGACATCCTCAACCACAATATTACATATGTATTTTTGGTTTGACACTAGATGGATCCAAATTACGAGCCAGATCTAATGGAACAGAAGACGATTTTCGGTCTCACTTTAGAACAGAGACGTAACGAAGCTAAGATCACATCGGAACTGTTCAACAACGTGGTTACGACCAAGAAGGATTTGCCCCCGAATGCTGTGAGAGATCTAATAGTCGCCACCATCGCACTCAAGTATACGCAGAGTAACTCTGTCTGTTACGCCAGGGATGGACAGGTGAGTACTTCAAAAGAGTAAATATACTCGTAATATAGTAAATCACGATCATGCTGTGACTTGATTATTTCAATGGGTATACTACTGTTAAACTGAAGCGAAAGGGAGAATGTTCATTACGAATAGTTTGGAACTATCAACGTAGTTTGCAACAACATTACTGATTGTCTTGAATAAATATCTATTATAGATAATTACAAAATAACACCACTCTCGCTCTTTGTATAATAACTAGCACCGCGCCGCGGTTTCACCCGCGTAAATCCTGATCCCATGGGAATATCGGGATAAAAAGTAGCCTATGTTACTCACAAAGAATGTAGCTTTCTATAGAAAAAAGAATTATTAAAATCGGTCCAGTACTTTTTGAGTTTATTCGTTACATACAAAAATACAAATCTTTCCTCTTTATAATATTAGTATATATAATTCATATTATCAAACAATATTTTTTTTTTTATAATATAATAATTGAATAGACAGATTCTTAAATACGCAATGTGCGTATGTGTGTTTGTTTGAAAGGATGGGTGTGTGATCTTTTTCAACATATTGTTAGATGGACACTCAAATCTATCATGTACGGTATATGTAGGTGGTGGGTATCGGCGCGGGGCAGCAGTCCCGCATCCACTGCACGCGGCTGGCGGGCGGCAAGGCGGCGCTGTGGTGGCTGCGGAGGCACCCGCGGGTGCTCGCCTTCCACTTCGCGCCGGGCGTGACGCGCGCCGTGCAATCCAATGCCATTGACAATTTCGTTAACGGCACTGTCGGTCAGTACCGCCGCACTCATTTCTATCTTCTCATAAATTTCCAAGCCTTTTTTCAACTCAAATAAATTCAAAATCATTTGTTCTTTATAAACCATTAGAACGACTTTTACAAAACGTAAAAAAAGAAGTTTTTAGCAAATAGACCACCGCACCGCACGATTATAAAACGCAGCCCCGACGAGAAGGAAGAGTCTGGCTAGAAACGGACTTTTTTTTGCCTTCAGTATCAAAGTCTTTTTCTTGGCTTCTAAATAGCACTGTGTAGAATGCCCTACAATATTATTATTATAATTTAATCACGCCTTACTAACCCTACAATAATGCGATTTAGGTTCGGATCTGCCACTAGAACAGTGGAATACACTGTTCGCGGGGCCAGCGCCTGCCCTGCTCACTGAGAAGGAGCGCGACGAATGGATCAGTAAGATGGACCGCGTGGCGCTAGCCTCTGACGCATTCTTCCCGTTCAGAGATAACATCGACAGAGCTGTACAGGTAAGTTACACTACTAAAGATAAAGGAGTATGGACCCCACGAAGACATTTGGGCCCAAGGTGACCTGGTCAGCAATTTGGTACACCTACTGATGAGGTTTTGTGCAGACTTGCTTCTAGGAGTTGGAACGTCAGACGGCTGTCGTCCCTTTAAAAGTTAAATAAGCCAGACTAGAAAGAGGTATGTCCAAGGTGAAAGTCTCGTATGCAATCGGGTACAACGTTAAGATGATGATGAGTGTGTCAAGATAACAAACTGTAACTTTTTTTAAATTGCGGATAACTCCCACGGATCTCACTCATTATTTTCAGCGCTACTCATTATCAGCAGCGGAGGCTACGAGATGTCTTCTCGTCCGACATACCTCAGTGCCTGAAGACGAAAGTCTTTAACCAATGTGTGTTACCAGTGATGACTTACGGATCTGCAACGTGGTCCCTCACTATAGGTCTCCTGAGCTCAAAATCGCTCAACGAGCTATGGAGAGGGCTATGCTCGGTATTTCCTTACGTGATCGCGTCAGAAATGATGATATCCGTAGGAGAACAAAAGTAACCGACGTAACCCAGCGGATTAGCTCGTTGAAGTGGCATTGGGCGGGACACATAGCGCGCAGAACAGATGGCCGATGGAGCAAAAAAGTTCTGGAATGGCGACCGCGTACGGGCAAACGTAGCGTAGGACGCCCAACGGCCAGGTGAAAGGATGACCTCATGAAGGTCGCCGGGAAGCACTGGATGCGGGCTGCTTTAGATCGGTCATTCTGGAAGTCTGTGGGAGAGGCCTATGTTCAGCAGTGGACTATATGTGGCTGACATGATGACTCCCACGGATACACCGGAGCCGGTGGGAGACGTTATGTCGGACTCGAACCGACCAAAACGCACGACTCTTGTGGGTCGTTTTTGGTTGCCGAAGGTTAAGTTAACAGGGATATCCCTCGCACCCCGGCCAATCTTTTGCTACCGCTGCCGCTCTCGCTCCAACAAACTATATCTATGAATCAGAATCATTTATGGTTTGACAACTGCGCACCCAATATGAAAGGGAGGTAATTTTTATAATTTATTATAATTTATTATAATAATTTTTTATAATTATATATATATAATTATTATATATTTTATTTTTTTAAGATTTTTATCTGCTTAATTATTTAGTTTGCATATGTCAGTTAGCTCAATTTTATAAAAAGAACGAAATAGAAATTTAAGCATAATATTGATCAAAATTCTTTACCTATGTTATATTCTAACCTATGTTAGATATAAAAGTCTTATATCCTATGTTATGTTCGATATGTCCTACCACAAAATATATATTTGACAGGAAAATCACTGGTGTAGTGTCGTGTTTATGATGTCATGTGGAACTATTTCTCTCTGGAAAATCAATGTCGCTTGCAACCTTTTGATTTTCAACTGTCGATAGTAAATGCTTGAGAGCTCTACAGGATGTAAATAATAATAAAAAATATTTGTTCACAGTGTGGTGTCGAATACATCGGCAGTCCAGCCGGCTCGAACAACGACAAAGAAGTTATTGATGCTTGCAACGAACACAACATCATATTGTCACATACCAACCTCAGACTTTTCCATCACTGAAGCAAATCTCCAATGAGAAAAAATAAAGAATCTCATAAAGATCTTTTAATATAAATCTCATGAGCAAATGTGTCGTTACATGATGCTTAATAGTTTTTTAAGAATAAAATGTGCTTTCCTGCTATAGTTAGATAGTTCTTAGTTCCTGAGTTTTTTTTATTGTGCTTATTAATAAGTAATAGTAAAACAGTGGTAATAATTTTGTGTTTTTATTAATTTTAGTACCTCAATAGCATATTGTTTTACATACTTGTGACGTCATACTTTGCTATTAATACAACCTTTTGGTAACATCCTTTTTACTCGAATTCTATAATTTAATATGTTGATATATTCCATACTTTTCTTTACTTATTATATATTTAATGTATGATAATAATACCCAATTATATTCAAAGGAAAAACCTAATTAATTAAGAGACGCTGGTTCATCATAATCAAATTGCCAGGGGTGATTGTTGGTCATTCATGTAAGGCTTCATATTGTATGACTAGATAATTTTTCCTGTTTATTTAAAATAATTAAATACTTGTTATGAAATAACAATGTGTAATAAAAATATCGGTCCAACAAAATTTATATTACTTGCCATATATATTTAAAAAAAAATTAAAGAAATTATGTTAAACATGCATTCATGTAAATTAGATGATATTCTACTGTTACTTTTTAAGCTAACAAGTGTATTATAAGTAATCTGTTACTTTTAAGGGTACCCAAAGTGTAAAAATGGAACCCTTTTACTGAAACTTCACTGTCTGTCTGCCTGTCACCAGGCTATATATCATGAAGCGTGAGTTAGAAAGCTCCAATTTTCATATATGATGTATTTCTATTGCCGCTACAAAATCTAATACGAAAAACATAATAAAATGTTTTTAAGTATGTATTAGTAGTAGTATTTCCGTGTTGATCAACTCCACTTTCCACTCCACTTTGTTCACCTGGGTGATATCACCCAGGTGATTTATTTCCGTGGTGATCAAAGTAGACTAAATCAATTCCACTTTGTTCACTTAGGTGATATCACCCAGGTGATTTATTTCCGAGGTGATCAAAGTAGACTCAATCAATTCCACTTTGTTCACCTAGGTGATATCACCCAGGTGATTTATTCCCGAGGTGATCAAAGTAGACTCAATCAATTCCACTTTGTTCACCTAGGTGATATCACCCAGGTGATTTATTCCCGAGGTGATCAAAGTAGACTAAATCAATTGCACTTTGTTCACTTAGGTGATATCACCCAGGTGATTTATTTCCGAGGTGATCAAAGTAGACTAAATCAATTCCACTTTGTTCACCTAGGTGATATCACCCAGGTGATTTATTTCCGAGGTGATCAAAGTAGACTAAATCAATTCCACTTTGTTCACTTATGTGATATCACCCAGGTGATTTGTTTCCAAGGTGATCAAAGTAGACTAAATCAATTCCACTTTGTTCACCTAGGTGATATCACCCAGGTGAACAAAGTGGAATAATTCACGGCAACAGGTAGATATACTTGAAATATTTAGTCATATATTTGTCGCAGCCAACTAGCATCATTAACCGTTCTATTAACTGCAAAAATAATTTATAATTTTAAATGTATTTAAATTGTCGCGTAATACATAATGTCACATTTATAAACACTCAGAAACAGGATAGAAATTCTACTGAATACGCTCATTGAAAAAAGCAGCGCACAATCAGACTTGGATAGATTAGGTTAGAAGACTAATGTGGGATCGTTCTTGGCCAGGCAAGTAATGAAACGACATCAACCCGAGTCATTTGCCAAGCTTTTTGCTTAGCTCGTATGCGGAAGGCTGCTATTTGAACGTCGATGTTTAGTAAAGAGGCTATGCTATTGATTAATTGGCTAATTGAGCTAGTTTGTTGCGACATTCATCTCAAAAATAAATTATGTAATGAATTAAAATAAATAAAGGCGGATTTGATATGTACGGTACCCTTCGTGCGCGAGTCCGACTCGCACTTGACTGGTTTTATTTAAATATATAAGTACAGTGATTAATCATTCCATTGTATTGCTTCCAAGTTTGTATTCCAGTTTACGCTAATAATTCAATGAATTGTGTAATTCAAGTTAACTAATTACATATTTCTTAAAAACGTGTTTAATTTTTTTTTCAACCGCTATAATAATATGCAACAATATACTTTATGAAGGATGAAAATAAAACAAAATATAAAAACTGCTTCCAATTCGGCTAAATGATAAAAAACAAGGTGGTAAGTATCATTTCACATATTATATATACATACATACATACATAATAATCACGCCTTCATCCCCGGAGGGTTAGGCAGAGGTGAATTAACACCCACATTTCACCAATAATTGTATTCGGTCCCACGTAATAGGAGGTGAGTCTATTGCCATATTCCGGACACTATTGTTGACTCGAGCCATACATCTGTGGCTGAGTCTGGGCTGTATATATCTGTCTGATGTTAAACAATATATTCATTTATTATATCTAACCAGACGCAGGTGTATGAAATTTCGTACTTCTTATGCTGCCTAGTTTGAAAATGACGGTCTTCCATACAAAACGAACCTTTGTCTTTCCTTTCCTGAGAAATTTCCAAAACTAATCTTTTTGGATATAATAACTTGGTGGGTTGTAGACTATGTTGATAAATCACAGTGTAATCAATGTACATTGTTTTCCAAGAGTGAAAAGCTCACTGAGTTATTTTGTTCCTGTTTCCTCTAAAGTATTAAAGAAGTCATCACGGTCAATGACGTACATAGTATATTTATATAAGTTGTTATTATTATATCGTTGCATATGACGCCGACGTACAAAAACATACAATTTTATTTATTTATTACTAAAATATTTTTTATTTCGCATTTCATTTAATTTTTAACTATTGCAATATTAACCATGAAAGCGGGGAATTTTTATGTTCATATCGTCTCTTGGCCCGGTTGATATCGATAACGTCAGACATCTATTATTAGAACAATGTTGCCAGATCTATAAAATTACCATGTTATTTGGGAAAAGTATGAAAGTATGGATCCCATGCTATGTAACAATAAACACGAGAAATCTTAGGGTATTACTCATTTAACGTTTCTTAATACAGTAATCATTTATCTATACTAATATTATAAAGAGGAAAGATTTGTATTTTTGTCTGTAACGCATAAACTCAAAAAGTACTGGACCGATTTTAATAATTCTTTTTTCATTAGAAAGCTACAAGCTTCTTCGTGAGTAACATAAGTTACTTTTTATCCCGATATTCCCATGGGATCAGGATTTACGAGGGTGAAATAGCGGGCCGCGGTGCTAGTGATAAATAAGATTGAAGATGTTCGCACGTACAAACTTGTGGTGGCGTTGCAAGCAGAAGACTAAAGGGAACGTAAGTCCTCAAATAAATAATTTAAGGTTGGTGATTTGATACTAAATATACCTCCCGTCAACAGTAACGCAGCAAAAAATATGATGTCAGAATCTATAATGTATGTACCTCATATTTACTATAAAACTAATTAAAATGTCCGTAAATAGTTGGTTTACTTTACATACACTAAATTAAAAGGAGTTTAGGGTGCATTTGGTGTGCCGGCTCGTAGGTGAGGTTGGCCTGGCCCCGAAGGTGTTGATGACAATTATAATAACATCTATCTATATATTTTTTATTACGAATTATGATTGTTGAACTACTGAAAAAGTATATAGGTACATTATTATATTTTCATAATTTAATCTATTTTTAATATTAGTTAATCGTGCCTACTCCTACAAAAACACTCGATTCAGAGTTAGACCACTAGACAGCAGTGATCTATGTTCTATCACATTCAATTTCGTTTGCTAGAACGCATTACTTACTCTGTGCTAGAACGCTAATATCTCATTTGCCATAATTTTGCTGGAAAAGTCATCCGGGGTGAAAAAATTCTTAGTATGGCAACATTAAAATACAGATCTGTCAAGTGAAAGAAAACAACACTTGTACCACAAATTACAAAATATTTCTTTATATTGGAAACATATTTTACCATTTAAATATAGCAAAACTGTGTACACATGTGAATTCTTATTAAAGTAGTTCTTTAACCTACATGTTGAGCACGTATCTGTTGTACAGACAAACGTTTCTGTATTTGTGGTATAAGCTATCTACAGGTTGAGAAATATTGATGTGACAATGTCTACAACTCTTAGTGATTATGAAATGAGTGACTCCTCCAGTTCTGGGGTGTCTTCAGCTAATTCTCCCATGAACCCAGTGCCGCAGTTAACAGCAGACTTAACCGAGCTCTCCTGTGCGGATAATAACAGGCAGTATCAGCTACTCAGTAAGTACTGTCACAATAAATAATAGTACTGGTACAGTGTATAAACTATCTTATTTATATATGAATGAAAAAGTAGCTTAATAAATTCTAATTTACTAATTACCTAAGGTCTGAAACCATCAATAAAATTAAAAAATAATAATAAAAACTGGTAGCTTAGTCCCTGAAGCACTATTATTAAATATATTTTTAATTGGGTAAGTAGGTATATTTCAAAATACACTACTATTACAGTTTTTAAGTAGGTTTAGTAAGTATCAACTTATGATGATTATACATTGAAATAAAATCATTTTTTTTTGCAGTTTGCAATTTATTTCTTATTATTCTTTGCTTAAACAGTATATTAAGATGATTATAATTATATGAATAATGTATTAATTTTCAGACTGATGTTTTGAATACAGTCAGAATAAGAGTCCCTCTAATTTGAACTGGTGATTTAATTTTGATGTATATATCTAAAGCCTTGTGGTTCACGGCAGAGAAGAATTTGGACCACCCATCTCTTCCCATGCAGTGTCATACAAGGCGACTAAGGGATAGGGCTGTTATACATCAGACAGATATATACAGCCCAGACTCAGCTTCAGATGCATAGATTGAGTGAAAAATAGTGCCCGGAAGACGGCAATAGGCTCAGCCCCTATTACGTGGGACTAAATTTAATGATTGGTGAAATGTGGGTGTTTGTGTGAACCCTCCGGGGATAATGGTGTGATTGTATGTATGTAAATATTTAGTATTTGGTTTAAATTGGTTTAATAAAATATTTTAATTGTATGATTTCTCTGGGCCCCAATCTGAGGCCTCTCTGCTTCAAACAGGAAAATTGCTCACTTTATATCACCTACTTCAACAATAAGCTAAAATTTAATTTTTAGCTAAAAAAATTAAGTCTGTAACCCATTTCCACCACTAAACCCAAATATGAAGCTAAAGTTACTCAAAAGTACATAATTTACCCATATAAATACATACAAAGGCCTTAAATTTTTATTTAAATTTAGGAGAGATACTAGTAACAAAATTGAATAAGTAACATATGTGAGATGATGTAGGAAAGATGGCCTAGTACTCATTATATGCAAGACCAAGTAGAAACTAAGGCCCTTTGCTCCACAGCAAATAAACCGTTCCTGGAAATAATAGAGCAGCCACAGCATCAGTTCCGGTTTCGATATGTCAGTGAGCTGGCGGGAACACACGGGTGTCTGCTTGGCAAGTCGGCTGCCCACAATGATATGAAAACATACCCTAGCATCAAGGTAATTAAATATTTTAAATAATATATTTGTTGACAAATGTAACACTATTAACCTGGCAGGAGGCACTACAGGGTAAAACATACCACAGAATTTAAAAGAAAATTATGTCATAACTTTTTTGACATTACTAAATAAAGCTTTCTTTCTCAGTAGCTTTTCATTAAATGCCACGGAGTACCCTCCCCACATTCCACTATAGCTGGGTTCTACTTACTTACTTTTGAATGTTATAGATATACAAATTAAGAATGGGTATTTTTTACCCAGTAACTTTTTAAGTTCAATTAGTCAATTATATCAGAAATTTTTATAATATAAACGAAATTATATAATACTATAGTGAAATTGACATCAAGAATCATAGTTTCAAATATTTTTAGATTTTTGCCATACTACAAGAAAAAATAACAGATTTCAGATTGGAAAGAATTGAAAAAAGAAAGTGTTACTTATACAGGGTACGATGGGGTTGACGTATCTATATATATACACCTCCCCCCCCTCCCACCGCCAAAAAAACAGAAAAGAAAAAAAAAAGCCTTTATTATATAATAATTGCATTCGTTTAATGTGGTAATCTTTATCCTGTAGCAACTGTTTGTGTCCTAAATAGAAGCGCGCCTTCCGCCGGGTTATAAGAATCCTGTGAAAGGGGATACTTCAAAGAACAACTTGTAAATCACCTACCTATACAGATAATGGCTAATAACATCTACTAATACCTGTGATAAACAATAAATGAATTTGATTTGATTTGATTTGATATATGTAGATATAAATCTATATTAGGTCTTTACCTATGAAATTGCCGAAATTTTCTTACAGATTCATGAGTTCGTTATTCCTGTATTTTAATAGCTATTTCCATTATTTATATTTTGTTTGAAAGTAGATTTCAAGATTTATAACACTGTGTAAAATTTTGTTTTTATTGGCTGCTTGATAAATTAAATTTGATCTTCAAAAACAGTACTTCCTAAATGGCATCAATTTTGATGATAAATTTCGTATTACTTTTTTACAGCTGTCACTTTTCAAAAATGTAATAAAAGTGTTTGTTAGATTAATGTTGTCTCAACCGTACACAAAAAATAAATCATAAAATTTGGACTTGTCATTCCTAAAAAAATGCAAAAATGTTAGTACTGAAAATTAGGTTTTCCTCCAATATCTTCAAAAAAAAACGACAATTTCATATATTACCTATTATACCTATGTAGGCATAATTATTTATTTATATGCATATACCTATATCTATGTTGTACTGGTTATATAGTAGAGTGGATATGTATTCTCCATATGATAGACAGTATGTAATTACTACAACATGGCACTGTACCTGATTATGTATAGTATTTATCTAGTTAATGTAACCTTCAATAATGCATTTACTAATTTAATAACAATAATAAATATTCCATGACATTCTACACTACACAACCGACGCTATCTATCTTTGGTTGACTGGTAGAGAATGCCTATGGCATTAATCCGCCTATGTACTTGTGCATAAAGTTCAATAAATATATAAATAATTAAAAATAAATAATTGTATAATAATCATAAACTCATTTATATAATTTCTGTGTACCATTCCAAAGGGATTGGTGCAGATGCACTGAGTTGTAGGTGAGTTAGATAGTGTTGACCCTGAGAGTGTTGATAGGGCTCTTCAAATACCATTTTATTGTTTAAGAGTTTGAAACTGTTTGAATGTTACCTCTAAATTGCTTGCTTTGGTAGCTCGTGAATTACGCAGGAAAAGCTGTGTTAAAATGTAGCTTGGTCCAAAATAACAACACAGATGAGCATCCACATAACCTCCATGAAGATGAACATGACCGAGATGTGAGTCACATTGTACCTGAAGAAGGAAGTTATACAGTTGCGTAAGTATTACAATATATATATATAATGCAGTCATCTACACCATAACATTTTGCAACATTTGTTTTTATATCTTTTTATATCTTCTTCCAGTTTCCGTGGTATCGGTATTATACACACAGCCAAGAAGGAAGTAAGTTTTTTTTTAAGAATTAATTTATATTTTAAAAAGCTGCTATTATCTAGATGAGAGATAGAGCTATATGTCTAGAGGCAAGTCCCCGGGTTATGATAATCTAAGTATTGAGTACCTGAAGAATACGGGCCCTCATCTACCAAGAGTACTAGCCATGTTATTTAATCTGTGTGTGAGTCATGCTTACCTGCCTAGTCCAATGACGAGGACGGTGGTGACACCCATTTTAAAGAATAGAACGGGTGACATTTCTGATTTAAATAATTGTAGGCCTGTTTCCCTGGCGACTGTAATCGCGAAAGTACTCGATAGTCTACTTAATAATCAGCTTAATAAATATATCCACCTGCACCACAATCAGTTTGGATTCCAGGCAGGTCTATCTACAGAAAGTGCGATACTGGCTCTTAAGTGGACTGTCGGGTATTACGTTAATAGAAAAACACCTGTATACGCTTGCTTTCTTGACCTCTCCCGAGCTTTTGATCGGGTCTCTTATGACATTCTTTGGGGAAAACTGGTGAAGTCGGGTGTCCCTTCGTACTTGATAAACACTTTTAAATCGTGGTATGACAGTCAGACCAATCAGGTGCGATGTCGGAACCGTACCGGTTGGAGTGCGGGGTGAGGCAGGAGGGGAAGGGGGGGATAAGCTCACCTACGCTCTTCAACCTGTATGTGAACGAGCTTGTTGAGACACTTAGCAGGGAACGGGTGGGGTGTCACATAGATGGCACATGTCTTAATAATATTAGTTAGTCAGATGACATGGCCTTGCTAAGTGCCTCGATATGTGGCCTAAGTCGAATGATGACTATTTTTCAAAGTTATGCGGAGTCACATGGCCTAATTTATAATGTGAAAAAAAGTGAAGTCATGGTCTTTGGGGCCGGCAGAAAATGTACCGATGTACCACAAGTACTGTTGAATGGAGTACCACTAAACAGAGTGTACCAATTTAAATATCCGGGACATGTACTAACTGCGGACCTCAAGGATGATGAAGACGTTGAAAGGGGCGCTTTCGGTAAGGGCAAACATGATTGCGAGCAATCATGTTTGCCCTTACCGACCAAGATTTGCAAGGTGTTCAACTCATATTAAAATAACTTTATTTCGCGCATACTGCACATCCTTGTACACGTGCAATCTGTGGTCCAGTTACACCAAAAAATCATACAGTGCCCTTCGAATCCAGTACAATAACGCGTTCCGGGTATTAATGGGGCTGTCTCGGTATTGCAGCGCATCAGGGATGTTTGCGGAGGCACGTGTCGACTGCTTTTACACGATCATGCGGAAACGGTGTGCGTCCCTGGTGCGTCGTGTGCGAGTCAGCCCCAACAGAATCCTGGCGTGTATAGCCAGTAGACTTGACTGTACATATATCAATCACTGCTGCAGGCTCTCCACATCGGTGTTGAGCCTGTACTGGTGATTGATAGAATACATAGATAGTAACTAAATCTTTTAAGCTCAATTTGTACTAACATAGAATAAGAGAATTATAACTAACAAAAAATAAGTCTGTGTTACTTAAATAAACAAACATATTATTATTATTAATGGCTGCACTGAGCAAATAATACTGAACATAAATTTAGAGGTCTGGCGCAACCATGTAGGTCCACAAAAAAGAGGAGACGGTGTAAGTGGGCTCCGAGGTGAGAGCCTCCTATGCAACCAGGAACAATGCTAAGATGACAACACTTTACACACAAAACCAACATTAGATATTGCACTGTGCGGTGTGTTACAGAATATTATATTATTACAAATTAAACTGATGGATAATATTACTACTTTTTAGCTCCAAAAACAATATAAAGACAAGTTGAAACGGATGAATTTAAATATTGTCCGACTGAAATTCAGTGCTTATGATGTCAAAACTGGCCAACAGATTTGCGCACCTGTATACTCTGACCCCATACATAACTTGAGTAAGTGGTCTTTTATCTAAAAATTACTGAACTGTCATTACATTTATATATTATCATATAAACAATTAGTATGTCAGTTCCATTTATCTATTGGTAAATGGAATACTAATAATGCTCCAGTTGATTAGAGATCAGTGATATGGATCATTCATTTACTTTTTTTAAATTTTTGTGTATTTAGTAATGTTATTGTTTTAATGAAAAATGTACTATTGTAATCCATGTACTTAACATTTTTTATATAGCATAAATATTAGTACTAATAACATTATTTTGATATATTCAGAGAGTGCAGCTACTAATGAATTAAAGATATGCCGTATAAGCCGTACTTCTGGAAGCGCATCGGGAGGTGAGGACGTCTTCATATTTGTGGAGAAAGTGAACAAAAGTAAGTAAATAATATATTTTAGTTAGTAGCTGTAACATGTCTCTCTACATAACTTATGCTAATAGATAGGTTTTTGAAGTGAAAACTTCTTAAACCATTAAATTCACGACACTGTTACCAAGGCCATTTACACCTCTGTATTCCACTTAAATATTTCATGCCAATTAGTTATATAAAATCTAATTACACGTTCTGATAATAAACCTGAATCTCATGGGGGCTGGACACACGGAAACAAATTAACTGGCGTGGCTACCGTGGCTCTGGTAGAATTCTTAAAAATCTTGACATTGGCGTCTCGCCATTAATAATTTTATAATCATTTACTATTTACTTGACATTGGCAAAACTGCAGCGATTCACTGCAGAAGCCAAATAAAAAAGAACAACACAAAAAAAAAACCTTTTATATTGGTAAAATTTTCAGTTCTGTCAGCACTGCCGAGTGCCAGTGCTGTTTTTTTTTTCGTAGAATAAAAACTAAGCACTACTAACTGAAATTTACGTAGGAATATTCACGTTAACCGCTCCTATTAACCCTCTTCTCATCTCTTTCTAACCATATGAATTAATGCAACAAATGATAATATTACCATCGTAGCATTGTGCCCGGTTACATCCGAGACTTTTACCTCGGAACCTATATGTCCGTTTACTGCTTCTCTTATGATATTATTTGCCTTATATTTGCGGAACAGGTCCTGATGGGGCCCCGGACACCTACCGCCACCAAAAAATAACCATAATGATATTTGCAATATAACGTGAATACTTTTAACTTTTCAGATCACGTGAAAATTCGCTTTTTTCAGTTGGATGGAACTGGAAAGAGAATTTGGGAAAAGTTTGGTAATTTTATGCCTAGCGAAGTGCATCACCAATACGCGATTGCATTTAGGTAGATATTTTTTCTTAATTATGTCATTCTTCTGTACATGTGCTCCTAAACTACTGTTTCAATTTGGATGAAATTTTGTGCTATATTTCAATGGGTTCTTTTATCCCGGGACTAGAAGGGAGTCTAAATACAACCGGGTGATGAACCAGCGCTCGGATGCTGATTGTGGTTTTATATTTATAGGTTACCTAAATTTATATATGAAATTGAGTTACTTTCTACTCCTGAAATTAAAATTGAATGACAATAACTTAAAAAAGTAGCTTTTTGCGAAATAGAAGTTCTAAGAAATATATATATAATTTTATCGTTTATAGAACTCCTCCATATTCGGATCCCAAGACTCCAATAGACGTCACAGTATACATGGAACTATTGCGAACTACAGATGGTCGCACGAGCGATCCCAAGGAGTTCAAATACAAAGCCGATGAACTGCACAAACAGTTAAAGAGAAGAAAAACGAACTCGTCCTACTCCTTTAATTGCAACTCTCCTATTAACTTCAAAAGCGAAAATCCAGTTACCACATGTAAGTCAGTACGTATTGGCTTTGACTAGATATGTACAAACTCTATAGACACAGTAAGTGGTACTACAACGCGGCGTAAATAAATAGCTACTACTTTGATACAAGTTGACAAAATACCCACATACATCCCATAATATCCAATAATATCCGCAATTTTTTTTTATACCACTTGAGTGGTAGACGAATACACGTTCTACCTGATGAGAAGTGGTTACCGTGGCCTTTGGTATGCTTACTCGCATTTAATGCCGTTTTTGC
Source organism: Eilema griseolum (assembly GCA_963662185.1). Classification (NCBI taxonomy): domain Eukaryota; kingdom Metazoa; phylum Arthropoda; class Insecta; order Lepidoptera; family Erebidae; genus Eilema; species Eilema griseolum. The sequence continues at coordinate 10,357,095 of OY759238.1, read as the reverse complement.
GATATATTTTGTTAGACGTACTGTGTCTATAAGTACAGTATATGGTCAAAGAAGTATGGTCAAAATATTGTTCAATGGCGACGCCGCACTATCGTCACAGTCATGAAGCAATGACGGATGGGACTTTTGCTAACTTAACAGAAGAATTGAATGAAATTTTAAAGCATTTAGTATGCTAACTATTCAAATCGATTAAGAAATAGAAATAATTCTATTGGATTCGAAACCCGCCTGAACTAATCCATTTTTTTCAATTTTTTTTTGTTTACCACTAAGTTGGCAGACAAGTTCACGGCGCACCTGATGGGAAGCAGTTACCGTGGCCTATGGACGTATGCAACACCAGGGGTGTCACACTCGCGCTGCCGACCATGAAGAAACCTTCTGATGCCCCTCTTGAAGAACCCCATATTGTAGGCGCTTGGGAAAACCGCAGGAGGGAGGTCATTCCACAGCTTGAGTGTGCGTTCTTAATCGATTTACAGAAGAGTATCTCAAAGTTGTTACACTATGTTTGTTGCCATATTTTGATAACAGTAAGTTGATGTCTAAGCTCAGAGAGCATTTTTAGAACTTATACTTAGTATTTTTATTTATAAGATGTATTACTTTCAATTTTAACATCTTTTCAGGTGTATCATCGACGAATACCAACGAAATCCCAGTGCCCATCCTTAATGTAAGTTAAGGTCACCTGTTTTGTTTCCTATACTTGTAAATTATGTAATTAAAGCAAACATATCTTTCGTTTACCTACAGCAGCAAGTTACACCAGTGGAGCAAGGCATCTCTGAAGTCCCTGTTGCTTATTCTTTTATCTCACTTTACGAGGTTAGTGATATAATTCATTGCTAAAATATTTGCAAAACAGTCATTCAAGAGGTGGGAGTCTGGGACTCTGTAACACAAGTTTTCCTACTGCAAAAACTAACCTCTTACAAAGGCGAACGAGTTAATTTTTACTAAAAGTGAATGTAAAAGTGAATATGAGGAGGTAGGACACGGCGGTATTTCCGCCCAATTGAGCAGTCGGACTGGGGAAGTACCTCCGCCCTACAGGATAACGCGGTTATAATAACTTCGTGTTGTGTTCCCAGCGGTGAGTAGGGTAGCTTAAGCTCACTGGAGAGTTTGTGCTGTCAGTGGGATGACTAAAGGCTTGTCCTGCTTTGTCCTCTACACTGACGGCACAGAAACTCTGTGCTTACAGGGTCGGCAGCGCGAGTGTGACTCCTCTGGTGTTACACACGTCCTTGTCCGGTTTCGCCTTACGGCATCCTCAAAGGTTTATAATCAGTCAAAATCAGTTAGAAAATCAATTATAAACCTTTGAGGATGCCATAAGGCGAAACCGGTCAGGTGTAATAAGCAATAAAGTAATGTGGAAAAGTACAAGTGAGTTATCAATATGTGTAACAACAAATTCCACCAAGTGTCCATCAATCTACAGTATAAATAGTATAACACGCTTTGTGTGAATATTCCGCTATGTGCTTTCATAGCACTATAACGAATACGCTAAATATTTATTGGAATTTGTAGAATATACACGCATCATCACCGAGTCAATGTGACGTCGGTAGCGTCTCAGCTATTTCAGAGGCAAGTTATTCGCCTACAAATCCCATGTGGAGTCAGAACATTGAAGTGCCGCTAAATGGAGACATATCGAGTTCTGGGGACTTGGAAACTATGCAAAACATTGATCCCCAAACATTTGCAGAAGACATGAAGGACTTTGCCTTACGTAAGTAGATTATTTTTATAAAAGAATATGATAAGAAACCTTAACCATTTAAGCGAACTTTAGGATATTGAACCTAGGCTTTTTATATAGAAAATGATAAAACCGCCATCTATTGGATACTTAATTGTAGGAATATGATAATTGCAACGACCATACAACCAATGGACACCTATTGTCTCATATTTTACTAACTATCTATTATGGCCTCTGGCTGAGGTAGGAGTAGCGGGTAAGAGGCGTGGAACTACTTTTTGATTGGTCTAACAAATATTACACCGCTGCAGGCCTTGGGGTGACAGATGGAGCCGCCTGTCACACTGGCAGAAGCAGGCAGTGGCTCGCCTGGCGCGCCTTCCCGTTTCTGGGGACGAGTTGGGGACTCTGTAGTCCCCACACCCGAGGAGAGGGCCAGATCTTGAGAGATAGCCCTGGCTCGGCCGGGGTGCGAGGGATATGCCTGTCAATCTCACCTTCGGCAACCAAAGCGACCCACAGGCGGCGTGGGTTTTAGTCGCTTCGAGTCCGACCTAACCTCTTCCACCGGCTTCGGTGGGGGTGGGTAAGCGTGTGGATTTTGCGCACGTAAAAAAAAAATGTACCGCTAACGCGAGATCGTAAAAAAGTAGTTTTAGAGATGGGACTTATAAACCTGCGATAAATACACACATACAGGATTATCTTATATTCATTATACATAATATATTATTTATTAGTTGTGTGTAGTTGGAAACCAATTCTCTCGTCTAGTTCCATCGATCTATATATTTTTGTTTCGGGGTCAAGTGGGTACCTACAACCAATTCTTATTATTTCACATACAACATTAAATTTCAGACAAGATACCTTTAATTAATCCTACTATCGAAACTAAATTTTAATAAACATGAAAACAATCTATAAGTATCTTTTCAAATAAAAAATAATTTTCAAAAACAGTTCGTAAATGAAGGAGTTAAAACATCAAAAAATACAAGAAAATTCAGAATATCTGTTTTGGCCAAACATCAATATACCACGAGTGTAATTAATACGGCAGCCGATGTTTAGTTATCAAGCCTTAATTAGATTGTGGAACGGATCCGGCGGCTGGGCCTTGAGGTGGCTTTGCATAAATCCGAGGCCATGTTCTTTCATGGACCTCGGCGCACGCCACCACCTGGTTCCAGTCTCACAGTGGGAGGCATTCTCATCGGCATCAAGCCCCAGATGAAATATCTGGGGCTCGTGCTCGACGGCCGGTGGGACTTCGGGAAGCACTTCCGAAGTCTGGGCCCCAAATTGATGGGCACAGCCAACGCTCTGTCGCGGCTACTGCCCAACCTGAGGGGCCCGGAGGACTCCTGCAGGAGACTCTACGCGCGGGTGTCGTGCGACCCATGGCCCTGTACGGGTGTCCCGTGTGGGCGGACACCCTGAGTGATCGGCATATGCCCCTGCTGCAGCGTCCGCAGCAGAAGTTGGCGTGCCGCATCATAAGGGGTTACCGCACGATATCTTTCAACGTGGCGAGTCTCTTCGCCGGATCGCCACCATGAATCCTAGAAGCGAGATCCCTTTCGGCGCTATACCGGTTCCGAAAGGCGGCGCGGGAGCGGGGTCGCGATCCCGAGCCCGAAGAAATTCGGGCCGTGAGATCCCGGCTCCATAGGGAAATGGTGGCGGAATGGGAGATACGACTTGGGCGACCAGGCGCAGGGCGCGCCGTAGTAGCGGCGGTAAGACCCATCATGGGGGAGTGGCTAGAGAGGCCACACGGCAGCCTCTCGTACCGTCTGACGCAGATGATCACCGAGCACGGATGCTTCGGAAAGTATCTGCGTCGGATGCAGAAAGAGCCAACGTCCGAGTGCCGTCACTGCGACGCGAGAGGGGACTCATGTCCGCACACGCTCACCGAGTGTCCGGCGTGGGAGATGCCGAGGCGGGAGCTTGTGGCGGCCCTGGGAGTGAGGGTTCTCACGCTCTCCACCTTGCTCGCGGCGATGGTTCACTGCGCGGATGCGTGGGCGGCCGGCGCCTCCTTCTGCGAGCAAGTAATGCTCGTGAAGGAGGAGGCGGGGCGGGAGCGGCAGCGGGAGCGACGAAGGATTGCAAGACAAGCGGCCCGCGTACGAAGGCAACTCAGGCGTCAGAGGTCGATGAACGATCTCCGCCCCCCATGTGCGCCGGCCTGGGGGGTGACAGGTGGAGCCGCCTGTCACCATGGCAGAAGCAGGCCGCGGCGGTGGCGTGCCTGGCGCGCCTCCCCGTTTCCGGGGACGAGTTGGGGACTTTGTAGTCCCCACACCCGAGAAGAGGGTCAGATCGTGAGAGATGGCCCTGGGTCGGCCGGGGTGCGAGGGATGAGAGATATGCCTGTCAACCTCACCTTCGGCAACCAAAGCGACCCACAGGCGGCGTGCGTTTTAGTCGGTTCGAGTCCGACATATCCTCCTCCACCGGCTCCGGTGGGGAGGTATCCGTGAGGATTTTGCGCACGTAAAAAAAAAGCCTTAATTAGATTATTGGTATAATATTTACTACCTTAGTGGTAAATCAACCGTGGTAGCCTAGTGCCAAATGAAGTGCTGAGACGAGGTCTCTGGTTCGATCCCAGGTTTTACCATGTCACACACCAATGACTTATTTATCGCAGTTTTATAAGTGCCCGGTTAGTGGCAATTGGCTCGTCACCTATTACATTGGGACCTAAACATAAACTGGCGAAATTTGGATGCTAGCACTTCTGCCTACCCCTTCGGGGATAAAGGCGTGAGTTTATTAATTTTTAATTATTTTTTTAAAATATCAAAATATACAAGCAAATTCAGAATCTCTGTTTTAGGAGTCGATTAATAAGATTTAGCCAAAACATCAATATACCACGAGTGTAATTAATACGGCAGCCGATGTTTAGTTATCAAGCCTGAATTAGATTATTGGTATAATATTTACTACCTTAGTGGTATAAAAATATAAATGTAGTACCTACATAGAAATAATATCTATGTTCTCGTTTTAACATATTGGCGATAGCAGCATTTCCATATACCCACATCACTAGCGCTTGACGGAACGAAAGAGATAGTATGAAATGTACGTATGTAAGAAAGAGATATGAATATTTCAGGTCGTCGCATGAACTGACCGCCAACCAGTATAAAATTAACTGCATCAATTCTTTTACGGAACAAAATTTATTGAAGATTATCTATTTATTTAACTTATCGATGGAATAAACTCCCGTCTGCGAAAGTTTGATGTCCGAGTATTAATACCACAACATTTTACTGAGCATGTAGATATTTTTATATTTGTTTTATAAATATTTCATACACAAACGCGGAAGAGTTCGCGGACCACTTTCGTGCTAGTACTGGTAGATTCAATAGACTTCTAATGCGGGCTTATGTTATGACTTATTCGCTATAACCATTGCCAGAAGTGAGTCGCCTGTAATGTGGTGTCTATTGGTTGTATAGTCGTTGGATAGTTGTTAAAACCCTCTACTTAAGTGTCGCTATACTTTGGAATTTTGTATAGCGCCACCTAGTAGAGGGTTTAAGAACTACATAGGTGTCAGAAACGGTAACGGTAACATTGACACAAGTTCAATGGCTTTTTCATTTCATAAGATGCCCAACGCAACTAAAGAACGGCCGAACGCGCTTAAAAAAGTTACTTCAAATATTGAGTACATAAATTAATTTATAATTTCATAGAAAAATGCTGTTAGATTCTATATTAATGATCATTTGTCATTTTGCAGGGTATTTGAAAGACTACGGCGAAGTGTACCCGGAGGAAGTAAGTAAATCATGTATTTAGTATTTTACTAAAAAAATGTATTGTCTTGTAAACAACACATTTTTTTTTAAATACTTATAGTAATAAAACTTTCTCATTACTTTAATCAACTGCGCATAACAATTATGATGAATATCTTCACTGTAAACCCTTTCTTACATTACTAAAAACACGACGGGAGTCTCAATTTTTAATAAATAAAAATTGGTGAAATGTGAAGCAAGGGAGATGTCCACTTTTTGTATGAACGTTGGTTTTTATTCCAAATTATTGCTCAAATTACACTGATATATTGTAGCTGAAATTAGGTATCGTGTATTACTTAAATATTAACTCTTTAATCCTGCATTTAAGAGAAAATCCAAAAGCTATTTTATGATAGTAGATATTTTAATTGGAGGATGACAATACAATTTTATTTTTCTAATAGCAATTATCGCTGTCATCACTTGGTTACCACTAAGAACTGTCACTTGAAGTCAATTTCGAAACCTGCATTTTTGTAATATCAGATATCTATGCTTCATTTACTGTGCAAATGACACTATCTATACTATAATATTATAAAGAGGAAAGATTTGAATTTTTGTATGTAACGAATAAACTCAAAAAGTACTGAACCGATTTTAATAATTATTTTTTCATCAGAAAGCTACATTCTTCGTGAGTAACATAGGCTACTTTTTATCCCGATATTCACATGGGATCAGGATTTACGCAGGTGAAACCGCGGCGCGGTGCTAGTTATCAATAAATGGGTCATCATAATTACAGAATCAGTCCTTGGTTTGTATTTGTTAAAAGCCAATTGTTCCAGTTTTGTTCTGGAACTGCTATGGTTTTCAGAATCTTGTAGCTATTTCATTCTCAAATATTTTCGATCAATAACAGTTACACTGACACACAGTTACTTTGACAACCAGTCGGCATTCGGTATATTGCAATTTCAATACGTCAAGCAGCTTCATAGGAGGATTGCAATGATGCGGTTTGAGTAACATAGTTTCAAAACACTGCATGTGAACGATATGGTTACATAGTTAAATATTGCACTTTAATCTATACTAATATTATAAAGAGGAAAGATTTGTATTTTTATATGTAACGAAAAAACTCAAAAAGTACTGGACCGATTTTAATAATTCTTTTTTCATTAGAAAGCTACATTTTTCGTGAGTAACATAGGCTACTTTTTTCCCGATATTCCCATGGGATCAGGATTTACGCGGGTGAAAACGCGGCGCGGTGCTAGTCATAGATAAATCAATAGTAGGTAACACTTTTCTACCGAACAAGACGTAATCTATCAATTCCTCTTTATATTTGCAGAAATCTCACCCTCATATCATACTCAAACTAAACAAAAATCAAACAAAATAGTCCACATAAGCATAAACAGAACTGTCAACCATCTGTCATGCGTGACGCATCGGTGACAATTTGTCAAATTAATTATTTTAATTTGTTGGGCACAGGTAGCAACGGTTATGTTTGCATTCAACTTAAAATATACCAAAGTAAAAACTATGTTTCTCTAAATTGCAGAATTTAAAATACTATTTTACACATTATAATATAAGTTCTATGTAACACTACCCAAAAATATTTGGTTCATCGCTACTAGATTTTTTCAAGTATAAAAAACCATTACTGGACAACTCCTTTATATGAGGAAGTAGTAATATACGACCATCAAATAAATGATTACTTTTTTTCAGGGAATATACGATACCACAGAGTTCCAGCTTCCCTCATCCGTAGTCTCGGATTCCGGCCGAGGATCTTACATTAATTTTGAGGTAGGCACACAATGTAGACAGCTGTTTGGTCCTAGATCGATTTATGTATATATTGGTTTTATGTATGTATTTATGTATATGTGTATGTAGTTGATGATGTTTGTAAATATTTATTTTTGTTTTACTTTATTTTATTTATTACTTTTAGGAAGGCTTACAGACTAATGACAATAATATATAACATAAATATATTACACTATGTTAAACATATTGCTAATTACAAGCCTACACATATAAATATATATTTATTACATTTGCTTGTACAATAATATAAATTAATAAAAGATGAAAATATATTTTATTAATCAACTTAATTAAATTTTATCATATAAAATTATTATTTGTATACCAAACTGCGAAAAACTCGCACCACAACACTTTGTGCTTTTGATATAAATATCTCTGCATCACCCTAAGGTTGACTGGTAGAAAATGCCTGTGGCATTAAGTCCGCCTTTGTACAATCTTTGTGTATTTGTGCAAAAATCAAATCAAATCAAATCATGTTTATTCGCATAAGACAGGTACATAGGGTTGGTCAGTAGTTTACATAATATGTGCAGTACTCTGCTTATTACCTTTGATAGGTGTGCAAATTTTAAAAAGTTAAATTACCATACAATATTAGAATGTCAAAAAAAAATAATTAAATATTACAGTAAAACAATAATAAGTATAGCATAATTAATAATGTCACGTATAACAAGTAATGTCAAAATATATGATTAATAAGTATGTCAACAATTAATACCTACGAATAAATATTATAAATTTGACTAAAGAAACTATTATATTTCGCTACATTTATCCTGTAAATATTCATGCAATGAATAATAACATTTATGGACCAGGAACTGCTGCAACCTTCTTTTAAATAGATTTATATTCGGCAGATCTTTTAGCTCTTTAGGTAATTTATTGTAAATATGAGTTTAAATAAATAAAAAAATAGGCTGTAGAAATGCAAATACTTGTTAACATGAAAGTAAAACTTCTAACTTTGAAACTCGCGTTCTAGATATACAATTATTATCATTAAATTAACATTATTGTAAATCAAGCAGAAGTTATGAAACATATGTTTACAGATTGTTGAATATAAAAAATTAAATATAATAAAATTCTTTTTATTCGTTTTTAGTCTGGCGAGGAGGAAATAATAGTTGAGGCCCAAATGTGCACCACCCCAAACTTCGTTGTTATTAACAAAAAGAACATCGAATACAAGGCTTTCTACAAAGCAGAGGATGGCGTCGAAGTCAAAAAGGTAATTTTACCTCATGCCACTTGCAACTAACTTATGTTGTTAAGAGAGTCATGAACGTTGGAGAGTACATGATAGGCTTAACCATACAGCTACAGCTGTCCGGTAGCTTGAGCTGTAACTCGAATCAGTCGGGGTCCTATTCCAGTCTAACTTCGAAACACACCTCATCCCCAAGCCTGCGCTCGGAGAACCAGTCCGCCCCTCACCTGCTTTCCACTGTGCCCTCTGCTAGTCAGAGGGACTCGTGGAAAGCCTCCGAGCAGTCCAGTATTTTTCGGCAAGCAACAGCGACTCATGTACTAAAAAGTTTCTGCCGCTTCGGTTGCCCAGGGTGCGCCGTGAGATGGTTCCGGACCAAGCAGCCCCGGAAATATATCCTTTTGCGTCACCATTACAGGATCAGTAGTTTACGCAAACATGCTATCAAAATGAATAAAGCTTTATTTTCGGATTGTAAGTGTACAAGAGTTGAAACCTGCGTGCACAGGTGTGAAAGCAAACACACCACAAGTTACCGTCAATTCAACTTCGTTTCGCCTGTTATTTACGAGAACATGTTTATTCTATCGGTTGTTCAACGCTTTTAATTTTTTTGTTACAGTTGGTTAAGGAGTTATGCGCAATAATTAGAGACAAGAAGGGTTTCAAAAAACCGGACATTAGAAAGCGTTTGGAAAAATTGATCGATATTCGATTGTCTAATGGAGATACGTAAGTTTTCACGGAGTTAAGTTTTAACATTTCCTCAAAACATTCTCTGCTATATTTCATGACCGTACAGTATGCACACACGGCATAGCAAATAAGTATACACCTTTTTACCTAAAGTTGTGTCTAAACTGGCGAGAATGACTGACAAGTGCGGGTATACATGATCCGGTCTCCCTTTATTTAAACCATCCTGAATCTTATCGATGTCCTTAATACTTTTCCATACATCTTTCCTTCGTTCATTGCATCTACGTGTCTGAGCCAGCTGCTAAATGTTAACTGATAAATGTTAGTAACAAAAGAACTCAAGAATTATGTTACTAAAACCTTAACTATACACATGGACATAATTAAAGTGCATATTAGGCAAGATGAACCTGTGTCCACCATTGCATTTGTTGCATTGTCGATGAAGCCTTGCTGCATCACATTGCAGGAGGCTATTGGAGCTCCACGCACACGATTGATTAGGAATGCAATGCGGTTTCTTATAATTTCTGCAAAGCTATCAACACCAGCTTCTGCGAACATCCCTGAAGCACAACAATAACGACGCAGCCCCAAGAGCACTTTTTTTATACCACATAGGATACACAAGCACACGGCATCCTGAACGCATTGTTATATTGAGTGCGCGGGCCTTGTCCACAAGCTACGAACGTGTACAATAAATTACAGTAGACTTTAAAAAGAGAGACTTTGCTTAGAAAACTAAGCATAGGGATACAATAGCGATACAGTAGGCTTTAGAAAGCTAAACATAAGGATACAATAGAGATACAGTAGGCTTTAGAAAGCTAAGCATAAGGATACAATAGAGATACAGTAGACTTTAGAAGGCTAAGCATAAGGATACAATAAAGATACAGTAGGCTTTGGAAAGCTAAACATAAGGATACAATAGAGATACAGTAGGCTTTAGAAAGCTAAACATAAGGATACAATAGAGATACAGTAGGCTTTATTAAGCTAAACATAAGGATACAATAGAGATACAGTAGGCTTTAGAAAACTAAACATAAGGATACAATAGAGATACAGTAGGCTTTAGAAAGCTAAACATAAGGATACAATAGAGATACAGTAGGCTTTAGAAAGCTAAACATAAGGATACAATAGAGATACAGTAGGCTTTAGAAAGCTAAACATAAGGATACAATAGAGAAACAGTAGGCTTTATTAAGCTAAACATAAGGATACAATAGAGATACAGTAGACTTTAGAAAACTAAACATAAGGATACAATAGAGATACAGTAGGCTTTAGAAAGCTAAACATAAGGATACAATAGAGATACAGTAGGCTTTAGAAAGCTAAACATAAGGATACAATAGAGATACAGTAGGCTTTAGAAAGCTAAACATAGGGATACAATAGAGATACAGTAGGCTTTAGAAAGCTAAACATAAGGATACAATAGAGATACAATAGGCTTTAGAAAGCTAAACATAAGGATACAATAGAGATACAGTAGGCTTTATTAAGCTGAACATAAGGATACAATAGAGATACAGTAGGCTTTAGAAAGCTAAACATAAGGATACAATAGAGATACAGTAGGCTTTAGAAGGCTAAACATAAGGATACAATAGAGATACAGTAGGCTTTAGAAAGCTAAACATAATGATACAATAGAGAAACAGTAGGCTTTAGAAAGCTAATCATAAGGATACAATAGGCATACAGTAGGCTTTAGAAGGCTAAGCATAGGGATACAAAATAGTATATCGATAAATTGCATCATTAGGTAGGGATCTAATGATACAACTTTATCGACATAAACTATAACTCTCTCCTAGCAATACTGGTGGCGCGATTCTCATGCCACCTGAGCTAGTGGACTGTATTTTGCGGGGATTGAAGCTAAATGTTTCATATGACACTTTACACAACAAACAAGATAGATGATCGGGTTGCCGCGGAGGTGGTTTAGGCAGTGAATGCAACCCAAGAAATTAGGAGAGGATGCACTAACCTTTATGACGCCACGTGCTGTCGGAGCCGGTGCACCGGTCTTCTCTTCCTGGCTCAGGAATTGCTGCCCACATCACTAAATCACTTGAGGGACACGAGAGGCACAATCCGATCAGTAAAGGTCTATGAAAGCGGTTAAAATCCAACAAATATTATTCATTTCTGAGAGTCGCGCGCGCCGCTGCCATTGCTGATTCTAGTTCAAAACGGAAGTCAAGATGCGGCCATTTCAACCATTGGTCGGGGCGAAAACCATTGCTATCTCACTTTAAAGGTAGTGCGGGAGGGAGATGGGTATAGGGAGCGTGTGTTCAGTGTCATCAATTGAGAGACGATTTGAATTTACTACTATTGGCGCAACCATTCCCCCCGGCTTGAAGGGTTACCTTCAAAACGAAAAATGCGGAACAAATCTAAAGTCTAATCTAAATCTAGGTTTGGGAAATAACAACTAAAATATAAACCTAGATTTGAACTCGTGCCTACTGCTGGCTAGGCAGAGGGCAGAGGCGAACAACCGGGCGCAGATACGATCCGGTTGCGGTTTTAACCCGTACAACACGAGTTATCCCGCGGGAATCGGGAAAAACTTCCTCTACTACTCCTAGAGGCCAATGCAAAGGAGGCGCATTCCCAGTCATAAGGACTACCACCGTGCCTACAGTAATTGGGTTAGATGGAGTATTCCATTTTTGACGCGACTGCAGCGTGTGCAAACAATCGGTTCTCCAACGATTCCAAAACGATTGGACTAATCTATCTAAAAGAGCGTGACGAGTTAGAAGGTGCATTCTATCGTCATCAACATCTATTGCGGGCAAATATTTTAGCGTACTTAAATCACCGGTCAACTCTATATGAACCGCGCGAGTTGTCATACAAATGAACAAACAAACATAAGCTTTCGTGGAGCGAATGCCACGACCACGAGCAATAGTGACTTTGAAAGGCCCAGCAAAGTCTGTGCCGGTGTGTACGAAAGGTTTTGCGGATTGAACAACACGACAAGAGCGATGATCGGCCATTTCAGGCGCGATAAAACGCGGGCGGAGTTTAAAACAAGGTACACATGTGTGTACTCTAGCGCGAATCAAATTACGAGCGGAAATTATCCAGTATTTCTGTCTCAAAATAGACATTAACAAATCGGGACCAGCGTGACAATTCACCTTATGATGATAATCTACTAACAAATCTAATACGTGGTCCTTACGCGGGAGAACTACTGGATGCCTTTGTTCAAATCCTAAACTTGAATTTCTCAAACGACCACCTACTCGAATGAGTCCATCTTCCAAAAATGGTTTCAAGTGTCGGAAAGAACGACTACAAGGTTTGTTAAATTCTAAATTTTTAAATTCAGAAGCAAAATAACATTTCTGCAACTCGCGAAGTATGACCAATTCAGTTTTATCTAAATCAGCGGCGGTTATATGACCGCGCGTAGATAAAATTCTCAAAAATCGGCCTACATAAACAACACAACGCAACAGTCTCGACCAAGACGAGACGCGATTAGCCAACAACAAAATAAGGGACTCTTCACGTGGGACCGATACAACAAGCGAGTGCTTCTTCTCCTCGGGTGGTTCGGAAACCGTAGTGGGATTGAATTGACTAACTGGCCACTTATCTAACGCGGCATGAATCCAGGACGGTCCACTAAACCATAACGGGTGATCTAAAATTTGCGAAGGAAGCAATCCACGAGAGAGACAATCGGCTGGGTTGTCGGTGCCAGCAACGTGAAAGAGATTTTGTGGCGCTAATTCAGATTGAATTTTTGCCACTCTATTAGCGACGAATGTGTCCCAACGATCGGGCGAAGAGTGGGCCCAACACAAAGCGACTGTTGAGTCCGAAAAAGCTAAAATTCTACTAATATTAATGCGACACGGAAGTGCTAGTCTTAGCACTGCCATCCAAAACTACGCGGAGTTTAGTAGTAAGCTTATCTTCTCTAATAACTCCGTGGTGCGGGATAATGTACGAAGGCTGGGTCTCGTCAGTGTCCGCAGGCGCAGGTGAGATGTAACCTTTATCTAAATATTCGTTAACAACCTCATCATAGGCTTGCTTTAACTTTGGAGACGCCTGCATCTTTCGTTCTAAACAAAGAAAGCGTTTTTCAGCGGATACACGGGAGTCACCGAGCGAAAAAATATCTCCCTTGAAAGGGAGCGCGACAACATAACGACCCTGCTCATCACGAGTAGTCGTGCGACAATAAATCTCCTCAGCCATCTTGTCATCAGGGCTTAGGATAGGTGGGACATTGACCTCTTCAATTTACCAAAACTTGCGGATGGTAGACTCCAGTGGCGGCTCGACGGTGCAACAGAACGAAGCAGTCGAGTGACTAAAACTATCTATAGAAGCGGGTGCGGAACCAATTATAACAAAACCTAGAACTGTTTCCAGTGCGTGCGGAGCGGGGTACCTCGGTCCCCCTTGAACCTTACGTGATAACTGGAGGTGCGGGAGAATCGAAGCGCCGATCAATATATCGACGACTCCAGGAACAGCGTAAGTCTCATCTGCTAAAGGCAAGTCTTTAAATTTCGTTAATAAAGACGTGTCAACCGGGACGGTAGGCAACTGTTCAGTTATTTTATCTATAACGAGCGAATCCATGTCAAACCAAATATTATTATAAAAACGAGATCCAAACCTTGTTTTAACGGTGCCATGAACAGCTGACTGTAAACCTCCAAAACCCTTCACCACTGAGCGGGTTGAACGCTTATTAACATTGAAACCAAGACGTTGACAACAATCTTGAGTAATAAAATTACTTTGCGAAGCGCCATCTAATAGCGCTCGAACAATGTGCGGTTTATCTAATGCATCAACAATAATGACGCGAGCAGTCGCGAGGACAACAGTAGTGAGCGCAGCACTAGCGGACAACGAACACAAGTTGACGTCATTCGCAGCGGTCTCCGGGCGGGCAGGACCGCGCGCGAGCGCGGGCTGCGGCTGTGGCGTCAGTAGTGTAGTACAACATCAGTAATGTAGTAGGCGTTAGCTACCGATCTTTTATCCTCATACTTAGCTTTCAAAGTATTTAAAATTAAATTATAATTTTCGGCACTAAACGTAATTCCAGCGCAAACGGTTATAGCTTTACCAGTTAATTTTTCAACGAGATAATGCAATTTTTCGTGATCTGTCAACGAATCGTTCTTATCTATTGTATTCTCAAAACTATCTATAAATAAACACCAATTGCGGATGTTACCATCAAATTCGGGTATTTGAATTGGTGGCAACTTAGGTCGGTCGCGAGTGGGATTGGGTCGGTCAGACGGTTTCTCCAAACTCCTAGCGACGCGTTTGATACGACAATACAAATCGTCAAACGACGACAAGGCCTGATAACTCACTGAGTAATCGGGATTTAAATCTAACTCTAAAACGTTGATGTCATGTACTAAGGATTCGAAATCCGCGCGTAAACTATCTAAGTTTTCTATAGAACATAAGAACGAATCTTTAATAGCCAAATCAGAGGTTTTAAGTGCATTATCACAAATCGATTGTACGCGAGAGTAAATCATTTCTCTTTTAGCGTATAAAAGTTTCAATTGAACCCCACTACCGGTCCTACCAACCTTTGGGGACATTTTTACAACTAAATATCAAACTAAAGTGCGGTAAACAACAAATGAAATGACTTAATCTTAGCGGTATAGTACAGCGACGCGGCGCGAGCGATATTCCGTAGGCAGGTAGGTACTTATAACTGCGAGTGCAAGCTTGAACAAAACGCGCATAGCAACAACCAGATCGTACCTACGCGAGCTAGATCGCTGTCTAGGTTCAACTATTATTTCAGGGATTAAGTATTGCGTAATATCTATTCAAATTAAAATACTTTCGTATGAATTTGAATGAAATGCGAGCGAGGTATAACCGCGTACCTACCTATGTATGTATTAGGTAAATACGATGCGACCTAGCGGCGAACGGACAACTTAGAAATTGAAACAAATAAAAACAAAGGCCAAATGCGTTAGGTATTACACTGTGCCTATGCACTAGGGTGTCTAGGATACCTAAGATCTAAACCTAAATGCCTAGATGCGGGGTTTTCTACTAAAATAACTAGGTATTTAGGTGCGGTGCGTTTATTCCCAATGGAATAAATGACAAAATGCGAAACTACGACTAAGGATCGATACGATAAGAGAAATGCGAGCGAGGTATAACCGCGTACCTACCCATGTAGGTATTAGGTAAATACGATGCGAAACTAGCGGCGAACGGACAACTCAGAAATTGAAACAAATAAAAACAAAAGCTAAATGCGTTAGGTATTACACTGTGCCTATGCACTAGGGTGTCTAGGATACCTAAGATCTAAACCTAAATGCCTAGATGCGGGGTTTTCTACTAAAATAACTAGGTATTTAGGTGCGGTGCGTTTATTCCCAATAGAATAAATAACAAAATGCGAGCTACGACTAAGGATCCGGTACGATTAGGACCAAAAGGAATGGTGGCGCGATTCTCATGCCACCTGAGCTAGTGGACTGTATTTTGCGGGGATTGAAGCTAAATGTTTCATATGACACTTTACACAACAAACAAGATAGATGATCGGGTTGCCGCGGAGGTGGTTTAGGCAGTGAATGCAACCCAAGAAATTAGGAGAGGATGCACTAACCTTTATGACGCCACGTGCTGTCGGAGCCGGTGCACCGGTCTTCTCTTCCTGGCTCAGGAATTGCTGCCCACATCACTAAATCACTTGAGGGACACGAGAGGCACAATCCGATCAGTAAAGGTCTATGAAAGCGGTTAAAATCCAACAAATATTATTCATTTCTGAGAGTCGCGCGCGCCGCCGCCATTGCTGATTCTAGTTCAAAACGGAAGTCAAGATGCGGCCATTTCAACCATTGGTCGGGGCGAAAACCATTGCTATCTCACTTTAAAGGTAGTGCGGGAGGGAGATGGGTATAGGGAGCGTGTGTTCAGTGTCATCAATTGAGAGACGATTTGAATTTACTACTATTGGCGCAACCAAATACTCTCTATCCAAAGGTTGATTTCAAGCAATGGTATAAATAAAGTAGTCTAACTCATTGTTACCAATTTATTGACTCGGTAATACATAACTTATACTCACGTCTATATCCCCGAAGGGGTAGGCAGAGGTCCTAGCATCCACATTTCGCCAGTTCATGTTTAGGTCCCAGTGTAATAGGTGGCGAGCCTATTGCCATTAACCGGGCACTTATAAACCTGCGATAAATGCACACATAAGCATCGAAAAGTCATTGGTGTGTGCCATGCTAAAACCTGGGATCGAACCCGAGAGCTCGTCTCAGCAGCCCATTACCCAAAACACTAGCCTCGGTAATACAGAATATTTAAATTTCAGATTCCTTCACATGAGTTTGTTTTCCGATAAGACGTGTCTGGAGTATATAGCGAAGATGATCCACAGTGTGAAAGCGACTCATCTATTTGATTATTGTAACGATAAGCTGCAGACAACCTTACACCTAGCAGTTCTACATAATATGCCCGACATTGTAACCTCACTCGTCAGTAAAGGTTTGTTAACACTTGACAATGTATCTTTAAATATAAAATTTGCACACCTATCGAGGTAATAAGCAGAGCACTTGCACATTATTGTAAATGAAACCACTTTTATGTACCTGTTTTATGCAAATAAACTGATTTGATTTGATTAAATATATACAGAAACTAGCTGAACTGGCGAACTTCAGTTTTTTCATCCATTTATTAAAAAAGTGCCACTTTGTTCCCATAAAAAAAAATACACTTGCTAATTTACTATTTGCCAAAAAATAAAAATTGTCGAAAAATGATCCCTTTAGTACAACTATAATATAATGCACTGATAAAGATTAATTTTTCTTAGGACAGTTTTATATCGCATTTATCTCGGTCCACGTTGCGTTTACTTGTGTACAGTTCATAATAAAAGTAATTGGAAATTTAATGCGGTATCTAAAAAGTTAAATATTGGGACAGAATTTGACTGTGAATGTGATTTGATTTTGACTTACTTTGGGAATTAAAAATAATAAAGTCATAGTTTCGGTTGGGTTAGGAAATATTCTATTTTGCAAGGCACACTTTTCCAGAAAAAAACTAAGATATTAAACGGTATTGGGAAGAATCGAACGACCTTGTCAAATAGCCTATTGAGTCTCTGTTCATGTAATCAGTAGTTTCCATAGTTTCTCATAGAAAGAGGATGAAAAGTAGAGACTCGCGAGCAAATTATTTTTCCCTTGGGCGATGTACTTTGCATCCCTTGCTTGCTCAAGATTCTACGTTAGAATCTGGAATATTTGAATCGCGAAAGTGAAGTTGTCTCTCTTTTTCACCTTACGTCGTCTTCGGCGTGCTGCTTACAGTCTAAAACTTATTGTTTTATTTACATTTATATTATTGTAGGTGCTGACCCAATGTTGAAGGATATTCGTGAATTGAACTCAATTCACTACGCTGTCAAAGTTGGATCATGCCTAAAACCACTTTTAGAAGCTATTAAAAACAATAACGTAGTTTGCAACATAAACGATTGCAACAGCGGTAAGTGATATAGCACAAATAATTTATTGTAGTATGTTTCATTTTAAGCAATGAATCATAAAAATCTTGAATAATCAACAGAAAACCAGTCGGCGTTGCACATGGCGGTGCTGGCGGACTGCAGCGACAGCGCGCGCCTGCTGCTGCAGCACGGCGCGAGCTACAGCGTGCGCGACGAGTGCGGGCGCACCCCGCTGCACCTCGCCGCCTACGACGACCGGCTCGACGTCACCAACGCTCTCCTCCAGTACATACCAGCGGTTAGCTGAGTTTTGTTTATATACTAACTGCGCGCCTGCTATGTAATAGAGGGTGGGTGCGAGGGATAGGCCTGTCAACATCACCTTCGGCAACCAACAAGGACCCACAGGGTCGGACCATAGTCCGACATAACCTCTCCCACTGGCTCCGACCGCGGGGACTTTTTGCACGTAAAAAAAAAGACTATATATATGTATGTCCGATGTGAAACAGCCCTATCCCTTAGTCGCCTCGTACGACACCGCATGGGCAGAGATGGGCTGGACCAAATTCTACTCTGCCGGTACAGTTACGGCTATGTACAGACACTTGTACTTAATTGCCCTCTGCGATACCTACACGGGATCAGATGGCTCTTGTACATCCTGTACTAAGGTCAGTTTATCATGTTATTGTATTGTATTTTGTTTTTCAGAGCGACATCGACGTTACGGACAACGCGGGCAATACAGCGCTGCAGATTGTTTGTGGTGTTGAAATGAGAGAAAATACGATTACGATTGCCAGACTTCTGCTCGAGAATAAGGTATATTACTGAAGTATATAATTGGGTATTTTCCTGTAGTTAAAATAATGTTGAGTTTGTGCTGTCTGTCGGAAAACTATGCTAGTCCTGCTTTGTCTTCTACACTGTCGGCACAGAAACTCTGTGCTTACATGGTCGGCATCGCGAGTGTGACTCCTCTGGTGTTGCACATGTCCATAGGCCATGGTAACAACTTTCCATCAGGTGGACCGTGTGCTTGTTTGCCATTTAAGTGGTATAAAAGAAAACTGAGCTCTTTAAATTATGAATGGTCAAGGAGCTGTAAAAGTTGCTTCGGTAATTTTTTTTTATTCATCCACCCAACCTAAACAGTTAATGATTTTACTATTAAATATTATATGACGTCACAATATATTATTTCATACAAGTTTCCTTATAACTTACTTTTGGACATTTAGTAAAAAGTCACTAATTTGACTAGTCAGTCAAATGCCCAATTGTAATAGAGTAGAAAAAAAACACATAACAGTGACATAGTAACATTACTTTTATAAGGCAAATCCCATGAAGTCCGAAAATGGGAACGCATCAGCTTGGAATCTGGTGAAGAATAAGCCGGCGCTGAAGGCCGTGCTGTGGGACTTCGTGTCTACAGAGTTCAGAGATGAGGATGCGAATGACGACGAAGTGTTTGTGTCAGCTGACGAAGGGGTAAGTACCGTTGAGGGAAATTAATGTTTCGCGGTTTAACCCGGACATATTTCCAGCGTTGGATTGCGTTAGGCTCATTGATAGAGCAGTTTAAACGTCTTCGTAATTTGTTCGTATTATAGTGATATGTAATATGTCGTGGTTCGTCATCAGTCTCTTGCCGTAGGGAAATAGTAACCAGGCCAATTTCAGTATAATGTCAATATCCTACACATTTATTTTCTGTGAATATATATATTGCTACCTTTAAAATACTACTTACTGTAGTTGAAATAATTTAATAGGTATTCAAATATTCTACAACATTCTACATAACGCCATCTAGACCCATGGTAAGCATAGAAAGAAGAAAGAAGAAAGAAAGAAAGAAAGAAACATTTATTTAGTGCTAAGTGGTCACACATACAGGAAATTACACAATACATTATAATACCATTAGAAGTACTGGAAGCATGTTCACACAATAATAAACATACTTTCAAACTCCAAACGCGACAAACATGCAATCAGTGCGACACACAAATGCACCAAATGGGTGTCCAGTTCAGCATATGCCAGGTAGAAACCTAGCGCTGGTTTCCAACTTGCGATCGATTGGGCAGTGACACACGGACGCCAAACCGCAAAAGTCATTTGTGAAACTGTGTACGTGTAAATGAAGGTGTCCAGGAGCCATATACATATAATACAATAAATAGCAATGACAATATATAAATGATAATAATACAATAACATATAAGAATAGTAGGTAAATATATTGGTATATTAAAGTGAGTTAACAGACAGTGAGCAAAAAATGTAAAACGGTGAAATATAAATAACGGTGAAACATAGCTTAACTATCTTGTGTTATGGAATCTAGAATGCGGATAAACATATTAGGTTGGGGAAAAAATCTTTTCGCATTATAGTATGTATGAACTTGTAATAAAATCTCTTTGGCTATACTATTTGTATATGGCTGGTTTTGGTATCATTAAAAGTTTTTTTTTTTATATAGGACACGTCAATTAGACTTCGCCTTGCCTGATGGTAAGCTGAAGGCAAAGTCCCAGAAAAGAGGGTCACCATTACTTACACATATCGTGTGACAATGGTGACACTCAGCTTGACGGCCTCATCATATGCTTTTTCACGCCCCGCTTAAAGGACCCGGGACTGTAGGAAGAAGGAAAAACGTGAGCTGGTAATGAATTCCAGGCCTTAATGGTGCGACAGAGGAAAGAGTCTCCGAACCGCTTGGTTCTTGATCGGATGTTTTGCACCGTGTGCGGATGACATCTAAGACCTGCACGTGTTGTCCTGTGTAGGAAAGGGGAGGGTGGGACTAATTGGAAGAGCTCATCAGAACACTCCCCATGGTACAGACTGTAAAATACAGTCATGGACGCAACATCTCTACGCAGCTGTAAAGGTTCTAGGGTGTTCGTGATCTCGGGATTCCCAATTATGCGGACCGCACGCCGCTGCAACCTGTCGAGAGCATCTAGTAAGTACTTTGCCGAACCATCCCAGAGATGCGAGCAGTATTCCACACAGGAGCGAATTTGTGTCTTGTATAGAAGACACCGCTGCTCCGGCGTGAAAAATCGTCTCACTCTGTTCAGGACTGGAGTTCGTGAGGCTGTTTTGATGATACTTTCGATGTAATTTTTGTTATTCAGGTTGCAGCGAACATCCATACCTAGGATATTGAGATTGTCCTGCAGTGGCAGTGGCGTGCTCTGAAGAGTGGGGAGGGGAAGGAAAGAAGATACTTTTGCTGTAAACGCACATGCCTGCGTCTTTTTGGCATTGAACTCAACCAGGTTCTCAGAGCCCCATCAAACAGCAGTTCGATGATGATGATTATGGTTTGTTCAATTATTGCAAGATATTACCAGTGCATATTCAAGTCAATAATTTGGTTCTCAAGGAAAACTTTTTTAACCAAGATTTTCGATATAAAATAAACCATCCTGTATGCACTCGGGCGGTGGCTCGAGGAATGTTGTGTGAGCCGAGTGACGCAAAAAACACCTACGGCGAGCGAACGACTGCTTACCTGGTTCCTCGACTAATTAACGCATTACCCCCGGAATTACGCAATATTGATAGCATTGAGCCCTGCAGTGTCAAAATGAGACTCAAGTTGCATTTCCTAAAATCACTTGTTTAACAATTTTTTTTAACCGCTGAGGCATTGATTATAAACCGCATAGGTTTTCTTTTGTAAATGCTTATGAATCTTTTTACTGTATGTAATTGTTTAGATGATAAATAAATAAAAAAAAAAAAAAAAAAATGTGATTCAGGATCCCGTCAAGCTCAGTGTCAAGAAGCTGCCTTTTCTCTGCGATATCTGACTGCTTGGCAGCAGGATGTTCATAATAACTCCCATGTAAAGTGCTATCGTCTGCATAACAATGAACATTGCCGGTAGATAGCATGTCGTTGATATGCAGAAGAAAGAGAGTGGGTGATAAGACGGACCCCTGGGGCACGCCAGCATTTACCTGCAGAAACTCCGAAGCTCGTCCGTCACAAAGGACGCGAATACGGCGCCCCTGCAGGAAGCTAGCAACCCAGTTGCACAGCCTAGAAGGCAGACCAAAGGCAGGTAGCTTGGAAAGAAGCGATTTGTGCCAGACTCTATCGAAAGCTTTGGCGATGTCAAGACTAATTGCCAGTGACTTGCCGTGCTTATCCATAGCCTCACCCCAAAGATGGGTAACGTATGCTAGAAGATCACCCGTTGACCGTTTCGGCCTGAAGCCATATTGCCGGTCATTAATTAAGGAGTGATCCTCTAGGTGCCGCATGAGCTGTTTGTTAATTATGTGCTCGAACACTTTGCACAGCACTGAGGTGACGGCTATGGGTCGATAGTTGGCTGGCTCCGAGCGATCCCCCTTCTTGGGAATCGGCTGAACAGTCGCCTCTTTCCAAGGCAAAGGCACTGTACCCGAACTGTAGGACAGCCGGTACAGGCGCGCAAGCATTGGAGACAACTCCGCTGCACATTTTTGCAAAACTACAGCTGGAATACCTACCGGACATCGAGTGATTGCAGCACTGCACGGACATCGCGTTGCCTGATATGGATATCAGGCATCGCGTGGTCACTGTCGGGCAGTGTCGGTGGCTGCGTACCACAATCATCGATTCGGGAGTTGGCCGCAAAGAGATTAGCCAGCAGATTTGCCTTCTCTTGCGGCTCATGGGCCAGGGATCCATCAGGGTTACGCAGCGGAGGCAGCGAAGGCTGATAGAAGTTAGCTTGCACGGCTTTAGCCAGTCGGCAGTAGCCACGGCTTCCCGTGGGATGCATCACTAGCTCTTGACCAAGCCGCGCTATGCGCAGGGCATCCGCTCTGACGTAGGCCCTTCTACAGACCTTTGTGGCTCTGTTGTACGCCGCCTTGAAGTGGCCCAGATTGGGATGGCGCGTGACGCGCGCCCTTACCCAAGCGCGGTACGCAGACTGTTTTTGTTCAACAGCTTCCGCGCACTCGCGCCCGAACCAAGGGCGCACTCGCGCCCGAACCAAGGGCGCACCCCGCGGTCACCGGTGATATCGGTGTATGAGATATAGTATTCCATACCCAGACCGATCTCACCAGCGACAGCAGTAGCACAATCCGATGGGTTCTTACCTTCAAAGCAGCGCTCAACCCACGGGATGGACGCAAAATAGTCACGAAGTCCATCCCAGTCCGCTGACGAGTAGTGCCAGAGACGCCGCTTCCCCTGCACGGGTCGTGGGGGCGCTATAATATGGCTATAATAGGGTTAACACTTTAAAGAACATAATTCCAAATTCAAGTTAGGAAAATGTGTGATTTTTATTTGTTTTTCGTACTGTCAAGATGAGTGAATCTAATGAAATCTAGAAATTCGATACATTTTAAAATTTTATTACAAAAAAGGTAAAAATGCAACGCAAGCAAAGCACAAAAAATTGCGATATTTATGGTCCTAATGCAGTGTCTGTGAGAGTAGCACAAATTTGGTTTAAGCGTTTTCATTCCGGAAATTTTGATGTCAAAGATGCACGGATTACGGATAAAATGGATGCCATTTTTGAAAAAGTGTATCAAGATCGGCATATCAGTAGTTACGACGTAGCTGAAGAACTGTGAATTGACCACAAAACAGTTTTGGCGCATTTGAAAAAAGCTCGATATTTGGGTACCTCACGACCTCACTGAAAGAAACCTAACGAACCATGTACTCATTTGTGATTCTTCAATACGATGTAATGATATCGAACCATTTTTGAAGAATCTGATAATTGGTGATGAAAAGTGGATCACGTACGACAAGAACGTGCGAAAAAAGGTCGTGGTCTAAGGCCGGTCAGGCTTCACAGACTGTGGCGAAACCCGGGTTAACTCGCAACAAGGTGAGCTGTTACCACCAGGCAGGACCATCGATTCTGAACTCTACTGCGAACAACTGATGAGATTAAAGCAAGAAGATGAGAGAAAGCGGCCGGAATTAATCAACAGAAGGGGTGTGGTTTTTCATCATGATAACGCTAGACCTCACACATCTTTAGCCACTCAGCAAACATTAACACTCACACTTTACTTAATCTCCCCATGACTCAAAATCTTGAATGCGTTGGTATTCAAATTTCTACCTGTAAGCGCAATATTTCATTTATATCTGCTTATCAATCACCTAACCTACCCTATTACGTCATGACTTAGATGCAATAACAGAGTTTGGCTGGGAGGTGTTAATGCATCCGCCGTATAGTCCTGACCTTGCACCTTCAGATTTCCACCTGTTTCGGTCTCTTCAGAATTCTTTAGGCAATGTCAGATTAACATCACGAGAGGACTGCCAAAACCACTTGTCGCGGTATTTTGATCAGAAGTCCCAAAATTTCTATAGCAGTGGGATCATGTCCCTACCTACAAGATGGCAAAAAGTTATCGAACAAAATGGTACCTACATACTTTAGTTAAATGTAAACAAACTAAATTAAAAAATGTTTTGAATTTTCTTAAAAAATGCGAAGAAACTTTTTCCCCTAGATACCTATTACGTAAATATTTTTTTTTGTAAATACATACATATTATATATAGAAACACCCAGATCATTATGAAAGTTGTAGTTTAGAATGGAGGTGACTTAAATGAATAATTAATACAAGTAAGAAACGATTAATCGTTTTAATATATCTTACTACTAACTGAACCCCCCCAAGCTCAACCGTGGTTAATTTTGAAACCTCATATCATCTATTTTAGTATTTGTTGACAGTTATAATCACTGCTTCGCTCCCTTAAGCAGAAGCGTGATGATATATAGCCTAAAAAATCCCATTTCGAATTGAAAAAAGGTTATCTTTTTCAATTCGAACCGGTAGTTCCTGAGATTAGCGCGTTCAACCAAACAAACTCTTCAGCTTCGTAATATTAGTATAGATTGACATTAGGATTAGAATACGTGTTAGGATTAATGAAAACATAAAATGATTATTAATAATTTAAAAAAAAATTAAAAATTATTATTTATTCACTTTCTGGGCTACTTTCGCTATCATTATCATAAAAAAACTAAAATAATTTGTTGTCTCTAGTATGTGATATTTCAAAACATCTAAGCAACATTTTAAGTTGAGTAACAGGGGGTAAAAGTAACGCAAAATGTTACAAAAGTTACATTCTGGCATCGCTGACCATAAACGTAACGAGTAGAGATAATCTCCAAACAATTGAAATGTAACAACCAAAGATAATACAGCCATAACACTGAAATTAAAAACGTAGTTGTCCTACGAGGTCTAGTAGAATCACTAAAATATGTCACTAT
Source organism: Eilema griseolum (assembly GCA_963662185.1). Taxonomy (NCBI): domain Eukaryota; kingdom Metazoa; phylum Arthropoda; class Insecta; order Lepidoptera; family Erebidae; genus Eilema; species Eilema griseolum. Next base: position 10,331,967 of record OY759238.1, on the reverse strand, counting down.
TATTATTAGTTTTATTTTTAAACTTACTATTATAAGATATTATGTATTTCAACCAGGGCGCGCCGTAGTAGCGGCGGTAAGACCCATCATGGGGGAGTGGCTAGACAGGCCACACGGCAGCCTCTCGTACCGTCTGACGCAGATGATCACCGAGCACGGGTGCTTCGGAAAGTACACACATCAACAAAGTCTAGGGAACAAGGACATTTCTAGTTTTTATTTAAAAACCCTTTCTTGTAATAGTGAGTGTTTTATATCAATAGAAGGGTATTTTTATACCGTTTTTAATTTTAATAAAAACATTTTCATACCAATTTTTTTTTTAAGAAAGAATTGAATAGTGCCAATATTGAGTATTACAACCTTCTATGATTAGGCACAAAAATAATGAGGTAGTAAGAAATACAGTAATTAACCGTACTTTAAACGTTTTTAATAATCTGTAGGACCTCCTAAAGCATTAGCAACAGCTCGACAGCGGCGTGGCATACTTAGTATGAGATTGTCAATCATCGTCTGTGGAATATGGCTCCATACACTGCGAAGGTGTAAAAAAAGTTGTTCTTCAGTGTTCAGATTTTCCAAAGAATCACTGAAAGCTCTTCTCCCAAGCAAATCCCAGGCATGCTCTATGGGATTGGGTCGGCAGACTGAGCAGGCCATTCCAACGTCGCAATATTGTGCTCGCTTAACGCATTGACCACTACCCGTGCGGTGTGTGACCGTGCATTATCTTGCATGAACATAAAATCTTGACCGAACTGCTGTCGATGAGGGATTACCATGGGGTGTATAACCTCCTGAATGTATTGGTTTGCATTTAAATTGCCCCGTATCCAAACGAGGTCGGTCCTTCCACCAAGGCGAATTCCAGCCCATACCATGATTGTTCCACCTTGGTAAGGATGAACTTCTTGCGGATTCTGGAGACGACTCCAACGTCCAGCAACTCGCCATATACGCACTCTTCTCGAATCAGGATGAAAACCGAAGCGAGATTCGTCGGAAAACAGAACCCGTGCCCATTGATGGTCGGTCCACTGTAAATGTACGATAGCCCACAATAAGCGACGACCTCGATTTCCACGTCGAAGAGCTAGAACCCTAAGCGGTCTGCGAGCGTGAAGATTGGCTTCATGTAGTCTTCTCCTGACAGTTTGATCGCTAATAACCACTTGATGCTGAGACTGGAGGCCTGCGACTAACCGACGAGCAGTAATCGTGGGTTGGCGCCTTGCGGAATTTTGCAAGAAACGATCTTGTCGCGGGGTAGTAACCCTATTTCGTCTCCTGTGACGTTCGGCAATATCCCCTGTAGACTTGTAGCGTGCTCATAATCTGCAAATTACGCTTGGTTGGGTGTTGACAGCATCCGCTACGTTGCGTTGAGTTCGTCCAGCTTGCAGCATACCAACAGCCCTTAACATCTCTTCGCGACTTAAATTACGACGTGACATGATGACTACAGTCACAAAAATGCACAAACCATACGTAAAAGACGTATTATTGATAATAAACTTTAGACCGCGGTAGCCTAGTGGTATGGGTAATGGACTGCTGAGACGAGGTCTCGGGTTCGATCCCAGCTTTTACCATGGCACACACCAATTACTTTTCGATGCTTGCCGAAGTTATGTGTGTAATTATCACAGGTTTATAAGTGCCCGGTTAATGGCAATAGGCTCGCCACCTATTACATTGGGACCAAAACATAAACTGGCGAAATATGGGTGCTAGCACCTCTGCCTACCCCTTCGGGGATATAGGCGTGAGTTTATGTTATATGTTTGTTATGTTTTTGTTTAAACGTTATTTACAATCAAAGAAAATAATTTTTATTTTGCCTCAGAGAAACTGCACAATCAAACACTTTTAAAAGTTTTCCCTCCATATTCGAAAATCATTACTTATTAAAATTTATTTTTAAATTTCGAACAACTCTGTAATCTACTTTATTCTATTTTTATTTATTTGCTGCCAGTTATTTGCAAAACAATATTTACGAGAAAAAAAAAATTGGGGTCATCTTGTTCCCTAGACTTTGTTGAGGTGTTTATCTGCGTCGGATGTAGAAAGAACCAACGTCTGAGTGCCATCACTGCGACGCGAGCGAGGACTCATGTCCGCACACGCTCACCGAGTGTCCGGCGTGGGAGACGCCGAGGCGGGAGCTTGTGGCGGCCCTGGGAGTGAGGGTGTACAGGTGGAGCCGCCTATCACCCTGGCAGAAGCAGGCCGCGACGGTGGCGCGCCTGGTGTGCCTCCCCGTTTCCGGGGACGAGTTGGGGACTCTGTAGTCGCCACACCCGAGAAGAGGGCCAGATCGTTAGAGATGGCACTGGGTCGGCCGGGGTGCGAGGGATATGCCTGTCAACCTCACCTTCGGCAACCAAAACGACCCACAGGCGGCGTGCGTTTTAGTCGGTTCGAGTCCGACATAACCTCCTCCACCGGCTCCGGTGGGGAGGTATCCGTGGGGATTTTGCGCACGTAAAAAAAAAAATTTTTCAACCATGGATTTCAACTTTAATATTGAAGTCTACTTTTTCATAGAGTTAGATCGAAAAAACTCAACCGCATGTATTGTATGGTATCATTTCGAAGAAGTTCAGGTAGCTTAGCTGATTGGAGCATTACCTATTCCTGTATGTGAGTTTTAGCAGGTTGAAATCCCATGTTGGATTTTGACTTTTTCCGATTTCAATCTTATAGTACTTCGGTATACAATATTTTGTGCGTATGGGGTTTTTACAAGGTGAGACGGTTTTTCACACCGCCGCGCAATTGCGGTGTCTTTTGTATAGATAGCTTGGCATTTAGGTACGCGGCACACTGTTCTCTTCTCTCGAATTAATCTACACTGCTAATGCAGATTCATTCGATGCAGTCCGTATCATTAGGAATCCTGAGGTTACTAATATTTTAAGAACATCTGCAGTTACATAGAAATATTGCCTGCACTTATACCAGCGTGTTACCTATTTAAATATTACTTAGGAAATGTAATAACATTTGTATACTTTGATACAGGAGGAAGAGCAGGCCTGGCAAGAGCTGAATGTGAATAGCGCGTCAGTATTGACAGAAGGGGTGAGTGAGACATCTGCAGCTAAACGAGCTGTTGTTCAATTATTACAGAATGCAGCTTAGCCTCATTCGCACTTTTGTTCAATTATCAGGTAAAAGATTCACTTACAGATAGCGGCAACTGTATCTTGTTCATTCATTAACTTGTACACTATTTAAAGTAACATAATCTTATTAAAAACATTCAGCGTTAAGAATAAAATAATCAAATGAAAATTATTAGAGTTATGGCTCGCTACGATGGCCGTTTGACACGACTGGTTTTGCTCGTTTTCTCTTTTTTGGTATGTGAAGTTTAGATAGATAGATAGATAATTATTTATTGTACACCAATAGATTACAGTAGAACTTGTAGGTAGCATGCATACAGTTTAATGTACAAAAAGTTTATTTTCTTCTGTACCAGTCTCGCCATAGTCTTCTTTAGTTGTTCGTTTTACAGTTCGTTGTCCAATATTAAGCGCACCAAAAAAGAAAACGAGAAAAACCAGTCGTGTCAAAACGACCATCATAGCGTGCCGCAACTAGTTACACAGCAGATAAATTTTCAGTGAGAAATATAAATATCTATAGATAATTCAAAAACAATTTTATCAATCTATCTGTACTTTTGACGCTGATTTATACATAAATATAGTTTATATTATTTATAAGCGGTAGACTAGATAAATAAGAGCGCTAAGGTTATCACAATAATTGTTATACTGAATTATATTGGTCAATATACATCGGTAAACATATATAAATCATCACAGAAAAATATATTACCTATAACCAAATTGATAATGTGAATTATTATCCTAATTCCTATTATAATATAATACTTAAACGTGAAAGTGAAGATGTTTGTTATTCAATTACGTTCCAACTTCTCAAAGGACTTGGCTGAAATTTGGTAGATTGTAATCTGAAAAACTCCATTTACTTTTTATCTCTGGAATAGGTTAATAACAAATAATCAATATTCCACGACATTTTAAACAACGCATAGTATAATTATGAACGCTATCTAGACCCATAGTAAGCATAGCTTGTGTTATGGGATCTAAAATGTGGATAAACATATTTTTTTTTTTTGGTAAATACATACATATTTTACATAGAAACACCCAGACCAATGCAAATATACATATATTCATGCATACAACGTTGTTGAGTTGAGAGAACGTGATCAAAATACACGCAGATGGAACCGCAGGCAACAGCTAAGTAGTGAAAATATAATGAGATAGATTGCGTACCACTTTCCATAAGTATTTTTTACTACTGAAGTACCGGTTTATATAGGTGTAGGTACGGCTATAGCTCATGTTTTTCGCAAAGTTAATTTAATAAAAGTATGCAACTAAACACATTTTACAGAAAGATTACTTTCTTTGTTGTTGCTAAATGTTAAACACCCTAACATTTAGCAACAAGCACCTTAGAGAATTTTTTCTTTCTCTAATATGCACAAACATCATAAAAAATGTTGTAAAAAACCATAGAGATGTAATTGAATGAAATTTTAAAGCATTTAGTATGTAAGATTTTGATGACTTCAGGCGAGGTTCGGTAGCTCAGTAGTCAGAGCATTCCACTTGAAAGATCGCGGGTTCGAATTCCGCCTGAACCGATTTCGTATTTTTATCTTAATCGATTTGCATTTGTTGCGAAAAATATAAGCTGTAGCAGTACCTTAAGACTATCGAGTACTTGTCACACTAAAAATATAAATTGATAGTGTAAGTGAAGATTATAATAATGTTTTATGAGAATTGATAAAGTATAGCCTTATATCTATAACGAGATAAGCTTATTATGGTGCCTACTTCCAAAAACATTTATGTGAAGAAGTAGCGTTGGAAATAAAAAATATTGGCTACCTAGCGAAATTAAGTAAAAATTTTTTTGCAATTTTTGTGTGTTTATTCGTGATGGATGCTAAAACTATTGAAATGATTTTGATACGCTTATTGTTAGAAAGGCCTTGGTCATTAAAATTTAAAATTTAAATTTGACATTTAAAATTTTTAAAATTTGACATTCCGTTGATTGCACTTGGTTAGGAAGAGCACGTGAACAAAACTCTCGATAAACTACTTTCACACGATGGGGGTAAGGGTAGCAGCTATTTATTTAAATATTAGGTCTTTACCTATGAAATTGCCGAAATCTTACAGATTCATGAGTTCGTTATTCCTGTAATTTAATAGCTATTTCCATAACATAACATAAACTCACGCCTATATCCCCGAAGGGGTAGGCAGAGGTGCTAGCACCCACATTTCGCCAGTTTATGTTTAGGTCCCAGTGTAATAGGTGGCGAGCCTATTGCCATTAACCGGGCATTATTTACAGCTGTCACTTTTCAAAAATGTAATAAAAGTTTGTGTAAGCTTAATGTTGTCTCATTCATACACAAAATAAACAATAAAATTTGGATTGGTCATTCCTAAAAAATGCAAAAATGCTAGTACTGAAAATTGGGTTTCCTCCAATTTCTTCAAAAAAACGGCAATTTCAAATGTAACGACCTATTATTGGAAACATAATTGTGTTAATTGAGAAGGTTATCCCACGCTGCCTGTTCCCTCCTAGTCTATGTTATTCTTAAATATTTTTTTAAATATACCTATAGGGTGTTCAGAATGTATTTTATAGAGGGCTAGTCTCACACACGCGGCCCCGCCCGCATGGATCCGTTTCTAGTCAATCGATTGCAATCAAACAAAGTAAAGTAAGATTTTAAGTCTGACCTTTCTAGCCAAAAAAGCAACATCAATTTCCGTTCAGTAGTTATTGCCTCCATCGCGAACAAACATTTCCAATTTTACAATTATATAATAGTATAGATGTTTAACATCAAAAAATAAAACGTTTATAGGTAGGTATAGGTACCAGCAATTCCGTGAAATGACTAAAATCAAAACTAAGGTTTTCACTGTCAAATGTAGACGAAGATAATTTAGCACCATTTGAAAATATTGAAGGGACAGTGGCGGCATCCTTCATGTTCACAGAATTGTTGGTTTTTGACTATATTTAGCAGGGTTGAAATAAAAGTATGACTTTTATACTACAGCGGCTGCAAAAGTAATTATAGAAATAATAATGGGGGCTAAACTTTATAAAATAATATACGTATTGCTACCCTTTACATATATATATTTTTTGCAATATAATATAAGGTACAACTCGTGCGAATTAACATGGCATCTGCCTCGAAAACAACCTTCCTCTCGCATCCTCGCTCGAGGCCCCGCTCCGGTGATTCGTTCGAGAGCTGTAACCGCTGCACGTTTGCCTTAGTTTGAGTTTCGTAGTTATTTGTTAATTTAGTTATCGGATTTTATTTGAAAAGAAAAGACATATAATTTATTGTTACGTTTGGGAAGCTAAGCACCGTGTTAATGCGCACGACTTGTAGTGGCGAGTGTAATAAATATGCTATTTAGTAATGTAATCATATCATTATGAATGATAAGTAAATATACAACTACATTGTTTTAAGAAATCACTATTTTATTATATTTTTATACAAAATTTGACATAATATAATGTGATGTATATTGTTGTGATGTTTTTAATGAATGTCAGATGTTGCCAATATATCGTATTTGTCAAATTATGTCATTTTTATATCAATGCACTGGTCATCGACCAGTGCATTCTTCCTGCACCCCTATTCTACTAAGTTTATGTCATAACAAAACCACTGTAATATCATTGACACTGCAAAAATGCCATTCAGACTTTATTAATATTTTCTCAAAGTCTATAATCAAATGAAAAAAGTTCATTATATTTTTATGCAGAAGCTCACGAAAACAGACTTCATCACCATGTGAATGTTGTGGCTATCCAGCTTCTTGACTTCACTAACATAGTAAGAAGACTAAAACGGACGAAACCTTTCCAGGTATTGTAGTGTTTTAGTGGCAATAAGTAAATTTAGTAAGTGCTGCTTGCAAAGAAAACACGAACAATATGTCTTCGCCTTAATAAATACTTAGTCTAGTTTTAATGCACGCATTCTCAGAATTAAACTTACATGGTAATTTTGGTGAAATTTGTTTACTAATCAGCCAATATTAAGGCTAGATTGTAATATAAATAAAGTATACGTATTCGATACTTTTTTAGAAAAAAAAATCATTCACTCTACAAGATGCCATTTGATTTTAGACTTTAACAACATGAGGTTAAAGTCTAAAAATTAAACGTCATTTTTTGCAGTGCCTGTGGCATGACAGTGGTTTTGCCATATTTATTTTTTTTAATTAACGGAATACTGACAGCTGTTTTAGGGAGTTTACACACTAAAGCAGCAAATTTACCTACATTTATGCATCAAATGCTTTTTGAAATTGATATTTTTATTGGCCTTTTGCTGTGTACGCAGCAAAAGCTACTTTGGTGTGTACCCTTCCTTAGTCCACAAACTAAAAGACGCGAAGCGGTCTATATAGTACTACTACTGCCAGTAGAGGACCCTATTGACCGGACGCGTGACCAACCCTTCTGGCTTGGACATTTCACCCATTTCCTCTATATAATGACTGCCATAGATGTTTCTATGACAACCGGGACCCACGGCTTAATGTGCTCTCCGAGGTACAGCAACACTCAGACCAACGTGATTAGGCATATTATGTATGTAATATGTAGCACTCAAATGAACGCCAAAAAGGCTATATAGTAAGTTCTGCTCGGTATTTCTTTGAAGGATAAAATTTGTAATGAGGTCATCCGACAAAGAAGCAAAGGTGCCAAACATAGCTCGCATAATAAACACCGCTCATACCTAGAAAAATGGCAATTCGTTCGCCGGCGTAGTGTAGAGTAGAATTAGGGTAGTGTCCTGAGTCATCGAATTCTTAACAATACTACTTAATGTCTTACAATTTTATCTAAAAATTTGCATTATAAACTAAGATATTGCCTAGTTAAACTGAAACTATGACTTTTCATTATTTTTAATTCTCTAATATAAACAATCGAAATAAAGCAAAATTTGCGACTTTTTAGATTCCTTATTAAATTACAAATCAATCTTAACAAGCACTGTATACGTGTAAACTGTGACTGAGATGAATACGATATTCTTTTGCACTCCATACATTTTCACTACGCGTTAGCCTTTTTGTGACGTCATCGCGTCACCACGTGCCACGATTTTGTATGGAGCGTTTTCGGGCGACTCGGTAAAAATAGAATTTTTAATATCTTTAAAACTATTTGTCATAAGAACTTTTACAGTTCATTATATTATTGTAAAATGGACATACCTAACCCTATTATGGCTTTATGGGATCGACACGTATTTTGACTTTTATGACAGTCGTCAAAGTATGTTTATCCTATACATTGATCAATCTCTTCTATAACCGAATTGCCACTTGTCTAGAGGGCCTGGATAGATTGGGGTGACAGGCGGTGCAATTTATGGAGGCCTACACCCAGCGGTGGATTGCAATAAGATTTATAATAAATTGGACTATGTGTACATATTTGACTTTTTACTAAATAATATTCAGTTTAAAAGCAATTTATTCCAATACTGCAAAATATTCAAAATAAATTACTCATTGGACACTAAATTGATTGTAAGTCCTGATTTGTTGTATTTATTGTTATTTTTGTAAAAAAAAATATTTCTACACGGTAGAATAATATGTGAGGCCATTGTAATATTCTTTTTTTAAGATCTCGATGTAAGTAAATCTACCTACCATATTCTTAAAAATCATTTATAAATCTGTCTCCTGTATGAGTTATATAATATACCAAAGTAAAATTAAATTTTCTTTATTAAAAAATAATGTGTTTTTATTTTCGTCCGTTAGTAGTATCCTATATTGTTCGATCAGAATGAACGTATATGTGTTAATTTCTTTGTCCCAAATAGTTATGTGCGTGCCACCGGGCGTAGACAGCATCACCTTTTCGTAACGCCACATGCCTCAGGCCGCCACTTGCCCCACCGCAAAGACCGTGGAATTAATAAATGGTCTACTGCGATCTAACGCTGATGTCGATGTATTCTCCGACAATATACATCAAATGATGAGAAACGTCTTAACGTACCTGAATACACCCTCATGAGACGTGCATTAGAATGGCAAATTAGTAGTGGCACATACACATTAGCAATATTATTATTAATATTTTATTACTTGCATGTAGGTACCTAGTAGATTAAGTTAGTAAGTAGTATAACATTATAAGCGCTTCGGTGTTACACTTTTTTTTTAAACCACTTAGGTGGCAGACGAGCGTACGGCCCACCTGATAGAAAGTGGTTACCATGGCCTATGGACGTGTGTAACACCAGAGAAGAAACACTCGCGCTGCCGACTCTGTAAGCACAGAGTTTCTGTGCCGTCAGTGTAGAGGACAAAGCATGTCAAGCCTCTAGTCATCCCACTGACAGCACAATTTCTCCAGTGAGCTCTGGCTACCCCCCTACGTACCGCTGGGAACACAACACGAAGTTATTATAACCGCAGTATTCTTTAGGAGGTACTTCCCCAGTCGGACTGCTCAATTGGGCGGAGATACCGCCGTGTCCTACCTCCTATAATCTACTGCTTATAATGTTTGTAAATAAATAAACTGGCTGTACAGCAAAAAAAAAGTAGTTTATAGGCATTAGTCACGCACAGCATTTTGTAGCTGTTAAACAAATGACTGGTAGCTATGTCTCTATTTATATTTTTATTTATTTATTTATTTACTTAAATACTTTCATACAACCATCATTACTGGATATACCTATTGTAATGATAGAAGGAATCCAATATGAAAACACTTGAACTATTTAATTCAATCCTCTTAATTGAGTAAACATTCCGTGCATTCACTCCGCAAACATGAAAACAAATAACCTTTTGGGATACCACATTGAGCACACGCAGCGCAAAATGAAGCGCTGCTAAGCTATCATCAAACATTTTTTTTTATATAGAACACGTCAATTAGACTTCACCTTGCCTGATGGTAAGCTGAAGGCAAAGTCTCAGAAAAGAGGGTCACCATTACTAACACATACCGTGTGACAATGGTGACACTCAGCTTGACGGCCTCATCATATGCTTTTTCACGCCCCGCTTAAAGGACCCGGGACTGTAGGAAGAAGGAAACACGTGAGCTGGTAATGAATTCCAGTCCTTAATGGTGCGACAGAGGAATGAGTCACCGAACCGCTTGGTTACCTGTATGTTATTTTTTTAAAGCTTCTTTGTTTGGACTGATAGTGATAATGATAACGTAGGTGTATCAATCACAAATGATTGTAAAAAAAATGTGTTCCATGGTAAATATCTTATTATTAAAGCTACCTACCTAGTTATACACCTACCCACTTAATGTTTATTAGGGCATCGTAATCTGTTTATCTTTATTGATGTCACATGTTTTCATTCATAACTTCAATTAAGTACGACGTGACGTTTTTATGTAGGTAGGTGTTTAAAACCAGCATAAGTCATTGTTTATGTAGTAGGAAGTAACGAAGGGTGGGGTGCTTGGACCCATGCGGTGCGTCCTGGATAACGGAGACGGCAGCAGCGCGTCTACCTCACAGGGGAGACGCTGTCACCTGTGGCCGATTCCGGTCAAGGAAAAGAAGAAGCAACCCTATAGAGGGTTGCGGTTCAAGTTTTCTTCATCTCTCTCTCTCTCTCTCTCTCTCTCTCTCTCTCTCTCTCTCTCTCTCTCTCTCTCTCTCTCTCATTAGAGTCCGACAAGACCACCACCGCTGACTGATCTTGGGCTTTCCGTCCGAAAATAAAAGGATCTGAGGCTCCATTGAGCCACTAACCATCAGGAACGTATCTACGCTTTTATTTTATTATCTGTTTTTTTCTTTTTCTTTTAATGTTCACTTTCCATACCCATTCATTATCATATGCTTCATTTTAAGTTAAACTCGCCTTAAAACATGTTCTTAGAAATGTTTTTTTATTTATAATCTGAAGTGTGTGTGCAATAAAGAATTAAAAACTAAATCTAAATCTAGTTTGTTACAGTACTAAATATTTGTTACAGTTAGGGTAATGACTAACGAATGACTTAAAAACTCTTCAATAAACATATATATGAACTACATACAACTCGCATTCACACTAATCAAAACGACGCTAACGTCACACTTTGGCCTCGGGGAATAATACAATTATAGTTATAGGTAGGTACTTATAGCTATACCTACACATGCGGGGATTTTTGTGAGTCATTGCAGTGGTTCTTCCCCTGGTTAGATATTGATAACGTCATTGTTGACTGTTATCAAAATGTTACCAGCTAAACAAATTTACCCAAATTCTTGGGTAATAAAAGTAGTAATTTATAGCTTTTGCAGGAATATGGTGTAAAAATAATATTTTGTTTCTCTGGTAGCTTCAAAATAAACTGATTACCTATGCATAAGATTTGATGATATTGTTACATAAAGATATTTCATGATCCACAGAACTTGTATCTACTGCCAGATTTCTTTCTCTGCATATGAATTTTACGAGATAAATATTATTAAGTTATTAAATGAAAATTAACGATAAGATTAATTCCCATACACTCTATTACCCCATTAAAATTCTCTGGGTCCAAATAATTTCGCCCGTAAGTCGTCACACTTACTGATTGACGAACGAGGTTCTGAAAGTTGGAAAGTCAGACTCAAGTCGCTCCCATAAGAGCACAATAAGACAATAAAAAGAAAGCAGGCTCCCGGATTCAAAGTATCAGCGTTAGATGGAACTGGGATAAGATAGAGAAAAAACATGTATGAAATTTAAAATAAAAATATGACGCTTGCGTTTGTGAGTACATATTATAGTTTCATTCAAATGCAGCGATGTTTAGGGTGATGACAGTTTTGATATAGCAACATTTTGAAGATGTCAATTTCGGATGTCAAACTGCAAAACATTGCAGTATTTTTTCTTATTCTTGTGCGCTTGTGCCGTGTTAGTACGTCTTAGAAGTTTTCTAAATAACAGTTTAAAAATTGTATACTGATCTTAGATGAATTCATCTAAGATACTGATACTGAATGATTTCCTAATTGATCATTAATAATGTCTACAAGTCCCAGTGATCACGACATGAGCGATTCATCCAGCTCTGGAGCATCTTATAGGCTATACTCTCCTTATAATTCTCCCTCGCAACAAGTGCCACAATTAACCACGGACCTAACCGAGCTTACTTGCGCAGACAATAAGCGGCAGTTTCTTCAAAATGGTTAGTACAATGTTTCGTTTGTTTGCAGTGCGTAGTGATAAGAACGTTCTACTTGGAACTCGTTTTGTTTATTCAATAGCCTATAATATAAATGTAGTTACAAAGCTACTGTTATATTTTTTTGTACAAGCTTTATATGAATATTTGAGTTACAATAAAATGTTATATCAGTACCTAAGTTAAAACATAACTTGTTTTAATATTGTTGTTATTTTTTCTTATAAGTATGCATGTATTTCATTGTTAGGAATAATCCCAGTAGACATTTCTGTCATCTACTATTATCTATTCTTTGCTTCTGTGAAACAGTTTATAGACTCGTATATCCTCTTTGGTTTATAGTCTGATCTAGAATTAAAAATATTTCTGTAATGATTATAATGTTAGGTAATAAAGATTATAATATACAGAGTGGAATTTTGTAATGCCACCTGAAGGGGAAATACTCTTAATACTGTAGATAGAAAATTTTACTCAAAGATAACATTCCTTTATTTTTGAAAAGAAAGAAAACAGCATTCAATGATTTTTAAAAATTCGCTTGCCGCACCCGGTAATCGATTTTAAGGATGAAATCTCTCTAACAAACTTTATAAAGTAAATGAAATTTCATTATATGTATGTATGTAGTAAGTATATATGTAAGTATAGTAGTATGTATGTATTATATCTATAACTATATAATATATCAGAGTATAAATAACAATATAAAATAATGTACACCAAAAGCTGCCTGCTATATCTATCTATTTATCTAACTCACTCCATCCCATGGTTGCCTGGTAAATATTGCCTTGTGCAATAAACCCACTATTTGTTATGCCACAAAACTGTACCAAATTGTATCTTTCTGTGCCCATTCTTTGTGTACATACAATAGATATATTTTTTTTAGTAACTGCTGCTCTATAAAAAATATACATGAAGTACTTATTTGATCTTACAAGAGAACTAAGTAGTAACTGAAATCTTTTAGTATTCCTTTTAACCTCTGGTGTTAGTAGCGGGTACATACATATAGGTAATCAAAGGGCAAAGATTCAAACAACATAAATGCTCACTGACTACTTCCAGTAATGCAGTTGACCAGACGGGTGATCTGCCCTTTATGTGGGCCACTGGCATTTCACCCATATTCCCTATTTTTCCCCTTGGTAGGCTAGGTGAGAAGTCTGGCACCCCTTGTTTTATACTTTAGTATAAAACATGTATTTGACGAGTTGCAATATGTCACAGGGTACAGTGTGAACGCAAATGTGTTTTGCATTTTATACTTGTTGGCTATACATCCAATGTGAACGATAAAGTATCTGAGATACATATGTGAAACAAGTATTGTGTTTTGATTAGTCTTCTACAAGTCTTGAAAAAGTTTTTTACAAAGAAGTTAACAACTAAACCGACGAGCATGCATGAAGAATGTAATGAGAGTGAATGAAGCGAGAGTAATATGTCAGGATCGTAGCAAATGGAGATCCGTGATCTCTGCCTACCCCTATGGGAGACAGGCGTGATTTTATGTATGTATGTATGTAGTTAACAACTTGTTATACCTACAACTTGTTTCATGGTGTAAATGAGGGGCTACAAAACATTACAATCTGTTCGACATTCAGAGTATAATGACTAATATTAGTTATTTGAATACAGCAAACAAACCATTCCTGAGAATAATAGAGCAGCCACAGGATCACTTTCGGTTTCGATATGTCAGTGAGATGATTGGAACGCATGGGTGTCTGCTCGGAAAGTCTTATGGCACCAACAAAACGAAAAGCCATCCAACAGTTGAGGTAAGTTTTATTTATTATTAAGGAATTATAGTTACATGATAATGTTTTTTGTTTCATAAATAACTTAAATACATGGTAACAATACATGTTGTCTTGTACAAGTACATACATACTTAAAAAAATATGTATAAGGCAGCTAACACTGTTGGTGAATTAGCATACATAAAATTATGATCTCATAAGAAATAGTGTTTATTTCTCTAGGGCTTTTTTATTGCAAGCTCTAGAAGTCAAACTTGAAATGATTCTGATAATTTGTAAAGCTCAAATCTTGAATGAATTAAAACCACCTCTGCTTATCTTACAGAGTTGAGGTTTTTTTGATTCACTCCTGGTGATAATGCATTTTTATTGTAAGAATGCCCTTTTTTTGTAAAATGTGAAAATGTTGGAATACCCCTTTCCCATCAGAGCCAGAATTCGTTTATGTTCCCGGTTGCATCCGGGGACATAAACGAATTTTGCTTTCCCCTCACAACCGAGAATCCGCTTATTCTTTCTCTACCTTGTGATTTGGATTTGGCATACTTCAATTTTTACGGAAGCGACTGCCGTCTGATTCCCCAGCCTCGGGAGGAAAGCCTGCGCTAGTGCCTCGTATGTTAATCGGTAGGGGTACTGGCTGCCTCCATACCTACTTATTAATCACAGATGCTATGTAGGTTCCTATTACCGATTCAGTTCAAATCTCTTCCGCACCCACTCCACCCGCTTCCTTCTCGAGCAGTAGGAGGCCACCGTTCAATCAATCACTCAATTAGCCTACCCCAGTCCACTGCTGGACATAGGCCTCTCTCAATGTGCGCTATTTTTAGGAGGCCACCGTTACTGGCTATCTATTTACTATTAGGTTGAAATGACTAACATGTTCATAGCTGGTGAATCACCCTGGACAAGCATTGATAAGGTGTAACTTGGCGCAACACAATAATGCTGAAGAGCACCCCCACAAACTGCTCGAAGATGAACAAGATCGGGACGTTAGCCAACAAGTGCCTGAACAAGGGAGCTACAAGGTGGCGTAAGTATTTAAACTTATTAACTATATTACTGATGCACAACCTTCGCCCGCGTGGAATTCTGATCCCGTAACCACAACCCAAAATAATCCGTTCTAGATTCCAGAGATAGTATGCCTATGTGTTATTTCAGGCTATAATGTACCTTATAAAAGAAATTCAGAATCATTCAAAATGCGTGGTCAACCTAAGTCGCTCGCTTGCTCGCACAACATAAATTGTAAACGAAACCATATTTAAAAAAAGATAATCTAGTTCTAATAGAGATTCTTGCTGATATCTTCTCAGTAGCACTAACGTACCGAACCAGCGAAAAATAGTTTACCAATGGTTCATTTATACTTTATTTCTTGACATCATTGTAAAATTTTGACGTTCATATGTTCTATTTATGTGTCTTAACTCTGAATAAATGAAATTGATTCTTTGATTGATCGATTGTTCAGCCATTTTAATGTAATTGAGTAACAAAGCATCCACCTTAACAAATTTTCACATCTATAAAACTAGTACGATTTTGGATGGATTGAGTGCCTCTGTCACAATCACAATCAGAAAGGAGGTAAGTTATTGTGAACCAACAATTCATCATATTTTTTGCACTTTGAGATAACTTACACTTCCAAACTATGTGACAACTACCCTCTTTAGACAATTACTGCTAAAAATTAACCGGAACGTTGGGCTTAGCGTAATAAAAAAATAAATGTATCAAATAGCTATAAACCAAATACTGGCGATAGAATCCGGTAAAAGTAGTTTCATCTCCATTATATTCTCATAAATTTCCGATAGGTAGTATTAACATACTAATATTTTTAATCTAACCAAGTTCTCGACTCTCATTTTTTTTGGCGATTAAAATATTGTACTTAATCAAATTTTATTTTTTAGATTTGGTGGTATTGGGATCATTCATACGGCCAAGAAAGACGTACCAGCTCTTCTTTTCAAAAAATTTACAGAAAGAAATATAAATCCTAATATAAATTTTAAAGATGTAAGTATTCCTTTATATGATTTTTTACTAATAATATACATAAACCAAAGTGCAATATTTAGGTACATAATGTAACTTAACATTTTACAATAATTACAACAGCTAAGTACCCATGTCGAAAAAATAAATATAATTTGATATTTTAAATTAAATTTATATTTTAAAAATTCTCCTTTAAATTAAATAATATTGAACATTATAATTTAAAACCACGATTAATTGAAACGTCACGATTCTATGCGATATATAAAATAAATATATATATAATTTTATCTTTTCATTTCCGAAGGCATGGATAGTCTTCAAAATTTTATTTTATATTTTACCATTATATTATTATGATTGCTTACACTTCAATATATCTGATGACAAGGATTTTGACCGGTTCTCTGTCAGCACCGGCCTACGTAGTAGCTACGAACTCCTCAAATATTACCCATAAATTTTATATTTATGGGTAAGTACATGTGTTACTTGTATTTTGTATAAAATGATAGATTTATTTAAATATCAGTATCAATTTGCAATGGTAAACATCCCGATTATTTTGATACTGATGTGAGTGACCATGATAGTTTAAATACCTATATTTATTAAAATAATTGCTCCCACTCCAGCTCGTTCCTGGGGCAAAGGATGGCCATTACGATTCAGCGATGCAACGCAGCCAGTGTCATGGACACCTTTGCACCAGGAACGATACAAAGTGGGTTATTCGACACGACGTAATCACGAATCCATTTTGTGTATTTTTGTTTTCATATTGATATAATGTTGAAAATAGAAATAATTATAATGCATTAAATATTATTAAGGGAACATTAAATGAAAAAATTGTTAACATGTTTTGAAAAAAAGAAATATATTATTTAATTAGGTGATTATATTATGTACGTATTCATTTAGCTATCACGTATTTTGAATCATGATAACTCCCACACTTGGAAGGGATGGACATACTTTGACATAACATAACATAAACTCACGCCTATATCCCCGAAAGGATGGGTAGGCAGAGGTGCTAGCCTCTACATTTCGCCAGTTTATGTTTAGGTCCCAATGTAATAGGTGGCGAGCCTATTGCCATTAACCGGGCACTTATAAACCTACGATAAATACATACATAACTTCGATAATGCATCGAAAGTCATTGATCTGCCATGGTAAAACCTGTGATCGAACCCGAGACCTCGTCTCAGCAGTCCATTACCCATACCACTAGGCTACCGCGTTTATTTGTATAGATATACTAGTATTACCTACACCATTGTTCTTAGCGCTCTTTATTTGATGTATATCCCTCTAATAAATTACAAGAGCGTATTATTGTTTCGTAGTAAAAGGTGTATAAAATATAATATAATATAACCTTGAACCTTGAAATACTAAACCAAAACAGAAATACCATAACAAAGCTCGCACGCACATTCGCGTACATATACATTCCACTGCCGATGATCGCTTGAACAGAAGTAAAAAGTTAAGTAGGTCAATTCTCGTAATAAACACTTGTTAAAAATTCAGTTTCGATCTAATCTCAATGTCATAAATGTCAAAAGTGGTATTAATTTTATGGGAATAGTGATCGTTATTTGGGTTTTAGAATGCAGATAAACATACTAGGACTATCTTTTTTGATCAGATCAATGCAATTAAAGTGCAAATGGACATTTATTCAATCAATCAATTAGCTCACCGCTAGTGAGTCCTAGAGTGGAGACCGCGACAAGGTAAACGAAAGGTAGGACGCCCCCTAGCCAGATGGACGGACGACCTGAAAAAGGAGGCTGGGACAGACTGAATGCGGAAGGCAGAGGATCGGAAAAAATGGTGCACATTGGGAGAGGCCTATTTCCAGCAGTAGACATTTATTCACGCAATGCAAATTATTTACGTCGTTGTTAACAGGCTCCACCCGAATGTAAATCCCGGTTGGTCTCTGCTAGAAAACCTCCACGCAGTGCACCCTAGGCAACAGAAGCGGCAACAACTCCCCAAATTAAGGGCGGAGTTGCTGTTTTTGCCGATATAATTCTGCCAGGGTTGGAACAACCTGAGGGAAGGATAACTGGAGCCAAAACTGTCTGACCAGCGTGGCAAACCCTCCTTAATTATTTTGGGATAGGCCCATGTCCAGCGGGATTCGCTCAAGTCAAGTCAAAAGCTCAAACACGCTCTACAAAGAAATACAATAAGGACATTTCTAACGCCCATCACAGAGGCATGTGTGGCATAATATAAACCTTTGTTGGTCGGACTTCCTGTTAAATGCCTATAAAAAATCGCATTGCGTTTTAGTGTTTATGATTCTTAAGAATCATATTGTTGGAAGTTATGCTACGGAAGTCGCGCATACCTTTTTCATTAAAGTTTATGTTTATTAGTTATTCTCTTACCCCTCGTCTACACCACGAAACAAGTTGTAAAACAAGTTGTAAACTTGTTTATAAAAAACTTGTAGAAGATACTTGTTTTATACATGTATCTCAGATACTTTTTCGTTCACATAGAATGTATAGCCAACAAGTTGTATACAAGTATAAAACACATTTGCGTTCACACTGTAGTCTGTGACATATGTATTGCAATTTGTCAAATACATGTTTTAAACTTAGGTATGTGTAAACGAAGGGTTAGACTGTACAGAGTACAGATATGTCGAGATCCAAACTCTCGGGAGCACCAATAAAAAATAAAATTATAACTACTGAATGTTTCGCTTAGTGAAATTTGATTCTAGGCCAAATCAATACCTACAATATGACGACAGTTTGCAATAACAAAAATGTTATGTTGTTATTAAGGTACGTTGACCTAACTATGCGGTACCTACTGGAACTTTCGCAAGGAAAACTATACATAAGGAATATTAACTGTTAGCAGTGAAAATCGTGGCTTAGATAGTTTTACTCAAATTCGTTTTAACAGTCTAGTCGAGGTCTAGACAATTGGGTATTTTCCTGTAGTTCAGGGCTTTTTAAAATAAGCGCTAAGCTGTTTTATTGTTTTTATTTATTTTTAATCATACACCTAACCTATAATAGTAAATTATTTGACAATTTTTTGACGTCACAATAAATTATTTCATATACCTTATAACTTACCGTTTTGACGTTTAGCAAAAAGTGACTAATTTGACTAGTCAGTTAAATAACCAATTGTTAAATAACAATATCTGTCGGTGTTCATCATTATTATTTTCATAACCATATACCAGTTGCGTCCAAATATTGTACTTTGTAGTACCTATTTCGTAAATTACTATTATTCTCTTTTCAAGTTAAGTTTAATTGCTAGTGTTAGAAGTGGGTACCTACTACGTTCATTGCCTCATTGGTAGTGTAATGACCAGTATTCAAACTCGAAACCTCTCGGTCGTAAGGTCGACTCCTTAACTATCAAGCTACTGACCCACGAAAAATCTGTGTTTAATAAATACAATATAATGCATTTAATGCAACACAATTATTGTCTTGTATATGTGTAGTCAAATATGTGTGAAAATTTGTTGTAATATGTTTTAATACATACATACATACATACATATAATCACGCCTTTATCCCCGAAAGGTTAGGGAGAGGTGAATTATCACCCATATTTCACCAATAATTGTATTCGGTCCCACGTAATAGGCGGTGAGCCTATTGCTGTATTTCGGGCACTATTGCTGACTCGAGCCATGCATCTGAGGCTGAGTCTGGGCTGTATATTTCTGTCCGATGTTAAATAGCCTTGTACGACACCACGTGGGAAGAGATGGGGTGGTCCAAATTCTACTCTGCCGGGAACCACGTTGGAATATACATATAAATTTTAATGATTATAATTATTGAAATAAGTTATACAGCTGGAAGATGTTGACCTTACCTGGAGGGAAAATACTTAAAATACTAGAGATAGCTAATTTCACTTAAAAAGAAACATTCCATTAATTTTAATAAAAAACAAATCTGCATTCAAGGTTATGAAAATTTGTTTGCCGCACCCGGTAATCGGACCGACTAAAATCCAAAAAGTAACATGCTGTATTTTCCACTCTGTATAATGTTTTTCACAGATCCAAATTTATGTAGTAGGTAGTAACTGCAGATTGAGAAGAAAAACATTCGTATTGTATTTAAACCCTTAGTAACTGTTTGTAAATAAACTTGGGACTGCTCAGTGCCCAGTCCCAGTCGATTACTTCTATTTTGTACCAGCTAGGCGACTAACAACGCAACGCAGTTACCCCATTAGTCCGCGCGTGATAAGTCATGTTGTGCGCAAGTAGCAAGGCCTGCGTTTATCGTGTTTCTTCTATGTGTATAATAACTTAAGGGGACCTATACACTACACAATTTCAAACAAATCTAGCTAAATAGTTTATAATGTACTTCTGTGCTAATTGCGGTACGTATATTCAATGAATAATATTTAAATTTTAGATTCAAACAAGATGCGAGAACATGGCGAAAACGATAAATTTAAACATAGTTCGGCTGAAATTCAGTGCTCACGATGTTCTAACTGGTAAAGAGATTTGCGCTCCTGTATTTTCTGAACCCATACATAATATGAGTAAGTGTTTTAATTTTAAATATTCTGCTTCTAAGTGGTGCATGTATGTGGAAAGGTATAAGTGAGTGTATAAACGAGAAACAAATAAATATATATTAAATCCGAGTACAATATACCTAAATATCAGGATCATAATAAAACAGCACGAATTGGGAATGATATATTTAACATACATTGAAACATACGCTCACGCCTATTTCCCTCCGGGGTGGGCAGAGACAGCAGCCGGCCAATTGCTTCTATCCTTACATACTTCACCAGCTTCTCCTTCTGTACTCAAACGTTTTTGAGTTTTGAGTGATTTAACACTTTTTATCTGTAGTTTATACAAGTACTATATTATAATATTATAAAGCTGACCAGTTTGTTTGTTTGTTTGTTTGAACGCGCTAATCTCAGGAACTTCTGGTTCTAATTGATAATTATTTTTTGTGTTGAATAGTTATTTTATCGAAACGGAACGGAACAGTGATGAGTTCATTCATCACTGTTCAGTCAACAAATCCGGCAAATTCGCATGCTTAATTACCGTTATTCAATAAATTATTTTAATTGTCACTGAATTGATAGTTCCATCTCATAATGTGCGAAAGATCGTTCATAGAGCAATCAGGCGGCAGTGGCAGTGATTAAAATTGTGTATGACGTAAATTATGAATGTCCCGTTATCTGTGTTATCCTTGAGATTAAAAAAAATATGTGTGGCAGTGCTTTGAAAAAGTCGATGGCTGTTCATGAAGGCGGCTATTTGAATGATTCGTTATTTTTGACGACATTGCATCTCAATGCTCGAAACGCACTCAGCCAAAGTATCATATCTATCACGGTGTTTCTATTCTGTAATTGTTTCAAATAAGATTTGAGTGGTTTGTTTTATTAAAAGTCATTAACGTGAAGACTGAACTAATCTATTTTACCAAGGAACTGTGAGCATGTGTGAATTTTTATACCACTTAAGTGTCGGACAAGCACACGGCCTACCTGATGGAAAGTGGTTATTGTGGTCTATGGACGTGCAAAATCAAGGGAGTCACACTCGCGCTGCCAACCTTGTAAGCACAGAGAGTTACTGTGCCGTCAGTGTAAAAGACAAAGCAGGAAAAGCTTTTGGTCTTCCAACAGACAGCACAAAAACTCTCTAGTGAGCTCTAGCTATCCTACTCACCGCCCGAAACACAACACAAGGTTATTATGGCCGCGGTACTCCGTATTCTATAGGACGGAGGTAGGTACTGCCCCAGTCGGACTGTTTAATTGACGGAAATACCGTCGTATCCTACCTCCTCGAAGTATGTGTAGTTAATAGAACTTAATAGTAGAAAGACAGTTATTATAGCTTGTCAAAGCCCAAATGACATGTATCTCAACCTCCCACATGCCTTCGACATAAGGATATTTGGTCGAAGGCGTGTGGATTCATTTTTGGATTTTAGATTTGGATTCATTTACTTTAGTCGAAGCCTTACGCACACGAACAAATTATTATTGATGATCAAGTTCATGAAACATTTGATGTTTTTACACAGTTGTTGTGAATGTATAGAGGGCATCATTACTTTAGATAAGCTGTACGAGTTATATGGTATAGCTGGTAGCACTTCCTAATCAAATAACTTGGATATGTTCAGAGAGTGCGGCTACAAATGACCTGAAGATATGCCGAATAAGCCGTACGTCTGGAAGCGCATGCGGTGGTGAAGATGTATTCATATTGGTGGAAAAAGTTAATAAAAGTAAGTATTACCGTTGAGTGAAATTTTAAAGCATTTAGTATGCTAATTTAGTAAGTTCAGGCGGGATACGGTTGCTCAGTAGTTCAGCTCACTCCCTGTAAGGGAAAGATCGCGGGTTCGAAACCCACCTGAACTGATTTTAATTTTTCCTATTCTTAATCGACAAGTATTACCATGTTGAGGTACTTCTGATATTCGTAATATTAACACCCAAATTCTTATCTACTACTTGAGATTTCCTTTCACACGATCCATTCACACTTGAGTATATACTTACTTTGATAGTCTAGTTATACAAAAAACCCCCCACTTAAAGTTTACGCATGATATTTACTTAAGGAAGACCTTTTAAACTGGGTACTACCAAAATATGGTTGCCAGATGTTTCAGTTTTCTATAGTTGCACTTTCACGGCCCTTTGTCCACAAAAACGTATTTGTTGGTATCCATAACGGTGATTATATTTACTGTACCCAGCATCAGTTTTTTTACTGTTTCTTTAACAGCGTCCTTAACACTTCTTCTTCTGTCTGAGGACTGTTTTGATTTTTTAAACTAAACATTTGACTTTTGTGTAACACTTCACATCGACAAAAAGTGCTATAAGTACTGCATAGTTATGTATTTCGCTTTTTAAAATTCAAAACCTGTGGTGAAACCTTTTAGAGTTCTGAGAATTGTACTGAGTGTCAACTATATTCGTAACTTATGTTATTATCATTTCCTGTGTGTCGTTATAAAAACTACACTAACCATTAATACTTTAGTAGGTACTATAGTACCATTTATACTTAGTAGGTATATAAGTACAGATAATATAATATATTTTTTATGTATAAGCCACGAAAGGCGAATATTTTAGACGGTAGTTGGCGGAGCTGAACTTTATAGCATTTTTACTTCAGTATTCAGTACATTCAGTATTAATAAATATGACGTTTTATCAGAACCTTAAACTACTTAATAGTTACTTAACCAAAGATAAATATGATGATGGTGTCTTTTTACACAAACATATATTAAAAAGTTAAACAAGCGATTCGATTTCGGTTTTTATTCGCATTTTATTTTGAAACTGAGTTTTTTTTATATAAAATATTAATAAACTGAGACAAAGACTTACACGAAGATTAGAGCCAGCTTGAGGTTGATACCACAAATCTAAGCAGTAAGATACTAATCTGTTTTCTCATTTTCAGAGAATATAATGGTTCGCTTCTTCGAGTTGGATGAGTCTGGGGAGAGAGTTTGGGAAGGTGCCGGACAGTTTATGCAGAGCGACGTCCATCACCAGTATGCTATTGTATTCAGGTACTTACACATTTTTTTATTAATAAACACTCCAGATTCACAGATTTTAGATCTTAAAAAGTTAGGTATTCTAGTGCTAGAAACGTTTTCCTGCAACTATGACGATCCATCACCGCGGTAGCCTAGTGGTATGGGTAATGGACTGCTGAGACGAGGTCTCGGGTTCGATCCCAGGTTTTACCATGGCACACACCAATGACTTTTCGATGCTTTTCGAAGTTATGTGTGTATTTATCGCAGGTTTATAAGTGCCCGGTTAATGGCAATAGGCTCGCCACCTATTACATTGGGACCTAAACATAAAACTGGCGAAATGTGGGTGCTAGCACCTCTGCCTACCCCTTCGGGGTATAGGCGTGAGTTTATGTTATGTTATGTTTATGATGATCCATCTCAAAAATGTATATGGCACTGCAATCGATTATAGATTTTTGAATTATACCGTAAAGCGAATTCAGCGTAAAGCTGAAATCTAGACTGCTAGTAGACAACAAATTCTATTATTTATTAATCGCTACGGTATATCCGTCCAATTGAGCAGTCCGACTGCGGAAGTACTTCCATCCCACAGAATACCGCGGTCATAATAACCTCGTGTTGTGTTCCCGGCGGTGAGTAGGGTAGCCAGAGCTCACTAGAGAGTTTTTGTGCTGTCAGTGGGAAGACCAAAAGTTTGTCCTGCTTCGTCTTTTACACGGATGGCACAGACACTCCTGTATTTTCAGGGTAGGCAGCGCGAGTGTGACTCCCTTGACTTTGCATACCTCCATAGGCCACGGTTACCACTGTCCATCAATTGGGCCGTGTGCTTGTCTGCCACCTAAGTGGTATACCTCCAACACCGTTTCCATCTATAGCTTGTATGGAGCCCAGGCTCCGCTTTAATACAACTCCATTGTTTTATTTTGCCTTCACGGGAGCAACTGTCCTCTGACTTCCGTGCCAGAGAAAAAGCCTGTGCCAAACCCTCACCGTCAATCAGCAGGTGTACTGCTTGCAAGTTTGGTTAGCTTGAGCCCTGAAGATCAACTGATGCCTCCATTAAATAGTACACTTCACGTCAATGTGCAAGCTTTTTTTACTAACCTCGTGTATACACTGACGGCACAGAGACTCTGTGCTTACAGGGTCGGCAGAGTGAGTGTGGCTTCTCTGGTGTTACACACGCCCATTGGCCACGGTAATCACTTTCCATCAGGTGGGCCGTGTGCTTGTCTGCCACCTAAGTGGTATAAAAAAAAGTTCTATTTAACAAATTTATATTTTGACAGGACCCCTATGTATAAGGATGGTAAGACACCAGTTGACGTCCAGGTGCACATAGAACTGGTGCGCCCTTCAGACGGTCGCACGAGTGAGCCCAAAATGTTCAAGTTCAAAGCCGAGCAAGCTTACAAACAGATCAAAAAGAGAAAGACTAACTCATCGTATTGTTCTATTGGCAGCTCTTCAAGTAAGTTGAAAATATTCAAAGCTTTGGTAGATACAAGGGGACTGCCATGAAATATCCGAAACTTCGGGGTTGCGTGAAACACGAACGAAAAACGTAGCGTTCAGTCATGTAGGTACTGCCAATAAATCGTTTCGGTTTTCTTACGGCAAGGTTTACGGTTCGGCTTAAACCGAAGTGTCGTATACCGTCTTCGGGTCCGGATTCGGGGTAAATGTTTCTTTGTTAGAATGTTTCTTTGACGGCACAGAAAGTGTCTGTGCTTACAGGGTTGGCAGTGCACCTCTGGTGTTGCACATCTCCATAGGTCAGGGTAACCACTTTCCATCAGGTGGTCCGTATGCTTGTCTACCACATAAGTGGTATAAAAAGTAAAGTATTCAATGGAACTAATTGCCCGAATCTTCGATGCGAATGTTTCATGGTAGGCCTGACACACCCACACAAAAACACTATCTTATTTACTTTACTTCTAAACCTTTTACCCGTAATTCCAACGATACGACCTATTTTATCATGTTTATCATGCGCCCTTCGACCTATTGGGAAGCCGGCAGGAATACGGTTATAGAGACCTCTCGCGGCTTTCGTATATTATTTACGGTAAGAAAGAAAAACTAAGATTAAAAAAATGTTTCAGGTGGATCTTTGAAGAGTACCAGTGATATACCTGTAACAGTGGTTAATGTAAGTAACCTTTTTATTTTAACTATATTAATCGAAGGCAAGGGCTTAATCGCTGAGATTGGTCTCCGTGTCCACGAACAAGGCGTTGACTCCCGCTCCCGCTCGTTTCTGGGGTAGAGGATGGCAATTGCGATTCAGCGAAGCAACGCTGCCAGTTTCATGGGCACCTTTGCGCCGGGAACAACACGGGGCGGGTTATTTGATTTGACATAACAATTGACCAAATCTATGATTGCAGATAATGATTGGACATTTGTAATGCAAACTATATTATTTAACTAATTTATGTTATTAAAACTTTCAATTTAAAGTTATTTGTTATTAAAAAAATCTTCATGTGCTTCCAGTATCAGGGAGAAACAATGGACCAAGCTCAGCCAGAGGTCCCTGTGGTCACTTTCCCTACATTTTCAATGAATCCGGTTAGTACCCCATGTGTTTCAAATATGTGAAATTTAATATTATATTTGTTTTTATATATTTATATTATTTCCATAAAGATCTTTGGAACCCAATCCAATTTTACCTGCTAATCAGTAAATCTGACGAACGGTTAAGGCTGGTAAAAGCTTCTCTTTCAGAGTTGGAAGGATAGAAGCCAGTCGCTCCCTTAAAAGCCCTATAAGCCAAATTAGAAGAGAAGTAGAGCATATACCAACCAACAGCGTAAAGCTAAAATAATGATGAGTATCTAATAAGGTTACACAATAAACAAACGTTGTGATTAATCAATATTTTCAACATTCTTGTGCTGCACACACTGGCAGATTTTCTGTTTCAATATGATATCTAGATGCTGTGTTTCACGCACAGCTGTGTAATACAGCGTACAGCCGACCATATCTTAACTAGCTATGGTAAAGCATATCTTAACTAGCTTGTGTTATGGAGTCTAGAACGTGAATAACAATACTTAGATACTTTATTTTTTGTAAATACATACATATTATACATAGAAAGACCCAGACCAATGCAAATATACATATTCGAGCATACAAATATTTGCACTGAGCGGGAATCGAACCCGCGCCTCCTGCGTAGCAGTCGGACGTTCTAACGCTACGCCACAGTGGCCGTAAGAATTAAATACGTGTCGCAGATAATTTCGTATTATATTGCACATTGGTATAGTGATGTGGTAGATTACAAATTAAAAATATAGCAACATTTTTCCTTTTGGTTCCAAATGCCATGAAGAAGACCGAAAAAAAAACGGCATGAGACTTGAACCCGCAACTAGTTTTTAAGGTTCGCAAAAATGTTGTCGCCCTTGAAATGTAGTGCTGGAGATGTTTACTGAGGATTAAATGAACCGCTATCCGGACTAACGTTTCCATCCTAAAAGAGTTTTGTATCAAACAAAGACTTCCATTGATTGCGCAAATTAGAATATTTAAAATGTTTGGTTTGTACCGAAGACAAGACTCTTTGTAACGGTTTGTAGTACAGAGAAGAGTGAAGGGGCAGAGTTCTCACAGCAAATCACCCACAAAATTTATAGACCTTATTAAGTCCTCTACAAAGTGTTCCCTTACTGAATGTACGCGCTGGGCCACAAATAGAGAAAAGCTCACTGGAGAATTTGTGCTGTCAGTTGGAAGACTAAAGGCTTGTCCTGCTTTGTCTTCTACTGACGGCGCAGAAACAGGGTTGGCAGCGCGACTGTGACTCCTCTGGTGTTACAGACGTCCATAGGTCACGGTAACCACTTTCCATCAGGTGGGCCGTGTGCTTCTCTGCCAACTAAGTGGTAAAAAAAAAGTGTAGGAGTATCACAAAAGCCGGAAACAACCTGCCGGCCGCGGTAAAGAAAAATAAAGAAAGAGCATTAAATGAGAGCGAGCGAGATACCACTATGAGCCGCCAGCGCTCACAGTGGTATCTCACTGTTTTCGAATACTCTTGACATGTAACTTCTTTAAAATGTTAGGATAGATATTTATTTATAAATTTTGTAATTTTAGCATTTGTACGCGTCATCGCCAAGCCAATGTGATATGGGAAGCGCCTTGGCTATCTCAGAGTCGAGTCATTCGCCTGTGTCCAGTCCAATGTGGTCTACGCTAAACAGTGTACTACGACCAAGCGACCAGCTAATCGCAGACTTACAACTAAACTCTGGAGACTTTGAAACAATGCAGAAAATCGAGTCCGGAGGCCGGAAACTATCTGATGGAATGACAAATTTCCTCAGTGGTATGTATTGTTAGCCATTTAAAGTTTAGTTGCTGCATTTTTTTTCACTACGTCACGTTTGCGAGGGATATGCCAGAGGTTATTTCACCCCACCTAAACTCAACTGAAACCGTCGGTTTTGGTCGGTTCTAGTCCGACATAACCACCCCTGCTGACTCCGAAAGGGCTGTATCCGTGGGGCTTTGTGCATGTAAAACAAAAAGTACCTGACTTTGGCTCTCAATGGCTTGTAAATTGTTGATTGGCCTTCCCAATATGCAGTCGCCTCACGGAAAATATCGTAGTACTTCTTCTACTTTCATAATAGTTTTCAAAGAAATACAGTTGAGAAAAATAATTTCTGTGCTCGGCTGTGCGGTAATTTGATCTTTTGCAGTGAAGTAGTGTAGTATATTTCAAGTTTACTGTTCTTAAAAGTAATTCGTTTTTTTTACAGAATATTTGAGAAGCTACAACGAGGATTTCCCAGGAGAGGTAAGTGAATTTTTTGATCTTTGTATCTTTATGTGAAAAGTTCATTACTATACTCCATTCGGTTGTGTAACGTAATTTTTTAAAGGTAAACAATCTTGTAACGACTTTTTCTTAAAACACATATTAAATGAATAAATTAGGCTGACTAACGGCCGATCCAATAATCGATTATCAATCTAAGATTATATTCAATCCCGATTTTTGACAATCGATCGATCGACAGAGAATCGGTATTCCAATATGTCTATCTCGCCACCAACATCCTTACAATAAAAGCTGTCACTTTGGTAGAAACTGCGATGTTAAGGTGAGGATCCGTCCTCCCAAAGACCGATTAGAGAAAAGGATCGCCATACTGATCAAAAGATTGTTTACTGAAATAGTAAAATTAAGAAACGGTTTAAATTATCAATCTCGGATTACGAAATACAGATTAAGATTACATATAGAAAGCGGCCGTAAGTAGTAGTTCAATTTCGGTTTTTATTCTTTAAAATGAGTTTCTAACTCTAAACAAAACAATATTAATAATTTTTTTTTTTTAAAGCATTAAAAACACATCAAGATTATTTACCTTTAGTTGACTTTTAAACTCTCGTGTTCCATATACAATAATGTTTACGGGAATTTGACGCGATCATGGTATAGGTACACCACTGAGGCAGACAGCCTGTGACCACGGCTGGTGTAACCTGGTCGTAACGTCATGCAAATCAAAGATATATGTATATGTACATATACCATGATAGCGTTAATTCCCGTAAACACTATTGCATACGAATGGAATATAGTAATTAACGTTACACAATTAGTATTCTCGTAAACGTTTTTTGGTCGGTATTTTAATTGTGAAATCAGCAACCTCTCGATTACGATCATGATGAACAGTCAGCGTCAAAAGTTGAGAGGTTATTGCACAGATTGCAAATTTGAAGATCTTAATAAAAAAATTATGAAGATATTTTTTTATTATTATATTTCAGTAATTAGTAAAACAGCATTTTCATTCAAAATTTTATAACTCGTGCGAATTAAAAGCACCTGGCTTGAAAACAACCCTCATCTCGCATCACCGCACGAGGCGCCGCTCCCGTGCTTCAAGAACAGCAGCATCCGCAACACAGACCGTTGCACGTTTGCCTTAGTTTGAGTTTCGTAGTAATTGGTTATTCGGATTTGTTATTGTTACGTTTGGGAAGTAAATAATACTTTGAACATTGCGAACTGAGACGGTGCGCACTGTGCGGTATGAAAGAAACTTCATCCCACGCACACTTAAGATATGGAATGACCTCCCTGCTGCGGTTTTCCCAAGCACCTAAAATATGGGGTTCTTCAAGAGGGGCATCAGAAGGTTTCTTCATGGTCGGCAGCGCGAGTGTAACACCCCTGGTGTTGCATACGTCCATAGGCCACGGTAACCACTTTCCATCAGGTGGGTCGTGTGCTTGTCTGCCATTTAAGTGGTATAAAAAAATATTTCATAAAAGCGTAATACAATGTGTCCGTCTCTGAACAAAATTATTATACCATTCTATTATCACACATAATACAATCTTATAAGAGGCAGAGTCAACGTCAGGTACCATGTTAATGCGCACGAGTTATACATATCTTCAACCGGAAACCATTCTTTTAAATTTGGAAATGATTGTATGACGCTGACTATACATAAAAATAAAGTTATGTTTTTGCTAATAATAGCAAAAACATACTAACACCCTCCAAAAAGTAGATTTAAATACTGTGCTAATATTACATTTTATTCTTATTTTCAGAAAGCACTGGAAGGTATGGAGTTCCGACCATCCTCAGATATAGTACCGGATTCTGGTCGAGCAGTCAAGATTAAAGTTGAGGTACGTAAACACTGCATTGCCTAGAATACGAAAAACACTCGAATTTGTAACGTAAACATTTCGAGATTGTTTGGAGCCGGCCAATCGCAATGCTCCGATCTCTCGATACGACTACGATAGTTTTTCGTGCTAGGGGTACAGAGCATTACTATTGGCCGCCTGCCTTTTGTGAACCTGTGTGTGTGAAGCCGAGCAATCGCAACATTCCGTTCTCTCGATACATTTACGATACGACTACGATAGTTTTTCGTGCTAGGGGTACAGAGCATTACGATTGGCCGCCTGCCTTTTGTGAACCTGTGTGTGTTACGAATTCGAATATTACTCGGGGCATAGTTGTCGCTGCGTAGCGTAGCGATGTAACGGTAGCGAATAAGACTACGATTCGGCGTCTTGGTCCGCGCCATCTTTTTCTAGGCTTTGTTTTTTGTTCAATTTATCTAGCCCCAATTCTGCTACCGTTCCCAATCGACAACTACCGTTATACCATTGACACTGCAAAAATGCGCTAAACTTTATTCATATAGAATTAGAGTCAAAAATTAAATGAAAACGAGCCACCTCTAACATAGCAGTACTTACAACTTGTTATGTAATATGAGCGGTAACAACACATATTGATAACTCACTTGTACTTTTCCATATTACTTTTAATATTCATTAGGTCTAATTAATATTAAAAGTAATGTGGAAAAGTATAAGTGAGTTATCAATATGTGTACTCGTAACAACAAATTCCACCAAGTGCCATCAATCAACAGTATAAATAGCGGTAACAAAAAATATTACATTCCTTTTAGCCGACCACTGATTCGAATCCTGTTCAGTCTCAAATGGACCCTATTGGTGTGGAAGTTAAAGTTGAGAATAGTAAAAATAGTACAGAGTACAACGCCTTCTACAAAGCAGAGGACGGAATCGAAGTTAAAAAGGTAATTATACACAGAGTTCGCACCATCACCACTACCACTTAAGGCCAATTCCAGTTCCAGAAGCAAAAAATTCTATGGTGGTCCTGAGTTTTAACGGTCTCGATGCTATAGTAGGAATACCTCACATACCTCTCGATCCAGTGATCCACGTCATCTTTTTTATCGTGCGCATACACCAAGGCACCCCGCCGTACGCCGGTCTTTGGGTCCTCGGTTGCCTGAAACAAATCTATTGCACTTTGGCCGACCCAAGGCCTTCTCTTTTGAATTGCCACACCTGCCACCACATTGTCTTCGTCTATATCGTTCTTATATTACCACTGAAGTTTCCGGTAGAGCAGAATTTGGACCACCCCATCTCTTCTCATGCCGTGTCGTACAAGGCGATTAAAGGATAAGGCTGTTTAACATCAGACAGATATATAGAGCCCAGACTCCGCCTCAGATGCATGGATCGAGTCAACATTATAGTTTTTCATTATAGTGCCTGTAAAACGGCAACAGGCTCACCCCCTATTACATGGGACAGATTACAATGAGTGAAATGTGGGCGTTAATTCACGTCTACTTAACCCTTCTGTGATAAAGGCGTAATTATATGTGTGTATGTACGAATTATCGCCAAAATATTTTGACCATAAGATGCCCATAAACTGAATACAATTTTTTCGTCAAATTGCAGCTAGTTAAAGAAGTGTGTGAAATGATAAGAGACAAGAAAGGCTTCAAAAAGCAGGAGGTTAGAAACCGTTTGGAAAGGCTTTTCGATATTCGTTTGTCAAACGGTGACACGTAAGTATTACTTATTAATACTAATTATATTATACTAACATTGATATTATTAGTAATAATATAACGCTTTGGCTGCTTACGAAACTGTGGCCGCGTCCTGGACGACGGCGGCTGGAGCGGGCGGCGCGGGCGACGGCACCCGCGTCTTTATCCTATAGTTTATCCTTTATACATAGTGAACCTATTATCTATAATATGTAAAATCTTTGTATACCTATGTTCTACAAATAAAGATATTCTATTCTATTCTATCAAAGTCGTACATTTGTGTGAAGCTGTTCTCGATGACAGCGGTGCGGGCGGCGCGGCGTGGCGGAGGACGAGCGTCGAGCTGTAGTTGCGCGGCGACCGCGCGTTGGAGTAGTCGTAGTGACGTAGTTTTTATTTTAATTAAAATGTCTTTGATGGAGGAAATCATTTCCGAGGTTTCAGATAGGCCACCATTATGGAATAGCAAACATTACGACCATAAAAATAGACGAGTAATAAAAATATTGTGGGAGTAAATAAAAGAAAAATTGAATGTTGAAGGTAAGTAATTTTTATTTCGTATTTCAATCGGTTACTTTGATACACATAAGAATAATAATAATTTGATTTAGTATTATTACCATGATTATCAAAGTAATCATTATTTATTATTAATTTTTAGTCCCGTCCGTCAAGAATTATATGTTGCGATTGAGATAGACCTTAACCCGAACAAAATAAACACGACTATCATTTATTTATTGAATGTTGATGTTCACATCAATTATTAACAAAATATTCCTTAAATTTTTCCCGAATGTAGCAAGCCTGATTCGTAGTTCTGTTGTACATATTTGGTCGTGGATGAATAATTTGTTCTTGATCATTGTTTATAGAAGTATAGTCCAAATCACAATCACCGTCTTTATCGCGTATAATATTGTGCAGTAAACAACTTGTTTTTATCAGCAATCGAGCGTGAGATGTATTGGTTTCTATTGGTACTCTGAAAATGTGCCATTTAGCTCGGAGTATCCCAAAAGCACATTCTACTGTCTTCCGTGCGCGAGATAATCTGTCGTTAAACAATTCATTTTGTGCGTTAAGCATACTTTGCGGGTAAGGTCGCATCAAATATGTTTTAAGGGGGTATCCTTCGTCTCCAATTAATACCATCGGTAGGATAGTATTAGATCCTGGTAAGAATTGCTGATTTGGTACATTCAATCTACCTGTTTGAAGTAACCGGTTTAAATTAGAATAATGAAATGTTCCTGCATCGCTTTGTTTTCCTCGTCCTCCAACTTCTATACAAATAAATCTTTTATCAGCGTCTACGACAGCTTGCAAGTGTATGGAAAAATGATGTTTATAATTATAGTAGGCCGATCCAGCACTCTTTGGATTTTTGATTCGGCAATGTTTGCCATCCAGAGCACCAATGCAATTTGGAAATTGCCATGTTTGGTAATATTTTTGAGCTACTTTTGTTAATAATTCCGTGGTTGGTTTTGGCATATGCCTATTCAGTAAATGTTTCCATATTGCTTCACAAGTAGAGTAGACAATTGTCACGACCGTTGATTTGCCCATCCTGAATGATAAGGAAAGTCTTCTAAAAGTTGTCCCGCTCGCCAAAAATCTGAAAATAATAATATTTTTTACTCAAATCTACCTAATGACTACTTAATAATAATCTATTCTATCACTTGTGTTTTATTTTTAGTTGGTGAATTAAAAAGAAAATGGAAAAATCTACGCGATAATTATAGAAAAGAATTGAGGAAAATTCCTGTGCCACGATCTGGCGATGCTGGGAGTGATTATAAGTCAACTTGGCAATATTTTGATCAAATGAGTTTCTTACGAGATGAAGTGTTACCCGCTAATGGTGACAGTAACATAGATTTTGAAGATTCAAGTGCTCAAATAGGTGATGAGGTGGAAACTCCACCTTCTCATAATAATTCTAGGAATGAATACTTTGATTCGTCATCCCGGATCGACGATAACGGTCAATCCTATGCTTCTACTTCTACACAAAGATTAACTAACAGTACTACCACCAATATTGAAGCAGATGACTCTTCTTCTACGCAGCAATCGACAAATAGTACGCTCACTAATCATCAAGAGGGAGTTTCTATTTCTACAGTAGATGCACGACCGCGAAAAAGAAAAACAGCGAATGATATCCGTGCTGAATTTTTGGAGCTAGAGAAAAAACTAATAGCTCTATTAGAAAAAGATATAAGTCATACAAAAGAGACTTCTCAGGCTGAAAAGAAAACGGATGACTATCATTTCCTTATGAGTTTACTTCCTCAAATGGAAAGTTTCACAGGCATTAAAAAGTTTCGAGTGAGACAAAGAATTAATCAGGTCATAAATGGAAGAACTATATACACTCACGTACAGTGACACGAACATCGTGATTAAGCAAAATATTTAAAAAGATTTTTCATAGAAATCTATAATAATAATAGGAAAATGATTATTTAATTTTGAGGTTCTGTGATTTTTACGCAAAGGCTGATTAGTGTTATGACGTGCTATGCGTCATAGGCAAAGTACACTATAACTAGGAAATAATATTATATAAACAGCACGTATCAATAAACAATAATGTCAGCACTAAACTTATATGAGTAAAACCCCACTCTTAATCTCAGTAAAATCATGTAGAATAATTAGTATATAAGAGTGTGTAAATAGTAAATAAATTAATCTTGTTCCAACTGGTAAACCATCTTTTACTCACCTCCGCAATAGTGTAATTAGACATAAGACAATAAATAGGAAAATGGTTATTTAATTTTGAGGTTCTGTGATTTTGACGCAAAGGCTGATTTAGACATAAGACAATAAATAGGAAAATGGTTATTTAATTTTGAGGTAATTAGACTTAGACTAAAAATTATATAATTATGAGGATTTGTAATTTGACGTAAAAGCTGGTTAGTGTGATTAATGATTAGACACAAGTATAAAGAACTGAGTTTTAAATTGTTTTACTTATTAAAAATCATTATATTATTATAAAGCTAATTTAAAAAAAGGTTTTCAGACTTGTCGGTATCCGAATTTGTTGTTGTTATCTATTATTTTAATGTGTTCATATTGTGAAATGTTTTGAAAATGCCGTGAGGCGAAGCCGGTCTGATTTAAAATATGAATAAATAGTGGAATATACGTACAAGTGAGTGTTTTAATAATGTATTACCCCCAAGTTTCACCAAGTGCCAACAATCGAGAGTATAAATTAATTGTTTCACTTACCCCACAGTTAGGTACCTACAACTTTTCTGCTGGAGATACTATCCGTTCATAATTATATTCAGATTCCAGGTCACTTTTGATAGCTTTCAAAATGTAATCAAAAGTTTCGATAGTCATCCTTGTGTAATCATAGAATATATGTGGATTTCGTCTTTGGTCGGCATAATTTCGATGAAACTCTCCCTTTTGTTTTCTTTGTTTGTAGTATGGGTTCACGCATTCCTTCACCCACAATATATCGTAATTAATAAAAGAACTGCTACATAAAATATCGCGTCGCAGTACCGACATCGCGTATACTCTCGAAACGTCACTTCACCGCAACAAACCGAGCGATCTGGCCGCTGTCGTCGTGAACGGACCAAGTACACCGCGCACACCGCCCGCACCGCCCGCTCCGCCCGCCGTCGTCCAGGACGCGGCCTTAACCGTTACGGTAGAAGAAAAAAAATCAGAAAAAAGCAATGTATTTTTTCTTTATACGATATCGGCATTATTTTTCATATCCAAGTTTCGGCCAAGGAATAAATTACCTGATATTACGGGTGTGTGTCAAGACACCACAACTAAAATTATGACAGAAATGTTGTATCTGCTTTTAAGCGGACTATTTTTGTAGTTTTTACTAAAATAATGATACCAGGATAAGGGTATAAACTGACCATTTAATAATAATACATGTACTTACACATTGTATTAAAAAATATAATGGTGTGTATTTTACAATAATAAGTAATATATAAACAATGGTGGTGTTTTATAACACCATCTTTGCAAAAGATTGTAATTGTTCTTCAGAAAAATGAATGTATTGGTCATAAAAGACCAACATTTGCTCAATGAAAAGAAGGCGAGTCTTTATAGTGAGAAGATGAAAGTCGACGAATTTCGAGCACTGACAGATCCTATACTCCGTTTGGTACTTAATTAAAGGTAAACTATATTGATGCTTCTTTTATTATTAGGTCCTTACATATGAAATTTGCGTTTTGTCGTACTGATCACTTGGGTCTGAAATTCTCCTCTTTGGTTAAGAATTCCGAATCCAAATTTATAAATTCGTTACTTGTTCATTACTTGTGATGAAAAGTGGATACTGTACGATAATCGGAAGCGTTCGTCGCAATGTCTGAACCCTGGGAACCGGAAAAATTTTCAACTCCGTTGCGACAGTCCTAATCGCCTTACCAGTTACACCCACATAGTTCTTTTTTAGCAAAGGGATCAATGAACGACCTATGAGATGGCAAAAGTGCTTAGATAACAACGTTGCATACTTTGATTAATTAAATAAATATATTGAATAAGACACTTTGTTACTTTTCCACTGTATTTTATTTTGCATCTGATCGGTTTCGCCTCACGCCATTCTCAAAGGTTTGTATTGACCGCCAAAAAAAAAAATACAGTAGCAGTAGTAAAGTGTCCTATTTAATATGTGTAGCAGATTCAAGTGCCATTAATCAACAGTATTAACAATTAAATATATTGTTACGTGCACGGGGTACAATTAAATGCCGTTTACTCAACGAAGAGATTTATTAGCTCATCATAAACTAGACAATTAAATCACTAGTACACACAGTACTCTTCAACAGTTCCAGTCGCTCAGTAGTTCACAATAGTTGCACAGTCGTTGCTCAGGTCGCAGGTAGATTCTTCTTCGGTCGCTTAAGTTCGCTGTGTTCGTTATCGATCTCAAAGACAGAATGACTCGTGTCGCTATGCGAGCGTGTTTTTATACCTCTCAATTAGGAGTGTCGAATCATCTAGAAAGTTCGCGAGCGATAAATACCTATACTCTTTTTATATTCGCCGCCGTCGCTGACCTTTCGAGTACATTCTCGATATTTACCTATTGTTTGTTTTTAGTAAAAAGAGTACTATGCGTTTCAAATGAGTTGATAACAGTCATATTGACATTTTGATACGCGGCGATAACTCCATTGCATAAAGTATGGTTAGCAAATACATTTTCATACTTCATTATTGCTTGACACTAATAATAGTACCTAATATATTTCCGATTGAATATTTATGATGATTGTTGAACCAAATTCCCTTTTCAAGATAGGTAAGTACATACACAATAAGTAAGAAATTAAACTCAGTTCTTTTTTATATTGTTACGTGCACGGGGTACAATCAAATGCCGTTTACTCAGAGATTTATTAGCTCACCACAAACTAGACAATTAAACAAGTTCATTCTCGATATTTACCTATTGTTTGTTTTTAATCAAGAGAGTAGGCAATCGTAGGTAGGTTGTGACTTTGTGTTGACGATTCTAGATTTTTCTATGCCAATCGGTAGAGTACCTCGTCACTAACAATGCGTTTTTATTTCTTGAAGATTCGATTATAAGTTTTCGAGATATCGGCATCTGTCGTAACAATATTTTGCATAAAATAATTGACTTCAGATTCCTCCCGTACAAAACGCCTATTTCATATGTAAGGACCTAATATGTTTCATTTAAAAACTCAGTTTATGAATTTCTTTTGTTTACAAACTCAGTTTAAAACGAAACGGAACGAAAATCCAACCACTGCTTCAAGCAGTGGTTTATTTATTTAGTATACTTATGTTTATGTAAAAAGTCTCATCAAGATTGTTTACCTGTTTTTAAGTACTGAACCAAACGAGGTATAGTTTTTTTACTGTCGCACGATTATACTTATTAACGTGTACAATTTCAGGTTCCTTCACATGAGTTTGTGTTCCGATCAGACTTGTCTCGAGTACATTGTGAAGATAATCCACAATGTGAAAGCGACTCACCTGCTCGACTGTTGTAATGATAGGCAGCAGACAACCTTACATCTAGCAATCCTCCAAGATATGCCCAAAATCGTGTCTTTACTCGTCAGTAAAGGTAATTTTATTGATTGTCAATTCCACAAGATTATCAATTCAGTCTAATTTACGCTTTTACAGTAGGCTGCAGAAGTCCGTGGACAATTTGAAACTATAATGGTATGAAGTGACCCATACGCCATCTATAAACTAATACACTGGAACCCAATGTATTAACTG
The DNA here is from genome assembly GCA_963662185.1 of Eilema griseolum. Taxonomy (NCBI): domain Eukaryota; kingdom Metazoa; phylum Arthropoda; class Insecta; order Lepidoptera; family Erebidae; genus Eilema; species Eilema griseolum. The sequence continues at coordinate 10,293,563 of OY759238.1, read as the reverse complement.
TATTTTTGTCTTTGTCTTCTAACTTCTACGTCATCAACATTTCATTTTGTTAAATTAGACTTGGTGCTCAAAGGATTATATATCTTAAGATGTCCACGGAATTCTGTAGACCACTGTGCAACAAGCTCTCTAATGAACATTATTACTTTTACCAAACTAAAAACGGGATTGAACAAGACCATTATCATCTTATATCATTATAGGTGCCAATCCGATGCTGCGAGACGACCAAGATCTGAATGCGATTGACTACGCTGTGAAGTATGGCTCTTGTCTACAACCACTACTCGAAGCGATTAAGAAAAACAATGTGCCTTGCAATTTGAATGACTACAATAACAGTACGTATTTTATTATTATTAAAAATCAGTTTTTCTTACATTTGACATTAAAAGTAGTGTTTACCTCGATTTAGTCACTCCAAAAATATTTGAAACAACCATTTCGTATTCACATAATGTAGGTTACTTTCCACCCTTGTGTAACATTTTATTATTACTTTTTTTTTTACGTGCGGAAAATCCCCACGGATACCTCCCCACCGGAGCCGGTGGAGGAGGTTATGTCGGACTCGAACCGACTAAAACGCACGCCGCCTGTGGCTCGTTTTGATTGCCGAAGGTGAGGTTGACAGGCATATCCCTCGCACCCCGGCCGACCCAGGGCCATCTCTCACGATCTGGCCCTCTTCTCGGGTGTGGGGACTACAGAGTCCCCAACTCGTCCCCGGAAACGGGGGGGGGGCGCGCCAAGCGCGCCACCGCCGCGGCCTGCTTCTGCCAGGGTGACAGGCGGCTCCACCTGTCATCCCCAGGCCGGCGCTCATGGGGAGCGGAGGTCGTTCATCGACCTCCGACGCCCGAGTTGCCTTCGTACGCGGGCAGCTTGGCTTGCGATCCTTCGTCGCTCCCGCTGCCGCTCCCGCCCCGCCTCCTTCACGAGCATTACTTGCTCGCAGAAGGAGGCGCCGGCCGCCCACGCATCCGCGCAGCGGACCATCGCCGCGAGCAAGGTGGAGAGCGTGAGAACCCTCACTCTCAGGGCCGCCACAAGCTCCCGTCTCGGCGTTTCCCACGCCGGACACTCTGTGAGCGTGTCCGGCCCTGAGTCCTCGCTCGCGTCGCAGTGATGGCACTCAGACGTTGGCTCTTTCTCCATCCGACGCAGATACTTCACGAAGCACCCGTGCTCGGTGATCATCTGCGTCAGACGGTACGAGAGGCTGCCGTGTGGCCTCTCTAGCCACTCCCCCATGACGGGTCTTACCGCCGCTACTACGGCGCGCCCTGCGCCTGGTCGCCCAAGTCGTAGCTCCACATTTTATTATTACTAATAATGCTGTATTATCCTGCGATTATTTCTATGATCAACAGAAAACCAGTCGGCGTTGCACATGGCGGTGCTGGCGGACTGCAGCGACAGCGCGCGCCTGCTGCTGCAGCACGGCGCGAGCTACAGCGTGCGCGACGAGTGCGGGCGCACCCCGCTGCACCTCGCCGCCTACGACGACCGGCTCGACGTCACCAACGCTCTCCTCCAGTACATACCAGCGGTTAGCTGAGTTTTGTTTATATACTAACTGCGCGCCTGCTGCTGCAGCACGGCGCGAGCTACAGCGTGCGCGACGAGTGCGGGCGCACCCCGCTGCACCTCGCCGCCTACGACGACCGGCTCGACGTCACCAACGCTCTCCTCCAGTACATACCAGCGGTTAGCTGAGTTTTGTTTATATACTAACTGCGCGCCTGCTGCTGCAGCACGGCGCGAGCTACAGCGTGCGCGACGAGTGCGGGCGCACCCCGCTGCACCTCGCCGCCTACGACGACCGGCTCGACGTCACCAACGCTCTCCTCCAGTACATACCAGCGGTTAGCTGAGTTTTGTTTATATACTAACTGCGCGCCTGCTGCTGCAGCACGGCGCGAGCTACAGCGTGCGCGACGAGTGCGGGCGCACCCCGCTGCACCTCGCCGCCTACGACGACCGGCTCGACGTCACCAACGCTCTCCTCCAGTACATACCAGCGGTTAGCTGAGTTTTGTTTATATACTAACTGCGCGCCTGCTGCTGCAGCATGGCGCGAGCTACAGCGTGCGTGACGAGTGCGGGCGAATATCTTCCAAGTTTTTTATCCTGTTCATTCACAAGTTCGTTGTCTGGTTATCTCTCAAATTTACAAATTCAGGCACTCACTTGGGTCACGTGGTCGCTGAACAACCATTAATATATATTTTTTGCTTTTTAGGAGGAAATTGATGTAACCGATGATTCTGGCAACACAGCGCTACAAATCATTTGCGGCGGTACCATCAGAACAAATACGGTTACGATCGCAAGACTTCTACTTGAAAAGAAAGTAAGTTCGTCATGACTCTAATCACTACACTACTTCAAACGGGGAGTGAAAAATCATCTATGTAAACTACAGCATATATAATGAGGAGGTGTTGTGTAAGAACTTGTGACACTACGATGTTGAGAGTGTGGTGAAAAGAGGTTGGATATCGCCCACCATCATATCTTATTTTTCACCAGTCAATATCAAAACTACCCCCATTATTCTATGTCGATGTTATTATTTTATTACCTAATACAATAATTAATATTTAACACGGCGTTATGTTGCCTAATTTAGCATCTATAGTCTGGAAAGCTCGTTCGTGACACTCCCATGGTCTGCGGGCGCGGGGGACGAATGTCAGCGGGGGGAGTAAGAGACGAGCGCGGGGTGGAGGCTGGCTCTCAGAGCCGTCATTCAGTTGCGCGTCGTCGCTGTTGACGGCAACACATATTGAGTACGGTCGCACGTCACAAAACGTACACGATATTAATATATGAAGATGAGTCCACCGATAGGTCGATTATTGGACGTCAAGCTAAACAAATTACTTACAATGTATATAACTATTTTAAAAATCGCAAAGATGATCCAGCTTCGTTTGAATATCAAAACGATGTTAATTTGGCAAACTTAATGACTAATGTAACAGGTTTATCGAATACTACAGTTAGGAATATTGTTCGCCAAGGAAAATTGCTGTGTGAAAATGATGGTACTGCTACTTTCAAATCTCCAAAGAAAAACAAAATTGCAAAGAAACGTATTATAATTGATAACTTTACGGAAGGTGTTATTCGGAGGAAAATAACACAATATTACACCGTTAAGAAAGAGGTCCCTACTTTAAGAAAAATAAACGCTGATTTAAAGGAGGATGGTATATTAGTCTGTTCTCGGGAGTATTTAAGAAATACTTTGCGGAGGCTTGGTTTTACATATAAAGAATGCCAGTCCAAACGAAAACTGCTCATCGAGCGCCCTGACATTACGTCTTTAAGGTGGCACTATCTTTTAGCTATGGGTTCGTTAAAATGGCCTGTTGATATATAAATCGCATTCCAAAAGCGGTGTCTATCACGGAGATATGAATTCGGAAAATTTCGAAAAATGGTTAAAAGAACAACTGCTGCCTAATATTCCAAGTTATTCTGTGATAGTCATGAATAACGCAGTGTACCACTGTAAACAAATTGAAAAAAAAAACCAACAATGAGTTGTACAAAAAAGGTAATGCAAGATTGGCTAACAAAACATAATGTTCCATTTGACGAAACGTTGCGTAAATGTGATTTAATAATTTTAATTAACAGCCAAACATTACCAAAACAATATACCGTGGATGAAATTCTAAATCAGGGTGGACACACAGTACTTCGTTTACCTCCATACCATCCCGACCTCAATCCAATCGAGATGGTATGGGGTGATATAAAAGGCGACTTGGCAAGGAATTATGTCAATTCTACATTAGATCAGACGAAAGACGCTCTTGCAATCTTGTTTGCTAATTACACTGCTGAAAAATGGAAAAAATGCGATGATCACATAATTAAAAATGAGGACAAATACTACAACGACGATCGTATATGTGACAATGAGTTGGACAGGTTTATTATATCATTAAACGATGATTTTGATAGTTCGGATTACGACAGCGAAGATAGTTCGGAACACGACATGGACTGTGATGACTCTGATTAAATGATGTATGTTTATTTTGTTTTCTTTTTTAAGATTGGTATTAAAAATTAAATAAACCATAAAACGTTTTATTTCTCAGATTTTTTCAACTACTTACAAATGTACAATGCTCCTATTTTTTAATTTTTTTCCAAGTAGTAGTAGTTTTTTTAAACGCTTCACGCGTTGAAAGTCGCGGGCCCAAGCAAGTTATTTAAAAAACAACAATCAATTTAGACAATGTAAGATATTTCACAGGGATATCTTTAGACATTTTCGTAACGTAATTAGTACCGTGTGTAACGGTCATCGATAATTACGTCCCCCACCACCCGCGCGGACCATGGGAGTGTCACCAACGAATTTGTCAGGCTATATAATTAAAATGATAAAATATAAGAAATAGATTTTGATGGTTCGTAACTGGTTACGACTAAATATGAAAAAGACTTCGATCGTAACTGGTTACGAAACACAGTTACGATGGCGGCCGAAGGGAGTAAGACTTTCTGTATTTCATTTAAAATTGTATTAAACGTGCTATTTAAATGTTTGGTGTATGTTTGTTAGGCCAACCCTATAAAATCAGAAAAAGGCAACGAATCAGCGTGGCGTCTAGTGAGGGATAAACCGGAGTTAAAGGCGGTACTATGGAGCTCCGTCGACTCGGCGCTCATGGATGAAGATGATATCAAATCGGAACCGGAGGACGAGTACGAATCTACTGACGAAGGCGTAAGTATCTCTTTATTAAACAGGTTACCTCGTACTTTGTTTGACCTGCTTGTTGGTAAAACAAGGACATCGTTAATTTTGGTACAAAATTGAAAGTGCCGACCAAAGAAAAAAAAAGTCCTCACTAGTATTTGATTTATGGCGTCAAAGTTGAGGGACCACTGCCCTCAGTTTTATTAAATTTAAAAATCTTGGAAGCGTACATTTTCAATGAGGTTAATTATTGAAACAGAATGAAAAATATCTTACTATATTACAACAATGGTTAATAAAAAAACATAAAAAATGAAATCAACATAGCTTATCGCTGCTTTTCATTTTTTTAGATTTAAAAATGGAAAGTGCCGACCGAAGAAACAAAATGTGATATTCCGTTAGCGCTTGTCCTCACTAGTATTTTATATTAACCCGTCAAAGCTGAGGGACCACTGCGCAATGTTGATGTCCTTTAGTAATTGAAGTTTTATCCATATTCTGTTGGCTGATTGATCTGATATTTGGTTCACTTCTTTAGTTCAGAGCATAATACGGTTTTGGAAAAACCTTGAAAAAAATATTTATTCATATTTTAGATCAAGATGTGCACTGATCGTGTATTGGGCCTGCGCCCACTGACTTAGTTGTCGAACGCTCGATAGAGGTGCCACAGGGGTCGTACATATAATTAGTAAATAAAGGAATTTTTTTTAATCTTAGCACCGAAATTAGTAGTATTTCCTCTAATCCCTTCAGCTAAGCTAAATTGCTTGTAAGGAGTGAGTTCACGTCGGTAGTGTAATGGCTAAGATTCGACCCTGGGACCTTTCGATCTTAAGGCCGACTCCTTAAACACTAAGCTACCGATGCTACCCAAAGGTTTTTATAACTTCTAGGATTTGCCTGAGCAAGGCTTGCAAGCATACAGCATGTACTGTCGCGAGGTGGCGATACTGCTGGACGCGGCGGACGCCTGGCGGCCGCTGGCGAAGCGCCTGCGGCTGGACGCGCTGCTCGACTGGTACGGCAGGCAGACCAGTCCCACGCTCACTCTGCTCAACCATCTTAAGGTACATTCTTAGTTTTCACATCATATAGCTGTTACCCGCGTGGATGTCGATAATCACGACCCAACATAGTCTATATCCAAGGTCTAATCTATTTCTGAGCCAAATTACATCAAATTGGTTCAGTGATTTAGGTGTAAAAACATAACAGACAGACAGACAGACAGAGTTACTTTATAAGTTACACAGTTTTATGACAACTGGGTAACATTAGACGATTTAAGATTTGATTTGAAATTATATTACAATGCACATAAACATATTCTTACGTGTGACGTGATTCGTCGGCGTTACAACAGAATAACTATAACTAATATATTGGTCACGATCACGGAGGAACTGTTCCTCCGTGATCGTGGTGATAGCAACAGCGCCGAAATATCGGCAACTCAAAACAATACAACATGGTAAATATCCCGATTGATACTGATGTGAGTGACCATGATAGTTTAAATACTTATTATATTGGTTTTTAGAATCGTATGTAGGTATATAAAAATCAAATAGCCAAGGGTTGACTGGCGCTGATATATTACAATAGAAAATGTATTTGCAGGATTCCCGTGATGACGTCACATCGAAATCATTAGCGTTGATATTGGAAGACTTGGGACAGTCCAACGCTGCATGTATTATAAGAAGATGTATTGAATGACACGAATGAAATAAAATAGTATAAGTTAGCATATAAGTTCAAACATCCAAGATGTTTTATACGAAGTATAGAAGTAAAACACCAATGAATGGAATTTTGAAGCAATAAGTATATTTGTCTTTAGGTAGGTACCTTTTGCTCGTGCGGAAGTACCCACGGATACTCTCCATCGACCGGCGGACCGGTTAGGTTTAAATCGGCAAAAATATGACATGAATTGCTCTAGAGGTCTCTGGTGGATTCAGTGTTGAATTCTTCCGATTGTTTTTAAAACACCAAGTCAGCTTTTTTACGTTTTATATTTCATTTATTTACATTTTCTTATATCTTACTGATGATTGGTAGCCAGCAATTTTAACTAATTATTGGCTAATATGAGCTGTCGTTAAGGAAACTATTACTATTGAAATATGTATTTTTTTTATATTGTCGCCTCTTTACATGTTTTTGTTGCAAGAAAGCGATTGTAACAATATTTTTGTCGCTAAATTGAACTAGAATTATTACACAGCTAATTTTTGTGTCTTTTGTCAGTAACAGAAAATGATTGTTTTTTTGTTAAATGTATCGCTATTTATTTTTGTCTTATACAGTTAAATGAGTTCAACAATTTTATAATTACATTATGTAATTAATACAATATTTACAGAACTCGGAACTAAATATGGAATGAAAAAAAATAATCACCTTGTTATATTACGCGTTTATAACTCTACCTCATACCTTTTAAATGCAATTAATACCAAAGTTTATAATTTCTTACAGTTAAATTTTCTGTTTTAAAACCACAATAGACAAACACCATGTGGTTATATAAAATGAATACAGTACACTAGACATGTATTTAGGAGGTAGGACACGACGGTATTCTCGTCCGAATTGAGCAGTCCGACTGAGGAAGTACCTCTACCCTACAGAATACCACGGCTATAATAACCTCGTGTTGTATTCCCGGTGGTGATTTTATGCTGTCAGTGGGAAGACCAAAGGCTTGTCCTGATTTTGTGTTCTGCACTGAAGGCACATAAAATCTCTGTTGTTACAGGGTCGGCAGCACGGATGTAATCCACTGGTATTACACACGTTAATAAGTCACGGTAACCACTTTCCATCAGGTGGGCCGTGTGCTTATCTGCCACCTTAGTTGTATAAAAAAAAATGACTACCTTGATCTTGAATCATACTAGGTCCCCACGCCGGCCAATGAGGGTGGCTAAGTCAGATTCCAACCTGGCTAAACTGCGCGTTTCCTCAAGTCGCCTATGCCGTGTGGATTGTCAGGTGGCCGAATAAGTCAATTCCCTCAAACCCTGCAAACAATTTTTAGGTACCTACTTTTACAATTTAATCTATTGATTTATTTCTTAATAAAATCCGCGCTCTAATTTATGCGTTGATGAAGCTCAATTTAGCAATCAAATGATAGAATATGGTTTGATCGCTACCCGCTGGATCTCTTGTGTTAAACTTATTAGACACATCTCATGAATTGCGCTAAGCGCTATTTATATCAATAATAATTAGTGAAGACCAACCTTAATATTGTGATTTTTTTTTACAATGTGAAGTTTTTAAATGTCTGCTGCCATGATAATGAGATGACATTGTTGCCAGGTTGAAATACGTATGAAGTATTTTGAAATTAAAGACCAAACTATTGTAAGAGATGTGCTATTTTCAATAGATTTAAGAAATGTAGAATGTAATTATTTTTTTTAAGTAATATAAGTATTTTATGATAATTATTGTTTTGTAATTAGATTTTTTTATAATTGGTGACCAACGATTATCAATTTACTATGTAGCAATGTACTATTAACGTTCTAACAGATGACCGGATTTGGCACGGACCGATCCACCGAACTTGGTACGTTCCGAACCATATTCGATCGTGTGGAGAGCATTCCGGTCGTCTGTTAGGACTTTTAAGGACTGAGAATGTTGCCGATTCTGCAGTCCATTTATCTAAACTACTTAAACTGTTCTACTTGAATTTCGAATCATCATTCTATTCGACATCGGAATTAATTTAAACTTTTTTGAAAGAGCGTTTAATAAAATATGAATGTTTGTGAACTAAATCGTTTTGACAGTAGTAAATACTGTTAATGTTTAGAGAGTTTTCTAACAGCAGAATTGGCACATTGGTTGTCTTGCATATTAAATCTCAAAAGATAGTCTCCCCCGTTGTATAAATGTTTAGAAAATATTGCCTTATAAATATCGACTTTAAAAGATGTGATGAGATATTTTTATATTTTGGGGAGAGATGGGAGTGTAATTACAAGACTTACATTGTTTTTTCGTGTCCAAATCTGTCTCTGCGCCGGAGCCAAATCGAAATATGATATGATTACGTTTATATTAAGTTTAATCGCCTTTGTTGATAAAATTATTAAATTCAATATATGCATTGACAAGTTTTTGAAATGATTTGTTTTAATTCCTTATCCATAAAGTTGGAGTCCGGCAGATTGAAAAGCATTTTTTATTACTAATTATAGCAACCCACACTCCTAGTCGGCAGTCCTAACAATGGCAGCGCGAGTGTGACTTCCTTGGTGTTGCACACGTCCACAGGCCATGGTTACCACTTTCCATCAGGTGGGCCGTATGCTTGTCTGCTACCCAAGTGGTATAAAAAAAAAATATTTTATACCACTTACGTGGCAGACTAGCACGCGGCCGATTTAATGTAAAGTGGTTACATACTGTAAGCACTTTCCATAAGGTGGGCCGCGTGCTAAATACTCCGATTCCCTGGCGTGGTATGAACGTGTTTTTATCTTTCTCCTTGCGATTTGTTTGTAGACCATAATGAGAAATAAGTTTCTTCACTTAGAGTTTACGAAAAACAGTACAAATGACTTTTATCTTTAATGTCATTTTTAAGAACATAATTTTACATTCTGATATGATGTCGATCACAAAATATGAGTAAAAAACTATACTTTTTGATGTCAATAAGGTCGAAAATCTCTTCCTGTAGAAAAATTTTTTTTTCGAGAATCTCTTTGTGTAGAATATTTATTTGATTATTATAAAAAATTGAAAATCTATTTTAAATGCATTGTTGCGCAGTTGGGACTATATTATGGTCAAATAATCATAAATCAATCAATTAATAAATTACAGGATATTTTCTGTTCTTTAAATTTAATTCGAGGCACTTTCTTCTTTCGCAGTATGAAATTAGTGTAAGTACATAATTAACGATATTACTTACATTTATTACCATCAGAAATTTAGGTAGGTACATAAAATATACATAAATAACTACTTAATTCCGACCTCTGGTAATAATTCAATCCTCTGACACGGACGTCTCACCTATAGTCTCTTTTAAACCCTTACCACCCATGACCCATGCTTATGTGTCACCAAAAATCATAGTTGGCAAAATGTAGGTGTTATTATACCTCTGCTTACCCATTCGAGGATTTTGAGATGTGAATACATCACAGATATCCGATATCCGTGGAACATTTGTATATAATACCTATCCGTTGAATACATGTTTTACTCTTCATAGGTATATTGAGATTGTAACAGGCTACTAGGTGATAATGATTAGTAAGACATTTCTTGAAAGCTACCAAGCAGGGTTCTATGACATAAATACGTGTATATGTATATACACTCCTATGAAACACTGTCACGAAATAGCAATAAACTTTCCGCATAAAAAATATTTAAAAAAATGACAAATTTCAGATTCAACATGTATCTGAAAGTTGCCATTTTTATATGAGAATGGAATTTGTTAAAGCAAGTCGAAAAACAAGTATTTCTCATTAGATAGGAAATGTTACCAAATATGTGGTAACGGTGCATTGATAATTAGGAATTATAATAAAGCGTTATTTATAGATTTTGTGAACACCGAAGTTCAAAGTTACAGTATGGCCGTTTTAAGTTTTAATGTATTGTCGCTGTCTACTAAATTAAATATATTGCTATAGTCACGATAATAAATTGATTTTATTAATTATCGTTACTACAGCAATGTTTAATTATATCGATATTTACCATTTTCTAATTTAACGTTGCAATACTTTGTTATTTAACCTTTGTTTTTAGAAAGTACATAAACCTATAGTGATGGTAATCACGGCTCTTTTGAAAAAACGTTCTTTCGTCCTCGTGTTTTCTCAATTACGAAGTATAAGCTGCTCTCGTGATAATTTGTGATTTCGTGATCCGTCATCGTCGCCTACGACGACGTAAAATCGCAGCACTATTATTTTTCATGATTTTATTCGTGATTAATCGTGATTAGAAACAAAGCAAGTAGGACAGATGTGAGAATAATGATTAGGTTTGAAATATATTATCGATGTTTGAACTATAGTACTTAACAAGTAATTTAATATTATATACTTACTAATATTTTTACATACATACACTTAAGCCTGTAAATCGCTAAAGGGGTAGACAGGTGTATTATTTATGAATCAATCATTCTCAGCTTTTTCCCAACTTACTTGAGTTTGACTTTTTAGTCTAGCTGAGACGCGGCTGAGCTTCGATATTTTTCGTGAAGCGACTGCCACCTGACCTCGACCCATTTGGCAATATCAAAATTCTGTAGTTAGACTAGTCGGACGTTTGAGGGCTCCAACTACGCGTAACGATTGCCATAAATATTCGTATGAAACCGAGACCGACGACTGAAGATGTTCTCTGAAGTACGACCAGACTAAAGCAAATACCTATGTTCATGCATACAAATATTTGCACTGAGCGGGGATCGAGCCCGATTATTATTATTTTATAAATATCGATCGTATTATTTATAAATATTCATTACATATATTTTAAACATATATCTTATAGACCTATATGTAGCGGCAGATTTTATACTCATTTCGGAGCAACATATTTTTATTATTATTAATAAAATTGGGGAACAGGCCAGCAGTTGAAACAACTGATATCAGCCTGCATCTCATTGTTCACTACACTGTTTTCACTACTCTATGATTTTGTTGATTGAATAGGAAAACCATGTGGAAGTATTAATTTGAAAAAAAGAGGAAAAATATTTCGTACCAAAATGATATGAAACCAAACAGTATAATTCATAAGATATAAACACATCTAGTTAAAACTAAGATACAACGAATTTCCCTTTGTGCTTTTGTTATATCACTAAGGTAGCAGACAAGCACACGGCCCACCTGATGGAAAGTGGTACCGTGACCTATAGACGTGTGTAACGCCAGAGGAGTCACATCCGTGCTGCCGACACTGTAAGAACAGAGATTTTAGAAGTCAGTTTAGAAGACAAAGCAGGACAAACCTTTAATCTTCCCACTGACAACACAAACTCTCCAGTGAGATTTGGCTACCCAACTCACCGCTAGGAATACAACACGAAGTTATTATGGCCGCGGTACTCTGTAGGGTGAAGGTACTTCCCTAGTTGGACTGCTCAATCGGACGGAAATACCATCGTGTCCTACTTTACATTTTCATATGCTTAGCATTGTCTTTTTAAAATTATTCTTACATATTTTAATTATTATTATTACATGGAGAAGAAGAACTAAAATGTGGTGGATGGACTGTGTGAAAGATGATATGGTTAAGAAGCGAGTGAATGTTGAAATGACCACATGTTGCGCCGACCAAAAATAAACTTGGGATAAGGGCAGGGGTTTGATGTATTTTTTTGCGTACAAAGAAGGAAACAGAAAATCGTAAAATGTAATATTAAAAGTTTAAATTACAGGAATCAGACGATAAAAAACGTTACAAGCAAATATCAATTTTAGTACGTTCGAATAGTGACTACATTATTATAATCATACATAAGTCTGCGTAATATGTTAAAAAATGTCCAAGCGCACACACCATCTCACTCTTACTCCTACCACACCTATGTGATCGCTTTCAACTCAACTACAATAGCAGTCAATCACAGTCCGATAAAATAATTAAAGTCACGTTCGTCCCCGATAGCAGAGATTTGGAAATTTTAATCTCAATGCTCTTCGTTCACGTAAAATCACGATCACGAACAACTGCTCTTTTAATAACGACCTTCCGTCCTATTACGTTATGGTTACGTTCTGTTTTATAACGCTCGCGTCTAAATCAGCTGCTTTCAAATGTCAAAAATGACAATATCTGACAAGCAGAATCATATTAATAGGAAATTAAATAAATATGAAATTATTATTCAAAATGAATATAATAATGTATCGAGTAGTATACTTCTCCTCAAAACCCACAGTTTCGGAAGTATTAACATCATATTTGACGCAGTGCAATGAACCTCCCTGGACCTCCTACTTTGTAAAGGTGCAGTAGAAACTTGCCACCCCAATAATTCTTCCTGTGAAGATCTTTCTAAATAAGTGTTTACGTAAATATCTTTAGAAATCAATTTTGTATGACCCTTGTTAGACCAACTACTTATCTGATTTGAACCTCAATATAATTAATTTTTATTTAATCCTTCTTTCATAATCAAGTTTAATGTATTGTTAGGACACACGATGTTATGTAGACGAGAGAAAGAAAGGATACCTTTTACCTGTCTATGGCCAAGCCAAGGGAGTGTTATAATTTAAGTTCTCTGATTGTCAACTTAAAACCACACTTATCTCTCTATTTTACGCTGTAGTTTGGCTACTAAGGAAAGGCTATTCATTTACCAGATCTGTCTGTTGTATAGATTTTGTAATTAAATACATAGTGTTATTTAATAGATTTTTATTTTAGTAAGGAGATGTTCTATTTTAACAAAATGACAAAAGTAGCTTAAAAAGTTCTAATTTATTGAAAACCTTAGCTTGCCAACATTTCATAAAATACTTAACAAAACATATAATAAAATAACTGCATCCTCAAGGGATTATAAAACTACTTTAACATTACGTAATCAAATGTAAAAAAAGATTTGTAAATCATTTAGTGATAATTAACTTTGTTTGTGTTGTTGTCAATATAAAAATGGAGTGGAAGAACCTGTAGACTAGATAAAATAGGATTCGCTATTTTCACTCTCATGTTCTCTTCTCATGGTCTAATTAACTTTCAGCATAACTAAATACTTTATGGTTTTTTCTAGTATAGTAGTGTAAAAAATGACCAGTTTGGTATGTCAAACTTTAACTGGAAGGTTGGAAAATCGAATTATCAAGTACTGCGGACTGGTTGCTTTCCCTACATGAAATATCACTGCTCTAGAAAGGAAGTTGAGGATTTGAGAGCCTCAGACAAATTTATGAGAGTCATAAAAGTTGTTAATTTTGGTATGTATGAGTGACTGAGTTCCATATTTTGAGTGCAAACCATTAATGCGGTTAAAATTTAATTTTTGTGTAGTGGACCTTTTGCAAATGAGATACTGCTAATGCTGTACCTGTCCATCAATGGATTAATTGGAGGTGCATGCCTTCCTCAGTGCTATATTCTGGTAAAATAAGTCAAACCTAGAATGAATCTCAGGTTCCAAGGTTACACTACAAAAACACGAAATTCTAAATTCCGAAAGTCACAATCACGAAATTCTAAATTCTGAATGACTTGAATTTTCAGGGAGTCCGATGTGTTAAGTATAAATATTATTTATTAAAAATCCGAATTTGAAACTTCATAATTACGATTTCTTGCACGCCTATTTTCATGATTTTTAAATTTCCGAATAATAAATACGAATCTCGTTATTTGTACTAATGACTTTCGGAAAATTAATAATTGATAATTATGACTTTAATTGGTAGGTAATTATTTTGACTTTATGGTAAATAGACATTATTATCTTGAATATTCAGTTTTGTATCTTCAGAATTATAATTTGAATTCGGAATTTTCAAAATCAGAGAATGAAAATTCGGAAATAAATATTTCGGAATTTTTGGGTGATCTCATTTCATTGATATTGGTTGCTGATGAGTTCCATGTAACTAATAAAGTCGTACTGTATTGCAGGTATACCATGTTTATTATATGGACTAGCAGCAACTCAGCTAATCAAACATAAGGAAATAGTGCACACTTCAAAGGGACCTGTTACAATATATTTCTTGTTACCGGAGCACAAAGGTTCATCATATTGATGCTTACCGGCTACCCGGGATTAGAACATTGGTGGTCTGCTATCAAGATGAAAACATTGCTGTGCAATTACTGGAAAAGGCACCAAACTATGACAAGAACCACCATGGATAGCTTAGATTGAGTTTAATTAGTCAGCAAACTGAGGTCGTCCGACTTATGCGTGCGCTGCTGATACGCTTGCTGCTTCGTGCAAATATGAGGAGCCGCGCGAGCATTTGCACGAAACAACACGTAGTTTAGGTAATATTATAATGTACCAAAGGTTTTATGTACCTAAATAATAAAAAGTTACAAAAAAAAACATTTCTTGTAAGATACCATTTTATTTTTTAATTGCTAATGAAGGGTAATATTTATCCATTGGATGCATTACTATTTTTAAGTGCTGAAAGAGTCATGTCAAATGCGATATCAGTCGTAGTCTGATATAAAAATTTACGTGAACTACAGAAATCGGATCGGATCAGTTTAATTATAGATCCATCTGATTCGATCCGAGCTTTAGTTTTGTGTGTAAAATTACACAAAATTAGAGTGAGTGGTAGTATCTAATATATAATATAAACCTAGAAGTGAAAACTTGTAATTGACTTCCAGGATGTTTGACCTGCCTTTTACTGGAACTGTATTAGCTGTAAGTTTTCCATGTACAAATAAATAAATGAATAAATAAATCTATCTCAGGGCAAAGAACTTGGCGAGCGAGCCTAAGTGGAGTGCTAACTAGCTTCAAGCAGTCTTGGATGACACGGTTGAAGACCTAAATCCTGAATGACTGAATAGAGGTATTAATTTCTCTCTCAGAGACTCTGTGCTTACAGGGTCGGTACGCAAGTGTGGCTTCTCTGGTGTTACACACGTCCATAGGCCATGGTAGCCACTCTCCATCAGGTGGGCCGTGCGTTTGTCTGCCACCTAAGTGGTATAAAAAAAAAGATTCTTGGTCCTGGCTTTATGCCTCACTGAATAGACATTTATGCCTATGTCACTGCCTTCGAATTGATTTTGAAGGCAGTATCCCACTCGCCCCAGCTTGGTAGATTTTGAGTAGGAATTACACCTCGTAGAACCGAAGAACGCCTGTTAAATACTATCCGTTGTTTAGGGATCCGGACTAGACCCAGTAAAGGACTTAGTAAGAACATATAGGTTCTAGCTACATCACTTTCGAAGAAATTTAACAAGGTGAAATTCCCTACCCCTTTCTGGATTCTCCAGTGCTCACTAGACGCGTGCAGACTACTAAACGAGAAAGACATAAGATTAATTTGCTTTTGGTTATAACTGCAAACCCTAATTGAAATGTCTTTTGGTGTTGGTCAGCATTCAATCTTATTTTTAAGAACTGTATTGTCGCAGCATGTTGAAGTAAGAATAGGCTTTGCTTATTACCTGTAAAAGACAAATATTTCATTTAGGATATTACTTGACCTTGGCGACCTTAGTCGGCCGGGGTGCGAGGAATATGCCTGTCAACCTCACCATCGGCAACCAACAACGATCCACAGTCGGCGTGCGTTTTAGTCGGTTCAAGACCTGTGGTATCGGGGGGAATTTTTCGCACGTTAAAAAAAGGATATTATCTACTCATAATACCTACTTATTAGGTAGGTAACTAATGTATTAATTAGAGATAGTTAACCCTTAACCAGGCTATGGATTGAGCGCTTCCCACATAGATTTTTGGAGGTTATTACCGGGTTTTGGTAAAGAATGTCCCACAAACTGTCAAAAGCTTCAAAATAGAAATATTATCTGTGGTCACACAACAAAAAAAGTTGCAACTGAACGAAAATGTCACTTTTACAATCATATTTCCTATGGTCGTCTGTGTAACGGTTTTTTTTGTGTAAAGTGCAGCGTATTTTATTCGTAATGGCTTGTCGGAAGAAGGTAAGTCGTGCAATTTTTTTATATGTTGTAGATTTTGAGTTTTTCTAGTAATATATGCATAAATTATATGTAAATACTTAAAAAATACCATGATATAACAAAATAAAACATGTGGGGACCCTTATAACCTTAGCCTGAGAGGACTTAACCTGTTGTGGGAGCTATATGTCCATTGCCCGATAAATTGAAATCTTTATTATAAACTAGTTACTTGCCGCGGGTTGTATGCATTTAATATTACAACTATAGAAAAAAATACATACGCTTTATTTTGTCGAAGTATAAATTGTGGGAAGTGGTAAATTTTTGTAGTCATTGATTTGTCAGTCAGTACGTACCTACCTACATAAATGTGTTTTTTTGTTCTACAGGTATTACAAGATCATCAGATCGATAGTATACTTAATGAGATGTTTTCATCAGAGGATGAAAATGATGATCTAACTTTAGATTATGTCCCAAAATCATTCAACGAAAGATGGGCGCAGGCCAAAAAAATCCTGGTTCCGAATGTTTTGGTTCTTGTTTGAGAGTGCCGATAAAAACGCGTACATTTTATATAAATACAAAAATCAAAATCGTAAAAACATACATCGCGATTTCAAATTACGGTTAGCCAGGAGTTTGAAATCGAGCCATATCTCAAACAAAAAACAAAATCCGGTGGTATACAAAAATAAAAAGGAGGTGTTTTCGGGGTTCCGGATGAAATAAGACTCGGGCAAAAAGGAAGTCATTTTTTGGAATTGTCTACATATAAGCGATGCAGGTATTGCAGTACAAGAAAACAGGAAAAGCGGTTAAAATATCAATGCAAAATTTGTAAGGTATCATTGTGTATAACCCCTTGCATGAAATTGTACCACCAAAATCCAAACCCAGTAGACGAATAAAGAAGTCTTTCTATCCATTGAGAATGGACTAAAAGGTTTTTTTATTCGTTTTACACTTTTTTATTAATAATAAAGAATAAATAACTGCATTACATTTTTCATTTATACTTTCTAAAATAAGACGCGTGTCATCACGTCTTTTTTATATGTAGATAATTACAGGCACAGTTTAGACAGGCAATGGGATTATGTTTTCCCACATGTTTTTTTTGGATTTTTAGCTTATTTTCCAAATATAATTCATAAATTCTTAAACTAAACGTTATTACTCATACAAATCTATAAAACAATCACTATTACTACATGGTTTGTCCCAGGCCTGGTAAAGGGTTAAAGGAGGATGTGCATATTAGGACCACCCTCCAATAGCAACATGATAAATATCATTAGATAGGTCTTTTCAATTGAAACAACGATTGTTATGACAGCTTTGTTGTTACTGCTCGCCGTTTGGAGTGATGAAGCTTTTAATCACTTGAGAAAAATGTTATGACAGACACTATGGTTTAATATTAATAGAGCGTTGCCTCACATGTTCGTGGATTTTAGAATTGTTGCAGCTATTATGTATAAACCACTTCCACAATACATACTTATCCATGACAAAGTCCACGCAGATTTTTTAAATCATATAAGACGCAAGGTTGATGCACCAAATCTCATAAATTATGCAGAAAGAAAGCGCTTGAATAACCGGAGGGCAGATTTTAAACGAGTGGAAGCTAATCAAATAGAAAACTTCCCATCGATGACCGCTACTAGCCTTAGGTAGGTACATATCAATTGAAACTGGCGCTACGTGATGGCCTATACTCAATAGAAACGTATAGGGAAAATCGGTTAGACGATCTACTGATTATGGCATAGACGAAAATGTGTGGCTTTTACGTGGACGCATTCAATCACGTCATGTCAGGCAAAGGATATCTATACTATTGCTACGTTTTAATAAACAACGACCAAAACTTAAATAGCAATAGTATAATAGAACATTATTGTATACATGCCTATGGGATATTGTATGTGCGTTGCCATCCACATTCCCAACATGCGTCCCCAAAAGCGAAACCCTAGAATGGAATTCATAAAAGGTCATGATGTTAACATAGGCACGGCTCCTACTAAGTGTCTTGTTATTGTGAGAGTCAGGAAGGTGGGTGTACCCTAACGAATATGGCGGTACTAAGAAGTTGGCCAGGTCATTCATTAAGAAATAAAATTGCGTTTTTTTATACCAACTTAGGTGGCAGACAGCCCATCTGATGGAAAATGCCGTGGCCTATGGACGTGTGCAATACCAAGGGAGTCACACACACTCGCGCTGCCAACCCTGTAAGCAAAGAGAGTTTCTCTGCCGTCAGCGTAAAAGACAAAGCAGGACAAGCTTTTCCACTGACAGCACAAAAACTCCAGTGAGCTCTAGCTACCCTACAACACGAGGTTATTATGGCCGCGGTATTCTGTAGGGCAGAGGTACTTCCCCAGTAGGATTGTTCAATTAGATGGAAATACCGTCGTGTCACCCTCGCGCACTGCTCTCTAGGTTGTAACTGGCACAATGTCTTTAAAATACGATTATTTCTTTAAAATTCTATTTAGACGGATACTTTCAAAATTGTGAGACATTTTTCTCCAAGTAGATAAGCGAGCGGGTATTGTTTGTGCAAATTTTTAGACGAAGCCATATTTTTTTTATTGTTTTGATAATCGTATCTTGCAGGCGAGGAACTCTTACTCATCTAAATGGGCCTTAAACCAAAGGACTAGTGATAGGTAAAAATCTTCATCCAAGATGATATGAAAGTACCAACCTTGTTTCTTAACAACGTGCCTAGGTAACACGGTATCCATAGTCCCATAACTACTGCTGCACCCAACATAATAAAGAGGTATTCTATGATTCCTTCTTCAAGTTTCTGAAACAAATATTACTGATTGTACTCCTACCTAGAGTAGATGGGTACATATAAAAATTCAAACCTTATTCCATTGGGATAGATAAAGGCAATGCATTCCATTTAGTATCACAGTATACGGGATATTTACCATGTTTCATTGTTTTGAGTTTCCGATATTTCGGCGCTGTTGCAAGCACCATGATCACGGAGGAACTGGAGTGGTGGCAGTGAACAGAGAAAAAGTTTTTTCCTAGGAGTAATTATATCGATCTACCCTCTTTCGAGTTCTTTTACTACGTGTATCTGCACTACCACTGGTTTCACCCTCACTACAAACTCGAACCCGATCTCGATCACGTTCACGACACACGATGCTTACTGTATCCACTCGCGATTTTGTTTTGGCTTGTTCCCGGTTGTTTTTGCAAAGACGGATCACTGGATGCCAGACGTTCGGCAGTTGAAACCCATCCTCACGAATGAAATTTTTATACTTTTTTATTTCAATTGTTTCCCTAACCAGTCTTGGTATATAGTGGCGTTCTGTCGAGAGCATCTGAGGGTTATGTACCTCGATCCAGTGGTTCGTACCGGACTCCATTCCATTTACTATATTATCTTAACATATCGTGACACTCCACTAGTGTTGTAATCCTGGGTGTGCAACTGTGACTGTGTTGCTATTTGAAACAGTACGCACAGTTAGTTATGATAGGAATTTTATCCCCCGCACGCTCAAGATGAACTACCTGCCGTGGTTTTCCCAAGCGACTACAATTTTGGGGTTCTTCAAGAAGGTCATTAGGATGTTCTTACAGGGTCTTAAGTAGTATAAAAAAATAAATAGAAAAATATCTAGGTACATACTGTCATAATTCGAAACCCAATGAAACATAGATCAAAAGAGCTGAGTAGGATTTGGTATACTAACACAGGCCCATATATAGACGACGCAGTCTTCACTCCTCTGTAAAAGAAAGTTTAATTTAGTTATTTTAATAATATGCGTAGGTAGGTCCTTTTTTTGTCATGCGAAGGATATCTAATACCTATTCCCCCGCCGGCTTCAGGGGGCGATTATGTCGAAAATCAATCGACTTTACAGTTTCATGGGTAATAGAACGTTGTCCTATGTTTACGCCGTGGTATCAGTAATTAGGTACACTTCAGTTTAAGTTTGAACCTGACTTCTACGTAACGTTAAGTCAGAAACTAAGTAAACGAGTTACATAATGCATACATACATATAACCACGCCTTTATCCCCGGAGGGTTAGGCAGAGGTGAATTAACACCCACATTTCACCAATAATTGTATTCGGTCCCACGTAATAGGGGGTGAGCCTATTACCGTATTAGCCTGCGTGATCGCGCACCGCCGGTGGACCAGACTCCGTACTAGGTGTAGCCGAACCGCAGATACGGAGCCCCGAGGTCAGAACTGGAGCTGGCGGTGCGAAGGCTTACAGCCAAGAAGAGCATCGCCCCGGGACCCGACGGCATTCCAGGCTGCGTGTGGGTCCTATCTCTGGGAGAAGACGGTCTCGAACCCCGACTGAGAGGGTTCCTCAGCGCATGCTTGGAGCGGGGCCAGTGTCCGAAGATGTGGAAGACGGGGAAACTGGTCCTCATCCGAAAGGAGGGTCTACCGGCGGACTAACCATCCGGCTACCGGCCCATTGTGTTGCTCGACGAGGTGGGCAAGCTCTTTGAAAGAGTTATTATATATTATCAATATATTATCAATTTTATATAATAAAAATAATTATCAAATATATATTATCAATAAATAAATTTAAAATAGAAGTGAAAAAAACTTTAATGAGTAAAGGTTACTATAAAGTGGATGAGTACCTTAATGATGTTAATGCGTGGTCAACATAAGTCTCTTGCTTGCTCGCACAAAATTAATTGTAAACCTAAACAAATTTAAAAAAGAAAAATAATCTAGTTCTAACTTCTAATGTAGTTCGCTGAGTTTCTTGCTGGTATCTTCTCAGTAGAACTAATCTACCGAACCAGCGAAAGAATCATTTTCCAATGGTTTATTTTTACATTATTTAATATTTTTATATTATTTCTTGACATACATAATATTGTAAAATTTTGACGTTCATATGTGCTCTTTATGTGCCTAAACTGAATAAATGAAATTGATTCTTTGATTCTTCTTTGATATTGCGAAGCGCCTCGTCGAGCACCTCTCTGGTGGGGTGCCGGACCTGGCGGATGCCCAATACGGCTTCCGCCGGTGGCGGTCCACCGTTGATGCCATCATGCGCGTGAGGACTTTGGCGGAGGAGGCAGTCGCCCGGGGTGTAGTGACGTTGGCGGTGTCCTTGGACATCTCCAACGCGTTCAACACCTTGCCCTGGAGTTGCATCAGGGAGGCACTCGTGTACCACGGTGTGCCTCTCTAACTCCGCCGCATAGTCGGGGCGTATATGACGGAGAGAGCCGTCATCTACCCAAGTGCGACTGGCGTCGGTCGGCGTGAGATGTCGTGCGGTGTTCTACAGGGATCGGTACTTGGGCCGCTCCTGTGGAACATCGGATACGACTGGGTGCTTCGCAGTGAGCTCGCGGACGGCGCCACCGTCACGTGCTATGCGGACGACACGCTAGTGACGACACGAAGCGACCCTGAGGGCCACGACCGCGGTTGCTCAAGTCGTGGAACGAATCCGGCGGCTGGGCCTTAAGGTGGCTCTGCATAAATCCGAGGCCATGTTCTTTCATGGACCTCGGCGCACGCCACCACCTAGTTCCTGTCTCACAGTGGGAGGCACTCTCATCGGTATCAAGCCCCAGATAAAATATCTGGGGCTCGTGCTCGACGGCCGGTGGAACTTCGGGAAGCACTTCCGAAGTCTGGGCCCCAAATTGGTGGGCACAGCCAACGCTCTGGCACGGCTACTGCCCAACCTGAGGGGCCCGGAGGACTCCTGCAGGAGACTCTACGTTCATTCTAAAGCAACGAACATTTATTGCGGAAATTAATTTCAAGCATTCTTGATCGAATGACAGAGGTGCAAATGATAATGATAATGGCCAATAAAGCTTACTTAAATACAGAAATATGCATGTTGATAATTCTGCGGACTCTCTTGTTTAGTATAAGCTGCGTTTCCACTCTACGCTTATGGGAGCGCGGTAGCATCGCCACCGTTTCGTCCAATCTCTCAAATATAGTTTCCACGTCTAATATCATCATTTCGAGTATACAATAATAATGTATTAAAATATGGAACATAGTGTAGACATAAACTAAAAAAAAAATATGAAATTTCAATTTATTTTTCAAGATTGTAATCACATCTGAATTGCTTTTATTCACATTGCCACTGTATTTTCATTTAAGTATTATTATTTATGTATTGTACAAATCGTATTAAAAAAAGTTCAGTTAAATTAAGATCTAATCAATACTATGTAACTAAATAACTACTATACATAAATGTTTAATTAAATCTATTATAATTATAATTAAATTAAAATAAAAGTTAAAATGCGTCGTGGATTTCCTCCGCATCGCATGACCCTTGTGCTGGCGTTCCCAGAAGACTAGCAGCATTGCCACGTTGTATGGCAATGCTTATTCTAAATATAACACTTAAATTTAAATGTGTTTCTATTTACTTAGATAATTCGTATCATAAATTCATAATGATGGCCAGTATTTTATACTTAGTTAACACTTACGAGGCTCGACGTGTACCAAGTTTTGAGTAGGCATTTATGTGTTTTTCGTGTAGATATCCTCACAGATACCTCCCCCGTCGGTCAGAGCAAGTGGTTATATCGGATTCGGACCGGCTAAATTACAATATACAGCCATGTGAGGTTACCTAATAAGGCATATCCCTCGCACCGCACCCCGGATAGCCCAGTTTAAAGATTGCCCACTCAGGTGTGTGAACCGTGATGTCCTGATAGAAGCACTTCGTGAATATGTAGGTATGCATACGCATCAAGTAGCAGGCGGAATAACACGTAGGGTAGGAAACGACGGTATTTCTGTCGAATTGAGCAGTCCGACTGGGAAAGTACCTACGCCCTATAGAATACCACGGCCATAATAACCTTGTGTTGTGTTCCCGGTGGTGAGTAGGGTAGCCAGAGCTCACTAGAGAGATTTTGTGCTGTCAGTGGGAAGACCAAAAGCTTGTCCTGCTTTGTCTTTAACACTGACGGCGCAGGAACTCTTTGTGCTTACAGGGTTGGCAGCGCAAGTGTGACTCCCTTGCTTTTGCACACGGTAACCACTTTCCATCGGGTGGGCCGTGTGCTTGTCTGCCACCTAAGTGGTATAAAAAAAAACTTTAGAGGTGCGGAAAATACTCAAAATCACTCACCGCTAACTGTTTGAACAAAATACATCGAGATGAATAATTCTAAGAATAATATTGTTTCGTAGGTTGGGGTCCTGGAGAGGTCGTCATTAGGTAACCATAAAGTAACCGGCAACGGCCTGACAGTGTTTTCATCTTGCGTCACGAATAAAGTCTGGTAGCTTAACATCATCATTGGTAGTAAGGTGTGACTGAAGCCAATAGTAACGGAGAACACGAACCATATTGTGTACAACTGCCATATTTGTAGCTGGCGCTTTAAGAATGCTTGTCTGGAAATGTCATGATGTCACATCTTACATATAAAAAATAAAAATGTACTAAAAATAGGTAACTATAAGGTGACGGATGAAAGACGGTTGCATGTAGCCGAGATGCGGATGTTGAGATGGATGTGTGGGGTGACAAGAATGGATAAGATTAGGAATGAATATATTAGAGGAAGCTTGAGAGTAGAGACAAATGATTTCCTCGTAGCTTTACCGTAATTGGTGCTAACCAATTACGGTAAAGCTACGAGGAAATCATTTGTCCTGGTTCGGACATGTAATGCGTAGGGATGAAAGTAACGTCGTAAGGAAGGCACTAACTATGAAAGTGGATGGCTAAAATGAGGTGGATGGACTGTGTGAAAAATGATATGGTTAAGAAGGGAGTGAATGTTGAGATGACTGCAACTAGACATGAATGGAAAAGAACACATGTTGCGCCGACCCCAAAAAGCTTGGGATAAGGGCAGGAGGATGATGATGATAGGTAAGTACGTGAGTAAGATCTATTTTTCTTCATTTAAGTAAGAACGTATATTGATGTTCGTCCTATAAGATTGGATTAGTCTATAATTGGCCCCTCTAGCTTGTCATAGAAAGATTCACTGGTTTGTTTGTTTGTGTGACGCATCGTTGTTCAAATGGATATCGAAATTTTGTAGTAAGCTCGTCGGACTTTTGAGCGCTCCATTTATGATTGTGTGATTTGTGTGACAACCGCGACCTACGCGACGGCTTAATGTCCTCTGCTCCTACTGCCAACAGGAGACGCCGTTAACTGGACGGGTAATCTGGACCTTCTGTATGTGCCATTGCACCCATTTCGCATATTTCTCTCCTGGGTAGGACGTGGGTTCCATCGTTCGAAGGAAACAGGTAACCTACCTGTTTCCTTCGAACGATGGAACCCTGTCCTGATGGAAATGATGGAACGATGTCCTTGTAAGAACTTACGATTTGTGTTATCACCAGATCCTATGTCAAATGTGTTCATCCACATAGTCTCCCATCTTATCAGTGAGTATATGGCGCATTAAAAGCCTCATTATGTGTAAAAAATTAAATAACTACTGCTTACGTAATCATTATCTAGACCCCCCACTCCCAGGTTACCTAAAAAAGCAATGCAAAACCCCCTAGTGCTCCTAGAGCCCCCTAGACATCCTTTAGTGCTTACGTATTACTTGAACGACCGTTTCCTGGTCAGTTCATCCGGTATTTCTTTGCCTGTGTTCCCATCGTGTCTGGCTGCCCAGGGAAGCATTACGTCTACTCGGCTGTTCAAAATTGAAACACAGTAACTCATGAATTCAAAATTGTTCAGGAGACGCAAAAAACAGGTTGATCACTTTGATCGCATGCCCTCACTAAACTATCAAAGTTAGAGTATGGGAGCTGGACCAAAGTATGCGTTATAGAATCATTTACGATCGGTAATAATTTAAATTGCAATAAAATGAATAGTACAAATTAAAACTCGTTTAATTTAAAATTATTTGTTTATTGTTAACAATTATTAAGTAATAATCAAAAACAAAACACAGTAAGTTTAGTTGCTAGGTTTTAAATTTGTCAAAAATGGTAAGTATAATAATCTAAAACTATAGCTTATCATGTGAAATTGGGTACAACGGAACCCAGTATCATTCAAAATCAGTCTTTCTGGTCAAATTAGGTCACCTTATAGAATGTTTCAGTGGAAATCAAAAAATAATGTTAATATAATTATTATGGAAATCTTATTATTATTATTATCTAAAGTTTTACACGTCTCGTAGCGTCGTGGGCATTATTAATAAAATAGAATGTTGATTAGAGAACATTTTAAATACAATATATAAAAAAATATATAAAAGGAATGTCGCAAATCAAAAGAAATTAAAGCTGCTGCTTAAGTAACTTTCGTTTTAATCATATTATCATATTATAGTCTACTTGCCTGTCAGAAATTAAATCAGCAGATTGGTCATTTGTAAGTAGATTAACCCAAAATTCTCTTCGACTAATCGGCATAAGCGGCACTAATTTGGAAACTATGCCATTTTTTTGAAGACTTCGCTCCACGTGGTATGGTGTCTACAACAGGAGGAAGTATTGATATATCGAACTTCTTAATTAGAAAGGTAAGTTCTAAGCAAGGCTCTTCAAAATCAGTTTTGTATAAAAGTTTACGTGATTCCATTGTAAACTTAACTTCTACTCCTGGATTAAGTAACAATGTCCACCCTCCCCTTTCCTACACAGAAAAACACGTGCAGGTCTTAAATGTCACCCGCACACGGTGCAGAACATCCGATCAAGAACCAAGCGGTTCGGTGACTCTTTCCTCTGTCGCACCATTAAGGCCTGGAATTCATTACCAGCTCACGTGTTTCCTTCTTCCTACAGTCCCGGGTCCGGCGTGGTATATATGATGAGGCCGTCAAGCTGAGTGTCACCATTGTCACACGGCATGTGTAAGTAAT
This sequence comes from Eilema griseolum, assembly GCA_963662185.1. Taxonomy (NCBI): domain Eukaryota; kingdom Metazoa; phylum Arthropoda; class Insecta; order Lepidoptera; family Erebidae; genus Eilema; species Eilema griseolum. The sequence continues at coordinate 10,267,270 of OY759238.1, read as the reverse complement.
GGTGACCCTCTTGTCTGAGGCTTTGCCTTCAGCTTACCATCAGGCAAGGCGAAGTCTAATTGACGTGTTCTATATAAAAAAAAAATGTGCATAAAGGATCGTCCTTGGCATTCCGACGAGGCACACGTTTCTTTTTTGGCCATTGGTACGATTTTTGTAGGTACCTCAATCACATCTACATATATTTTTCTGCAATGTGCAATAATATCTTTGTAATCGTCACTAAGAGACACTAAGTTACGCTCCGTCGACTTACTAAATTGATTGAGAGCATTTAATATGAATAACACAAATTCAAAACAGAGTATCAGGCCGTAACAATTTTAAAACCTAGTAAGTATGTAACTCTTACTAGGTTTTTAAAATTGTTCTCGGATTTACTATGTTTTCAATTTGTACTTTTGATAACTTTGTACGTATGTTTCAAATTACCTCGACTTGCCAGGTGACTAACTAGAAAACTCGTATGAAAATGGGTGTTTTAAGCAGCCCAATCTATCGAGTATGTCTAGTACCTAAGTCCAAAATTGAGAAAAAACGACTTTTCAAAAAAAATGGAGTTACTAGGTTTTAATTTTGAACAGCCGTATCTACTGTTCTGGACAGGCTTTTCAACGACTTTTAGATTCTTTAACCTCTACTGCTGTTGCTGTTTATATTTTGCCTAATGCCTTGTGCTGTGATGGTGATCTTTCCTGTATCATTTGAATCGGATCCGGAATTTCGCGTGCTATCGTTTGGTGTAGGTACTTGAAATTTCTCTATCGTTAAATAAATCACTGACAGTTTACAGTTTTTGGGTTCTGAGACAGATTTTTGATAAAAAAAATGATTTAAGGGGCCTAAATATATTTTTTAAGTCTTTATTTTTTAAGTTCTATTTTTCGTATGATCCTCATTATATGTCCCTTGCCTTACAATAAAATTGAAGCTTCTTTAGAATGTGTCCCTTACACTAATTTACTATGGAAAATAGATAATTTTCCACCTTGTAACCAAGAAAAATCGTCGATTTATGTTTCAAAATTCAATTATCTCAACTGCCAAATAGATCGATAGTCAAAATCCTCAACTAAATAGATGAAGATGAGCATGAAGACAGAAAATTCCACCGTACCCAATTCATCTTCAGCCTGCGACGTATGTCATAAACGTCAAATCCCATACATCTGTAGATACATTTCGTATTAATTATGGTGATAGCGGGGCGGTAAGACCCATCACGGACGACTGGCTGGATAGACCTCTTGAGGCCTCTCGTACTAACTCAGGTGGTCTACACGGGCATGGGTCTATCGGGGATTCCTTGTGTCGGGTCCAAAAGGAGCCAAAGACTGAGTCATTGTGATGCGAGCGAGTTTCGTTCTCGAGGATTACTCGTAGAAAAATGTGGCAGCGGCATCCCACTCGCTCACGCATCTCTCTATCACTTTGAGCGCCGCGCTGAGCGAGAGAACTCTGACGCCTAGGGCCGCAACGAGAACCCACCTCAGCATTTCTCACGCAGGGCAATGTCACGGTTAGCAGCCCTGTGTGCTCGCTCGCATCACAGTGATGGTAGTTGCGCGTTGGTTCCTTCTGAATCCGACACAGGTAATCTGTGGATTGTTAACGATTGTTATAACAAATATCTACCTCAACTTTATAGATTTTAAGTACTCACTTAAGTGAAATATTTTTTACCTGTATTTAAATCCTAGGTTACAAATGAACTTAAAATCTTTATTCATGCTTTCCATTAGATAATAAACGTTGTTATTATTCAAATTCACGTTTATAGTCACCATATGTACGCCACCGACTATTATCCAGTAGCAGAAACATTCAATTGCAAGAGGGTAGTCCTTTATAGATAAATAGTGCCAGATGCTACACGCTTCTATCAGCCATCCGGCTATGGTGACAGTGGTACCGATAATTGGCCAGACGAACCTGAAGTAAAATATCAAAGTTAGAACAATCAATAGGATTTAGAGTGAATTTTTTGTGTCGGGGGTTTTAAATTTTTTGGCTCCAGGCCCTTGAGCCTACTAAAGCAAAATCACTGTCACACCAAAGACACTGCAATTTTTTTTATTAAATGTTATACTTTACTAGCTGACCCACCCCAGCTTCGCCCGGGGTATTTTTTTTTTTTTTTTTTACGTGCGCAAAATCCCCACGGATACCTCCCCACCGGAGCCGGTGGAGGAGGTTATGTCGGACTCGAACCGACTAAAACGCACGCCGCCTGTGGGTCGTTTTGGTTGCCGAAGGTGAGGTTGACAGGCATATCCCTCGCACCCCGGCCGACCCAGGGCCATCTCTCATGATCTGGCCCTCTTCTCGGGTGTGGGGACTACAGAGTCCCCAACTCGACCCCGGAAACGGGGAGCCGCGCCAGGCGCGCCACCGCCGCGGCCTGCTTCTGCCAGGGTGACAGGCGGCTCCACCTGTCACCCCCAGGCCGGCGCTCATGGGGGGCGAAGGTCGTTCATCGACCTCCGACGCCCGAGTTGCCTTCGTACGCGGGCAGCTTGGCTCGCGATCCTTCGTCGCTCCCGCTGCCGCTCCCGCCCCGCCTCCTCCTTCAGGAGCATTACTTGCTCGCAGAAGGAGGCGCCGGCCGCCCACGCATCCGCGCAGCGGACCATCGCCGCGAGCAAGGTGGAGAGCGTGAGAACTCTCACTCCCAGGGCCGCCACAAGCTCCCGCCTCGGCGTCTCCCACGCCGGACACTCGGTGAGCGTGTGCGGACCTGAGTCCTCGCTCGCGTCGCAGTGTCGCCCGGGGTATATTTTGAAGCTTCATATCCCTTTGAGCCCGTATGTTTTAGTCTTCAAAATATGTATCAAAAATTGCCGGCTTTGTTAACATTTATTATCAATGCTCCGCTCCCTTAAGTAGTAGCGTGATGATATATAGCCTAAAACCTTCCTCGATAAATGGACTACCCAACACTGAAAGAATGATTCAAATCGGACCAGTAGTTCCAGAAATTAGCGCGTTCAAACAAACAAACAAACAAACTGCAGCTTTATAATATTAGTATAGATTTCTGAAGGCTTAAGTCCAAAACTCTTTGCATTTAGCAATGAGTTTCATCACAATTTTACATTCACTATGCAAAAAACCTATTAATTTTGGATTTTAACAGCATTGCATTAAAATCTAAAATTAAATGGATTTTTAGCAGGTTTCGTTGTTTGACAGTGGTTTTGCTTTACCAGAATCGAGGACCAGGCCTACGCTCATAGAAGACAGATCGTTGAGCGACTTCAGACGACTGAATTCTAAGTCGCCTCCTCTTAAAAAACGATATTTACCTGAGTAGAGAATTCCGATTGTTGAAGAATATTCCATTTATTGCAAGCAACATACGTAATTGTCGAAAGAAATTATAGAGATCGATATCTGGCCTTTAGAAATTGAATGTTTCTCTTCTGAGGATTTTTTTTACTATTTCCAAATTAAAACCCATTTTCACGAGATCATTTGGTTTTTAAGAAATCCGTGCATCCGTAACTATTCATTTAGTCGTTATAATTCGATACACCACTTTACATAATGAGAACCAATTTATTGTCAACTGATTGCAACTAACGCATAATTGTTGAATACTTAAAGTTAAAGACTTAAGAAGGTATCTAATCAACTAAAATTATGGGAACCTTACGGCATGTACACATGTACTTTCAGTATCGGTGGTTTTATGCGTTATTCGTTGCTTGCTCCTGTCTTCTTCATTCGAGCGCCAAATCTTGTACTTTTAAGCCTAGGTTTAGCTCTCCTGGTTCTCCTTTTAAGATCGACTCGCCTCTGACCTCCGCCAGATCAGATGCCTTCTATTTAACGGATGATTCAGGCCGGAGATTTCCGTTACACCAGGTGGTCTAAAAAGGCCACATTATTGGAATCGTATTAGGATAATATTTTGTCTTGCGGCGATATTTATAATCTAATATAATCTGCTTGGTAACTGAATTTTTGTAATTATGCTCAAATGAATGATCATTTAATTAATTTTATGGTACCTAATCTAGGTATTGAGATCTACTGGAATTTCATAAAGATAGTAGTTTTAAGCAGAATCGCTCAATGTGACCTTTTTAGACCCGCAGGTGTCCGGGTACACTTGGAGGTGAGGTTGATGGTTTCGAAGGTTTAGACGGGCCCCATACCCTCGACTGGCTTGTTCCTTTTTGGTATACCTACTATATTCTCGCGTCTGAGGGAGTTTGCACTATAGGTACCTTCCTAGAACAATAGCTGCCTGTCTCGTGGTCTGTAGACAGTGGTCCACAAGAGTTAAAATTCAAGGAACACGCGCTCCGTTTGTTTAAAAATTTAAATCTAAGTTAAGGCGGTTTTAGTCGGTCGAACCCTCTTCCTCCTCCTATATCTGGCAAGGATATTTTTTAATGTTTTTCAATAAAAACTGTTATCAGAATTCAAAAAATATGGAAAAGTATAAGCCTCAGATTTTATTTTCTTAAAAGAAAAGATGCATGCCTCGAGTCAACAATAGTACCCGGAATACGGCAATAGGCTCACCCCCTATTACGTGGGACCAAATATAATGATTAGTGAAATGTGACTATTTTAATTGACCTCTGCCTAACCCTTTTTTTTTTTTTTACGTGAGCAAAATCCCCACGGATACCTCCCCACCGGAGCCGGTGGAGGAGGTTATGTCGGACTCGAACCGACTAAAACGCACGCCGCCTGTGGGTCGTTTTGGTTGCCGAAGGTGAGGTTGACAGGCATATCCCTCGCACCCCGGCCGACCCAGGGCCATCTCTCACGATCTGGCCCTCTTCTCGGGTGTGGGGACTACAGAGTCCCCAACTCGACCCCGGAAACGGGGAGGCGCGCCAGGCGCGCCACCGCCGCGGCCTGCTTCTGCCAGGGTGACAGGCGGCTCTACCTGTCACCCCCAGGCCGGCGCTCATGGGGGGCGAAGGTCGTTCATCGACCTCCGACGCCCGAGTTGCCTTCGTACGCGGGCAGCTTGGCTCGCGATCCTTCGTCGCTCCCGCTGCCGCTCCCGCCCCGCCTCCTCTTTCACGAGCATTACTTGCTCGCAGAAGGAGGCGCCGGCCGCCCACGCATCCGCGCAGCGGACCATCGCCGCGAGCAAGGTGGAGAGCGTGAGAACTCTCACTCCCAGGGCCGCCACAAGCTCCCGCCTCGGCGTCTCCCACGCCGGACACTCGGTGAGCGTGTGCGGACCTGAGTCCTCGCTCGGATGTGACTATTTTAATTGACCTCTGCCTAACCCTTTGTATGTATATATCAGAATTTGTTCGTACAAATCCGTATAACTAAGTAGTTAGATACATCTTCTATCGTCAAGTGATTGCAACTTATAAAGCACAATTATTGAATACTTAATATCATAATTAATAATTATACTATAGTTCGTTCGCGATAAGAATGCAGTAAGTCATCGTTGTCCTTCGACCTAGCCCCGCCCCCTAACCAATCAAATCTTGTAAAATTATAAGGTCAAGTTCACAATGTCCAGTTGAAGACATTGCTTCGAACGCAACGGTTGTGTCCTGTCATTAATTTTAACTGATTTAAATTTTTGAAAATGAATACCTCACCAATTCGTAAAAATAAAAGGGGTTCGTTAATTCGTAATGGAGAAAGGAAAGTAAATTACAATGTTTTTAAGTATTTTAAACAGTGTGATTTACATGTCACTGTTGACAACTTAGTACAAAAAACGTCAGCTGCCTGCGGTGTGTCCGAGAGAACAGTTTATAACATTCTTAGTGAAAAAAAGGAAAACAATACATTCAAATCGCCATTGAAAAAAAGGGCCCGGAAGTCTATTGTTGATAAATTAGACAAATGTGCAATAAGGATAAAGTACACTCAATATATTTTAATAATGAATACCCGACATTAAATAAAATTATGACAATGTGTGAAGCTGATGAAGATGTTCCAACGTTTAAACGTACCACACTTCATAAAATAATGCATGAGCTGGGATTTGAATTTAATAAACAGGATAATAGAACATTATTAATGGAAAGAGAAGACATTGTTTTGTGGCGACGTAAATATCTCGGGCAAATCAAAGAACACAGAAAAGCAAATAAAACCATATACTTTCTTGACGAAACATGGGTAAACGCCGGACATGTTAAATCAAAAGCGTGGTTGGATATAACTATAAAAAACAAGAGACATGCTTTTCAAGACAGTTTATCTACCGGTCCAAGAGTACCTACTGGAAAGGGAAAAAGGTTAATTGTTTTACACAATGGTAGCGACAAAGGATTTGTGGAAGGAGGTATTAGTTTTTGAGTCAAAATCAACAAAAGATTATCATGAGGAGATGGACGGTGACAGATTCCTTGAGTGGTTCGAAAACATAGTGCCTAAGCTATAACCAGGAAGCATTGTTGTCATGGACAACGCTCCCTATCATTCTGTCAAACTCGAGAAATTACCAACAAGCTCTTGGAATAAACAACAAATAATAGACTGGCTAAAAAGCAAAGGGATACTCATGGACATGAGTTATTTAAAAAAAGAATTGTTGAAGAAAGCCGCAGAAATCATCCCCCAATATGATAAATATTTAATTGATGAAATGGCTAGAAGTAATGGCATTGAAATTGTCCGTTAACCTCCATACCACTGCAAACTGAACCCCATTGAGTTGGTGTGGGCCCAAATAAAAAATTATATTGCAGCAAACAATACAACTTTTAAGCTTACTGACGTAAAAAAAATATTTTGTGACGCAATTTCCTTAGTAGACGCTGATCGGTGGAAGAAATGCTGCGAACATGTCGTACAAGAAGAAAATATCATGTGGGATTTAGATGACGTCATGGAAATCGCTGCAGAAAATTCTTTTATCATAAATACTAACGAGGATAGTAGTCATGTCATAGTGATTAAAATATGATATTTTACAATTTTTTTATTTACTTATATAAATTTATGAGATTTAACATTTTTAAATATACTTTTTTTGAATTTTAACACCACTGTGGATACACCCTATGCACTGATGACTCACTGCATTCTTAACGCGAACGAACTATAGGTATCGGGACTTCTCGCGAATTATATCTTGGAACTTACTATTTCTGCCGACGTTTCGGATGCGTTGCAGCACCCGTGGTCACGGGTCACAAGTCTTCGAGAGTCGAGATGTATGCGGGGAACATTTTTTCAGCGCCTACCCACCATTACACTTATTATGAACGGTTAGGCTGGCGACACACGACACTCAATATGTCAGTTTTTAACGGCACTGTGTTTTTTGGTTTTAGTATCTTAATAACTGGATTCTACATTCCGGATAGTTTGAATCCATCTTCCCTATTGAAATTTTTATATTTTTTGATTTCAATGGCTTCACGCACAATCCGTTTAAAAAATTTAAAAAGTTTAAAAAAAAAACATAACTAACTCAATTAGGTACAGAAACCTTACATCTTGCAAAGTTTTCTTGTTTTACTAGACAGAACCCGAACTTTGAGATCACACGGAATTAACAGTGATTTTCATGTTAATTACGTATTTGACTACAATTGCTAAAGTAGCTTATGCACTTACGTATAACAGACAGGAATACATTTATGTCAACTTTATAAGACACTAGCAGCCCGTCCCGGCTTCGCACGGGGTAGACACCCCACTCCTGTATTTCAGTGCCGCCTCCACCCCGCCCGCCGCGATGCCCGGTCAATGACAGTTTTTAAAACTGTCATTGTGCCCGGCGCGCTTTTCAGACTGCATCGCAAACAACGGCCACGGCGCTATGGCGGTTTTGTTTACTGTTTGAATTTTTTAATTCGTAATATCTTTTGAATGGAAAGTCCAATTTAAATAATTATTTATAGGTAGTTAAATGGTCTTGACCATAAAATAATTTATTTGGATAAGGATTAATATAAACACATAAATAGCATGGTTTGAATTTGGTTAGCATTTTCATTAATGTTTAAAATGAAAAAAGTAGTTGTAGTGACATAACTACAATAGTTGGACATATGCTACCGCGGAGTTTTTTGTAGACATTATGATGTTCTTCAATATTGTTGTACATTATTTTGTTCTATCGCTAATAGTTTCGGCAGCGCATTCGACGAAAGACATTTTAAGACTCATTTTTCTACACCTTCGGTTACATTGTTCAAATTTTACCAAGGATCCCTAATTTTTTTCAAAATGAAATGTAGCCTATGTCAAATTGGAAGAATGTAGCATTCTATTGGTGAAAGAATTTTTTAAATCGGCCCAGTACTTTTTGAGCCTATTCATTACAAACATACAAACATACAAAAATAGGTACAAATCTTTCCTCTTTATAATATTAGTGTAGATTATTGTTTAGCAGAGAACACTTCTTTTTTCGTTGAGCTCTGTTCATCATAGAACTCGCGTCACTATCACCTTACCGAACGCTTGGGCTGGGGTATCGTCACAACTATGAAACTCTTTAGGCGTTGATTCAGTTTTGGGTGATTCTAGTTTCTAAATGTATGTACCACTAATGTACTTTTTCCCATGGAGAAGGAAATTATTCATATTCGGCCTTCCGTCACTTTTTGCACAGTAGGTACCTAACTACCCTAATACATAGGTCACAAAATACAAGCATGTTATATGTTTCAGTTCAACACACCTATGCTACCCCTTCGGGGATTTTCATGCGTGAGTATGTGTATGTATGTTTTCTCTTCTATCGGCGGCAGTCCCTTAAGACTGCCTCGCATGTTTTTTAAACAATCCTTATTGTTTATAAAGTGTTTTGTGATCGGTGATCGGTTGATCGCTGTTATAAATTATACTTGTATGTAAATATAGTAAGTTGCTGTAGAGGTCAAGGAATTAAAATGATTATTGAACTTGTGATAAAATTTACGTAATTATCAAAATAGTTAGATACATCACGATTTACGTAACTATCGGAACATCAACTTGAACATTCGGCCGCCATGGCAACTAAACTTCGCAACCGGTAGCGAATAAGGAATTTTTATTCTCTGTTGGCAATTAGTTGCCATTAAAGAATTATTTTTCCTTATGCGCTACTAGTTGCCAACAAAGTATTCTAATTCCGCGATGGCAACTGAGTTTCGCAACCGGTAGTGAAGAAATCATTTTTATTCTTTCTTGGCATCTAGTTTTGCGACAGAATAATGGGAAGTTTTATTCATTTGCTTTTTTATTTTTTTTATTTACGGACACGTCAATGTGACCCTACCTCACCTGATGGTAAGCTGAAGGTGAGGTCCTAAGAAAGGGGTCACCATTACAGACACCACAGTGCTACAATGGTGGCTCTCAGCTTGATGGCCTCATCAGATTCTTTTTCACGTCCCGCTTAAAGGACCCGGGATTGTAGGAGGAAAGAGAGGGAAAGGAGAGGGTAGGACTAGTTGGAAGAACTCTCCGCAAGATTCACCGTATGTATTCGTCAGGGCGGCACATTTGCGTCTCCGTCAGAAACAGCACAGCTGGTTTCAAAGTTTTCAGGTGTTGGTGGATGGTGTTGAGGTTTGCATTAAGTCCATAGATGTTCGTGGACTACATCTCAAAAAGCGTTAAAGATTTGTTGAATTAATTCTCGCGGTCAATCCGTATATAAACCTTATTTCTAGAATTGCTGGCTAGGGTTATTTTTCCTCTAAATATGATATATTTCAAATAAATAAATGTGACGTTGGTTTGATAGGTATTAATTTTCCCTGTAATGTCAGTACCTAGTAACATATATTTGGTTCAGAAGCGGCTTTGGTCAATAAAAGTGTATTTAAGTATCTGTTAGTACGTAATTTGTGCACAAACCAAAAACAAAACTAATTTTATTTCGCTCAAAGATGACTTCAAACACTTATCCCAGTTCCTCTAGAATCGAGTTCATAACTACAAGAAGAGGAGGTGTATCAATATTGCACGAAGGACGCCGTTATCATCGTAAAAAAGTATATAAAAATGGGGACACATTTTATAAATGCTATGCTAAAAATGAATGTAAAGGAAATTTAACACTTAATACACGAAATGACATTATAAAAATCACAAAGGAACATGACGCTGACTGTGAAGCGGACATCGGAAAAAATGTAATTTTGAAAAAAATTGATAATCTGAAGCAGACGAGCAGTTGCAATTTTATATCCATTCAAAAACAGTATGAAGACGTTATTAAGGGACTCAAAAACGACGGTTTTCAATTCATAAATAAAATACCACAGTTTAATAACATAAAGACGGGATTATATAATGAGAGAAACAAAGTTTTAGGTGTTAAAAAGTCACGTTTTAATAATTGTCATGATGTTATCATACCTACTAAATTTAAACAATTTTGTGTCGCTGACTATGGGGATGACGATAAACGAATAATTGTATTCTGTTCTAATGAAAACAGAAAAGAGATGGATAAGCATCATCATTTTTACGCTGACGGCACTTTTAAGTGCTGCCCGAAAGGGTTTTATCAACTGTAATTCAATACATGGATACAATAAGAATAACAACTCCATAGTTCCTTTAATTTTTGCTCTTTTGCCGGATAAAAAAACAGATACATACAAAATTCTGTTCAACCTAATCAAGTCAAGCATCGACTGGAAGCCACAAAAAATAACCCTTGATTTCGAAGTGGCAGCAATAAATGCAATTAAAAAAGTATTCCCGAAAACTATATTCAAGGGCTGCTATTTTCATTATAATCGTTGCTTGTGGAAAAAAGCTAAAGCTTTAAAAATAATATTAAGAACAGAAAAAAGGCATGTGGCAAGGTGCGTTGGCCTAGCTCGTCTTCCTATTCAATACACAGAAAAAGGCTACGAATATGTAATGAGCAAAAGCACTAAAAATCCATCTGACGGATTGCAAAAATTTAATAAATACTTTAATAAGCAGTGGTTAAAGAAAAATGAAATTATGAAGTCGTGCTCTTGTGCTAATGAAAATATAAGATCTAATAATAGTGTTGAGGAAGGCATGCGAAAATAAATAGATATATAGGAAGAAAATATCCAACATTGCCACAAATATTGGATATTCTGTCAACAGAAGATAGACCGTACGATTTAAATATCAAAAGTAAAAAGAATAAAGAGTACAAAGCAATTGACGAGGAAATTGACCAGGCGTTAAATGATCTAAAAGAAAAAAAAAATCTATTGGTCACTGCTTGGAGATTATTAGCCCTTTCGCAATTACGTTTTAATTTAATAATTAAAAAAAACACTATTAAAAGTACCTACATTTATTTGTTTCAATATATTAGCAGGGAAACCTGAATTAGGCCACTAATGGCGAATTAATTTCAAATTATATTAATAAAATATTTCAGTCTTTATTTCTTATTTTTTATACCACTTAGGTGGCAGATAAGCAGTACAAGCACACGGCCCACCTGATGGGAAGTGGTTACCGTGGCCTTCTACTTGGCTTTCTACATGGATTTCTACTTAAATGTCTGTACTTGCGACTAATTACGAATCTATCTATATGAAATACTGTCCTTTTGCGAATAAAGGAAGTAAACTTATTAATCAGTATTTGATATTTTGCCTACTACTGTACCTTTATTAGGACTACATAGTGGACGAACCCCATTGCTATAATATGATTGCGTAAGACGAAAATAAATTCTTTTACTGAAACTACTGTTTTAGAAAAGTTCTTTGCTGGCAACTAGTAGCAGTTGCCAGCAAAGAACTTTTCTAAAACAGCATAAGGAAAAATAATTCTTTAATGGCAACTAATTGCCAACAGAGAATAAAAATTCCTTATTCGCTACTGGTTGCCAAGTTTAGTTGCCATGGCGGCCGAAAGGCTTTTCTTTACATTATTATGAGTAGGAAGGTAGGTACTTACTGCGACCGCTACCGCGCAGTATCTATTGGATTAATAAGGTGATAAAAGCAACCTATACCAATAAAGAAATTTGGAGTGTTTGTTTTTTTTTTATACCACTTAGGTGGCAGACAAGCACACGGCCCACCTAATGGGAAGTGGTTACCGTGGCCTATTGACTTGTGCAACACCAAGGGCGTCACACTCACGCTGCCGACCCTGAAGAAACCTCATGGGTTCATTCCACAGCTTGAGTTTGCGTGGGATGAAGTTTCTTTCATACCGCACAGTGCGTACCGTCTCAGGTTGCAATGTGTGGGGATGAACTCCCTGCCTGCGGCGAGCGGTGCGATGATGGAATGTTGCTGTGGGCATCATGTCAAACAATTCATCTGAGCACAAACCGTTGTACAGGCGGTGGAACACACACAGCGAAGAAAAGTCTCTCCTGAAGTGGAGAGGTTCCACATCACCTGCGAGTATGGGATTGTCAACCAGACTCAACGCGCGTCTTTGCACCGAGTCGAATGGGTCAAGCTGGTAAGCAGGCGCTCTGGCAAAAAGGTGACAGCAGTACTTCATGTGGGGCCGGACCTGTGCCTTATAAAGAAGGAGTCTCTGCCCCGCAGTAAAGTACTGCCTTGCCCTGTTGAGCACACCAAGTTTCTTTGATGCCAACTTAACCTTGTCCTCCAAATGACTGCGGTACTGGACATCGCTGGAGATATTGACACCAAGGATTCCGATACTCGAGGCAATGGTAAGCGGTGTGCCCAGGAATTGCGGCGGCACAATGAATGGGATTTTCTTAGCAGTGAATACACACACTTGTGTCTTAGTGGGGTTTAATTGGACTAGGTTTAGTCGTCCCCAATCGGATACTATAGAGAGAGTAGTCTTGATTTCGGACACAAGTTGTTCGCGACACTCTAACACCTCGGACCGAGGGATATTTGCATGGCCCGTGTAATACGTGTCCCCGGTACTGTCGTCCGCATAACAATGAATGGAGCCATCAGACGGCATGTCATTGATATGCAGCAGAAACAGGGTCGGAGACAACACGGAGCCTTGTGGGACACCAGCGTTTATGTCCATGCGGACAAAAAGCTGGCGATTCATTCACATAGTCCCTTGGGGAGTCCATAGTATGGCAACTTCGTAAGAAGATCTCTGTGCCAGATCTGATCGAAGGCTTTCGCTATATCGAGGCTGACTGCTAGTGCCTCACCCCGACTCTCGATGGCTTGTGCCCAACGGTTTGTGAGATACACAAGAAGATCACCGGTAGAGCGACGGTGTCGAAAGCCGTATTGTCGGTCGCTCAATAGATCGTTTCCTTCAAGGTATCTCAGGAGCTGTGTATTGATAACACGCTCCATCACCTTCGAGATAAGGGAAGTGATAGCGATAGGCCTATAATTGGACAGATCTGTCCTGTCACCTATCTTAGGCACAGGATGCATAAAGGCAGTTTTTTTTAAAGTATCAGCTTTCTAATGAATGCATTATATTAAATATACGTTACCTATCACCAAAAACTACTTTATTTTTGTATCTATCTTGTTTGTAACGGCTAATCTCCAAAGTGGTTGGGATTTTGACAGGATTTTTAGTTTTACTGTAGCTTGCTAACTAAGTCATAACTTCGTCCACTTGTATTTTCGAAAAATTACCAAGGTTGTGACCGTGCAAATAAAACACAGATTATTAGGTACCGTCTTAGATGAATTTCATCGTACCGTATCTTACATTTTTCCGAATCTAAATATTGCACAAATTTTCGAGTTCATTTCACACGCCATTCAGAGCCTGTCCTTTACTCTTCAGTGGAAGTATTGGATTGTATGCAACAGGAGCTAACCCTGATGAATAATTGAGCTATAAATCTGTTCAACACAACACATTATCTGCCAAGTACTAAACAAGGACAATTATCAAAGATATTATGAATATTATGACTATTATGGTAATAATAGTGCGCTATAATGTAATTGCAGATTCCGCCACGTGATGTCATGTCACTTGTCATTTTAACTTATGTAGTCACAGATAAGAGCAGCTGGCAATCTGTAATCTGAACACTGAGGGTCCGACCCTAAGTAATTATGATGACTGACTAGTCATCGTAATTATCTTCTTAGACTTAGTTATATATATTAGTCGTATAACCCCTCGTTTACACCTAAGTATAAAACATGTATTTGACAAGTTGCAATATGTCACAGACTACAGTATGAACGCAAATGTGTTTTATACTTGTTTATAACTTGTTGAACTTATTAACTTGTGAACGTAAAAGTATCTGAGATACATGTATAAAACAAGTATTGTGTTTTGATTAGTCTTCAACAATTTTTTATTAACAAATTTACAACTTGTTTCGTGGTGTAAACGAGGGGTTACATAGACACGGCATGCAGGAACATCGCGGATTTCAAAAACGGAAGTACAAACATTAAGTATGATGTAAGTTTAAAAAAAAAGTAGTACCTAATCTTCAGTATGGTTTTTGCAGCGCACGTGACATTGCTATGTCCGCAATGTCCTTCCGTCCCTCACCTCAGTCTTCGTTTGTCGCTAGGAGGGAGGGGTTGTGCACAGTAAGCCAATTTAGGCGAAACGATATTTTCGCACAATATTCAAGTTTCTCATTCTAACCCATGATCTGTAACTTTCATAAAAAGGTAGGTGCGATATTATGATACCATAGAAACATATACTCTTTGTTCTTCACTAAAATATTTTCATTTTTAGGTTGGGGAAGGGGTAGGCGGAGGTGCTAGCACCCACATTTTGCACTTTTATGTTTAGGTTCCAATGTAATAGGTGCCGAGCCTATTGCCATTAACCGGGCTCTTATAAATCTGCGATAAATACAAAATACATAACTTCGAAAAGCATCGAAAAGTCATTGGTGTGTACCATGGTAAAACCTGGGATCGAACACGAGATCTCGTCTCAGCAGTCCATTACAAACCATTACATACCACTAGGCTACCGCGGTTGTTTTCTACTCATCTCATCAAAAAACCGGTCACTCTTGCCCCCACTCACCCTACCTAACTCTTCGTGTGAAAAAATAATACAACATTATTGTCAATTTATATGATACGCGTTTCGAATGGGAAATATACCTACCCTACTTATTTGTCACTAAATCGTAAGTAGATTTAATTGTCACGAAACAAAATTGTTTTGACGACATAACTGACTTTGTCGTCAGTCATTACCGAACAAAAACATTGTTACTCATATCTCCTGATAAGTACAACTTAAATAGAGCATTAAATTATTTATAATTTGTTTATGAAGTCACATTTATTACAAAATGTAACATCATCATTGACATTCAATGTTATTAAATGAATACATACATACAACGGATGATCATCTAGCATACGTTACCCATCTTTGGGGTGAGGCTATGGACAAGCACGGCGAGTCAGTGGCAATTAGTCTTGATATCGCCAAAGCTTTCGATAGAGTCTGGCACAAATCGCTTTTTTCCAAACTACCAGCCTTTGGTCTGCCTCCTAGGTTTCTAGCTTCCTGTGGGAGTGCCGTATTCGCGTCCTCTGTGATGGACGGGCTTCGGAGTTCTTGCAGGTAAATGCTGGCGTACCGTTATAGGGGTCCGTATTATCTCCCACTCTCTTTCTTCTGCATATCAAAGACATGCTGGCCTCCAACAGCATACATTGCTATGCAGACGATAGCACCTTACACGGTAGTTATCACGGACATCCTGCGGCCAAACAGTCTGATATCGCGGAAGAAGACAGCTTCTTGTCACTGAATTGGACCGGATCCTGAATCACATTCTCTATGGGGCTCTGAGAACCTGGTCGAGTCAGGGGCGGATCTCGAATTTTTGGGGCCCTGGGCTAATACTGCTTAACCTCATTACTCAACCAATTGACATTTAGTCAAAAAACTGTTTTCTGTAGTGATGTAGGTAAATATATTTTAAGTACCTACAGGAAGAAAATAGGGACACCAAAATATTTAATTCATAAAACATTATTTATTGCAAAATAAATTGACAGGTTATGTTTTATAAATTATAAAACAACCTGTCTGTATTTTTGTGCTGCAAATTCTTTTATTTGCCCATCGCACTGTAAATCCTTTGTTAAATCGCAATTTATGGAAAGAACTAATGAATGATTTACTCGATAGTTCGACATTGCTGCTCTGGATTTTTAAAAATCTAAGTAATTTTTATTATTGACAACATCGTCTATTGTTTTCAGTTCAGGTTGGGGGCGCTCTGTATCTACGGGGCCCTGGGCCGTTCACAGCAAAGGTATTTTCATTCCTTCCCCTTCCCGTTCTGCGGAGCCACTGCTTACTGCAGGACAATCTGAATATCTTAGGCATAGATGTTTGCTGCAAACTGAATAACAAAAACTACATCAACAGCATCATCAAAATAGCCTCGTGGAAACTCCGACTCCTAAACAAAGTGAGACGTTTTTTCACGCCGGAGCAGCGGTGTCTTCTCTATAAGACACAAATTCGCTCTTGCGTGGAATACTGCTCGCACCTCTGCGATGACTCCGCGAAATACCTACTAGATGCTCTCGACAGGTTGCAGCGACACGCGGTCCGCATTATTGGGAATCCTGAGGTCACGAACACCCTCGAGCCTTTGCAGATGGGTAGAGATGTTGCTTCCTTGGCTATATTTTACCGTCTCTACCATGGTGAGTGTTCTGATGAGCTCAGATCCCACCCTTTCCTTTCCTACTTAGGACAATACATGCAGGGCTTAGATGTCACCCTGTGCAGAATATACGAGCAAGAACCAAGTGGTTCGGAGATACTTTTCTTTGCCGTACCACCAAGACATGAATTAACACAAATTAGGTGGGAGACAAGAATACGGCCCACCTGATAGAAAGTGGTTACCGTGACCTATGAACGTGTGTAACACCAGGGGAGTCACACCCGTGCTGCCGACCCTGTAAGATTTTTTGGTTTTCTGTGCCGCCAGTGCCCACTGACATCACAAAAACTTTCCAGTGAGCTCTGGCTACCCTACTCATCGCCGAGAACACAACACGAGGTTATTATAGCCGTGGTATTCTGTAGGGTGGAGGTACTTCCGCAGTCGGACTGCTCAATTGGGGCGGAAATACCGTCGTGTTCTACCTTCCTTTTTTACTGGGTTCGACGGGGACACTGTGCTTGATATGAGGGATACTTTCACACATCTAGAAAAGCCGAAACGTATTTCCCGGTAAAGAAAGGACATTTTATTTAAGTGTATTGTCCAAAACTATAATTTCAATGCCTTAATTGTATTAGTATTGTATGTTATTGTATTGTAATTGTATTGTATTTAATCAGTAATCTACCAATTACTAGCTTGTATAGCTATTTGCGTTATCATGACCTTTATATTTCGCTCCATTTACTCATCATCTAGGTGATATATAAGAAAAATATGTAATGAATTATTTACATATCAACATCGACCGAAGAGTCGTTAAGTAATATTGTTATATACCGAGCATTTTATTTGGTTAACAATATTATTATAGCTTGCCACAATGATAGGTGCACTGACTCTCGTCCTGTTGATACCGGCTTTGGTGGTTTATTTTTTCAAAAATGCCTATAAAAGGTCGGAGAACTTCCCACCAGGTGAGTAAATTTTATATTTAGTTAGTTTAATAAATTAATTTAATATAGATATTGCGATTCAGCGAGACAACGCAGCTAGCATCATGGGCACATTTGCGCTGGGAACGATCCGCCGCCCAATCGAGCAGTCCGACTGGGGAAGTACCTCCGCCCTATAGAATACCGTGGTTATAATAACTTCGTGTTGTGTTCCCAGCGGCGAGTAGGGTAGCCAGAGCACACTGGAGAATTTGTGCTGTCAGTGGGATGACTAAAAGCTTGTCCTGCTTTGTTCTCTACAATTACGGCACAGAAACTCTGTGCTTACAGGGTCGGCAGCACGACTGACTCCTCTGGTGTTACAAAAGTCCATAGGCCACGGTAACCACTTTCCGTCAGGTGGGCCTTGCGCTTGTCTGCCACCTAAGAGGTATAAAAATAAAATTAATAAAACTACCTACTAATATAGGTATTTGAACTATTTTATTTGCGACAAGGTTCCATGTGGACAGCGCTATTATGCAGCGGAGGACACAGCTTCACCTTGCCAAAGACACACACATTAATTATGTCCATGTGTGTAATTAGGGTTCCTGTTTTCATAATAACAGTTTTACTACTAAAATAGTTCTTAAGTTCTTTTGTTACTTACTTTCTATGGGCAATGGCTGAATTAAACCATTTTTATTTATTTATTTAAACTATCATGATTCTTCATCCTAGTGTTAATTCCGGCCACATCCGAAGCTTTCATTTCTGAGTCCGCGGTCCGCTTTTTCCAATGTTTGGCTGAATTTCGATATTTTCCGTGAAGCGACAGCCATCTGACATTACTGTTAGTTACCAAACAATACATAGTAAATATCCCGACAAGTCTCATAGTAAAATGAGCTTATTTAAGACTTAAATTTATAACTTAAAAGGTTTATTTCATTTTGCAAATATTAATCATGTCTACTTGCATTGGTCTGTGTGTTCTAAATATAATATGTATGTATTTATAAAAAAAAGTATCTAAGTATGTTTATCCGCATTCTAGATTCCATAACACAAGCTAGTTAAGCAATGCTTAGTATGGGTCTAGATAGCGTTGTGTAACATGTTTTTCTTTTTAATCTTTATTGTAAGAAGAGGGTTTTATCATCATGATCAGAATGTACATACATACATATAATCTCGCCTTTATCCCCGTAGGATTAAGCAGAGGTGAATTAACACCCTCATTTCATCAATCATTTAAGTCGGTCCCATGTAATAGGGGGTGAGCCTATCCTATCTTCCGGGCACTATTGTTGACTCAAGCCATGCATATGAGGCTGAGTCGGAGCTGTATATATCTGTCTGATGTTAAACAGCCCTATCCTTTAGTTATCTTGTACGATACCGCATGGGAAGACATGGAGTGGTCCAAATTCTACTCTGCCGGGAACGCGGCTGTAGAATATTTATTTATTTTATTTTGGTATACCTATATATCTATAGGTATAGGTATATATATATATCTATGTAAATTGACATCTCTTTGTTTAATAGATCAAATGTATGCATTTTTAAGAGAGGACGTAAAATATATAATGTGAAACTTAGAGTTGATAATCATTACTTAAACACTTCGCGCTGTGTTAAATATTTGGGTATGTGGCTAGACAAGTCCTTATTATGGCATAAACACATTAATGTAACACTAGAAAAAACGGTAAAATTTCTAAATCTTTTTAAAGTATTAGCAGGAGGGTCATGGGGAATTCATCAAAATCATTTAAGGAAGTTGTATTTGTCTTTGATTAGAAGTCGCTTGGATTATGGATGTTTTCTATATGATAACAGTGAGAAATGTAACGTATCAAAACTTGACAGAGTTCAAAATCAGGCTTTGAGAATTGTGGGTGGTTTTATTAAAACTACTCCAATTCATGTCATGGAGTCTGATCTATGTATTCCTCCTCTAGAAGTAAGAAGAAAATACCTTGCAATTAAATATTGTTTAAGAAGTAATTCATGGTCGAGCGGTGTAACCTCAACCTTGTTGGAAAACTTATTTGGATTAAGTGTTAGTAGATTTTGGCAAAACAAAAAAGTACCTCTTCTCGCATTAAGTCATGAAAAGATTAAAGAACAGAATATAAGTTCATGTTATCCCTTGGAAATGTTTAGTCCGGATATATGGATTAGCTTTATAGACGTAAATAATATAGTGGTACCTACACTGAACTCTGTTTTACATGCTAAGAGAACCTATGATCCCAGTTATTTGAAATTTAATATTCTCAAATAATTATGTGACAACTACAGAAATTGGCATACGCTGTACACTGATGGTTCGAAAACTGGTATTAGTTTGGGTGCAGCTTTTTATGACCCTAGGAGGAACATAAGAAAATGCTTTAAAATCAATCAACCTGTGTGCATCATGACATTGGAACTCATTGCAATTTCGGAAGCATTGTCATATATAGATCAAGTAGAATTTGATAAAACGGTAATTTTTTCCGACAGTAAAAGTGCTTTATTTCACTTAGTTAAATGTTCAAGAGGCAAAAGAGGTCTGCCAATCGCTTACACAGCGCTAGAAAAAATTCATAGTATCACTAAGAAAAACATCCAACTGAAATTGCAATGGGTTCCCTCACATGTCGGCCTGAGGGGTAATGAGGAGGCCGATAAATTAGCAAAGCTAGGGTTCCTTCAAGGAGATTGTTTTGAAATTTTACCCTACTATACGGAAATTCTAAATTTTTATAAAACATATTGTTATGACATTTGGAAAGAATATTTCGATGAAAGGTCAAAGGAAAAAGGAATTTGGTACAAAACTATCCAGAGTCAACCTCCTCGTTGTCCTTGGTTTGGCCAGTCTAAACTAAATAGAAATTTAATTGTTACAGCTTTGAGACTGCGTTCTGGTCATATTCCATCACGGAAATTTGGACACATGATGAGAGTTGTTGATTCGCCTAACTGTTTAACATGTGGCACAATAGACGATGTCCAACATTTGCTCTTGGAGTGTGAACGAAATCGTAGTGCTAGGGAACAACTAGTTTTAGATTTTAATATAAGAATAGAAAATGTAGGTTCATTCCACAGTATTTTATCGGCACCTCATTCTGATGCTGCAAGGTGTGTTTATGAGATGTGTAGAAATGTTTGGTAAATGTAAATAATATAATTTGTTACAATAGGACTGACATGTCTTACGATAAAAGTCCTGTAAATAAATAAAGATTAAAAAAAAAAAATACTAAGCGATTATGATTAAAATTTGATAAGTTATTGGGCACATTCTTGCCCATGAAGGTCCTTTAATAAATGAAACTGTGAGAATAGTAATGGCATTATAACTGTAGCCGTGAGCGGTAATTTGCCTGAGATGTAAAATACTCATCTAACTCCAGTTGGATCTATCCAATCACACATCATGTCAGGTAACCTCGTCCTTTTGGAGACAGCGTAGACTCAGTCCATACATTTATATTATGCTTACAAACTACTTACTTGCGCCGTGTTTTGTCCCAGTTGTGGTGAAAGAACAAAATAGTCTTTTAGAGCTCTTTAAGGATAGAACAGCCAGGGTTAGTCAGAGTGACGTCTATGTCATAAATTACCATTGCCGTGTCGTAGGTATACTTTTGTAGATACTTAACAAAAATAAATGAAATAAACTTTTTTAACAGGCCCACCAAGTTTGCCAGTGTATGGAGGTTTTTGGATAGTCTTAGCTCACGAATTCAGAAACCTCCCAGAAGCGTTCCGAAAGCTTGGACAGAAGTACAAAACAAAAATTGTAGGACTATACATGGGTTCAATACCAACAGTGGTGATCAACGATCCTGTTCTAATAAAAGAAATGCTTAATCGTGAAGAATTTGATGGTCGCTTCGATATAATAATCTCTAGGTTGAGATCATATTGGAAGAAACTGGGTAAGTATTTTAGACTCATTATTTATGCGAAATGCGTAACAATAAAATAACCATAATTGCAAGTAGTCTGTACTGAAAAAATAATACATTTTGATAGCATTTCACTACAAATAAAGCAACTTACAGACAAGGGAGCCAGTTCTTTCGAAAGTATTTCAATAAAATATCGTCATTCAAACACTATGTACTCTGTGTGGAGGTAGGACACGACAGTATTTCCGTCCAATTCAGCAGTCCGATTAGGGAAGTACGGGATATCGCGGGCATAATAACCTCGTGTTGTGTTCTCGGCGGTGAGTTAGTAGAGGTAGCCAGCGCTCACTAGAGAGTTTTTATGCTGTCAGTGGAAAGACTAAAGGCTTTTTCTTTTTTCTTTGTCTCCTACACTGACGGTACAGAAACTCTCTGTGCTAACAGAGTCGGCAGCGCGACTGTGACTCCTCTGGTGTTGCACACATCCACAGTAACCACTTTACATCATGTGGGCCATATCATTGTGGCAGACAATGTCCCACCTAAGTGATAAAAAAATATTAAAAGTGTAATCATTTTCAAACAATTAAGTAATTACCTATTACCTAATTAACTTTCATTAAAGTCAACGGGTGGAGTAATCGGAAAACAATGTTTAAAAAATAGTTGTAAACATCATTCACTGTTTCCGTTAGTTCGTAAAGAATTTTGGTAGGTGGGTTCCGCCTCCAGAAGTCTAAAAGTATGAATTGGGGATTTCGAATATTGGAGGATAGAAGATTCATATTAGATCCAGACTCAATTTTGAACATATTTTTATCACACAAATTGGATCTCTGAAGGAACTTCAGAATAATTCCCTCCAATGCAAATTAACAGCCACATTTCACCAATCATTGTATTTGGCCCCACGTAATAGGGGGTGAGCCTATTGCAGTTTTTCGGGCACTATATACTTCACTTGCCGGGAAGACGGCACCACTATTGTTGACTCTAGTCATGCATCTGATACGGAACCTGGACTGTATATCATATCTTTCTGATGTTAAACAGCCCTCTCCCTTAGTCACCTTGTAGGACACCGCATGGGAAGAGATGGGGTGATCCAAATTCTTTTCTGCCAGTATAATACAAAATTACATTCCGCCCACGCCGAATTTCAGTTATATCAAAATTCATCTCTCGGTTCAACTCAATCGATTACGATCCATATGAACTAAAGCTACATATGATTTGAAGCTTTGACCTGATTTAAATGCATTAAAACTTGACCTGATTTTGAAGCAAAGTTTTGTTCCTACTATTAAACGCTTATTGAGAGACAAAAACTTTTTGACCAGCGTGAGTTATCGGTAATGACCCGAGGAGCTGACCGCTAATCATAAGCCTCATAAAAATGTTAAAGTCACTCATAGGTTAAAGAGGTTTATCGCTTATCAAAGAGATACGCGTAAGATGCTATATGTTTTATAAATAAAAAAAAAAGTATTTAAGTTTGCAAATATTTGCCTAGGGCTGTGAATTTGCAGAGGTACCTATTTCTGTTTATGTAGTACAATGTAAGATACCAGAGCACACCAGGGTCTGATATTCAACTGGAATGAACGAGAAAAAGAAAACATACTTTTCTGAGTGAATGACTGATTCATCCCCGCAGAGCTACTCGTACTGGACTGAGTTGATATAAAAACTTTAATTTGTGGGAGTTAACATCGATTTACTTTCCTATGCCACCTTGATGGCAGGCAAGCACACTGTCCATGTCATGATGTTAAATGGTTACCATGGCCCAAGGACATGTGCAACACCAGCAACACCGGGGGTGTCTTACTCATGCTGCCGGCACTGTTAAGAAGAAGTTGGCCCTGTAAGAACCACGTCTTGTTTTATGTTCGTTATTGTGAAGATAATTTTTTTTTGGAAAATCGACGCTTAACATTGCACCACAATACTAATTACAATATTGTTTACAAAGTCACGCATTATTCTTATCTAAACATTTGAAACCTAAATAGCTATATGACAGGTCTTTGGCATGTTTGTTTAATTTCGATGTCCTATGTCATTATGTTGTGTTTATCTGCTTTCTGCGTAGCGGGTGATAGCGGTGCATTGACACCAACAATAAATTCCGCTTCCTTAGGTATTAGTTCTGTTTACTTATAATATCTGCTATTTTAAACAGTATCTATATAGGAAATAAACATTTAATATGGAACGCTGAACCCTTACTTGATATCGTTGTGATCCACTGCTGGACATAGACCTCTCTTAATGATGGGAGGCTTTGGCCTAAAGTTTCCACACTGGCCAGACATGTTGGTATAGGGTTTTATGTAGATTTTTCCTTCTCTCGCAGTGATATCGTCTGCGTATTTTTCCGTTAGTCGCCTCTTACGACACCAGTTGGTTGAAATGTGGAGTTGATACTAGTATCTTACTTTATCCGTCACTACACGGATACGGAGGTGACGATCAGTTGACTGCTGACGGATTACTTATAAGTATTAGGTACTTAAGTTAATCAATTAGCCCACTGCAGTCCGCTGCTGGACATAGGCCTCTCCCAATGTGCGCCATTTTTCCGATCCTACGCCGTCGGCATTCAGTCTGTCCCAACCACCTTTTTCAGGTAATCCGTCTAGCTGGCTAAGGGGCAACCTACCTTCCGTTTACCTTCTCGCGGTCGCTACTCTAGGACTCGTTTGCTCCAACGGCCATCGGTCCTTCGTCAAACGTGGCCACTGCCACTTCAGCTTGCTTATTCTGTGGCCTATGTCGGTAACTGTAGTTCTCTGTCGGATAGCCTCGTTCCAAATTCTATCCTTCAGAGAAACTTCAAGCATCACTCGCTCCATAGCCCGCTGTGCGACTTTTACGCTATGAACCAGCCCCACTGTAAGTGACCACGTTTCGGCACCGTTAGTCAGAACAGGTACTTAAGTACAGAAATTAATTCGAGACCCCCTCAAGATCGGGTCAAAGCCGACAACTGGTATACCTGCTGATTAATTGACGAGGTTCTGAATCAGGTTTTCCTCCCGACCTGTATTATAGTTTGATGTAGGGTACTTTTATTTTAGATTTTTTTGTTTTCCGCGTAAAAGATATTAATCTAGTATGTAAACTCTGGATACAGAGAAAATATGTTAGGCATCTAGCTGCAATATAATTGATCTCATAATTAAAGTCAATTCAAGTTTAATTTAGCACTTTTTTTTTCAGGAATCCTCTTCACGGACGGACATTTTTGGCACGTACAAAGAAGATTTAGCTTTCGATTTTTGAGAGACTACGGTCTTGGAACTCGCGACAGTACTTTAGAAAACGCGATAGCCGATGAAGTCAAAGAAATGATAGACTTGGGTCTTAACGGACCTAAATATCCAGCGGAAGAGGTGTGTACCTACTCTTTTAATATTAGACATAAAGTAATCAAAAGAATACAGTAATATTATAGGTAGTATAAAGCAAGATGGCGGCATAAAATGTGCTTCCCCATAACCGGGGGCTAGAGTGTCCTCAACACGGCCATCTCGAAAGTGATAGCTCTGGGTAGACCACCTCAGCCTTTTTTTTACTTATACTCTACCCTCACCACCGGAGCCAGTGGCAGAGATTATGTCGGACTCAAACCGACTAAAACGCAGGACTCCTGTGGGTCGTTTTTAGTTGCCGAAGGTGAAGTTAACATGCATATCCCTCGCACCCCGGCCAACCCAGGGCCATCTCTCCTGATCTGGCCCTCTCCTCGGGTGTGGGGCCTGTCTCAGCCTATACCTATCTTAGTGATATGTTTTCGCCTAGCTCAACTCCGGCAATAGAAGAGGACCCAAAGAAGGCTGGCGTTTTAGTCGATTCGAAATAGAATTTCCGGGTAATAAGTTTCATGGAAAACATTTATCCTGAAATCAGTTCCGACAACGGTAGGTACGTGATAATTCGATAAGTATTAAACCCTCAAGCTAAGCTAAATTTATTGTCTCAGGAGCTTATGAGGATGGTCTACGTCGTTAGAAGTAATGGACTCATAATCGTACGATCGATTCCTTAATCACTAATCTATCGATATTTTTGATCTTAATTATTTATTTATTATTTGACGCACTAATACCATTGTGATAAAAAAAATACTGCCATAAAGTCATTTATTAGAAGGAAGTTAATTTTCTTTGTGCATTTTGTTTTTAGGAAATTGTGAAAGGAGATCTTGCTTTCATGCCGCTATTCTTTGCGGTACCATTCGCGAACAGCATGGTACAGGTGCTATCGCGAAGCACTGTTCCAAGAGCTGACTACAAGGAGCTGTGGAATGTCGCTCGTGGTGCAATACTGTTCCAGAGGAGCTCTGATGACATGGGTGGGGCGCTTACTATTACTCCTTGGCTTAAAAACATTTTACCTAACTACAGTGGGTACAACTCGCTGGTGAAAGGCAGCACAGCGGTGCGGGAATTCTTTGAGGTACATATTTAACATTTAACTAACTAGAATACCTTTACTGTGTAGATGTGTCCGTGATTTACCTGCGTGGACTTAGATAAAAATTTAATTTATTTGCGCAGAACCCTTTTTTTTTTCGAAAATCAAAGAAAAGTATCGCCGTATAGGTGACTATAGTAGTTTTAGAGAGTTTTAGAACAGAAAATTAATTACAAAAATTGGCTTATAACTTAAATAAATCTGGAATTGACTTTTCAACTTTTCTAGAAAGGAGGAGGTTCTCAATTAGTATGTTTATTTTTTTAAGAAACTCGTCCAAAATGCCATTGAAACAAGAGACGAAACCTACAACCGGCATTTCCTCGACTTATATTTGGCCAAAATGGATGAGGAATTAAAAAACAACGGGCGCAGTACATTTTCAGGTATATTTTATTACATTATCCAACTAATATTATAAATGTGAAATTTTATGATTTTTGATGTTTGCTACTTAATTATGCCTGAACTGCTGAACGGATCTGGCTGCACAGTTGAATAACCTGAGGTTCGCCTTTAGTTTACTATCAGACATCAGTTGAGGAGAGGTTGCGTTGATGTTCCTATAAATTTGGTTTTTACAAACACATAAAAAAGGTGCAACAGTTTTTGTGTGATGTTCGAAATAAGAAACAGAACTAACAAAACGCCCTTATAAACCACCCAGCAAGTGCCGATATCTTAAAGATACTGCCAAATAGCTGTTACATTAACGCCTATACCTATATATATTTATTTATTTAGTACATTTATAACTTACAGCATAAAAACATGAATAGCGTTGGACTAGGTCATAGAAAGCCAATAACAAGTTTTCACTTATAGTCGCTGCGTAGGTAAAACATTGTAAACAAAAACACGCATTGCACAAACCTTATGGAAGAAAAAAATAGAAAAACTACACAATAGATCTACATAGTCAATACCATGAACATAGTACATCAATTTCTGGGTTTGAAAAATGTTAAACTCAAGCACCTTCTCGCCGCGGGCACACTAGTCGAGAAAGAGTCAATATCGTGCTTCTTACATAGCCTGTTAAAGTTACGAGTAGCCCTCACTATGTAGCTGTTTTGCCTGTAATTTGTATAGCATATATTTGTATAGCAAAACGGTCTTGCTCAAATGTATACATTTTATTTTCCAGTGGATCAGTTGACATTGGCGTGCCTGGATTATATGTTTCCCACGGTATCGACCACCCTGTATACACTGACGATACTAGTCGAACGGTTTCTGCTACAGCCTGAAATCCAAGACAAGATACACGAAGAGATTGATCGAGTAGTTGGTAGAGATAGATTGCCCACCTTGGATGATAGAAAAAAGTATGTATAATTTAAGATTTTGATACTGGTTGCTTGCAAGACAACAAAACTCTTTAGAGTAAAAAAACTTTCACATTATGATATTTGAATGCCAGATACTTAACCAGATATTTTTAAATAAATACGGGGTTCAAGAAGGGCCTCAGAAGGTTTCTTCATGGTCGGCAGCGCGAGTGTGACATCTCTGGTGTTGCATACGTCCATAGGCCACGGTAACCGCTTCCCATCAGGTGGGCCGTGTGCTTGTCTGCCAACTAAGTGGTATAAAATAAATAAATAAAGAATAGTCAACAAAATAAAGCATTCTCATTGAACTCTTCGACTAATTTAATTTGCTTGTATTGAGAGTGAGTTCACGTCGTTTGTGAAGTGGCGTAAACTCGAGCTTATGTCCTCTTGATTAAAAAGTATCCGAAGCTTTTGTGGTTAAGGAGTCGGCTACTCCTTAACCACAAAAACTACGGATACTTTTTACTTTTTCTTACATACATACATATAATCATAGGTGAATTAACACCCACATCTCACCAATAATTGTATTCGGTCCCACGTAATAGGGAGTGAGCCTATTGCCGTATTCCGGGCACTATTGTTGACTCGAGCCATGCATCTGAGGCTGAGTCTGGGCTGTATATTTCTGTCTGTTGTTAAACAGCCCTATCCCTTGCACGACACCGCATGGGAAGAGATGGGGTGGCCCTAATTCTACTCTACCGACAACCACCTTTCTTGCTTTGAACATGTCTAAAAATAAAAGTTGAAAACTTCCTCTGTTAACAGTATGCCATATCTTGAATCGTGCATACGAGAGGCTATGCGGTTTGACAGCATGGTTCCTATGGGTGTTCCACATCGATCAATGGCAGCAGGGAAACTAGGCGGGTACGACATACCTGAGGTAAAACCCATTGCCTAATATACAGATGTAAATGCGGAATATTAATAGAGACAAACAAACAACAAACATTTTTTATAAATACCGACTCTAGAGGTCTACAGGACCCACCTCACCTGCTTCAAAACAGACGAGGGTTTGTCTCGAACTTTCCTCTTATGGCTAGGAGGTTAGAAGGCATTCTTTAGCTGAAAAACCGACATGCCAGTCAATAACGATAACAGGGCCCAGGGCTCCAAAGAATAAAATTTGGTCGCAACTGGGCAATCGCTAAGACGTTGATGTACATTCTCTAAATCAATGGACGAATTTCGATCTATGGTCATGGACTCATCATCTTCGTAAAAAATACATAAAAAGCTTTTTGCTAAATGCAGTTTGCCAATTTACCATAATTCGGTATTTTCCTGTAGTTCAAATAAATTAACTGATCTCAATAAATTAAGAATGGTAAGAGAGTGGTAAAAGTTACGATTGTTCTTATTTTATAGTTGTTATTTATTTTCAATCATCTACCCTTAATAATGACGTATCATAATAGTTAATGTAATATAGTATAATAGTTAATAGTAATACTCATAATAGTTTATTTAATACAAGTTAACTTATAAATTACCGCGGTGTGAGTTCATAATTCGAAACGTCGGCGGCAGAAATAGTAAGTTCCATGATTTAATTCGCGAGAAGTCCCGATACCTTGTATAATTATAAATTACTGTTTTTACGTTTAGTAAAAAGGTATTAATTTGACTAGAGAATCAAATACCCAATTAAATTTATCATCAAATTAAGTCACTGTTTATTTCACCTCCAGAATACAATGTTGAGTCAAAATATGACAATGCTGCACAAGGACGAAACGATATGGGGCGACCCTCACAACTTCCGCCCAGAACGATTTATCAAGAACGGACAACTTGATGTTGCCTCTGACAAGTCACTACCATTCGGTGCTGGTACGTATGGAGCTACTACTGTTACGTGTATCTTTTTATCAAACTAACAACATACTATTGTCGATGTCGATTTGTTTAAAACAGCCCTCTACACAAGTAGCACAATTACTAGTAGAATAGAATATTCAATGTTTGGGATTGACACGTATTTAAACGTCTTTAATTAGGACGATTTATTATTTTTAGAGAGTTAGCCAGAGGCGAATTAACACCCACATTCCACCAATCATTGAATTCGGGACAAAATCGCCACCTCTGTATTTTTTATTAATTATCACCCCCTGGTGATCCTATTGCCGTCTTTTAGACACTATTGTTGACTCAAGCTATGCATCTGAGGCTGAGTCTGGGTTGTATATTTCTGTCTGATGCTAAACAGCCCTATCCCTTAGTCGCCTTGTACGACACCGCATGGGAAGAGAGAGATTGGATGGTTCAAATTCTACTCTGCCGGGAACCACGGGAATATCTTTTCAAAATTAAATGACTCTTATATCACAAATTATGCGTGCGTTGAGTTGATTGTGTGTAAATTTTTCCCCCGGTAGACCAATGATAAATTTTTACCAGTTAATATTAATGTCTTTTTAAGGCACCTATTCGGATGCAATGTCGAATCTATACCTTCGGAATAGAAGGTATAGATTCGACATTGGTCGAATTTATTATTCATTTCATGGGCTTTGAAATATTATATAATATTTGACAGTCGTCAACGCATAGCATAAACGTCAATGTCAAACACCATACATTCATATTCTATTCTACAATATGCCGTCCAACGAATTGCCTTTTGTCTTGGTCGGGTGTAGGTACCTTTTTATTCCCTGATAGAATACCAGCCAATTACATCTCTTATAATAGCGATTTGGGTAGTCATGTTATAGAACGGCATATGGAATAAATTCGTATTACTCTTTTGCAGGACGAAGATTGTGTCCCGGTGAAACCTATAGTCGACAGACGATGTTCCAAGTATTATCCGGATTTATGCAAACATTCAGAGTGTCCACAGCGGACGGGAAGCCGCTACTCAAACCAGCCAAAAGGATGCACGACCTTATCACGTCAATACCCGACTTTTGGGTGCGAATCACGCCCAGAACTTAGCTAAACTAAAACAATGTATATAACTTCAGTTTGTCTGTATAACACCGGGTTTCTACGGTGCGAGATTTCACGGACGAGGACACGGACGTATTTACTATGAAAAATGTGTCTGCACTATCATAGACCAGCCCCATTTCAAGGTGTGTAGTCGGTGAAATAACGCATGCGTTCGTAAAATCATGGGCCGTGGAAAGACGGCTTTATTCTTCACAGCTTTTTATGAAAAATGGTCTTTACTGTTTACTACTATTCATTTTCTCCCGTATAAAACCAACAGCACCAATTAAAAATTAGCCAATTTTTCAAAACAAAGCAGTTTTTCCTACCATTCATCCAATATTTATATTATAAAATTCCACTACATATTGTTACTGACTGGGGCTGTGGCTACCATCAACAATGATCTTGACAACATCCATACTTGGGCCCAATCCTTTGGACTGCTGGTCAACCCAAAAAAATCTCAAGCACTTATTGTTGGTGGTAGAAACATGCTCCGCCTCTTGGATCATGATTCTCTTCCTCCAGTAATGTATGATTCGGTGGTCATTGATTACTCAAAAAGTGCAAAAAATTTAGGTGTGCACATCGACTCCATGCTTGCCTGGGATGTTCACATCGCGGAGGTAAGCAGGAGGGTATACTGTTCGTTTCAATCCCTCAAACGTCTCCAGAAACTCCTACCTCTTCAGACTAAAGTTACTCTTGCACAATCTCTTCTACTCTCGCTTTTAGACTACGCTGATGTCTGCTCTCTAGATGCATCGGAGGAACTGCTGAATAAAAGCGCCTGCAAAATTTAGGAATCCGCTTTGTGTTTGGCCTTCGCAAATACGACCATGTCACGCATTATCGCAAAAGACTGAACTGGCTCCCTATTCGACAGCGCCGTAACCTTCACATCCTAACTCTTCTCTATACCATACTTCATAATCCTAATGCTCCAACTTATTTGCGGGAACGCTTTGAGTATCTTGTACCCAGGGGCAAACACTGTCGTCTTTCTTCCTCTTTTCTGCTTCGCACACCTGCACACACTTCTTGCTGCTACGATGGATCGTTCACGGTGCAGGCTGTACGTCTTTGGAACGCACTACCTCACACCATTCGCGGTAGTAATACCCTGGACGTCTTTAGGAGAAGAACAAGGGAACATTTCCTATCACAGTAATGTAGTTTGAATATATTTATGTACCTATATGTATGCTTTATGTTTATGTATGTATGTATGTATGTATGTATGTAGGTGTAAAATGTATGCTGTGTATGTATGTTTATGTATATATATATATGTACCTGTTTAGGTACCCTTTTTTTCTGAAAATTAATGTACACTTCACGTCCCTTTATTACTTTAACTGCTTCTCTGCTACTCAAAGGTTTGCTGGTAGAGAACTCATACTGAGTTAAGCTCGCCTTTGTACATATTTCTTATATATTTATTTTGTGTTTGACCTCTGTACTGTTTGTGTGCAATAAAGAATTAAGAATTTTACTACCCCTCGTTTTCACCACGAAACAAGTTGTAAATTTGTTTATACAAAACTTGTTGAAGACTTGTAGAAGACTAATCAAAACACAATCCTTGTTTTATACATGTATCTCAGATACTTTTTCGTTCACATGGTATGTATAGCCAACAAGTTGTAAACAAGTATAAAACGTATTTGTGTTCACACTGTAGCCTGTGACATATTGCAACTTGTCAAATACATGTTGTTTTATACATAGGTGTAAACGAGGGGTTAGAATTAACAAAGGAGAAATAATTGACATATACCAATAGGAAGAAACCATATAGGTACAGGAAATTCTCAATATTATAGGGTTACTATCTATCCATCCTGTATTAATTAGTATGTTTTGAAGAAGTCAGGATGTTCATGGGATCCTATAAAAATCTACAAAGGCCAAGTCAATTGTAGTGCTTTCAGTTTTTTGTCGAACAGAATGGCACAGGCTTCCTATAGTGGTTAATAAAGCCAAGGAGATTTTTTTTTAAATTTTATGCAACTTAAGTGGCAGACAAGCACACGGCCTACCTGATAGAAAGTGGTTACCGCGACCTAAGAACGTTTGCAACATCAGAGGAGTCACATCCGTGCTACCGACCCTGTAAGAACCGAGATTCTGTGCCGTCAGTGCAGAAGATACAACCAGGACAAGTCTTTAGTCTTCCCACTGACAGCACAACTCTCCAGTGAGATCTGGCTACCCTACTTACCGCCGGGAACACAGCAAGAGGTTATTATAGCCGTGTTATTCTGTAGGGTGGAGGTACTTCCCCAGTCGGACTGTTCAACTGGGACGGGAATACCGTCGTGTCCTACCTCCATTTATAAGTAGTATCCTCCATAGCGTCAATCATGATACATTGATCAAGAAACTACATCATCGAGTAATATAGGTTCAGTGCACCTACAGGCAAATTCATTTTTAATACAGGTGAGCAGAGGCTTCAATATTTTATATCAAGAATTAAGTCTTCGAGTCCGAATCTCTTCAATACCAATGTTTCCCGTTTAAAGCACGTTCTAGCGAAGAGGTTCTGTGGCGAGAGTTAATTCTAATAATGATCTGAAGTGGTTTTATTCGAAATATAGATAGGTATTTCATTTTGTCTACCTATTGTTTTTTTTCCTTATATAAACAATTATTGTTACTCGTGAATACTTGTTAATGGCATAGCTGCTGTCACTAGCGCACTAGCTGAAAGTATTCCAAATATAATAAAACCAAATAAGACAAAGCTAAACAAGATTCGAGAATTCATTCATTTATTTGAAGCATTGAGCATACCACCACTAGTGCACTGGAAATAAAAATTGTTTTTCTGCGAGCAAGTAATACTCGTGAAGGAGGAGGTGGGGTGGGAGCGCCAGCAGGAGCGACGAAGGATTGCAAGTCAAGCTGCCCGCGTACTGAGGCAAGTCGAGCGTCGGAGGTCGATGGATGACCTCTGCCCCCATGAACGCAGGCCTGACGGTAACGGGTGGAGTCCCCTATCACCCTAGCAGAAGCCGGCTGCGGCGGCGGCATGCGTTGCGCCTACCCGTTTCCGGTGACGAGTTGGGAATTCTGTGGTTCCCATACCCGAGGAGAGTCAGATCGAGAGAGATGCGGGGTGCGACAACGACCCACAAGCGTCGTGCGATTTAGTCGGTTCGAGTCCGACATAACCTCTCCCACTGGTTTCGGCGGGGAGTTTCCTTGGGGACATTTCGCACCTTACAAAAAAGATTAATTTGTTTTTTTTTATTAGTATTTCCTAATTTTCTACTGA
The DNA here is from genome assembly GCA_963662185.1 of Eilema griseolum. Lineage (NCBI taxonomy): Eukaryota > Metazoa > Arthropoda > Insecta > Lepidoptera > Erebidae > Eilema > Eilema griseolum. Next base: position 10,233,860 of record OY759238.1, on the reverse strand, counting down.
TCAATTTCGTTACGGGTTCTAACTTAGAACCTGCAAAGAAATATTCGTGTGTCACTACTGTTATACACCAGCGTGTACAGGAGTCACAGTATAGTATCTACATAAAATGTTTGAGGTTAAGATGAAATTTTGAAATTCAAGTGGAATTCGTCGCGTCGATAGATAAAGGCAGAAATTAATGCGTCTAGAGCACATATAAATAGAATGTAGGTAAGACGAGACATAAATATGACATGATAAGGAATAGATGAAAATTTTCCTGTGTCATAAATATTATTATTATATCATTCTTATAATTTACAAAAGTTACAGTGTTTGGGTGTGTTTTGAACTGTGAACATAATAATAGGGCTTAATAAAATTATAGGTGTTAGTGGGAGTCAGCATGTTGTCTTCTATAAACCATCGATATTTGACGACAGATCTACTTTCTGCGGACAATAATCAATGTACTTTCTTGACGTCAATCGTCAAGAAAGTACAACGTCTGTTATCAACATTTGATGACAAAATATTAACTGCTGAATAAAATATATTTTCCCTTTAAGAACCGTCAAGTTCAAGCTTCTCATAAATTACAGAACAGCTTGGATAAAATTACAACATGGCTCAAAGACTGGCGCATCAAAGCCAACGAAACAAAATCTGTTCAGGTAACATTTACAACCCGACGACAGACTTGTCCTCCAGTAACATTGAACGCTGTTGAGCTTCCACAATCTGATGAAGCGAAGTATCTTGGAATGTACCTGGATCGACGCTTAACATGGAGAAAACATATCTTTACCAAACGCCTAGCAATGGGTCAACAAGTGCGCAAGATGTATTGGCTGATGAATAAAAACAGTCAACTCTCAATGGAAAACAAACTTTTGTTATATAAGAGTATAATAAAACCAATATGGACATACGGAATACAGCTATGGGGCACGGCTGCCAACTCTAACCTATAATTCTACAAAGGTTTCAATCAAAAATGCTAAGGATGATAGTAAACGCACCATGGTATGTCACTAATGAAAGACTTCACCGAGAACTTGGCATAAAAACCGTAAAAGAAGAATTAAAGGAGAGAGCTACAAAATACAAAGAAGGACTGCAACTGCACCCTAACATATTGGCTCACCAACTTATGGAGGAAATATTCCCAAGAGTGAAGAGACTAAAAAAAAGAGTCCCTCAAGACCTCCTATAAAATAAAAATAAAAAATTAGAGGGCGAGTCATAGGACTTGTACCTCACAGATTATCTATCACTACTTAAATATTGCTGAATGTCTCCTAGACAGATCGCAATAATAATAATTAAAAAAAAAAGAACCGTCAAAAATATAACAAATAGTAGCATGTTACAAAGCCTGCATTTATTTGTGCAGTTACCTGCGGCTACGCGGAAATAAGCTCGTGCTACGCATTGATGCTACGAACGCTACGCTTAATTTAGCCATATTCACGCTCGCGCTCCGCACCGATGGGGTCTGCAAAATATGAACTTTTTTATATGTCAAAATCAAAATGAAATGAAAGTTAGTTGAAAGTTACTTAAAGTTCATTACATTTTTTCTTTTGTCTGTCTTCAAGACGCCATTTAATTTCCGAGTTTAATGGCATAGCTGTAAAGTTTAATATTAAATAGCATTTTTGGCTGTGTGTGGTATGTCAGTGGTTGACAATTAGTCGAATCAGAGTCCTGCCTGGTTATCTATTTGTACAATTAACACTTTTTATAAATTCCTGAACTGCGTTGACAATAAGCCGCTGAAATGTTAATCACGTCTCATTATGCCTTAGATATACGAAACGTAAGTGGCCATGAGAGAAAGAGAGTAAGAAAATGTATGCTACCTCTCAATTTCAGTTCACTTCACCTGATCAAAATTTTTGTAACGCTGTCGTTACATGTTCACCAGCTTACTCCCTATACTTTCGAAAGAAGCTTTACTTCTAAAATCGTTTTGCCAGAAGTATCGCCTGTCCTGGTTCTTGGGAGCGTAGAGTGCTTTATTAAATATGAGAATAGAGGTATCTGTCAAAGGAGGAAGGGCAAAATGAATGGAGCCTGGTACCAGCTGCAATTAAAATGTAATAATGATAATAATAATGTAGTATTTGCATACACAAAACAAGTAGCCACGATTCTCCATCAGCAACTTGCTCTTAAATATAACCTTGTAGATTCGGAGGTACCGTATTACAAGTATGTGCCCGACCCAGTTCTTGACGATGGTCGTGTCACATTGTATTAGGATCGACCTATCATCACTGACAGGACGATTGTAGCCAATAAGCCTGATATAGTGGTGATAGATCGTTTAGAGCTCCGCGCAATAATTATTGATATCACCATCCCGCATGACGAAAATCTCGTGGAAGCCGAAAAAGATAAGCAAATAAAATATTTGGATCTGGCTCTCGAGGTTGTCGACATGTGGAAAGTGGATTCAGCGATTATTGTTCCGACAGTCGTGTCGGTTCACGGACTGATTGCCAAGAGCCTCGACCAACATCTTAAGAGGCTCGCATTAGACAGTTGGGTCAAGGGCCTGATGCAGAAGGCGGTACTCCTCGAAACGGCACGCATTGTGAGGAGATTCCTCTCTCTGGAGCCCTAACCACCGGTAGCTTCGTCTCTGTACCCGATGCCGGTGGAGTACTATTTTTTATATTTTTAAATAGATGTTTTTTTATATATATTTAAAAATATAACTTATATGATGTTACTTTAATAAAGATGAATAATAATAATATTCTACAACATTCTACACATACTACACAACGCTATCTAGATCCATGGTAAGCATAGTTTAACTAGCCTTGTGTTATGGAATCTAGAATACGGATAAACAAACTTAAATACTTCTTTTTTGTAAATACATACATATTATACATAGAAACACCCAGACCAATGCATATTGCATATTCATGCATACAAATATTTGCACTGAGCGGGGATCGAACACGCGCCTCCTGCGCAGCAGTCGCGTTCACTACCACCACGCCACAGAGGCTATCAGAGGCTGATACATCGTTAGTAGTAGTGAGTTATTGTGTAGTAAAACAAAATAAAAGTTTGTAAAGTAAAATAAAATAGAAGTGAAATTTATTGATTAAAACAATGAAATCAGTGTTGTGATAAATAATGAATACACGTAGTATTCCTTATACAATACTGTTTATAAATAGTGCTGGGTCAGTAATACCTTCATGTTTAGCATATCCTAAATATCACACAATAGATATTATATGGGCAAAAGAATCTTCCATGAAAATCGGTAACAAACAATCAGAGAAGATTTTTAAAAATATAAATATGATCGATTAAGACAGAAAAAATTGAAACGGTTCAGGCGGGATTCGTATTTTCACAAGTATAAAAAAGGATTAAAGGACTGGACACACAAACAAATACTAACTATAAAGATCTACAAAGATTTTTGTCGAATGGACTGGCACAGGTTTCCAGTAGTGAAGCCAAAAATAATTTATAAGTAGTATATCCTCTATAGCATCCATCATGATACATTGATCTAGAAACTACGTCGTCGAGGAATACAGATTCAGTGCACCTACAGGTAAACTCACTTTTAATACGGGTGAGCAGATGCTTCAATACTTTATGTCGAGAATTAGACTTTGGACCTCTTTAATACCAATGTTTCCCGTTTAAAGCACGTTCTAGCTGAAATAGTGTTGGGTCGTAATACCTTCATGTTTAGCATATCCTAAATATCACACAATAGATATTATATGGGCAAAAGAATCTTCCATGAAAATCGGTAACAAACAATCAGACAAGATTTTTTAAAATATAAATATCATCGATTAAGATAGAAAAAAATTGAAACGGTTCAGGCGGAATTCGTATTTTCACAAGTATAAAAAAGGATTAAAGGACTGGACACACAAACAAAAACCTTTATTTGCCTAATTTTTTTTTATTTACATAAAATGTATAATGCACTTACAAAATTTAACACATGTATCATATGCACATAACTCATCATAGTTCATAAATCTTTATAACAATCGGATGCGCGACAGATTTACGTACCTATAACTTTTGATATCGTTCGTTTTAATATCTTAAATTTACGGGTTATAAAAAATGCTTATCAGTAATTATACAATTTGCAATTTAATTGTTTGTTCACTAAAGCTCGTAAGGAAAAATACGTAGCGCCATCTATTGGCTTGTAACATAATAGCTTTTTAACCATTTTTACAAGCACGCAACGTTCGACCTGAAAACACATTCCTCTAACATCTGTATAATTTTTGTTTATGATAGGTCTGCAGTATCGAGATATATGTTTTTTTTATTTCAATTTGTATTGCATCGCCATTTCGACACACTGAAATGAAATGAAATATATTTATTTGCAGAAATATGGTAGGTACAGGGTTTCAAACATTCTGTTGTGTGACAAGCAAAATATAGTGTAGCTAGTAGGTATATAGCTATAATAGTGCTTAATTGAAAGATTTGGATGAAATCGCCATGTCAAAAATTTAATTAATTAATTAATTCGGAATTATCAACATGGAACTCCGAACAAAATTAACAATAATTAATGAAACATATAGGATTTTTTTTTGTCATAACTTAAGTAATCACTGCCAAATAAAATAAATAAAAATATACCGTTACCAAGATTGAATTGAAAATAAATAATAATCAATTGAACACATAATGCGAATAATATATATAATAGGAGGTAGGACACGGCGGTATATCCGCCCGATTGAGCAGTCCGACTGGGGAAGTACCTCCGCCCTACAGAATACCGCGGTTATAATAACTTCGTGTTGTGTTCCCAGCGGTGAGTAGGGTAGCCAGAGCTCACTGGAGAATTTGTGCCGTCAGTGGGAAGACTAAAGGCTTGTCCTGATTTGTCTTCTACTGACGGCACAGAAACTCTGTACTTACAGGGTGGGCAGCGCGACTGTGACTTCTCTGGTGTTACAGACGTCCATAGGCCACGGTAACTACTTTCCATCAGGTGGGCCGTGTGCTTGTCTGCCAACTAAGTGGTATAAAAAAAAAAAACAACAATGCCGCACACTTAAATCATTCTTCAACGAATAGAACATTTTGATCTAATAACCAAAATTTTAACCTATATTTAAATTTAGTTGTCGGCAATTCTCTTATAGATGATGGCAACTTATTAAAAACTTTGATACACACTAGATACGTTTAAAATATAAATGCAAGTACTTATATAACACTGTGGCGGCGGCTGCTGATACGCTTATCGCTCTTAATTAATGGCTACTTTAAGTAGGTAATGTATTAAATCGACACAATTGCGAATCGTAAATGCATGTCTTGTTGCTTTAATGTTTATTTTCCTTAATAAACATATCGATTGTGATTGACTAGCCGACTGGGCCGTAGCTTAGAGCTTACGTCTGGCCGTCTTGGGTCCTCAGGGTAGGGCCGTCGTGATAGCAGCGGTAAGACCCATTATGGAGGACTGGCTAGAGAGGCCTCACGGGGGCCTCTCCTACCGGTGATCACCGGTGATCACCGGACGCAGGTGATCACCGGACACGGATGTTTCGGGAGTTAATTGCATCGGATCAGGAAGGAGCCAACGCACAAGTGACATCACTGTGACGCAAGCGAGGATACGGGGCTGCTCACAGCAGCAGGGCAGGTGTGTCCTTTTGGCGGCCCTGGGACTGGGAGTTCTCTCTCTCAGCACGTTGTTCGCAGTGATGGTGCAGAGCGCGAGTGCGTGGGCTGCCGCCGACTCCTTCTGTGAGCAAATAATGCTCGAGAAGGAGACGGGGGAACGGGGCCGGAGTAGACTTAGGTCCCTACCGTCACGCAAAGCCCGCAATGCGCGTAGGCGACTCTGGCGTCGGAGGTCATTAAATGACCTCCGTTCTCCATGAGCGCAGGCCTGGGGGTGACAGTTGGAGCCGCCTGTCACTCTAGCAGAAGAAGGTCGAGACGGTAGCGCGATTAGTGCCTCTCCGCCTTTTTCTGGGGACAGATGGGGACGCCATTGTCCTACACCCGATGGTGCCCTTCTATAGCCCTGGGTCAGTCGGGGTCGACGGTAAAATACTGCCATCTCTACGCATCTGGAAAGGTTCTAGTGTGGTCGTGACCTCAGGATTCCCAATAATGCGGACCATACGTCCCTGCAACCTGTCGAGAGTATCTAGTAAGTATTTAGCTGAGTCAACCCAGAGATGCGAGCAGTATTCCACTTCAGGAGCGAATTTGTGTTCTGTACAGAAGACATCGCTGCACCGACGTGAAAACACTCTGTTTAGGACTTCGAGTTTACGCGAGGCGGTTTTGATGATACTTTCGATGTAGTTTTTGTTATTCAGGTTGCAGCGAACATCCATACCTAGAATATTGAGATTGTCCTGCAGTGGCAGTGGCGTGCTCTGAAGAATCGGTAGGAGAAGGAGAGAAGAAACTTTTGCTGTAAACGTCAGGTTCTCAGAGCCCCATTGGGAAATGAGGTTCAGGATCTGGTCAAGCTCAGTGACAAGAAGCTGCCTTTTTCCTGCGATATCTGTTTGGCCGCAGGATGTCCATGATAACTCCCGTGTAAGGTGCTATCGTCTGCATAACAATAAATACTGCCAGCGTACAGCATGTCGTTGATATGCGGTCTGAATCCTCTCTGAGGTTTTCTAGATCTAGGTCAACAATTAAATTTTAGGTTAAATAGGGTACCTACTTCAAATTAACCTACCCAATGTTTACATTAAATACATAATTATAAAATAACATACTACAACTTTAATCTGCAATATTACATTATGTTAACAAAGCAGTGCAAAGTTTATCATATGAAATGTTGTATCTACAGCCAATCGTTTAAGTAGGTATACTAGTCACTCCGTTTATACGTACGCAAGTAGTCAAAATACACCCTCGAGACAAGTGGCAAAACTTTTGTAAAATAGAATAGAATACATTGATACATTAGTTGATTAATTGATTGAAATATTGATAGATACGGTATTCGAAGAGGTAGGACACGACGGTATTCCCGTCCGAATTGAGCAGTCCGACTGGGGAAGTACCTCCACCCTACAGAATACCACGGCTATAATAACCTCGTGTTGTGTTCCCGGTGGTGAGCTCTCCAGTGAGCCAGAGCTCACTGGAGAGTTTTTGTGCTGTCAGTGAGAAGACCAAAGGCTTGTCCTGATTTTGTGTTCTGCACTGAGGGCACATAAAATCTCTGTTCTTACAGGGCCGGCAACACGGATGTGTGTCACGGTAACCACTTTCCATCAGGTGGGCCGTATGCTTGTCTGCCACCTAAGTTGTATAAAAAAACGGTTTTGACATACGTTGACAACTGTCATAAAAGTCATACACGTCAAAATACGTATCAATCCCATAACTCTATCATTCTATTCTACAATGCCGGCCGACGAATTGTCAGTTGTCTAGGGGGCCTGCTACAGTAAGAAAGGCAAAAGCGGTTTTTGTCCTGAACCTGGTATAGCATCAATATCAAAACTAAAAAATCAAACCTTCAGACGCATCAACCCCTCCTCACTCATATCTACCTATACTTATGACACTGCAGAAAATCCTTGACAGAACAATGAGAAAGCGATCTAAGAAACAGAACACACTTTTATTACTGGCGAACATAATCTAGCGATCAGAAGAGCTAGGCCCCGATTTGGATAATTTAATGTCATTTTTTTTTAATATTTATTTTATACCACTTAGGTGGCAGACAACCACACGGCCCACCTGATGAAAAGTGGTTACCGTGGCCTATGGACGTTTGTAACACCAGTGGAGTCACAGTCGCGCTGCCAACCCTGTAATTAAATAGAGTTTCTGTGCTGTCAGTGTAGAAGACAAATCAGGACAAGCCTTTCTTCCCAGTGACAGCACAAATTCTCCAGTGAGCTCTGGCAACCCTACTCACCGCTGGGAACACAACACGAATTTATTATAGCCGCGGTATTCTGTAGGGCGGAGGTACTTCCCCTGTCGGACTGCTCAATTGGGCGGAAAAACCACCGTGTCCTATCTCCTTAGAAATAAAATCATAATAAAATCAATGTCATACCACTGACACCATACAATGCCGTTTAATTTTCAACTTCACTGCTATACTGTTAGAGTCTAAAATTAAATGTAAAGTGTTTAATGAACACTTTTTAATTTAATTTAGGACTTTAAACCTATTTTTATAAAGTCTAAACTTTAATACCTATATTTTTTTTGCAGTATCAGTAGTTTTACTATGTCATAAAATTAGCAGAATCGGGGCTTGGATTGTGTGCATACTTCATAGTTGGAGACGGGGTTGAAGTTATGTATGACTATACATAAATACATTTTGGGCGGCTTCTTTAATGTCGACGCCGCCACCGCCTACAATGCTGCCACTTCTATCCCGATTCTATCTAGCCATGTGACCACGTGGCCGCCAAGGCAGGACAGCAGGCGAGCGATACCTTGTATAATATTACACGAACCATTTGGAGCCACTTTTGACTCTTCATAACTCAAAAACTGTTTATTATACATACATACATATAATCACGCCTTTATCCCCGGAGGGTAAGGCAGAGTTGAATGATCACCCACATTTCACCAATTATTCGGTCCTATGTAATGGGGGGTGAGCCTATTGCTGTATTTCGGTCACTATTGTTGACTCGAGCCATGCATCTGAGGCTGAGTCTAGGCTGCATATATGTCCGATGTTAAACAGCCCTATCCCTTAATCACCTTGTACGACACCGCATGGGAAGAGATGGGGTGGTTGTTTGTTTATTATAACCATGTCAAATTTGGTAGAAGTAACCCTAAATAAGTATAATGGCTGGCAAAGAACTCAAAAATGCACGAACTCTAAAATGTGCCGAAGAGTTTTTTTAGGTCTGTTTGGCGGGGTGCTGGGCGCGACGTCCGAGCGGCTAATTAACTAATCATTGATGACAATCAAGGGCTTAGGGCTATCGTCATTTGTTGATTGGTCCTTTTCTTGTTTTTTAAATGGTTTTACAATTTAGTTTGACCTGCTTGTTAATGGGTCAAATCAATTAAATAGTACTTACTTAATTTACTTATATTACTTGTTCGGTAGACCAAATGGTAGCGCTCATGTGCAGCCTTTCCATCTTTAGTTTAGGATGTTTGCCGGCACTTATTAAACGTTAATAAACAACTTAACTGCCTTATGATAACTATTTATCAACTGACATTATTTGTGTATATACAATACATATAGTTAATTACTATCTTACATTGACTCACGATGTAGTTTGTAATTATTTGATATAAGTTTACTGTTTATTTGAACATTTCAACAGTCTCGGTCGAAGTGTCGTAACTTAAGTGCTTAAGCGTGCCCTCTGCTGGCAAAATGATCGGTGCCGTTGTCTTAACCCTGTTAATACCTATTTTATTAGTTTATTTTTATAAAAATGCTTACAAAAGATTTGATAACTTTCCACCAGGTGAGATTATGTTTTCGTATTATAAATAATTTAATTTAAAATTAATCTATTGAAAAAATATATTGCTATAAATAATAATGCTGCTGAACGTGCTCGTTTACTGGTGGTTGGAATGTGGGAATCAGGTCTTTGGCTATAAGCTAACGTAGGGACTATGTTAGAAGACAGTACCTTCCGCATCGCGACGTGCCTTCGCTTAGGTGGGCTTCTCCGCATCAAAGCGGTTGTGGAGAAGCAGTTGACCGACTCGGACACTATGGCCTATCGTGCTGCAGGAGCATTGGGCGAATTCCACGGCACGCCAGCCTCCACGCCACTAATCCGCCGTGCTCTTGTCACCACCGGTGTGCCGGCTATGCTTGAAACAAACGGTTTGGTGTGCGACGATGGTAAGAGATCGGATGGTATGTCATTAATGCCATGGGAAATGAGTAGAACTCTGGTGTGGGACGCAACATGCGTCGATACCATTACCCCTACCCATATACCTGCCACGGCTGGCTGTGCCGGTGCTGCTGCAGCTTCTACAGAGGCTCATAAGCGGCGCAAATATTCTAATCTCATCAATCTCATTGGTGATTATGAATTTGTGCTGTTTGGAGTCGAAACGTTTGCGCCGTGGGATCCGAACGCCCGCAATCTCTTCAAGAAGATTGCGAAGCTTATGGTCGACGCTTCTCGTGACCAGAGGGCTGGCCTTTTCTTAGGTCAGAAAATAAGCATTGCCATACAACGTGGCAACGCTGCTAGTCTTGTGGGAACGCTACCACAAGAGGCATGCGATACAGAGGAATTCCACGACGCATTTTAACTTTTGTTTTGTTTTATTATATTTTTTATTAATGCATTGTTATAATAGTTTTTATTAAACATTTGATTTAAAGTAGTTGGTTAGTTACATATTATAGATTAGATTTTAATTTAACTAAACTCTATTTAATGCGATTAAAAATAACTTATGGTTTAAAATAAAATAAAATACTATTGGATTTATTTTTTATTTGACGTTTGGATTTCAAGATTTGTTATCCATTGTGGTGAGATCATTTTTCAATGATCTCACCACCATGGATAACAAATCTTGAATTATACTTGGTAAATTTATAATTTTACAAATTATCGCTTAATAAACTACTCATTAGTCAAAATATTTACTTGGAAAAGTTTAATTATGCCTTAACATCATTTCACACTTGATTATTTTTTTAAACATGTTAGTTGGAAAATGTATGTTATGGTAGGTACGAGTGCGTTGTTGAGAAGTTCCAAAAACACATTTTAACAACTGAAATATTTCCTAAGTAACATATTTGCGAAACCTGTGTTATGTCAGATGATTATTTTTAAAGTACTATATTGAAAAACTAATCTACACATTTAACAAAATTTCAATTCGCAATTGAAAGTTTGTCAAATGATTAGTTTTTCAGACGTTGTTTGTAAAATGATGTTTTGTCATACGTTTTTTGTTAAACAAAAGTGAACCGCGACCTAACGCTAAAATCATAACACCCGAGAAGAGGGCCAGATCGTGAGAGATGGCCCTGGGTCGGCCGGCGTGCGAGGGATACGCCTGTCAACCTCACCTTCGGCAACCAAAGCGAACCACAGGCGGCGTGCGTTTTAGTCGGTTCGAGTCCGACATAACCTCCTCCACCGGCTCTGGTGGTATCCGTGGGGATTTTGCGCACGTAAAAAAAAAACGCTAAAATCATGAAAATGTATGCAATGATTTATATTTATTACAAACGTATTTGAAATACGACATACTTTGTTGAAATTTTATTATAGAAGAAATAAATTTTACACAGATTGTTTCATATGATCAACCTTTTAGACATGTTAAGAAGGTTCAATTATTTTGCTTTGTTTATTTAGGTAATAAAACAAAACGCATATTAATAATTTAAACTTACACTAACTCAAACAGTTTTGATCTGTACAGTCTGATCAATACTTATGATTTTCGTTATGACTTGGTATTTTCATCCGTTAAAACTAGAAAAATGAAATAATATTTAATTATGTTTTTTTTCACCAGGACCCCCCAGTCTACCAGTGTTAGGAGGCTATTGGATTGTGCTAGCTAACGAGCTCAGTGACCTCTCAACAGCTTTTCGTAAACTCGGACAAAAGTACCGTACAAAGATCATAGGATTAAACTTGGGGCCAGTACCGGCAGTCATTGTGAACGATTCTGATCTAATAAAAGAGATGCTTAATCGAGAAGAATTCGATGGTCGCATGGATGTAATACTCTTCAGGTTGCGGTCATTTTGGAAGAAACTTGGTAAGTCTTGTGCTGGTTTGATTCCACATAATGCGTCGTTTGCCTACGGTTCTACTGTACTACATGATGCATGAAATAGGTACAGTTTCCCGTCGCTAGGAGTTGTGCTGTTTGAATTGAAGAAATCAATAAGTTTCGTTTGTTAATGATTTTAAAACTGGGTTATCCCCGTCTTCTGTACCAAAGTACTAAAGCTATTACTTTAAAAAAAAAATCTAATGAATAGGTTAACAATTCATTCGATAATAACTTGACACCTGTACTTTTAGTTACTGATATTGTATATTATGACATAAACTCATAACATAAACTCACGCCTATATCCCCGAAGGGGTAGGCAGAGGGGCTAGCACCCACATTTCGCCAGTTTATGTTAAGGTCCCAATGTAATAGGTGGCGAGCCTATTGCCATTAACCGGGCACTTATAAACCTGCGATCCTCGTCTTAGCAGTCCATTACTCATACAACTACGCCACCGCAGCTAGTTATATATATTATGTTCATCACTTTTATTTTTAGCTTTATAGAAGCTTGCATGTCAGATGTTTCGCTCAAAAATTATAGGCAAGAAATTCTTATGTGCTCTAATTACAAACATGTTTATTTAATCACAATGTTTTGTAAGATTAACCTACTAAGATAAATATGTATAACAACAGGTCATTGACTCTATATTGATATTCTAATGAATAGCTGCTTCAAATCGAGTTGCAAGATTTGATCCGAACAAATTATATACACAGTGCAAGTTAATAAAAAACTTGCAAAAATTGATTGATCTCAGAAAAATAATAATAGGTAACACTGGACGGCCCACGAAGTCAACACGAATCTTGTTCAAAAGCGCGCATGTGTGCCTTTAAGGCACCTTGTGGACCAGTGGGGTTAGTTGCAATAAGATAAAAAAAAACTGTCAAACGATGGTAATTAATGTTTTTCTCTGATCTTAAACATGAGGCGAATATACATATTTTCTCGCTGGCACAAGTAAAATAACAGCCATGGTTGAACATAATAATGTATCAACTTTTTTTTATACCACTTAAGTGGCAGTCAAGCACACGGCCCATCTGATGGAAAGTGGTTACCGTGTGCAACACCAAGGGAGTCACACTCACGCTGCCAACCTTGTAAGCACAAGAGTGTCTGTGCCGTCAGTGTAAAAGACAAAGCAAGAAATACTTTTGGTCTTCCCACTGACAGCACAAAAACTCTCCAGTGAGCTCTGGCTACCCTACTCACCGCCGGGAACACAACACAAAGTTATTATGGCCGCGGACGGACTGCTCAATTGGACGGTAATACCGTCCTGTCTTACCTCCTGTAATCTATCTATCTTCTATCTATACAAGTGTAGGTAAGCTATACAAGGTAGCTTAGTTGGAGGGGTTAGAGGGAATATTAGTAATTTCAGTTGCTAATATTTTATTTAGAAAATAAAAACAAAAACAATATAATTCGTAAATTGGAGACAGAATACTTTGTACTTTTAAAAAGGTAGGTAGGTATAGTACTTTTTTTTTCACCTGACCGGTTTCGCCTCACTGCATTGCAGGCACAGGTAACACAATACTAAAATAGGTGTCAAGTGTTTGTATTAGCGATTATATTGCAAATGTAAGTTCGAGATGATTGCAAAAACTGATGCGTCTTTTTTTTGTTAGAAAGTTCTTGGTCAGACTTAAAATCTTACGTTTGATTGATTGCAATCGGTTGAGTAGAACGGAAGATAAGTGATTGCGAGTGATGCGGGAGGAGCCGCGGGAGATAAGGCTAGTGTATTATATTATATCAATCAATCAATCAATTAGCCCACCGCAGTCCATTGCTGGACATAGGCCTCTCCCAATGAGCGCCATTTTAGCCGATCATCAGCATTCCGCATCCAGTCTATCCCAGCCACGTTTTTCAAGTTGTCCATCCATCTGGCTAGGGGGTGTACCTTCCGTTTGCCTTCTCGCGGTCTCTACTCTAGGACTCGTTTGCTCCAACGGCCATCGGTACTTCTACAAACGTGGCCACCTCACTGCCACTTCAACTTGCTTATTCTGCGACCAAAGTTAGTAACTATAGTTCTCTGTCGGATAACCTCGTTCCGAATTCTATCCTTAGAGAAACTCCAAGCATATCTCGCTCTATAGCCCGCTGCGCGACTTTTAAGCTACGGACCAGCCCCACTGTAAGTGTCCACGTTCCGGCACCGTAAGTCATAACAAGTAGGACGTACTGTTCAAATACCTTTGTTTTCATCCCAGCTTTCATACTGTTTATACTATGGTAGATAAGCATACCTACGAGCGATTGCCTTATAAACGATAGGAGTGTTACCGTCACTGCAAACCTTCTTAGGAGTAAATAAATGTCAAATAACCTATTTAGTTTCTGATTAATGAACAATTTAAAATCATATTCAGCATCGTTGTGCTTGGGATCCCATTTTTTCTCATAATGGTTTTTGTCCTAATTTAAATTGTCATAATAAGTTAGGCATATTTGGTTTTTAGCATACTCTGTTATTAGGCATAAATATTGTATTTCCTAATGTTTTTATTCATAACTTTGATATGCATAAATTTGTAAAGTATATTGTTTATTTGATTGAGAAAGGCCCTGATTCCGACTTGGATAGATTAGGTTAGAAGGCTAATGCGGGAGCGGAGAGGAGCGAAGCTCCCGCATTAGGCCTTTGTGGTTTTTTTTTATCACCATGTAGAACTTTATTTAGTCGAAAGAACATTCTGAATTTAAAAAATATAAATTAAAACTGTTCTTGGTAGTAACAGTATTAACTTGTATGCTTACAATAGTTATGGTTACGCGTCGTTATGCTTAAGTAAACTTATGCTTTGGGATAGTATGCTTATAAAATAATATGCTTGTACTTAGTAAATGGGATTTTAAAAAATATGATTAAAAAGTTATGGCAAATGAGTATTATGCGTAAATAATGTTAGGACAAGTAACATTATGCAATGTTAAATTATGACATAAAATCATAGGAATAAAAATAGAGAACCGTTGTGCTTCCATCAATACTCCTTTTCTGCGCTCGACGAAAGCTTTGATAGGGGTCAGAGACTCGCTATAACAACGAGTAGCTCTAATCTAGCATGACAACTCTTCCGGCCCAAACAAAAATAAAATCTAAGACGTTTCAACTGATTCTTAACATGATTGTAATTGACGGGGTTCCGAACACAGCTCGAAGGACCAACTGTACAGGGTATTGAAGAAATATATAATTATTATCGTACGACATTAAATAATAATGATAATATAAATATAACTAGTAGACATCTAATATCCAATACGCAGAATTTTTTGCACATCAGTAGATAGCTGCTGATCCCTCAGGAGCACCCTCTAGTCGCTAATAAGCAATTGACCGCATTACATTTTGATGAAGGACATACTATACTTACATTTGAATACTAGCTTAAATGTGTTTGCTATATTTGCAATATACTTTTTGTCAGGCGTATTTCGTTGTTCTGTGTTGTCTTGTACCGATTATTACCTTATGCACTACTGCTTGGCGCTACCAGTAGTTTCAACACTAGCCAAAGAATACTTAATATCTTGATCAGCCAAGTTTGTGATCAGAACGTCTGAATATCCGGAATTAGATTTATTTGATACAAGTTCTGCTAAATACAAACGTATTATCCGTGACTACAGGTTTAAATTGGCTCTCTAGGGGTTTTGTGAACAAGTTCTCATTTTGTTTCTTTTTCTTTTTCAAAATTTTCTTCATATCAATAGTACTCGTATTTATTATATAAAACCATTTAGTGTCTATTTTTTATTACATGAAAACTTATAAATAGTTTTTAGTATTGTAGGTAGCAAGTAACGTTGCACCGGGCGTCGGAGGTCGATGAACGACCTCCGCCCCCCATGAGCGCCGACCTGGGGGTGACAGGTGGAGCTGCCTGTCACCCTGGCAGAAGCAGGCCGCGGCGGTGGCGCGCCTGGCGCGCCTCCCCGTTTCCGGGGACGAGTTGGGGACTCTGTAGTCCCCACACCCGAGAATAGGGCCAGATCGTCAGAGATGGCCCTGGGTCGGCCGGGGTGCGAGGGACATGCCCGTCAACCTCACCTTCGGCAATAAAAGCGACCCACAGGCGGCGTGCGTTTTAGTCGGTTCGAGTCCGACATAACCTCCTCCACCGGCTCCGATGGGGAGGTATCCGTGGGGATTTTGCGCACGTAAAAACAAAAAGTAACGTTGCACAGTATTAGTGCTGTTTGTCTTCCGAATTAAGTGTTGCCTTCCAGTAATTGTAAAATAACATAATGAACTGATAAATTGTAATATTCTTACGATAATCAGTACAATAATTATTAGTTTAGAAGAAATATGATTTTGATAATTCAATTTCTCGAGCCGCCACGCTCCATACAAAACTGTACTTGCAAGTGCGTTCGTTTACATTTGAACAGAGTGAAATCAGTGTACTTAGGGTTATTACATACATACATACATACAAATAACGACGTCTTTATCCCCGGAGATAAGGCAGAGGTGAATTAACACCCACATTTCACCAATCATTGAATTCGGACCCACGCAAAGGGGGTTGAACCTATTGCCGTCTTCCGGGCACTATTGTTGACTCAAGCCATGTATCTGAGGCCGAGTCTGGGCTTTATCTATCAGACGTTAAACAGCCCTATCCCTTAGTCGCCTTGTACGTCACCCCATAAAGAGATGAGTTGGTCCGAATTCTACTCTGCCGGGAACCACGCGGCGTATTATTAAAGAACTAGACTAACCTTATTTAACGAACAAGCGACCAAAATGGCCACATTGGGCGATTCTGCAAAAAACTAGCATCTTCATGAATTTATAGTAGATTTCAATAGATTCCTATAAAATTAATTAAATGGTTACTCATATGAGCAGAATTAAAACAATTCAGTTACTAAGCAGGTTCTAATTTCGTGTAAATATTGCCACAAGACAAAATATTATCCCAAAAGGATATATATATTATCCAATAAAGAGACCCTTTTTAGACCTCCAGTTAATAATGACATTTTGAATGAAATAAACAGGTTAAGTCAATCAGTCAATCAATCCACTGATGCAGTGCTGTCCACTGATGGACATAATATGTCCTGGTTATCCTGGTTGTTCCGGCTGTTGAATACTGGAAGGCAACAGATGGCATATTATGCCATCTTCAAATGCTGGGAGGCTTTGGTCACTGTTTCCGGCCAGACGGATTGATACAAGGTCTTAGTTCCATCTCCACGGCCAATTGATATAAAAAACCACAAGTAAAATATGAAACAGCTACGTTGTACCTACAACATAGCTATTTCATATGTTTCTTGTAACATCTCCGAATAGGTACAAATATTTATACGATATGGCCCCGATTCTGCTAAAGCAAAACCACTGTCATACCACAGACACTGCCAAAAAATCTATTTAATTTTAGACTTTAAAGCAATGCAGTTAAAGCTTACAATTACTTTTTGCTGAGTGAATGAAAATCTATTCATTTAATTTTGGACTTTAAGCGTATAACAATAAAGTATTTTTTGCAGTGTCTGTGGTTTTGCTTTAGTAGAATCGAGGGCCAGGGCTTCGATTCTGCTAAAGCAAAACCACGGTCACACACCATACATACTGCAAAAAATTACATTGAGTTTTAGACTTTATTCTTATACGCTTAAAGTTTTAAATTAAATGAAATGATTTCCATTACACTTCTTCAAAAAACCTTTCAATTTTGAACTTTAATGCTATTTACTCAAGGTCTAAAATTAAATGGATTTTTTAGCAGTGGTTATGCTTTAGCAGAATCGTGGCCCAGACGGTTGGTTATGTAACTTAATAATTAGTAATGTAAATTAAAGAAAAAAAATCTTTGTTTTTATTAAAATAGTACTCCATACTTAACTACAGCTTGTTAATATATAGAGTTTAATTCGTATTATCATATCTATATTATATCATCATATATAATTAGTAGATAAATAGATATTATGACTTAATTCGTGACTTGAGACTTGTTCCCACACAAGATTTTATAACTAGATTCTATAATTAGATACATTTTTTAAAGTAATTAGAAGATTGATGGTTTTAGCTTTACTTAAATTTAATTTTATATTTTTAGAATATAAAATAAAATGTAAGAATTTTATTAGATATATTTTTTAGAATTGGTGTGTGCAATGACTTTTCGATGCTTTTCGAAGTTATGTGTGTAATTATCGCAGGTTTATAAGTGCCCGGTTAATGGCAATAGGCTCGCCACCTATTACATTGGGACCTAAACATAAACTGGCGAGATGTGGGTGCTAGCACCTCTGCCTACCCCCTCCGGGGATATAGGCGTGAGTTTATGTTTATGTTATGTTATTTTTTAGAATTTTATTTTTAAAACGTTGTTGAAAATACACACCGTACACCACTATAAGGATGTTTTATCCAGTACCATAGAATAGATATAGGGTGAAGCCGCCTGTCACTCTGGCAGAAGCAGGCCGCGGAGCCGTTTCCGGGGACGAGTTGGGGACTCTGTAGTCTCCACAACCTAGGAGGGCCGGGTCGAGAGAAATCCGTGGGGACTTTTCACATGTAATGTTCCTTCCGCAGTCCGATTGGGGAAGTACCTCCGCCCTATAGAATACCGCGGCCATAATAACCTAGTGTTGTGTTCCTGGCGGTGAGTAGTGTAGTCGGAGCTCACTGGAGAAGTTTTGTGCTGTCAGGGGGAAGACCAGAAGCTCATCCTGTTTTACACTGACAGCACAGAAACTCTTGTGCTTACAGGGTTGGCAGCGCGAATGTGAGTTCCTTGGTAGTGCACACGTCCATAGGGCACGGTAACCACTTTCCATCAGGTGGGCTGTGTGCTTGTCTACCAGCCAAGTGGAAATAACAAAAACTGTTATTTATTATGTAAAATGCGAAAAAAGGCGAAAGTACCTAATCTTTTACACATTTTTTTTTTCAAGAAATTATTTTGGTAAGGTAGATTAGAACGGATGATATGGAAACGCATCCAAATTTAGTTAAAACGACAAAATATACATTTTTAGGAAATAGTGCACATTTTTAGAAAGGAAGAAAGAAAGAAAATACGTTTATTAAACACAAACACACAAAAAAATAGTAATGTCATAAATGCCATAATAGACCATGTATAGAACAAAAATAGAATAAAAACACATAACTATACTTTATCTACTCTCGGTTTCCTAGTATAGTCTACTTCATTAATACCATGTGTCAGTGTGGAGTGTGAGTTTAAAAGGCCGCAGTTCAGCTGATGCTGCAGATTAAGCACAATCTGCAGCAATCTGAAGCAAATAGTTTAATAGAGGATGCCTGCTATTTATACAATTCTTATGCGTGGTTTCCGGCAGAGTAGAATTTGGACCACCCCATCGGCTCTCTTGCGGTGTCGTACAAGGCGACTAAGGAATAAGGCTGTTTAACATCAGACAGATATATACAGCGCAAACAGCATCAGATGCATGGCTCGAATCAACAAGTGTCCGGAATAAGGCAATAGTCTCACCCCCTATTACGTGGGACCGAATACTGGTGAAATGTGGGCGTTGATTCACCTCTGCCTAACCCTTTAGAGATAAAGGCGTGATTATGTGTATGTGTATGTATATATTCTTCATTCAGGCGTCAATTCCAGTCGCATCCGAAACTTTTTCCTCGGAGTCCGGGGACCGCTTTTTCCAGTCTCTACGTTCGGCTGGCCTATATTTTCCGTCTGCCATCTGACCTCACAATCCATTGGTGATACTGAAGTATTGTAGTTAGACCAGTCGCTGGATTTTTTAAAGCTCCATCTACCTTAATGGCTGTAATAAGTAAGACTGTAATTTAAGGAGGTAGGACACGGCGGTATTTCCGCCCGATTAAGCAGTCCGACTGGGGTAGTACCTCCGCCCTACAGAATACCGCAGCTATAATAACTTCGTGTTGTGTTCCCAGCGGTGAGTAGGGTAGCCAGAGCTCACTGGAGAATTTGTGCAGTCAGTGGGAAGACTAAAGGCTTGTCCTGCTTTGTCTTCTACTAACGGCACAGAAACTCTGTACTTACAGGGTTGGCAGCGCGACTGGGACTCCTCTGGTGTTACAGACGTCCATAGGTCACAGTAACCACTTTCCATCAGGTGGGCCGTGTGCTTGTCTGCCAACTAAGTGGTATAAAAAAAAAAATGATCGTATGGCAACTGGGACCAACGCTTAACGTGCTCTGCGAAACACAATTCCGAGACCAGCGCAAATAAATATATTCATGCATACAAATATTTGCACTGAGCGGGAATCCAAACCCCGCCACTTGCGCAGCTGTATATTGTTACTATCCTCTTCTCTTGACTGATGTAAAATGCTTTTACTCATATCTGAACTAATTATTTTATTTATTATTACCGTAATAATAGGTCGTTACATATGAAATTTTCGTTTTTTTGAAGAAATTGGAGGAATCCCAATTTTCAGATCAGTATTATTTTTGCATTTTTTTAGGAATGAATGAGACAACATTAAGCTAACAAACACTTTTATTACATTTTTGTGATAGCTGTAAAAAAGTAATACGAAATTTATCATCAAAATGCATAGCAATTTACTGTTTTTGAAGACCGAATTTAATTTATTAAGTGGCCAATAAAAACAAAATCTAATACAGAGTTGTAAAATCCTGAAATCGAACAAAAAATAAATAATGGGAATAGCTATTAAATTACAAGAATAACGAACTCATGAATCTGTAAGAAAATTTTGGCAATTTTATAGGTAAAGACCTAATATTTCAATCTAGTTAATACATCAAACAAATCGTCATAACAAACGTGAAGTGAAACGTGATTTAACACTCATAAGTATTAAAATTTTGCATAATTTGTTTATTTTGATGTTTGTGGATAATATGATATTTAAGTAGGTATAATTATATTGTTCCGAAATGATTGTTAAGAATAGGTATATTTAATCATCTGTTAGTGAAACATTAACATGATTTATTTTGCTTATCTTCTGTGTTCTGCTTACAAGTATTATTAATTGTCGTGTAAAAATGGATCAATGACCAGCGGCCGATATTCCAGAGCAAAGTACTAATATACACATTTATATCTATACCACTGTTTTAAAATAATAAACTAGCTTTATTTGTACACTGGCGATATAAGTATTTGAATAAAATAAAACTTGAGTTATGTATACTTACTGAATTAACAATTCTGAATCTGAAAATGTTTTGGAATTCTTGTTTGTACGTGAATCGCGATAGACGCAAAAGCTACTGGACGAATGTGATGAAGTTTTTTTTATTAGATAGGTCTTGATCAGACTTATAACCTGCCGTTTGATTACAATTGACCAAGTAGAATCAAAAATAACGACATCATTATCAATTAAGTTGTTAAGGTGACTTGCCGACTAAAACCGCACAGTACTTCGTCACATTGGTCTACGTGGTCGAGGAATTGGTGGGTCCAGGTATATATCTAATAACCTCGTAATGTGTTCCCGGCGGTGAGCAGTGTAGCCAGAGCTCACTGGAGAGTTTTTTTGCTGTCAGTGGGAAGTCCAAAGGTTTTTCCTGCCTTGTCTTCTGCACAAACAGCACAGAAACTAGCTGTACTTACAGCAGCGTCGGCAGCTCGAGTGTGACTCCACTGGTGTTGCACACACCCATAGACCACTGTAACCACTTTGCCGTGTGCTTGTCTGCCACCGATGTCGTATAAAAATACTTCTGTATACAATTTTTTTTCTCAGCATCTTTATGTCAAATATTATTTTGTTATTTATATAATTTACATTGGAATTATCTAAATTAAAATATAAAAACAATACAGAATCTCAGTGTCCGTATGTATTTTGCTTTTTTCAGGCATATTCTTCACGGATGGCTATTTTTGGCACGTACAGAGAAGGTTCAGCTTGCGGTACTTGAGGGATTACGGCTTTGGAAGACGAGATAGCACTTTAGAAGCAGTAATAGCTGATGACATTAAAGAAATGTTGGATTTGGGAGTTAATGGACCCAAATATCCAGCGGAAAAGGTATATAATATACACAAATATTTCTTATTAAGCTAAAGAATTTGTTTGTTTGTCTGTGAAAAAGTGCAAGAGTTGAATCAAATATCACGCACACATTCTCTTTAGTATCTTTGGCTACAAATACCGTGTATTTTTTTCTTATCCCTAGAAAACTTCATGTACTGAAAGGGTATTTTGATCTCGTTAGCAGGCCCATAGGTTCAAAAATACTACTAACGTATCATTGGTTCAATACACTTCTGTTTCACTCATTATTGATACATTAAAGTAAAAGCACCAATAGTGGACACTTTCCAAAAAACCCTCTATTTTAAGAAAAGTTGCAACCATTTTGTTAACATGACTATTAACTTAACAGATGCCTCATAGCATCTAAAAGACAGCTAGCCTCTGTGGCTTAGCGGTAGTGAACGCGCCCGCTACGCAGGAGGCGCGGGTTCGATCTTCGCTCAGTGCAAATATTTGTATGCATGAATATGGGTGTTAGCATTGGTCTGGGTGTTTCTATGTATTATTAGTATTTACAAAAAAAAGTATTAAAGTATGTTTATCCGCATTTTAGATTCCATAACAGAAGCTGGTTAAGCTATGCTTACCATGGGTCTAGATAGCGTTGTGTAGAATGTTGTAGAATGTAGGTAGAATATTAAATAGGCATTAAAAAGAAAAAATATTTTCTAGGGTGAAGAATATTGATTTGCCTTTAAAGTATACGCCATTGGTGCATTTACATATCTACCTACTTTAGAATTTAAAAATTACAACATTACTTCTAATTTTCAGGAAATCGTAAAAGGGGACCTAGTATTCTTACCATACTACTTTACGGTACCATTTATGAATGGAATAATACATGTGCTATCACGCAGCACTCTTCCAAGACCTGAGTACAAGGAGCTGTGGTCTGTCTCTCGTGGTGCAGTAATGTTCCAGCGGAACTCCAATGATTTAGGCGGAGTGCTTTCTTTAACTCCTTGGCTCAAAAACGTAGCGCCGAACATTAGCGGGTACAATGCATTAAGGAAGGGTAACCAATTCCTGTTGGATTTCTTTCAGGTACCTATTTAAAGTTTTATTGAAAGGTCCCAGATTCGAATTCTGTTTATTACACTAACGATCTGAACCTACTCCTAACACGTGTAATTTAGCTTAGCTGGAGGAGTTATAGGCAATATAAATAATATCATAAAATAACTCTAGGTTATAGAGGAGCATACCTACAATAGTTGTACATGTCTAAGAATCTACAATATAAGAAACTCATAGTCTGTGATTCTGAATCTCACATAGATATGGAAGTCTCTTATCTTTTGACAGCTTCATGTTTGCGTTGTTTAGCGTTGTCTCAAGAAATAAAAGACATGTGTTCGTGCAAAAAATCCGTCAAGTTCAAGTTTTGAATATAAAAATTACAAAGAGAGCGAGAGAGAGAGAGATAGGGAGAGAGAAAGAAGAGAAAGGGAGAACGAGGAAAAAGGGAAAAATGAAAAAATGGGAAAAGGGAAAAAGGGAAATGGGAAAAGGGGAAAATGGGAAAAAGGGAAAAAGGAAAAGGGGAAAAAAGGGAAAAGAAAACCTAAGCGCTATAAAAAGTAAAAAACAGACCAGTCCGATAAGGGCGACGATATTCACTTCCCTGTCTAAGGTTTACCGGGATAGGCTTCTGTGGAAAACTTACCGTGTGGATCTCTTGGGGTCCGATTCCATACAAAGCTACTTCGACGTTTGTCTCGATGTGAGGTTGTGTACTTAGTACGTAATTCGATTGGTGAACAAGTAATATTCAGGCGTCTTGTTTTTCTTACCCTCGTATTTATACGACAAGTTATTTTTAGAAACTCATCAACGATATAATGGGAACCCATGACAAGACCTACGACCGCCATTTCATCGATATGTATTTAACTAAGATGAAGGAAGAACAGAATAGTAAGAGTACATATTCAAGTGAGTTTAATTTTTATTTTTCTGTAAGTAAGAGGTGATAGGAGGTAGGACATGTTGGTATTTGGAAAGTACCTCCGCCCTACAGAATACCGCGGCCATAATAACTTTGTGTTGTATTCCCAGCGGTGAGTAAAGTAGCCAGAGCTCACTGGAGAGTTTGTGCTGTCAGTGGGAAGACTACAGACTTGTCCTGCTTTGTCTTCTACACTGACGGCACAAAAACTCTTCGTGCTTACAGGGTCGGTAGCGCGTGTGTGAATCCTCCGGTGTTACACACATCCATTAGGCCACGGTAACCACTTTCCATCATCTGGACCGTGTGCTTGTCTGCCACCTAAATGGTATAAAAAATAATTTTATTTAGTATTACAATTTAAAATTAATATTTGTATAAAACGTAGCTCAAGTTGAGCTATGTTTATTATATAATATTAAGTGTCATTACAATATGCTAATTTCTGGGATTTTCACTCTTTAAAATTAAAATGACAAATCGGTCAGAATCGAAGGAATGGGCTAATAAAACATTAAACATACACATACATACTCGTACATATAATCACATCTTTATCCCCGGAGGGTTAGGCAATGGTGAATTAACACCCATATTTCACCAATCATTGTATTCGGTCCCATGTAGGTACTCTATTGCCGTATTCCGGGCAATATTGTTGACTTAAACCATGCATATAAGGCTGATTCTGGGATGTATATATCTGCCTGATGTTAAACGGCCCTATCCCTTAATCGCCTTGTACGAGTACGACACCGCATGGGAAGAGATGGTGTGGTCCAAATTGTACTTTGCCGGGAACCACGCCGCTACGTTATACCTACTTAATTATCTCATTTTCATATTTCAGTCATGTGATTATAATTTAGTGACTGTCTGGCCTTGGGGCGTCAAGAATTCTCATTAAAAGGACTAGACTTTTATTTTTATGAATTTTATATCCGAAGTGCCTACCTATTATATTATATTATAATGTAATGTGACAAAAAATGGCCATGAATTTTATTGCTGTTGGTGGCGCATGGCCGAGTGCGGTAGTGGACTGTATTGCGGGGATGTAGCTAACTGTTCCATTGACGCTTTACACACAAAAGACAGGTGGTCGGGTTGCCGCGGGAGTGATCCAAGCAATGAATGCAACCCGAGAAATTGGGAGAGGATGCACTAACCTTCACGACACACGTGTTTTCATCGCAGCCGGTACACGGATCTTCTCTTCCTTGCTCAGGAGCTGCCGTCAGCGTCACTAGATCACTTGAGGAACACACGAGAGGCACAATCCGATCGGTAAAGGTCTATGAAGCGGTAAAAATGTAACAAATATTAATCATTTTTGAGAGACGCGAGCGCGGCCGTCCTTACGCTGGCTAGTTCAAAGCGAGACTCAGTGTCTATATTTCACAAATGGCGGACGGAAGCTACATCTATGGTTAGTGCGGAAGGGGAGACGGGTATAAAAGGAGTGTGTTTCCGTGTTTGGGAAATAACAACTAAAATATAAACCTAGATTGGAGCTCGTGCCTACTGCTGGCTAGGCAGAAGGCAGAGGCGAACAAACAACACAACGCAACAGTCTCGACCAAGACGAGACGCGATTAGCCAACAACAAAATAAGGGTCTCTTCACGTGGGACCGATACAACAAGCGAGTGCTTCTTCTCCTCGGGTGGTTCGGAAACCGTAGTGGGATTGAATTGACTAACTGGCCACCCATCTAACGCGGCATGAATCCAGGACGGTCCACTAAACCATAACGGGTGATCTAAAATTTGCGAAGGAAGCAATCCACGAGAGAGACAATCGGCTGGGTTGTCGGTGCCAGCAACGTGAAAGAGATTATGTGGCGCCAATTCAGATTGAATTTTTGCCACTCTATTAGCGACGAATGTGTCCCAACGATGGGGCGAAGAGTGGGCCCAACACAAAGCGACTGTTGAGTCCTAAAAGCTAAAAATTACTAATATTAATGCGAAAATTTACAATTATGTCATTAAGCGACACGGAAGTGCTAGTCTTAGCACTGCCATCCAAAACTACACGGAGTTTTAGTAGTAAGCTTATCTTCTCTAATAACTCCGCGGTGCGGGATAATGTACGAAGGCTGGGTCCCGCCAGTGTCCGCAGGCGCAGGTGAGATGTAACCTTTATCTAAATATTCGTTAACAACCTCATCATAGGCCCGCTTCGACTTTGGGGACGCCTGCATCTTTCGTTCCAAACAAAGAAAGCGTTTTTCAGCGGATACACGGGAGCCACCGAGCGAAAACTTGCGGATGGTAGACTCCAGTGGCGGCTCGACGGTGCAACAGAACGAAGCAGTCGAGTGACTAAAACTATCCATAGAAGCGGGTGCGGAACCAATTATAACAAAACCAAGAACTGTTTCCAGTGCGTGCGGAGCGGGGTACGTCGGTCCCCCTTGAACCTTACGTGATAACTGGAGGTGCGGGAGAATCGAAGCGCCGATCAATATATCGACGACTCCAGGAACAGCGTAAGTCTCATCTGCTAAAGGCAAGTCTTTAAATTTCGTTAATAAAGACGTGTCAACCGGGACGGTAGGCAACTGTTCAGCTATTCTATCTATAACGAGCGAATCCATGTCAAACCAAATATTATTATTAAAACGAGATCTAAACCTTGTTTTAACGGTGCCACGAACAGCTGACTGTAAGCTTCCAAAACCCTTCACCACTGAGCGGGTTGAACGCTTATCAACATTGAAACCAAGACGCCGACAACAATCTTGAGTAATAAAATTACTTTGCGAAGCGCCATCTAACAGCGCTCGAACAATGCGCGGCTTACCTAATGCATCAACAATAACAACGCGAGCGGTCGCAAGACACACAGTAGTGAGTGCAGCACTAGCGGAGAACGAACACAAGGTGACGTCATCCGCGGCGGTCACCGGGCGGGCCGGAGCGCGCGCGAGCGCGGGCTGCGGCTGCGGCGCAGGCTGCCGTGTGTCACCGCTCGACGAGCCAACCGTGCTCACATTGGATGCGGCATTACTATTCTCAAAATGAAGCAAAGTGTGGTGTCTCGCTTGACATTTGCGACAACTATTTCTACTATTACATAAAACAACGCGGTGTTTAGTACCGAGACAATTAAAACAAAAATTATTAGCGCGAACAAATTTATAACGATCACTAGGCGACAATTTTAGAAAACCAGGACACCTGTACAGTTGCGAATGATGAGTGCTACACAAAGAGCAAACAGGTGACTGTACACGTGCTGGTGCGGTACTAACATAAGTATGAGTTGACCTCAGTGACTTCGATGACGCATCTACTTTGCGTGCAGAATCAACAACTATCTTCGCGCCTTCATGTTTCGATGAAGAGCGCTGCAATACCTTTATATGCTCGCGAACAAAACTTTCTAAGTCTTCGAACTTAGGAATTTTATTGCCGCGATGATCCGACTCAAACAAACGAATGGTTTCGGAATCTAATTTCCTTAAACCCATATACAAAAATACGAAGTCGCAGAGGTCATCGATCTTTAGGTTCTTTACGGCGCGAACAGCTGACGCGAAAGTATCTAGAAATTTCTCTAAGTTTTGATCGTTACATGCCGTAATAGATTTCAAATCAAACATCTGATCTAAATAGGCGTTAGCTACCGATCTTTTATCCTCATACCTAGCTTTCAAAGTATTTAAAATTAAATTATAATTCTCGGCACTAAACGTAATTCCAGCGCAAACGGTTATAGCTTTACCAGTCAATTTTTCAACGAGATAATGCAACCTTTCGTGGTCTGTCAACGAATCGTTCTTATCTATTGTATTCTCAAAACTATCTATAAATAGACACCAATTGCGAATGTTACCATCAAACTCGGGTATTTGAATTGGTGGCAACTTAGGTCGGTCGCGAGTGGGGTTGGGTAGGTCAGCCGGCTTCTCCAAACTCCTAGCGACGCGTTTGATACGACAATACAAATCGTCAAACGACGACAAGGCTTGATAACTCACTGAGTAATCGGGATTCAAATTCAACTCTAAAACGTTGATGTCATGTACTAAGGTTTCGAAATCCGCGCGTAGACTATCTAAGTTTTCTATAGAACACAAGAACGAATCTCTGATGACCAAATCAGAGGTTTTAAGTGCATTATCATAAATCGATTGTACGCGAGAGTAAATCATTTCTTTTTTAGCGTATAAAAGTTTCAATTGAACCTTACCGGTCTTATCAACCTTTGGGGACATGTTTACAATTAAATCTCAAACTAAAGTGCGGTAAACAACAAATATGAAATGACTTAATCTTAGCGGTACAGAGCAGCGAGGCGGCGCGAGCGACACTCGGCAGATAGGTAGGTACCTACAACTGTGAATGCACGCTTGAACAAACGCGCATAGCAACAAGGTCGTACCTACGCGATGGTCGCTGTCTAGGTTCAACTATTATTTCAGGGACTAAGTATTGCGTAATATCTATTCAAATTAAAATACTTTCGTATGAATTGGAATGAGGTACAACCACGTGTCTACCCACTCAGGTACCAGGCAAATACGACGCGAGCCAGCGGCGAGCGAGCAACGTAATTGAAAAAAATAAAACAAAGCCAAATGCGTTAGGTATTACACTGTGCCTATGCACTAGGGTGTCTAGTATACCTAAGATCTAAGCCTAAATACCTAGATGCGGGGTTTTCTACTAAAATAACTAGGTAATTAGGCGCGGTGCGAAAATTGCAAACTACGATTAAGTGTTGATATGATACCTAACCTATTTATGTATTAGGTAGGTACAATGCGAGCCAGCGGCGAACGGACAACAAATTCTAAGCCTAAATGTCTGGATGCGGGGTTTTCTACTAAAATAACCAGGCACTTAGGTGCGATGCGCTTATTCCCATTAGAATAATAACAAAATACGAACTACGGCTAAGAATCCGGCTCGATCCGGACCAAAAATGGTGGCGCATGGCCGAGTGCGGTAGTGGACTGTATTGCGGGGATGTAGCTAACTGTTCCATTGACGCTTTACACACAAAAGACAGGTGGTCGGGTTGCCGCGGGAGTGATCCAAGCAATGAATGCAACCCGAGAAATTGGGAGAGGATGCACTAACCTTCACGACACACGTGTTTTCATCGCAGCCGGTACACGGATCTTCTCTTCCTTGCTCAGGAGCTGCCGTCAGCGTCACTAGATCACTTGAGGAACACACGAGAGGCACAATCCGATCGGTAAAGGTCTATGAAGCGGTAAAAATGTAACAAATATTAATCATTTTTGAGAGACGCGAGCGCGGCCGTCCTTACGCTGGCTAGTTCAAAGCGAGACTCAGTGTCTATATTTCACAAATGGCGGACGGAAGCTACATCTATGGTTAGTGCGGAAGGGGAGACGGGTATAAAAGGAGTGTGTTTCCGTGTCAAAAATACAGTTTCTACTCGGCGCAACCAGCTGTATTCTTGTCTTACAAGTGTATACCTATCGCGTTAAGAATACGGTATAAAATCCAAATAGGTCCATGGAATTAATTCTTATACATTAATAACTC
Source organism: Eilema griseolum (assembly GCA_963662185.1). NCBI lineage: Eukaryota > Metazoa > Arthropoda > Insecta > Lepidoptera > Erebidae > Eilema > Eilema griseolum. Next base: position 10,204,558 of record OY759238.1, on the reverse strand, counting down.
AACATATTATTTACAAAAAATTAATGAAGATATTTAAATATATAGAAAATATTCAATACCTACCACTGCGAAATACTTCATACCAAATGCATCCAGTACCAATCTGTTATTCTTCTTCGAGTCAAATCTTGGCCACAGCAACAGCTGTCTCCGTTGCTCTACAGAGGTCGTCGTTAGTGCAGGTGAAGAGTCACAGCGAGCAGGAAAGCAAATGTGACATGGACTGCGATTGGGCCCCGCAATCGCAGGACTCTTTCAACCGGACGAATACTGCAAAACTGTTGTGCGATTCATGGCCGTATGTCAAACTAGTATTTTATATCGACCTCCGTGGCGTAGTGGTAGAGCATTCGACTGCTATGCAGGGGGCGTGGTTTCGATTCCCGCTCAGTGTAAATATTTGTATGCATGAATATGTATATTTGCATTGGTCTGGGTGTTTCTCTGTATAATATGTATGTATTTACAAAAAGAAGTATCTAAGTATGTTTATCCGCATTCTAGATCCTATAACACAAGCTAGTTAAGCTATGCTTACCATGAGTCTAGATAGCGTTGTGTAGAATATCGTGGAATATTTATATATACATTTATTTATATCTCATTGTCATATATGATGATGATCATGTCGACACCAATCCGAATTAGGTATATGGTGTATTAAATTTCAAGAGTTTTAATGATGTAGGTACGTATGTACGTAATATTAAAAGCAAACCTCTCGTTACTGATATATTTGAGAAACAAGTTTCCTAGGCGGCACAAAACCAAATACGTACCACCAAATAATCTAGTTCTAATGTAGTTCGCTTGTATCTTGCTGGTCAGTTTCTTGCTGGTATCTTCTCAGTAGAACTAACCTACCGAACCAGCGAAAGAATCATTTTCCAATAGTTTATTACATTATTTCATATTTTTATATTATTTCTTGACATACCCAATAATTTTGACGTTCATATGTGCTCTTTGTATGCCTAAACTGAATAAATGAAATTGATACTTTGATTCTCATTCTTCTTTGATTCCACCAATATGAATATGTTAAATTAATTTATATATTTTGTGAAAGTTCGATCACGTGAACCTTGTTTAAATCACTGTGAATAATAATAAAAATAAAAGCGACGGATAAATAAAACCTACTAATAATATAATGTGTGCCTAGAGAATAAAAAAGCCGCGGTAGCCTAGTGGTATGGGTGACTGTTGAGACGAGGTCTCGGGTTGATCCCAGGTTTTACCATGGCACACACCAATGACTATTCGATGCTTTTCGAAGTTATGTGTGTATTTATCGCAGGTTTATAAATGCTCGGATAATGGCAATAGGCTCGCCCTATTACATTGGGACCTAAACATAAACTGGCGAAATGTGGGTGCTAGCACCTCTGCCTACCCCTTCGGGGATATAGACGTGAGTTTTGTTATGTTTATGTTATGCTTAGAGAATTGCAGCTGTGGCGGGACGGCGGTGACGGGAGCTTGTTATAAGAGATTCTAATTGGTCGGACTGGATGACGTCACTTGAGATCGACCAATGACTATCTCTATCAAGTCTGTCGCAGCGCTGTACTCGACGCTGTGTGCTTAGAGAATTGCACAGCTGGGGCGGGACAGCTTGTTATAAGAGATTCTAATTGGTCGGACTGGATGACGTCACTTGAGATCGACCAATGACTATCTCTATCAAGTCTGTCGCGGCGCTGCGCTCTACGCTGTTTGCTTAGAGAATTGCACAACTGTGGCGGGACAGCTAGTTATAAGGGATTCTCATTGGTCGGACTGGGTGACGTCCCTGGAGATCGACCAATGCCTATCCCTATCAAGGCTGTCACAGCGCTGTGCTCTACGCTAAGTGCTTAGAGAATTGCACAGCAGTTTCGCCCGTGGCATATTTTAAACCTTATTCACTCCTTTCAGTCCGTAATTTAATTATCTAATTAATATAATTTATGTAATGTATTGTATAATGTAATTTTTTTGTAACTGACAACATATAAGCGCTTTGGTGCAAACTGTAAGCTTATGTTGCGAATAATGAATGAATAAAATAAATGAATAAAAATGAATTTGTAGTCTTCAAATAATGAATAGAAATGTGCAGGATTTGTTGACATTTATGGTCAATGCTCGGCTCCCTTAAGTAGTAGCGTGATGATGTATAGCCTAAAAGCTTCGTTGATAAATGGAATATTCAACACAAAAAGAATTTTTAAATTCGAACCAGTGTTGTTCCTTAGATTTTTTTTTTTTTTTTTTTTTTTTTACGTGCGCAAAATCCCCACGGATACCTCCCCACCGGACCCGGTGGAGGAGGTTATGTCGGACTCGAACCGACTAAAACGCACGCCGCCTGTGGGTCGTTTCGGTTGCCGAAGGTGAGGTTGACAGGCATATCCCTCGCACCCCGGCCGACCCAGGGCCATCTCTCACGATCTGGCCCTCTTCTCGGGTGTGGGGACCACAGAGTCCCCAACTCGTCCCCGGAAACGGGGAGGCGCGCCACGCGCGCCGCCGCCGCGGCCTGCTTCTGCAAGGGTGACAGGCGGCTTCACCTGTCACCCCCAGGCCGGCGCTCATGGGGGGCGGAGGTCGTTCATCGACCTCCGACGCCCGAGTTGCCTTCGTGCGCGGGCAGCTTGTCTAGCGATCCTTCGTCGCTCCCGCTGCCGCTCCCGCCCCGCCTCCTCCTTCACGAGCATTACTTGCTCGCAGAAGGAGGCGCCGGCCGCCCACGCATCCGCGCAGCGAACCATCGCCGCGAGCAAGGTGGAGAGCGTGAGAACCCTCACTCCCAGGGCCGCCACAAGCTCCCGCCTCGGCGTCTCCCACGCCGGACACTCGGTGAGTGTGTGCGGACCTGAGTCCTCGCTCGCGTCGCAGTGATGGCACTCGGACGTTGGCTCTTTCTGCATCCGACGCAGATACTTTCCGAAGCATCCGTGCTCGGTGATCATCTGCGTCAGACGGTACGAGAGGCTGCCGTGTGGCCTCTCTAGCCACTCCCCCATGATGGGTCTTACCGCCGTTACTACGGCGTGCCCTTGTTGTTCCTTAGATTAGCGCGCTCAAACTAACTCTTCAGTTTTATAATATTAGTATGGATGTGAATTTGACCTATTTTTTATCTCTATTTATTACAGTATTTAGTAGTAAGGTGCCTATTTAAAAAATATGACAAATAATGTACACGGAAGTTATCTAAATTAAAGTATTTTAAAAAAGAAAAACTGAATAAACCAAAACAATCCTGCAGGTTCAGGCGTCAAAGAATTCCTCCCCATCGAGGTCAACCGGGAGGGTGGCCAGAAGGCTGGCGGAATTGCCATGTTGAATGGCAATACCAATCCTTTGCGCAAGGAATAAACCAGCCCTCTGGTCACGGGTAGCGTCAATTAAACGTTTGGCAAATTATTTTTCAGTGGATCAACTGGTACTGACATGTACCGATTATATGTTCCCTGCGGCGTCAGCTGTCCAGTTCACGTTGGCGATCCTAGTGGAGCGGTTGCTGCTACAGCCCGAAGTCCAAGAGAAGATACACGAAGAGATTGACAGAGCAGTCGGTCGAGACCGACTACCTACCTTAGACGATAGACGAGAGTACGTATAGTTTAAATGCTCAATAAACTACGAACTGATACACGGTGGACATTCCACTCAAACATACTAAACGATTCGGCAGTACGTTCATATTTCGTACCCGACTAGTTTCAAACAAGTACATAATTATATATTAATCAATTTATACAAATAATTGCCTATGTTTTTGTGCCTGCTTGGCGGCAATAGGCTCGCCACACTCACCAATTGTGATTTTCGGTCCAACGTAATAGACGTGGTCTTGTGACAGTGACAGTTGGTGAAATGTGGGTGTTAATACGCCTCTGCCTACCCCTTCGGCGATTTACAGGCGTGAGTGTAATGTATGTGTATGCTATATTTTTGTTTCACTACGGAAAAGGAAACGCTATCGTAGATGCAAGACATTGTTTTTTTTATTCCACTTAGGTGGCAGACAAGCATACGAGCCACCTGATGGGAAGTGGTTGTTCTTTTGTCAAATGATAAACAAGACATTAAACTTGATTTTTCTTGCCTATTTATTTTTATAGGTCCTTTTATGAACTAAATATCCGAGTCCAAGTTAATAGTAGTCCAATTTAACCGACTCTCCTATAATTTGACATATGTATAAATAAGACTCCGACGAACGTTAAATCCCATACTCGCACTCAGGGCGTCCCAGGGCCTTCTGACTCGATCTGGCCCTCCTCGGGTGTGGGGACGTCCCCAATTCGTCCCCAGAATAGGGGCGCAATGCGCGCCAGTGCCGCGGCCTGCTTCTGCCAGGGTGACAGGCGGCTCCACCCGTCACTCCCAGACCTGCACTCATGGGGGGTGCTCGAGTTGCCTCAGTAAGCGGGCAGGGTGGCTTACAATCCTAAGGAATTACCACTTGTCTATAGGGGCAGGTCGAATAGTGGTCAAACGCATGCCTCAATATAAAAAAAATGATCTTCCGCCACGATCCACCTATGGAACGAAAAGAACAAATACGTTATCATATTACTGGGAAATCCAATTTGTACAAAAATCTATCAGGGTTGTATTATTGTAGATAACCAGATACCGCGTCTTAATTCCTCGTTATCCCTCTTTATCTACTTATTGAAACGTGACAATATCGTATTTTTCTGATAAGAACGCAGCTGCATTGACTATGTACTTACTTCACTAAAGCATGTGTCGGTGGAATGTTTAACTCAGCGATTTCATTCGTCAAACGAGAAGTCAAGTTTCGAGTGTGATGACATGAAAGGGCTTAATAAATCTTACAGTGTAGGATCCCTATTTTGCTATACATAAAAATCCTGCCCGACTTAAATCTCCTACCCTATTTAAATCTCAGCCTCTTAGGCCAAGCCCAAGTTGGTTCAAGCAGAGATAATATAATATAATTCTTATAGTTCAAGTCTTTCGGAAATACTTTTTATCGTAAAACATAACCTAATAAGTACCTACTACAAACGATGCACGATTTAACTGATTTGGCAATTGCTATAAGAGTTTATATTTGAATGATTTTTTTTTAATCAACTTTATGCACAGTAATCTTGTTTAAAGGCGACTTAATGAATCTTTAGAAACTTTTCTAAGTGCGCTAATTTTATGGTCAAATTTTCTGTTTTACTACAGCGTCGAGTCCATGAAGGTCGTTTATGTCTGTACAACTTTTCATTATTTCATATAGTAATTTTGTTGATGGGTTAGTGCCTTCTCTGAGCACATATGGTATATAGTTTCATCCTTTTTTCTCGTACAAAATCAGAAATTTTATTGCACGTCATAGTAGGACCCTTGTAGGCCAGTATTACTATCTATAAGACTGAAGTCTAAACGTCTCAGTAAATTTTATGATAATATATGAATTAATTTCATTGATTAACAGTATGCCGTACGTGGAGGCGTGCATTCGAGAGATCTTGAGATATGAGACCACTGTGCCCTTGAGCGTTCCACATCGTGCTATGACGGACACGAAGATAGGAGGATATGATATACCCGAGGTGAGACCCGTTTACTTTATTCAAACTCTAGGGAATCTTAATTCGGCCGGGGTGCGAGGGATTTGCTTATGCTGAGATATGACAAGGATAAACAAAATATTTTGTAATTAAATATTTGGAAACAATCCACACATAATATAAGGTCTAGAAGCCGGGTAAATATACTTTTAATAAATACATAATAGATAGTTAAACTCATGCATACAAATATTTGGACTAAGCTGAAATAAACCCCACGACCTACGGCGTAGCTGCCAAATATTGTACTTCTACAGCACTGTGTGTACATCATTTTTTGTGGTTTTTTACCAATTTGGATTGTGATAAACGAGTCCTTTTGCGTGTGAATTATTTTGTTGTTTTCTATACTTGGTAAATTTAAGCTCTTCCACCGGCGTAGAACCCGTGCTGTCCTCAAAAAACATCAAAGGAACGTGTACTGCGTGTATACAGCACATTCAAAATCCAAGATTATACCTCTTCAAATGATTACACACAATATCTTAGGAGAATATTAACCCTTGCCTCATGCTATATTTTGGGGAATATAATATAATTGGGAATAATCCCACCCACAATTCCATTAGTGTAACTCAAAGTCGAAGTCAGTTACTTTCAATGTTGAACAATAAAATGGTTTCTTATTGGTACTAAGTACGTAACTCATACGTGGGGCGCACTATAAGTTTCCGGAATGAATATGAAAAAATACTATTAAAGGTACAAAATTAATTTATTGTTTTTCAAAATAATCTCCCTTGGCGTCTATGCACTTTTTCATTCGATCAAACCAGTTTTGAAAACTTTTGTGCCACTCCTCTGTGGTGACCTCTGAAACGTGTTTTTCATACTCCTCGACAGCCTCTTCTGGTGATGAAAATCGTTGGCCGCGTAATTGGTTCTTAATTTTTGGGAACAGATAAAAGTCACAAGGTGCCAGGTCGGGACTGTATGCAGGATGACTCATGAGTTCTACATTTTTCGCCTTCAAAAAGTCGTTTGTCTGTCTGGCCGTGTGAGAACTAGCATTATCGTGGTGCAGGATGATACGGCGTTTACGGTTATTTTTACGGAGTTCGTCAATAACTTCCGGCAAACAAATGGTCGTGTACCAGTCACTATTCACAGTACGACGATTTTCTAAACCAACAGTAGCCACGTGTCCAGTTTTATTAAAAAAAGAAGCAATCATCCGCTTAGATGCACTTTTCACGCGCGCCACTTTGGTTGGTTTCGGCTCATGTTGAAAGACCCATACGCTCGATTGCTGCTTTGTTTTGGGATCGTAGCAATAAATCCATGTTTCGTCACCTGTCACTATGTCCCACACCAAATTTGACGCACCTTCGTTGAATCTGGTAAGCATGGCACTGCACCAAGTGACGCGGTCCGTTTTTTGATCCTCGGTCAAGTTATGTGGGATCCACCGCGAGCACAGCTTTCTCACACCCAAATGTTTGTGTAGGATTGATTGTATTTGACTCATGCCTATTTCTAAGGATGCGCGAATTTCATGGTAGGTCACATGCCTGTCTGTTTCAATCATACGGCGCACAGCATCGATGTTTTTGTTGGTCACAGCGGTGGACGGCCGACCATCGCGAGATTCGTCAATGAGATTGATACGACCACGCTTGAATTCTGCAAACCAGCTATAAACAGTCGTCTTGCATGGAGCTTCATCGCCAAAAGCTGTTTCAAGCCGAGCGATGCTCTGTTGAGCCGTCAAATTACACTTAAAATCGTAGAAAATCATACTACGAAAATTTTCCCGAGTTAAATCCATGTTGATGCAGACACACAATTTTTGAAATGGCGCCACAAGGCAAAAACAAAAGACAGTCAGATGAAACAAACTGTATTCTACAGCCAAAGAGTTCTATTTTCAAATGTTGTAATAAATTTTTAAATATTGTTTATGTAAGTGGCCAGTTCCGGAAACTTTTAGTGTAACCTATGTACCTACTAGTGTTAGCATTGGGAAGTGTAGTGTACTCTAGAGAAGTCCCTGGGCAAGTGAAACGGCCCTGGAATCCGAATCGAAATTAATCAGAAGGAAATTGCAGAAGTTTGAAATATAATAAATCGACCTTCTTAGCAAACAGGAGGCAATGTAGACAAACCCGTACCCATACTAATATTATAAATACGAAAATAACTCTGCCTGTCTGTTACGCTTTCACGCCTAAACAACTGACTCAATTTTGATGAAGACACAGAGACATACATTAAACCTTGGGAAAGGACATAGGTTGTGTTTGGTCGCGATTTTCGACATCCACGTGAGCGAAACCGCGGCAACAGATAGTTACCTATAAAAGAAACATATAACTGACATAACATACTTGTCTGCTAATACTTTTCCTAATCCCAGAATACACTGGTGAGTCCAAACCTAACAATGCTGCACATGGACAAAAAAATATGGGGCGATCCCGAAAACTTCCGACCGGAACGATTCATCAAGGACGGACAACTGGACCTCGCCAGCGATAAATCTCTACCGTTTGGAGCTGGTATGTACAAATTGCCATAATTTAATTATCTATTATCTCCTGCCATAGTTCTCCGCCACCTCGTGCATGTCATGCACACGTTGTGCAAATAAGTAGCATGTTATTTGTATGAAAAAGGCCCCTGCATAAGTGCAAACGCACGAGGCGGGTGGACGGCCTAAAGCAACTGTTAAAATATATACAATTAAACAGAATAGGTAGAAACCTACCGAACTGTAGAGAGGACCAATTAGTGAGAATTAACAAGATCATTGTAAGATATGGATCTTTAAATAGCCAGAGGTACGGTCAGCATAACATCGATCTTCGAAGCAAAGTTCTCAAAATGATATTAACACCTTGATATTCCCTGTTACTATTGACCGATTGCTCTGATATTTAAAGCCAAAATTAAGGTCAAAGTCTAAGTCAAAAATCATTTATTCTGTACAGACCATTATATCGGAACTTACAAAACGTCAACAAAAAAGGAACATGAAAATCGGTTTAGTAAATGGACAACCGGCACCGGTTCGAAACGCGGCCCCGACCTGAGAAGACTCCGGCAAGAAACTCAGCGGGCATTTCTTTTTTTTTGGTCTATTTACAAACATACACTACTTAATCTAAATACAAAATTAGTAGCAGCATAGTTGAGCGAACAGCTCATTTCCAAGCTTGTTTATCATCCAAGCTATAAGCACGCCTAGTTCGGATGATAATACAATTTAAATCAATAAGACTGAAGACAGTTTGATTTTAACATAATTACAGTAGGTGATACCAACTAAAAATGTGAAAACCAAGATCATTTTGAGTACTTTTTTTTTACGTGCGCAAAATCCCCACGGGTACCTCTCCACCGGAGCCGGTGGAAGAGGTTATGTCGGACTCGAACCGACTAAATCGCACGCCTCCTGTGGGTTGTTTTGGTTGCCGAAGGTGAGGTTGACAGGCATATCCCTGGCACGGCTCCACCTGTCATCCCCATCGACCTATCATTTTGAGTACTTGCTAGTCAAGATCTTATTCATTATTACTATTATTTAATTTTAGAAAGTTGAAAAGTTTCCTAATAAGTTACCTAATAATTATTATTAGTAAGTATCTACTTTAATGTTCATAAAATGAATGTTCTATTGATAAGGCACATTTATTTTTATGTCCGCAGGAAGAAGACTCTGTGCTGGCGAAACATACGCTCGTCAAACCATGTTCCAAGTGTTCGCTGCTTTCATGCAAGCATTCACAGTATCAACGGCAGACGGGAAACGTTTGCTAAAACCTTCTAAAAGGATCCAGGGTATAATAACGACAATACCCGAGTTTTGGGTGAGAATTACGCCCAGAACTTAAAGCGAATTGAAGTAGAGAACAACACATTTTTTTCCCTTCATTACTTTTGCTTACCTTATTTAATTAGGTATACTGTTGCACAGACCTTTGTAACCAGCACTTAAAATCTATAGAATTAACTGTGAATACCGTATCATAATAATTCTAAAACATTCCACACAAAGCTATCTAGACCCATGGTTAAGCATAGCTTAACTAGCTTACTTAGATACTTGTTTTTTGTAAATACACACATATCAAACATAGGAACACCAAAACCAATCCAAATATACATATTCATGCCGACAAATATTTACACTGAGCGCGAATCGAATTATGCAAATAATTATTAAAATACTGCTAAGCACAGCAGAAACAGCCCTGACCTGGCAACACAAATATGGAACCTTGCCATACTGTTATTTATGGAGCAACTTAGTCTGCTTTTAACCTCCGTTTTTATTTGTTACACACCAATGAGAGAAAAAAATATATAAACCTCCGAATTGAGAACCTCCTCCTTATTAGAAGTCGGTTAAATAACTGGCGTAGCAGCTTTCAATATTATTCGTCGTTCCTGAGTAACTTAAATGGAATCATTTGATATATGTTTCAATGCGCAAAAATGCGCAATGTTTGTCTCTAGCTTGCTAGAGAACATAATAAATAAATAAAATAAAATAATTTATTTCAGGCATTGCCCATAAAAATGTTAGTAATAAAAAAGCTTATATCCTATGTTAGTAAAACTGTAAGTAATTGCTTATTCACACAAACAGTCAGTCAGTCAGTCAGTTATAATCTCTTCGTCAAAATATCTCTTGTATTTCCTAAAAGCTAATAAATAAAATGATATGAAGTTCAAGGCCTCGGAAAGAACATGGCCTCGGTTTTGTGCAGAGCCACCTCGAGACCAAACCGCCGGATCTGTCCCACGACTTGGTAGTGACCTTCAGGGTCGCTTCGCTATGTGTAGCCCCGCCCCCCGTCACTAGCATGTCGTCTGCATAGCACATGAGGGCGGCAGTCCGGGAGCTCACCGCGAAGCACCCAAACGTATCCGATGATCCTCAGAAGCGGCCCCAGGACCGATCACTGTGGAATACCTCAAGACATCTCTGGTCGACCAACGCCCCCGGTCGCACTTTGGTAGATGACGGCATCTGCAGTTCACCATGAATTCTTAAAGGTCAATAATTGAACAGCTGTCATACTACCAATTGCATAAATAACTTAGTAATCCCATATATTTGTAAATACACTCGAGAGCAATGAATCCGGGTCACTTAAAGAATCCTAAAAATCTCGGAAACTAAAAATGCTAGGTTAATGCAATAAATTGTATTTAATAGACAATGTAATACTCCTTAAATGAAGGTATTAAAACTTCTTAGTTATTGTAAAGTTATATCATAAAAAAATCAAATTTGAAAAAGGGCCACTTTCGAAGATGGAACTACGAAATTACAGCATTTGGTGTTGCTTTTGTTTGTAATCTGTCATTTATGTGGGTACATAAACCATGTTGATAGTGCTCTATATTCATTAATCAAGCTGAAATTATGTCGCTTACGCCTGAAGAATGCACCAGAATACTTACAATGCTGGAAACCGGCCGGAGTCAGCGCGATACAGCCAGGACTGTCGGTGTGTCGCTGTCAACAGTACAAAGAGTTCTCCGACGTTACGAAGAAACTGGTTCTAACCTACGCAGACCAGGAACGGGCAGAACCAGGTGTACCACAGCACGAGAAGACCGATACTTGGTGAACACCATGCTTCGAAATCGCTTTCTCACAGGAACTGAACTCACCAATCAGTTTCGACGCCTCGGAGGAAGTAACCCAAGTGCATGGACAGTAAGACGTCGGCTTGCTGAATCTAACTTAAAACCCCTTAGACCTGCAAACGGCCCTAAACTGGAGCGTGGGCATCGTATTTCGAGACTAAGTTATGCCCAGAGCCACGTAAATTGGAGTATTGAAGATTGGTCAAAAGTTATGTTCTCCGACGAATCAAAATTTATGCTCTACAAGCACGATGGAAGACACAGAGTGTATCGAAGACCAGGGGAAAGATTCAAGCAAGCATGCATCGAAGAAAAAGTAGCCTACGGTGGTGGGTCTGTACTTGTGTGGGCCGGAATTTCTTCTGAAAGTCGCACAGAGCTGGTGATCATAGAAAACGGCTCTTTAACTAGCGTAAGATATGTGGAAGAAATCCTCAATGATCACGTTGGTCCATTTATGGTCAATTTAGGTGAGGATGCTATATTTATGCATGACAATGCCAGACCTCATACAGGTAGGATTGTGAATGACTACCTTCAAGAGATGAACATTACTCGTATGGAGTGGCCAGCGCGCAGCCCGGATATCAACCCGATCGAGCATGCTTGGGACGAGCTAGGCAGATGCGTAAAACAACGAAACCCTCCCCCAATCACGCTTCGTGAGCTCAAAATTGCTCTCACAGAGGAATGGGAGAATATTCCCCAAAATCGTATAAGGAACTTGGTGTACAGCATGCCAAACCGCGTAAACGCAGTAATGGAAGCACGAGGAGGCAATACGAAGTATTAAAATTCAAGAAAATCGTAATAAAGTTCAAAAATTTCATGTTTCCTATTTTTGTTTTAAGGAGAGATCAGCAGTTTTTTTCTTTATGTAATTTTGTGTTAATAAAATGTATGGTGACTCATATTTTTTTTACTTTCATTTAAGGAGTATTACATTGTCTATTAAATACAATTTATTGCATTAACCTATCATTTTTAGTTTCCGAGATTTTTAACATTCTTTAAGTGACCCGGATTCATTGCTCTCGAGTGTATATAGGGTTACAAAGTTACATTTGTAACCCTATATGTTTATATTTTGTTAGTATGAGTGTCGTTGAATTATTGACTTGATTTAAGATTTCATTGTACGCGCTCAGAACAGAAAGAGGGTGAGCGTAGATATTGTAGACTAATCAGTATCAAAATAATCGGGATATTTACCATGTTACATTGTTTCGAGTTTCCGATATTTCGGCGCTGTTGCAAGCACCATGATCATGAAGGAACAGTACCTAACCATGATAGTTTTAAATACATAGTAGACTAATTTGTAAAATTACTATGAGGCATAGGATGCAGAGAAATCCACGACACATTTTAATTTTTAGCGTTAACTTCTATAAGTTCTTTTAGTAGTTGGTAGTTCTTTTAGTTTTGTTTAATCATACGTGTCATATATCTATAATCTATAAATAAATTATTCCAAAGTTTTGTATAGCGTTTTATTTACTCAGTTTTATAAAAAAAAAATCTACCTGAAACAATACTGCCGAACTGAGACTTTCTTTTTACGTGCGAGTAATCCTCATGGATACCCCCCATCATCGGAGCCGGTGGAAGAGGTTATGTCGGACTCGAACTGTCTTAACGCACGACGCCTGAAGGCGAGCAACGTAGCGAGCGTGAAAACTCTCACTTCCAGGGCCGCACCAGCTCCCGTCTCGGCGTCTCCCACGCCGGACACTCGGTGAGCGTGTGCAGCCCCGAGTCCTCGCTCGCGTCGCAGTGATGGCACTCGGACGTTGGCTCTTTCTCCATACGACGCAGATACTTCCCGAAGCACCTGTGCTCGTTGATCATCAGCGTCTGACGGTACGAGAGGCTGCCGTGTGGCCTTTCTAGCCACTCCCCCATGATGGGTCTTACCGCCGCCGCTACTACGACGTGCCCTGCGCTTGGTCGCTCAAGTCGTAGTTCCCATTTCGCCACCACGTCCTGTGGAGCCACGTACAGAACTGAGACTGAAGTGTCTTCCTCGTGGGATATAAACAATAACATCTACGACAAAATAGAGCATTTTCTTAGCCGCATCATAAAGTTTTGTTTAGAGTTCTTTACCAGTTAGTGGAACCGCCGCGCCGCCGTAAGTATGACCAATTGGCCTATTATAATACTTTGGCAGTGTGGGATTACTAGGAGAATTTGGGCAAATGTATACGTCCATCTATTTAAGGACACATATTTTTACCATAGAACATAAGTAGTTTATAGTGACTTGTGTTATGGGTTCTCAAATACCGTAACAAAATATTTAGATTTTTTTTTTTTATACCACTAAGTTGGCAGACAAGCACACGGCCCACCTGATGGGAAGCGGTTACCGTGGCCTATGGACGTATGCAACACCAGGGGTGTCACGCTCGTGCTGCCGACCATGAAGAAACCTTCTGATGCCCCTCTTGAAGAACCCCATATTGTGGGCGCTTGGGAAAACCGCAGCAGGGAGGTCATTCCACAGCTTGAGTGTGCGTGGGATGAAGTTTCTTTCATACCGCAAGGTGCGCACCGGCTCAGGTCGCAATGTGTGGGGATGAATTCCCTGGCTATGGCGAGAGGTGCGATGATAGAATGTAGCTACGGGCATCATGTCAAACAATTCATCTGAGCACAAACCATTGTATAGGCGGTAGAACACACACAGTGAGGCAAAATCCCTCCTAAGGCTAAGAGGTTCCACTCTACCTGCGAGTATGGGATTGTCAACCAGCCTCAATGCCCGTCTTTGCAACGAGTCGAAGGGGTCAAGCTGGTATGCAGGTGCTCCAGCAAAAAGGTGACAGCAGTACTCCATGTGCGGCCGGACCTGTGCTTTATAAAGAAGGAGTTGCTGCCCCGCAGTGAAGTACTGCTTCGCCCTGTTGAGCACTCCGAGTTTTCTTGATGCCAACTTAACCTTGTCCTGCAAATGACTTCGGTATTGGACGTCGCTGGAGATATCGACACCAAGGATCCCGATACTCGAGGAGATGGTAAGCGGTGTGCCCAGGAATTGCGGCGCCACAACGAATGGGGTTTTCTTAGCGGTGAATACACATACTTGTGTCTTAGTGGGGTTGAATTGGACTAGGTTTAGTCGTCCCCAATCGGATACTCCAGAGAGAGTAGTCTCGATTTTAGACACAAGTTGTTCGCGACTCTTTTCCACCTCGGACTGAGGGATATTTGCACGGCCCGTGTAACACGTGTCCCCGGTACTGTCGTCCGCATAACAATGAATGGAGCCATCAGACAGCATGTCATTGATATGCAGCAGAAACAGCGTCGGAGACAACACGGAGCCTTGTGGGACACCAGCGTTTATGTTCATGCGGTCCGAGCAGCTGCCGTCGACGGCGGCTTGGATGCTTCTGTTGGACAAAAAGCTGGCGATCCATTCGCAAAGTCCCTCGGGGAGTCCATAGTACGGCAACTTCGCAAGAAGACCATTGTGCCAGACCCGATCGAAGGCCTTCGCTATATCGAGGCTGACCGCTAGTGCCTCACCCCGACTCTCGATGGCTTGCGACCACCGGTTTGTGAGATACACAAGAAGGTCACCGGTTGAGCGACGGTGGCGAAAGCCGTACTGTCGGTCGCTCAGTAGATCGTTTCCTTCAAGGTATCTCAGGAGCTGTGTATTAATGACACGCTCCATAACCTTCGAGAGTAGGGAGGTTATAGCGATAGGCCTGTAATTGGTCGGATCTGTCCTGTCACCTTTCTTAGGTACAGGGTGCACGAATGCGGTCTTCCACGAGGCTGGGACCTGCCGCGCGGAGTATGAGAGTGCGAAAAGGCGTGTAAGTACAGGGCACAGCTCGGGGGCACAGTGCTTAAGCACCATCGCCGGTATACCGTCCGGCCCACTCGACTTCCGGACATCTAGGGACTGAAGCTCGCGCCGGACCACCCGTTGCGTGATTTTAACTTCGGTCATGGAAGCACCACAGCTGGGGATGATGGGTGGTTCGGCGTTCCCGTCGTTCATAGTCGAGTTTGACGCAAAGAGATTACCCAAAAGATCGGCCTTCTCCTTAGCGCCATGGGCCAGACTACCGTCGGATTTTTGCAGCGACGGAAGGCAAGACTGGCAGAAGTTTCCCTCGGCAGCTTTGGCGAGCGACCAAAATGCGCGACTGCCAGATGGGTAGCGCGCAAGCCGTTCGCCAATTCTGCCGATGAACTCAAACTTTGCTCTAGACGTTGCCTTTTTACTGGACCTCGAAGCAGCATTCAACTGCCGCTTCACTTCAGCGATGTTCGGATCCTTATTGGCAAGAGCCGTGGTCCAAGCCTTGTATGCAGATTGCTTGCGGTCTCTAGCTTCCCTGCAAGGCCTATTAAACCACGGGCGTTTGTTCGCTCCTGTCGCGACCCAGCGGTTAGGGATGTAGCATTCCACACCCACTAGAATCGCGTCAGCGACTGCTGTTGCACAGGAGCTTGGATCATCAGAAGTGAAGCAAAGCTGCCTCCACGGGTACGATGCGAAGAATTCTCGCAGTCCGTCCCAGTCTGCCGACTTGTAGTGCCACACGTGTCGCCACTGAGGTGACCGCGGTAGTTCAGGCCGCGCGAGTGTCACTTGCGCCCGGACGAGGCTGTGGTCCGAATTACCAAGAGGTGCTTCCACCCTTATGGAATATTCATCCGGGCGCGTAGTCAGCAGAAGGTCCAGTATAGAGCTTCTGTGGGTCTCAATTTCTGGTGTTCTAGTGATAGAATGCACCAGTTGAGAGAGCCCATAGGTCAGGGCAAAGTCGTGAGCAGCCCTTCCCGCGAAATCAGTCCTGGGAGACCCCAGCCACTCCACGTGGTGAGCGTTGAAGTCCCCCAAGAATACTAAATCCGCAGTGGGGTACTGCTCAATTACGCTGTCCGCCGACCGTTGCAGATGCTGAAACAGTTGAGCCGTGCCCAGGTCACCGCTATGAGACCTGTATAGGCACGCATAGATACGGGTGTGGCCACCGTGATCTATACGTACCCATATAGTTGACAGGTCTCTGTCCTCAAGACCATGGAGACGGCGGCAGCAAATATCATCCCGGACGTACAAGCATACCCCGGCGCGACTCATAAAGTTGTGCTCGAGTTTGTACCCGGGGTACATTAGGTAGGCTGTATCGGCCGGGCATGATATTTGCGTCTCCGTCAGAAAAAGCAAGGTAGGCTGCGCGGTCTCTAAGTGGAGATGGACCGCGTTAAGGTTGGAGTGTAGGCCCCTGATGTTGCAGAAATCCACATTAACTGTGGATGATGGAGCCGCTGTGGTAACGTTACTCTTGCCTTTTTTAAATTTCATGTTTGAGTTGGGGGGAGGGGGGGGGGGGGGGGAGAAGGTAAGAAGAGATTCTGTGCCTCCAGTGTAGAAGACAAAGCAAGGCGTCCCACCCTCACAGACAAGTTGGGGTTGTGTGACTGGCTGGCGCGGTGGGCGGAAGGGCCCCCGGTCCCCTCCCAGATACTGAAGCCGAGTCCACTCCGGTTTCCTCCTCCGGCACGGCTACAGCACCGGGAACTTTACACAGGCTGCTGGTTCAGCCTCCTGGGGCGGAGATTAAGTAATCCCCAGGTTCGGGAACCGTACAGCCTGCGGGCGGCCAGCGGATAACCGTTTCACCGGGTCTCCCTGACCACCGCGCCAACATTTCATGCCCCCACCAGTCAGCGGGGTCAATTTAAGCCTTTGGTCTTCCCACTGACAGCACAAAACCTCTCCAGTGAGCTCTGGCTACCCTACTCACCGCCGGGAACACAACACAAGGTTATTATAGCCGGGGTATTCTGTAGGGCGGAGGTACTTACCCAGACGGACTGCTCAATTTTGGACGGGAGATACCTTCTTTGTGAATAAGTACATGACATTAAACAGGGCGTCCCACGGCAATGCCAAATGGAGGGAAAGTAGATGAGACATTTTACTGAAAGAGGACTTTATTATGATTTAAAAAGCCATTTGAACTGCATTCATACATTTTTAATAATTGCCTCGTTGAATCGGGAATCAAACCCGGTACACGAGAAAAAAAAATCGATGTGTAGTTTTATGATCGGAAGGCATCATCGCAAGGGTTATTTTTTGCTAAATAAATTAGTATCAGAAATAAAGGGAAGACCATGAATTTTAACATTGGATGTGAAACTTTGTTCACAAAAAAGTACATATCAATTCCTTATTATAATTTAAGTGCATTATAAAATGATAAAGAAATACGTAACAAATTATTGTAAATCTCATTTTAAGTGAACTTTATGTTTTTATGAGAAATAAATGTCTTTAAACCTAACATATAGGTACATCCAAACTGATTAGGTACATTAGATACCTGTATAGGTACATCAAACCAACACAAATGAGTATTAATATTCATGTACATATGTGAGCAACGTACAATACAAATATTTACGTTAAATAGAACCCGTAAACATTGATTTTGCAGTGGAACTCTCTACCACTACGCCACATAAGACTAGTCGTCATTGGTGAATTTACATTAATATGTAGGTATATCTTGCACTTACAGATGTGAACATAGAACTCTTATTATGTACTTATTAAGAGTTTTACGGATGTATATATGAATAATTATGGCTATTTAAACACGGTTTCCTATTAAGATTTCTTAAGAGATAAGTAAAATAAGTAAATCACAATTAGATACGCTAAAAGCGTACAACGGGTCTCGAGATTTTTCATTTGGTAGGTCAGTAAACTTCTCATCTACATCTGTAGAACATTCACATAATCTCAGACTCCAGGAGTTTACTCGAGAACAACAATTAAATCAGATAATTAGATCAGTACCTGATCCTTATCTGTCCACGAACTACCGACCAAAACCCAGCCAATGGGCTTACCACCACTACCTACTTAACTGGCGCCTTTATGATCTGATAAGCTTTTACCGGTCGAGTACCTATCTACTGGTATATTATTGCATCGTCATTAATCTGGAATCTTGAACGTGAACACTTTTTTTTTTTTTTTTTTTTTTTTTTACGTGCGCAAAATCCCCACGGATACCTCCCCACCGGAGCCGGTGGAGGAGGTTATGTCGGACTCGAACCGACTAAAACGCACGCCGCCTGTGGGTCGTTTCGGTTGCCGAAGGTGAGGTTGACAGGCATATCCCTCGCACCCCGGCCGACCCAGGGCCATCTCTCACGATCTGGCCCTCTTCTCGGGTGTGGGGACCACTGAGTCCCCAACTCGTCCCCGGAAACGGGGAGGCGCGCCACGCGCGCCGCCGCCGCGGCCTGCTTCTGCAAGGGTGACAGGCGGCTTCACCTGTCACCCCCAGGCCGGCGCTCATGGGGGGCGGAGGTCGTTCATCGACCTCCGACGCCCGAGTTGCCTTCGTGCGCGGGCAGCTTGTCTAGCGATCCTTCGTCGCTCCCGCTGCCGCTCCCGCCCCGCCTCCTCCTTCACGAGCATTACTTGCTCGCAGAAGGAGGCGCCGGCCGCCCACGCATCCGCGCAGCGAACCATCGCCGCGAGCAAGGTGGAGAGCGTGAGAACCCTCACTCCCAGGGCCGCCACAAGCTCCCGCCTCGGCGTCTCCCACGCCGGACACTCGGTGAGCGTGTGCGGACCTGAGTCCTCGCTCGCGTCGCAGTGATGGCACTCGGACGTTGGCTCTTTCTGCATCCGACGCAGATACTTTCCGAAGCATCCGTGCTCGGTGATCATCTGCGTCAGACGGTACGAGAGGCTGCCGTGTGGCCTCTCTAGCCACTCCCCCATGATGGGTCTTACCGCCGTTACTACGGCGTGCCCTGCGCTTGGTTGCCCAAGTCGTCTCTCCCATTCTGCCACCATTTCCCTGTGGAGCCGGGATCTCACAGCCCGAATTTCTTCGGGCTCGGGATCGTGACCCCGCTCCCGCGCCGCCCTTCGGAACCGGTATAGCGCCGAAAGGCATCTCGCTTCCAGGATCCATGGTGGGGATCCGGCGAGGAGACTCGCCGCGTTGAATGATATCGTGCGGTACCCCCTTATGATGCGGCACGCCAACTTCCGCTGCGGACGCTGCAGCAGAAGCATGTGCCGATCACTCAGGGTGTCCGCCCACACGGGACACCCGTACAGGGCCATGGACCGCACGACACCCGCGTAGAGTCTCCTGCAGGAGTCATCCGGGCCCCTCAGGTTGGGCAGTAGCCGCACCAGAGCGTTGGCTGTGCCCGCCAATTTGGGGCCCAGACTTCGGAAGTGCTTCCCGAAGTCCCACCGGCCGTCGAGCACGAGCCCCAGATATTTCATCTGGGGCTTGATGCCGATGAGAGTGCCTCCCACTGTGAGACTGGAACCAGGTGGTGGCGTGCGCCGAGGTCCATGAAAGAACATGGCCTCGGATTTATGCAAAGCCACCTCAAGGCCCAGCCGCCGGATCCGTTCCACGACTTGAGCAACCGCGGTCGTGGCCCTCAGGATCGCTTCGCGGTGTGTAGCCCCGCTCGCCGTCACTAGCGTGTCGTCCGCATAGCACGTGACGGCGGCGCCGTCCGCAAGCTCACCGCGAAGCACCCAGTCGTATCCAATGTTCCACAGTAGCGGCCCGAGAACCGATCCCTGTGGAACACCGCACGACATCTCACGCCGACCGACGCCGGTCGCACTTGGGTAGATGACGGCTCTCTCCGTCAGGTACGCCCCGACTATGCGGCGGAGGTAGAGAGGCACACCGTGGTACACGAGTGCCTCCCTGATGCAACTCCAGGGCAAGGTGTTGAACGCGTTGGAGATGTCCAAGGACACCGCCAACGTCACCTCACCCCGGGCAACTGCCTCCTCCGCCAAAGTCCTCACGCGCATGATGGCATCCACGGTGGACCGCCACCGGCGGAAGCCATATTGGGCATCCGCCAGGTCCGGCCCCCTACCAGAGAGGTGCTCGACGAGGCGCTTCGCAATAACTCTTTCAAAGAGCTTGCCCACCTCGTCGAGCAACACAATGGGCCGGTAGCCGGACGGTTCGTCCGCCGGGCGACCCTCCTTTCGGATGAGGACCAGTTTCCCCGTCTTCCACATCTTCGGAAACTGGCCCCGCTCCAAGCATGCGCTGAGGAACCCTCTCAGTCGGGGTTCGAGACCGTCTTCTCCCAGAGCTAGGACCCACGCGCGGCCTGGAATGCCGTCGGGTCCCGGGGCGGTGCTCTTCTTGGCTCTAAGCCTTCGCACCGCCAGCTCCAGTTCTACCCAAGTGACCTCGGGGACTTCGTCGTCAACTACCACACTGGGCGCCACAGGCGACCGAGGTGGCGGAGTCATCTGCGGCGGAACGTGTTCCGCTCGCGCCGGGAACAGGGACTCGACCACTCCACCGAGCAGAGCTGGCTGGAGAACCCGGGTCAACGGCGGGGCCCGGGGGCGCAGCTTTCCTCTTACCATAAGGTAAGGCCGCCCCCATGGGTCCCGCTCCAGCGTCTCCATGAGCTCCTTATAAGCCGCGGCTTTCGCCCGCTTAATCTCCGCTCGGAGGGCATCTCTGGCCTCCCTGTATCCCACATGAAGCTCCGCCACTCGGGGCTCCGTATCTGCGGTTCGGCTACGCCTCCTACGGAGTCTGGTCCACCGGCGGTGCGCGATCACGCAGGCTTGCCGTAGCCTCGCGATCTCCGCAGACCACCAGTAGACCCGACGCCTCGGACTATAGGGTGGTGCCCTAGGCATACCCGCATCGCAGACACGAGTCATGGCCTCCCGGAACCACACCGCCTCATCGTCGATATCGACAGGCCTGTCCGGCGCAATGGCCCAGGCCTGTATGATGGCGGCCTCCAGGAGGACCTCCCGATTCAGTCTCCCAAGCACCCAGCGTGGCTCGCGTGGGGCCGGTATGACCGGCGCATCACCCGCGGGGGGGGAGACATCAAACCGAACGTATCGGTGATCCGCCAGTGTCTCCACCCCCACAACAACACGCCAGTCCTGCACACGGTGCGACAGCGAAGCGCCTGCGAACGATAGGTCGATAATCGAACTGCGCTCCGCGGCCACGAACGTGGCTTCGGCCCCGCGATTCTGGAGAACTAGACCGTGATTAGCGGCCCAGCTCTCCAGAGCCCTACCTCGTGGGTTCGTGTGCCGGGACCCCCAGGTCACTGACCAGGCGTTGAAGTCCCCGAGCACAAGAACCGGATGAGGATGACAGGCGTTGACGACGTCGGTCAGTCGCTCCAGCGACTGCCGGTACTCCCCTATGCGTCGGTGTAGGCTCGGCGTGAGATAGACGGCCACGACCGCAATCTCCCCCACACGCGCCGCTACGATGCCATGCTCCCTTGCCACGACAACAGGGGGGGGGGCACCCATAGCGGCGTTGTACACCAGTGCCGCCGACCCGTCCAGGTCGACCACCCAGGCAGGCCCAAGGGGCCGGTGAGTGTACGGATCGGCGACAGCGGCGACGTGTATGGACCACTGTGCCATGCTCTGGAGCAGAAGACCCTGAGCATCGGCACCGTGGCCCACGTTCGCCTGCAGGATGCGGAGCTGGGGATCCATTATGGAACCATCTCCGCATCCCGCCGCGAACTTTGGGTGGAGCCCCCGCCTTGCGGCTTCGGCTCCCCCCCGGTGCAGGCCTTGCTGCCAACCCTATGGTCGGCCGGTTTGCCCCCCGCTGCACACCTGAAACAGTGCAGCGGAGCTTCGCATCCACCGGCCGTATGGCCGGGTTGGCCACAGCGGAAGCAGCGGTCACCGATCGTCACCGCCGCCGTGCACTGCACCCCCACGTGGCCGACCGACAGGCACCTAAAGCACCTGGTCGGTCGAGCCTGCAGGAGCCGGACCTGCACCCGCACCACGGCTCCAACGGCGAGGAACCCCCGGTCGGCAGCCTTTTTGGCTGCTGCGATGGGGCAGCCGACAACTGCCGCCCCCAGTCCACGGCGGCCGAAGCGGATTGCTCCGACCTTCACCGCCTCTAGGGGGCAGCCCCCGGCCTCCGCCACGGTGAGGCGGATTTGCTCCGCCGTGATGGAGTCGTCCAGGTCCGAAATGCGCATTTCTGCGCACTTGTTGGGCCTGGACACCCGGACGTCGGCTGTATCCAGCGTGTCCCGAAGCCTAGCCGCTAGGGCATCGGCCTGGGGACCGCTTGAAGCGCCGGGGATCTCCAGTAGCCGAGCACCCGTCCGAGTGGGTTTCACCCGGATGGGGCCCGGCATATCGAGAGCCCTCATGTCAACGCAGGCTCTCGCCTGCGTGACAATCTGGGCGTACTGCACGCCCCTCTCCGCCGCCTCCGTCGTCATCGTTAGCACGACGGCGGTTGAGCGGGGGACGCGCAGCCTCCCCGGCACTCCCCTCGCAGCAGCCTCGGCCTTCCTGGCCTTTTTGGCTGCCTTCCGGAGCGCCTTTCGCCGCTTTTTAGAGGCTCCGGCAACCTCCCAGCCCACCTCCGGCGAGGAACTCGTGGTGGCAATCCCCGCCGGAGTCCGGGCCAGGGCTGGGGCTGGGGCTAGGGCCGGGGACTTCTTCCCTTTGCCCTTCCCCTTTCCCTTGCCCTTGGCCCGGATGGCCTGCGCATCCTGGGGGGGGCTCCCAGCCCCCGCAGTAAGAGCAGTCCGAGCGGCCAGAACGGTAGGAGCGGCATACGCAGCGGACGGGCTGCCAGCCAACCCCTGCGGGGACCTCGCCCCTACCGGACAGGTGGGGCCCCTCTTAACCGCCCCGGCATACCCGGCCGGAGCCGCCAGCGGCGGTCGGCGGCTGGAGTCCATAATGGACTCCAGCCAGCTCCGGGTGCGCTCCTCCTGCGCCACCCGCCACGCCCGCTGCTCCTCCAGCGCCTTCTCCTGGCGCTTCTCCATGGCAGCTATTGCCGCCATGCAGAACGCCAACGGGTCCGCAGGCCGAGCAGGCCGCAGCACCGGCGACTCCTGCCGAGCTTGTCGGGCCGGCGACTTCGGCGGCTCCGGCTGCGGCGACTCCGACGGCGCCAGAGGCTCCGGCCGCAGCGGCGACCTCGACCGCACGGGCAACAGCGGCCGCGCCGGCCGTCCCGACGGCGTCGGCCGCAACAGGGGCTCCGGCCGCAGTGGCGACCTCGATCGCACAGGCAACAGCGGATGCGCCGGCGGCGTCGGCTGCGCCACCAGTCGCCGCCGCGCCGACCGCGTAACGCGCTCCGCCGGCAGCCCAGCGACAACCGCTTGGAGGTTCGCCAGTTCGGCCGCCATCCTCCCCATCTCCTTGCGGTAATCGGCCGCCATCCGCTCATTACTCTCCAGGAGCTCCAGATGCCTCCTGCCCAGATGAGCCCTGTCGAGCCGCAACTCGGCCAACTCCGCCCTCAATAGGTCGAAGAACTCGACAAGCCGCATCGTCGCCTGCGTGACCCGGTGCTCCTCCGGCGTCGGAGAATCGGTGCGGGCCCCGGCCCAACCTTCTAGGGCTTCTTTCACCTCCTTTGACATTATGTCGGCGGGAGGCAAGGGTAAGGACGCCGCCGAGGTGGAGGAACTCGGCGGCGCTTCCACATCCTCCGGGGCCCCGAGGCTATCACCCCGCCGCAGCTGCGTGCGGCTGACCGCTAGCAGCTTCGGCGGTGGTGGATGCAGCGTCTCGTCACCGTCGTGACTGCTGCTGGTGGAAGAGGAGTCGGTCAAGGTGAGCTCCAAGTCCGACTCCGTCTTCTGTGGTGGAGGTGAAGGAGGAGGAAGAGACTTCTTCCTAAATCTCCTCTTCCGCCGTACAGATTTCCGGGTCTGTAAACCCACCGGGCTGTTCGCCCTACTCTTCTCCGTGGCAGTGTCGAATTCCTTCGACACCGCGGCTTGGGACGCGACCTCCGCGTCGTGGTGCTGCGCGACCTCCGCGCAGACTGTTTTGTTTGGTTTTTTGGGATTTTGGTTAAAGGATTCCATATAGTTCCCACGAGTATGACGCGATTTAGATTACACTTCCTGGGTGACGCTCATTCCAGGAAGCGGGGTATATACTGTGGATTTCCCCAGGTGTCCACAGGTTTTAATCGACTTCGCTGTCGGGTTTTAAAGACTTTTCCTTGTCGCGGGCCGGCCAATTAAGGCAAGCCCCGCGGCCTTCAGGATACCGGCTTCCCAAGTGTGGCTAGCACTCAGGTCGTTGTCGATATCCTGGAGGTTACGCGACGCGGGAGAGCAGCCAACTCTCCCAACACCGACGGTGGCACGAATGCCTGCCAGCCCCTGCGCGAGCAGTAGGCCGGCCCGTCCCTGGATCCTATGGATCCTTGTGTCGCCCCCATGTCCCCTCTGAAAGCAGAGGGATACCGGGAGCGACAGGCTAGCCCTAAAAAGGGCTGTTTGGGATGGAAGGGATTCTACAAATCCCTTCCCGCGAGCCTTGCAGGTCCGCCATACCACGACCCCCCCAGGGTCAGCTAGCCCTAAAAAGGGCTTGTCGGGTTATTTGTCGACGGCTAGCAGAGCTCCTTCTCCTTGGAGTCAGAGTCTACTAACCGTCGTCCAGGGTGCACCAGCCTCCCCGCTTCCGTTCCCCAGGACCGCGGTCCAGAGGGAAAAGAAACAGGTAAGCCAACGTGGAGGTTACCCAACCCGCACCCCTAACGTGAACACTTACTTATCATATTTCTCAATAAAATTGTTGGATGATGAAATTAGAGTACTTATCCCTTTTCATATAATGTTTTATGAAAAAGATGTATTTTTTATACCACTTAGGTGGCAGACAAGCACACGGCGCACCTGATGGAAAGTGGTTACCGTGGCTTATAGACGTTTGTAACACCAGAGGAGTCACAGTGGCGCTGCCAACCTTGTAAGTACAGAGTTTCGGTGCCATCAGTGTAGAAGACAAAGCAGGTCAAGCCTTTAGTCTTAACACTGACAACACAAATTCTCCAGTGAGCTCTGGCTACCCTACTCACCGCCGGGAACACAACACGAAGTTATTATAGCATCTCTTTTACCGACTGTACATAAGTATAATTAATTAAGAATAGTAGAAATAAATATTTGATGTTATTATACCTCATCCGATTATAACACGTACCACGTAAACAATCTTGATGTATCTTTTTAATATGTTAAATTTTTTCTGTTAACTCATTTTAAAGACTAAAAACTGAAATTGAATCACTAGTTGATCAGTCAAATTTTTATTTTTGTATAAAAAGTCGCTACAAGATTGTTTACCTTTTAAAGTAGGTACTTACCTAACCGAATGTACCTATATACATTTTGTAACTTTTGTAATACAGCCAGCATTAGATCGATCTTGACGAACAAAGTACACACTCAAAATGATCTTAATTCCTTGGTTTTCCTCCTTCCTGTTGACTGATTGCTCTGATGCACACCTTTAGTTCGGACACTTACATACATACATAAACTCACGCCTATATCCCCGAAGGGGTAGGCAGAGGTGCTATATGCACCCACATTTCGTCAGTTTATGTTTAGGTCCCAATGTAATAGGGAGCACACATACCTTCGAAAAGTCATTGGTGTGTGCCATGGTAAAACCTGGGATCGGACCCGAGACCTCGTCTCAGCATGCAGTCCATTACCCATACCACTAGGCTACCACGACTTTTTTATTCTCTAGGCACACATTATATTATTAGTAGGTTTTATTTATCCGTCGCTTTTATTTTTATTGTTATTCACAGTGATTTAAACAAGGTTAACGTGATCGAACTTTCACAAAATATATAAATTAATTTAACATATTATTCATATTGGTGGTACGTATTTGGTTTTGTGCCCCCTAGGAAACTTGTAGCTCAGATAAATCAGTAACAAGAGGTTTGCCCTCAATATCACGTAAGTATATACCTACATCATTAAAACTCTTGAAATTTAATACACCATATATTATACTGAATTCGTATTGGTGGCGATATGATCATCATCATATAAGACAATGAGATATAAAATACGAGTTTGACATACGGCCATGAATCGCACAACAGTTTTGCAGTATTCAACCGGTCGCAAGGGTCCTGCGATTGCGGGGCCCAATCGTAGTCCATGTCAGATTTACTTTCCTGCTCACTGTGACCCTTCACCTTCACTAACGACGACCTCTGTAGAGCAACGGAGACTGTTACTGTGGCCAAGTTTTGGGCCAATAAAATTAAAATTCAGGACATTATATGCCAGATCTGGCCATTGACTCGAAGAAGAAGTAGATTGGTAGGTACACAGTGCATTTAATATTAAGTATTTCGTAGTAGTAGGTATTGTTAATATTTTCTATATAGTTAAATATCTAACATTATTTTTTTGTAAATAGTATGTTGAATTATGAATGTATAACAATTAATTCCATGGATCTATTTTATTATTATCTTTGAAGTGATTTTATACCGTATTCTTAACGCGATAGGTATAAACTTGTATGTAAGACAAGAATACAGCAATAAAATTCATGGCCACTTTT
Source organism: Eilema griseolum (assembly GCA_963662185.1). Lineage (NCBI taxonomy): Eukaryota > Metazoa > Arthropoda > Insecta > Lepidoptera > Erebidae > Eilema > Eilema griseolum. The sequence continues at coordinate 10,177,939 of OY759238.1, read as the reverse complement.
TGTCATATTACATTATAATACATTGTAGGTAGGCACTTCGGATATAAAATTCATAAAAATAAAAGTCTAGTCCTTTTAATGAGAATTCTTGACGCCCCAAGGCCAGACAGCTACTAAGTTATAATCACATGACTGAAATATGAAAACGAGATAATTAAGTAGGTATAATGTAGCCGCGTGGTTCCCGGCAAAGTACAATTTGGACCACAACATCTCTTCCTATGCGGTGTCGTACAAGGCGATTAATGGATAGGGCTGTTTAACATCAGTCAGATATATACAGCCCAGACTCAGCCTCAGATTCATGGTTTGAGTCAACAAATGCCCGGAATACGGCAATAGGCTCATCCCCTATTACATGAGACCGAATACTATAATATAATGTATGGGTAGTACCTATACATATATCCAAATCAATAAAACAGTTTGATTTGCTCTTAATACCTTGGTATTGAGATCATTTTGAGACGTAGTCAAGATCATTCTGACGCTGATTGTACTTTTTTTTATACCGCTTGGTTGGCAGACAAGTACACGGCCTACTTAATGAAAAGTGGTTACCGTGGCCTATGGACGTGTGAAATACCAAGGTAGTCATACTTGCGCTGCCAACCCAGTAAGCACAAGAGTTTCTGGGCAGTCAGTGTAAAAGACAAAGCAGAACAAGCTTTTGGTCTTCCCACTGACAGTACAAAAACTCTCCAGTGAGCTCTGGCTACTTACCGCCGCCCGTTCTGTAGGGCGGAGGTTTGTTTTTTTATACAACTTAGGTGGCAGACAAGCACACGGCCCACCTGATGGAAAGTGGTTACCATGACCTATGAACGTGTGTAACACCAGTGGAGTCACATCCGTGCTGCCGACCCTGTAAGAACAGAGAGTTTGTGCCGTCAGTGTAGAGGACAAAGCAGGACAAGCCTTTGGTCATCCCACTGACAGTACAATAACTCTCCAGTGAGCTCTATGGTACTTCCCCAGTAGGACTAAGTCGAACAATTGGACGGAAATACCGTCGTCTCCTACCTCTTAAGTATTTATAGAATTTAGTGTACCTAAGTATGTATTAATAATATTAATAAGTAAACTAAATAAATAAATATTTCACGACATTCTACACAACGCTATCTAGACCCATGGTAAGCATAGCTTAACTAGCTTGTGTTATGGGATCTAGAATGCGGATAAACATACTTAGATACTTTTTTTTGTAAATAAATACATATTATATATAGAAACACCCAGACCAATGCAAATATACATATACATGCATACAAATATTTGCACTGAGCGGGAATCGAACCCGCGCCCCCTGCACAGCAGTCGAGTGCTCTACCGCTACGCCACTGAGGTCGTCAAAGTACATAGGTACATGATACAAACTCATCGTATTGTGGTTGATTGACTGATTTCTCGCTTTATTATGTAGGTAGTTCTATAATATAATTGATAAGTTAATTAAGTAAACACTAATCAACTGAACTAATTAATTATGACCGCAATGTAACCGTATTCTATACAATTTATAAAACTACTTATTACATTAACTTTAACCTATAGGTATAATAATATTAATGTAATTGCGTTATAAATAAATAATTAGTTTATCAGTATCACGCTAAACAATAGTGTGCGCCACACACCCGAGAAGAGGGCCAGATCGTGAGAGATGGCCCTGCGTCGGCTGGGGTGCGAGGGATATGCCTGTCAAACTCACCTTCGGCAACCAAAACGACCCACAAGCGGCGTGCGTTTTAGTCGGTTCGAGTCCGACATAACCTCTCCCACCGGCTCCGGTGGGGAGGTATCCGTGGGGATTTTGCGCACGTAAAAAAAAAAAAAAAGGCGGCGTGCGTTTTAGTCAATATGAATATTATTATGAATTACTCAATGATAAATATTAGATATATACCATTTTTTTTATTAACTGCAAGATCCCCTCGAATACCCCCACCACAGGAGCCGATGGGGGAGGTTATGTCGGACTTGAACCGACTAAAACACTCACTGACTCTGTGGGCCGCAGATTGCCAGAGGTGAGATTACCTGAGACGTATCCCTCGCACCCCGGCCGGCCCAGGACCGTCTCTTATGAGACGGCCCTCTTCGGATGTGGCGACCATGGAGTTCCCATCTCGTCCCCGGGTATGGGGATTAGATATCTACCCTTAACCAATGCAAAAAACTATTGGTTTATCTCGTCCCCGAGTATGGGGACTATTGGGAAAAGCTATTGGGTTAACTGTGCCCTTACGTCAATATCTACCCTCAAGGGTCGACGATAACCTAGATACAAGTTAGTAGTCTTTTAGATTTTAACGGGGGTCCACAATATTTGATTAAGTAGGTATATTTAAACGGATTGTGACCTAATTTTCACTGCAGAATATGATACTTGATGACTAATGATGACACACAAATGGTTTTCATATTCTTAGATATATTTCACAGCTCCATTCCAACAATTCAGAGCTTCTCATACTTTTTTTTTTACGTGCGCAAAATCCCCACGGATACCTCCCCACCGGAGCCGGAGAAGGAGGTTATGTCGGACTCGAACCGACTAAAACGCACGCCGCCTGTGGGTCGCTTTGGTTGCCGAAGGTGAGGTTGACAGGCATATCCCTCGCACCCCGGCCGACCCAGGGCCATCTCTCACGATCTGGCCCTCTTCTCGGGTGTGGGGACTACAGAGTCCCCAACTCGTCCCCGGAAACGGGGAGGCGCGCCACGCGCACCACCGCCGCGGCCTGCTTCTGCCAGGGTGACAGGCGGCTCCACCTGTCACCCCCAGGCCTGCGCTTGTCTTGCGATCCTTCGTCGCTCCCGCCCCGCCTCCTCCTTCACGAGCATTACTTGCTCGCAGAAGGAGGCGCCGGCCGCCCACGCATCCGCGCAGCGAACCATCGCCGCGAGCAAGGTTGAGAGCGTGAGAACCCTCACTCCCAGGGCCGCCACAAGCTCCCGCCTCGGCGTCTCCCACGCCGGACACTCGGTGAGCGTGTGCGGACCTGAGTCCTCGCTCGCGTCGCAGTGATGGCACTCGGACGTTGGCTCTTTCTGCATCCGACGCAGATACTTTCCGAAGCATCCGTACTCGGTGATCGTCTGCGTCAGACGGTACGAGAGGCTGCCGTGTGGCCTCTCTAGCCACTCCGCCATAATGGGTCTTACCGCCGCTACTACGGCGCGCCCTGCGCCTGGTCGCCCAAGTCGTAACTCCCATTCCGCCACCATTTCCCTGTGGAGCCGGGATCTCACGGCCCGAATTTCTTCGGGCTCGGGATCGTGACCCCGCTCCCGCGCCGCCTTTCGGAACCGGTATAGCGCCGAAAAGGATCTCGCTTCCAGGTGGTGGCGATCCGGCGAGGAGACTCGCCGCGTTGAAAGATATCGTGCGGTACCCCCTTATGATGCGGCACGCCAACTTCTGCTGCGGACGCTGCAGCAGGGGCATGTGCCGATCACTCAGGGTGTCCGCCCACCCGGTAAACCCGTACAGGGCCATGGACCGCACGACACCCGCGTAGAGTCTCCTGCAGGAGTCCTCCGGGCCCCTCAGGTTGGGCAGTAGCCGCGCCAGAGCGTTGGCTGTGCCCACCAATTTGGGGCCCAGACTTCGGAAGTGCTTCCCGAAGTCCCACCGGCCGTCGAGCACGAGCCCCAGATATTTCATCTGGGGCTTGATGCCGATGAGAGTACCTCCCACTGTGAGACTGGAACCAGGTGGTGGCGTGCGCCGAGGTCCATGAAAGAACATGGCCTCGGATTTATGCAAAGCCACCTCAAGGCCCAGCCGCCGGATCCGTTCCACGACTTGAGCAACCGCGGTCGTGGCCCTCAGGGTCGCTTCGCGGTATGTAGCCCCGCTCACCGTCACTAGCGTGTCGTTCACATAACACGTGACGGCGGCGCCGTCCGCGAGCTCACCGCGAAGCACCCAGTCGTATCCGATGTTCCACAGGAGCGGCCCAAGAATCGATCCGTCACCTCACCCCGGGCGACTGCCTCCTCCGCCAAAGTCCTCACGCGCATGATGGCATCCACAGTGGACCGGCGGAAGCCATATTGGGCATCCGTCAGGTCCGGCCCCCTACCAGAGAGGTGCTTGACGAGGCGCTTTGCAATAACTCTTTCAAAGAGCTTGCCCACCTCGTCGAGCAACACAATGGGCCGGTAGAGCTTCTCATACTGGTTCTAAAATGTAGACAAACTTTTAGTGAAGGAACAAACATTGCATTGAGCGGGAATCGAACCTCTGACTACCGAACGCAAGCACTAGAACATCATACAATATTGGATATAGGCGAGCGTGGAACTGAGAGTTAGCATCTTCCGATGGACGTTAGGGCATGCCTAATTGTACAAACATACATACACACAAAAAATGAAGCCTGTCTCCCATGGGGGTAGGCAGAGCTCACGGATCTCCATTTGCTACGATCCTGACGTACTACTCTCGCTTCATTCACTCTCATTACATTCTTCATGTTTGCTCGTCGGTTTAGGGTACTCCTGACCTGCCCTTTTTCTAAAACTTAACGTCCCAATACCATAAAACTATTTGGGGAGAACGGGATGCTGTTCAAATTGATAAATATCATAGTTATTGTCATTTACACTTAAAACATATTGACTTTAATTTAGAATTTAATAATTGTTGTGATAAAATGTGTAATAAAGATAGCCATTTAAAACTTTTAGATTAAATGTATAATAACATTGTAAGTGTACTTGTGACTGCGGCTGAATGCAGTTATAATGACAAAGCGATTGGACGGCGCAGACATAAACATGTTATCGGGTGGAATAGGTACGTCCGTGACGCGCACGGGCGGGCCCGGTTTGCGTACAAAACTTGGTTACTGAGCGGTAGGCCTACATGTGGCGCGACTTTTACTGGTATGATCGAATCCAGAAGAATTTTTAAGTCCAAGTTGAAATGGTGCCAAGCCCACCAAAACCAAATAAAAATGGACATGTTAGCTAAACATCACCTAAATAAAGATTTTAGTAAATTCTGGAAATCAACTAATAGGCTGTGTCCCGGGCCGGGCCTACCGGTGAGCGTTGAGGGTGTGTGCAATCCGTGCGGGATAGCGAACCTGTTCTGCCAACATTTTGAAATAAAGTCACCTTTAAATTCTCAGCCATTTCCTGTGCCTGATTCTGAGGCCGTCTGTGCCGAGCGCGGCGTAACTTTTACGACAAAACAAGTCAGGATCATAATAAAGAGCATGGTGAGGGGTAAGTCACCCGGACACGACGGTCTCAGCATCGAGCACCTACAGCATGCGGGGGTGCACTTGCCTCGCGTTCTCTCAATGTTTTTTAATTTATGTGTGGGTCATTCATACATACCCGGTGAATTAATGCGAACAGTTGTGGTACCGATAATCAAAAATAAAACTGGCGACTCTTCTAGATTAGCCAATTATAGGCCTATTTCGTTGGCAACAGTGATTGCTAAGGTGCTGGACAGTCTGCTTGAAGGACAGCTAGAACAACATTTATTATTTAATGATGCTCAATTCGGGTTTCGGCCCGGATTGTCAACAGAGAGTGCAATCCTTTGTCTCAAGCAGACTGTACAGTACTATACAGCAAGAAATACGCCTGTTTACGCGTGTTACCTGGACCTATCAAAGGCGTTTGATTTGGTGTCATATAGAGTGCTATGGGGAAAAATGGAACGAGAAACAAGTGTGCCGTCAGAAATAATTAATCTGTTCAAATATTGGTATGACAACCAACAAAACCGTGTAAGGTGGGCTGAATTCTATTCGGCAGAATACAGGTTGGAGTGTGGCGTTAGGCAGGGAGGGTTAACCTCGCCTACACTTTTTAACCTGTATATGAATGGTCTGATCGATGAGCTCAGCGGGACCGGAATCGGGTGTCATATTGATGGTATTTGTATTAATAATATAAGCTATGCCGATGATATGGTTCTGTTGAGCCCATCGATCAGAGGCCTCAGGACACTTATTGAAATTTGTGAATCTTACGCCGGGGCGCACGGGCTCAAATATAACGCACTCAAGAGCGAGTTCATGCTTTTCAAAGCAGGTAAGAAAGATTTTCACAGAATACCACCAGTCATGTTGTGTGGTACACCGCTAAAAAGAGTTGCTAATTTTAAGTATTTGGGCCACTGGGTCTCGGAGGATTTAAGAGATAACGCTGACATTGAGAGGGAGCGCAGATCGCTGGCTGTCCGATGTGGCATGCTGGCCCACAGGTTTGCGCACTGTAACAGACAGGTAAAGCTGACGCTTTTCAAAGCGTTTTGCCAGTGTTTTTATACGTGCAGCCTGTGGACGGGCTTTACGCAGTGGGCATACAGCGATCTGCGTATTCAATACAACAACGCGTTCCGGGTGCTGATGGGACTGCCGCGTTTTTGTAGCGCATCTGCCATGTTTGCCGAGGCAAACGTAGACAGTTTTTCGGCGATCATGCGCAAAAGAAGCGCCTCACTCTTACGCCGTACCCGCGGCAGTCCCAATACCATCCTTAGAGCGTTGGTTGATCGGTGGGACTCCCCGATCCTGGGGCGGTGCATAAAACTACATGCAATAAAGTCTGACACAGTCCCCGGATCGGGGTGGCGCACCCAAACTATTTAATTGTATTTTTACCTACTAACATTAGTTGAAGTTTAACTAACAAATATGGAAGAATTTCTGAAATAAACAATATATTATTATTATTATTAATAGTTGGACTCGCGTATAGATTACCTATTCCATAATAGGTAATCTATACGCGAGTCCAACTACACTCGAGAGCAATGAATCCGGGTCACTTAAAGAATGTTAAAAATCTCGGAAACTAAAAATGATAGGTTGATGCAATAAATTGTATTTAATAGACAATGTAATACTCCTTAAATGAAAGTAAAAAAAATATGAGTCACCATACATTTTATTAACACAAAATTACATAAAGAAAAAAACTGCTGATCTCTCCTTAAAACAAAAATAGGAAACATGAAATTTTTGAACTTTATTACGATTTTCTTGAATTTTAATACTTCGTATTGCCTCCTCGTGCTTCCATTACTGCGTTTACGCGGTTTGGCATGCTGTACACCAAGTTCCTTATACGATTTTGGGGAATATTCTCCCATTCCTCTGTGAGAGCAATTTTGAGCTCACGAAGCGTGATTGGGGGAGGGTTTCGTTGTTTTACGCATCTGCCTAGCTCGTCCCAAGCATGCTCGATCGGGTTGATATCCGGGCTGCGCGCTGGCCACTCCATACGAGTAATGTTCATCTCTTGAAGGTAGTCATTCACAATCCTACCTGTATGAGGTCTGGCATTGTCATGCATAAATATAGCATCCTCACCTAAATTGACCATAAATGGACCAACGTGATCATTGAGGATTTCTTCCACATATCTTACGCTAGTTAAAGAGCCGTTTTCTATGATCACCAGCTCTGTGCGACTTTCAGAAGAAATTCCGGCCCACACAAGTACAGACCCACCACCGTAGGCTACTTTTTCTTCGATGCATGCTTGCTTGAATCTTTCCCCTGGTCTTCGATACACTCTGTGTCTTCCATCGTGCTTGTAGAGCATAAATTTTGATTCGTCGGAGAACATAACTTTTGACCAATCTTCAATACTCCAATTTACGTGGCTCTGGGCATAACTTAGTCTCGAAATACGATGCCCACGCTCCAGTTTAGGGCCGTTTGCAGGTCTAAGGGGTTTTAAGTTAGATTCAGCAAGCCGACGTCTTACTGTCCATGCACTTGGGTTACTTCCTCCGAGGCGTCGAAACTGATTGGTGAGTTCAGTTCCTGTGAGAAAGCGATTTCGAAGCATGGTGTTCACCAAGTATCGGTCTTCTCGTGCTGTGGTACACCTGGTTCTGCCCGTTCCTGGTCTGCGTAGGTTAGAACCAGTTTCTTCGTAACGTCGGAGAACTCTTTGTACTGTTGACAGCGACACACCGACAGTCCTGGCTGTATCGCGCTGACTCCGGCCGGTTTCCAGCATTGTAAGTATTCTGGTGCATTCTTCAGGCGTAAGCGACATAATTTCAGCTTGATTAATGAATATAGAGCACTATCAACATGGTTTATGTACCCACATAAATGACAGATTACAAACAAAAGCAACACCAAATGCTGTAATTTCGTAGTTCCATCTTCGAAAGTGGCCCTTTTTCAAATTTGATTTTTTTATGATATAACTTTACAATAACTAAGAAGTTTTAATACCTTCATTTAAGGAGTATTACATTGTCTATTAAATACAATTTATTGCATTAACCTGGCATTTTTGGTTTCCGAGATTTTTAGGATTCTTTAAGTGACCCGGATTCATTGCTCTCGAGTGTATATAGAATATCATCATATTATAAGCTGAAGGGCTTGTTTGTTTGTTTGTTAGTTTGAACGCACTAATCTCAGGAACTACTGGTTCGAATTGAAAAAATCTTTTTGTGTTGAATAGTCTGTTTATCGACGAAGGATTTAGGCTATATACCATCACGATTTTACTTAAGGGAGCGGAGCAGTGATCATAAATGTCAACAAATCCGGCAGACCTTCAAACATTATTTTTTGGAGACTAAAAAATTAAGAGCTCAAAATATATTACGGGCTAAGCCGAGGCTAGTTTTTAGTATAAAATCATTACATAATAGAGTCAGGTAACCGTAGGTATAACAGAACCTATAACTATGGTAATCTACCGGCTCTACCTGTTTACAGCTCGGTCGGTCATGGTCAAGTGGTCCATTATTTATTAACTAGTCTCTTGGTCTCAAAATCTTTAAAAATATATATTATATACTATTTTTTGCTCATTATTATTTGACTGTTAGTGTTAATATTTAAAAAAGCTTATTAAAATTCAAATTAGGTACCTACCGATAATTAATTACTAAACTGCTTGTTTTTGTTGTTGTTAGAATACTTATCATGGATTATCAGTTTATTAGATATTACTTACGTATATTAGATATTATTATTGTCGCCTCTTGACAAATTTTTTTTTCCCTTCTGGCGATTCCGATGTTTCGCCAATGACTTAGCTCGGGATTTAATTCATAGTTTCGACTTGGTGGAATGTGACTTGTTGTAATCTCGGATCAAAAGTTTTATTAATGTACGAGAGATGATGTATTTAACATCCAATATTGGCCGAAGGTCATGTAGCACGCTGGAGTAAGTAAAGCAAAACACACTGGTTAGAGGTTATAGCAGACAAACACAGTTCTACAAGTTAAAATTATTTGAGTTAATGTACCTAGTTGTTACGAAGAAAAAACATTTTTTTTTATTGCAAATAATATTTATTACTTTTACAGTGTGTTAGTTTAATACATAAATATAAAACAATTTAAAATATAAAAAGCTTATTCGAAGTGGTCTCCATTGGCTGCAACACAGCCCTTTAAACGTTGAGGCCAGTTATCAATAGAAGCACGCACTCTTTCCATGGGAAAATTCTTCACTGCCAATCGTATGGATTGTTTTAGGGACTCCAAATTATCATGGCGTTTAGAGCAAGCCATACTCTCTAAAACTGACCATAAATCATAATCCAGCGGATTAAGATCAGGACTAGACGACGGCCAGTCTTCAGCTCTGATGAAGTTCGAAACGTTCACTTCCAACCAAGACTGCGTGGACCGAGCTTTATGACCCGGCGCTGAGTCTTGTTGGAAGGACCACACTTGGTTATTGAACATGGTGTTGTTAAGGGGTTTAACTACGTTCTCAAGAATGGTATCTTGATACACTTGTGCCGATGTTTTGATACCTTTTTCACAAAAATATGGCTCAGTCACTCCTTCATAGCTAACACCCCACCAAACCATCACTGAAGTCGGATAATGCCCACGTTGCACTCTGTCGACTAATTGGGAAGCTTCCTTAGAGCTTTGAGCATAAATACGGTCATTTTGTTTGTTAAAATGTTGCTCAATTGTAAAGATTTTCTCATCCGTAAACAAATTTTTTCTGTGACCTCCCTTTGCGTACCGCTTCAGTAGTTGCTTCGATTTTACCACCCTATTCTTTTTTAAATTATCAGTTAAAAAATGACCAGTGCGTCTCTTATAGGCTGCAAGTCCTAAATCATCTTTTAAAATGCGCGACATGATTCTGGGTGCTATCTTCATCTCCCGAGATAAAATCTTTTGCTTTCGGACAGGATTTCTTCGAATTCTTTCCCTTACTGCTTTGACCACCTTTTTCGTACGAACACTACGAGGACGGCCAGATCTTTTTCTGCCACAAACAGAGGAGGTCTCATTGTACCTATTAATAGCCCGGTACACAAACATTTGACTAATACCAAGCGTATGGAGAGTTTTAAAAATTACATTCAGCTCCATACCAACTTTGTGTAATGCAATCACAGCGATTCGGTTTTCTTTATCACCCCACTCCATTTTAATATAGCAAAATATTGTACAATGTATTGGCGCAGGTATGACCTAAACGCAGACGACAAATTACCGATGTAGCTCTCTTACTAGCTTCACGGAATTGGTAAAACCAAGGCTTAATTGGAATATCAGGCTGGATGGAGGCATAGTGTCCACCCTTCACCTTACTGGACTTCTCCCAAAGGGTAGTCCACTTTGAGATCAAACAGGGCTTGGCAAGTAAGAGGATATCGTGAGCATAGACTCTATATTGGTCGAGAGCACCATTGGATATTGCTTCCTTGGCTAGGGAATCCACAAAAGTGTTACCTGCTATGCCCGTATGGCTTGGGATCCATACCAGTGAAATCAACAGACCCTTAGTCTGACATCTGAACAATGATTGCTTAATTAACAGTATTAAGGGGAACTTTGTTTTACTGGTGAATTGATTAGCTAGGATGGCCATTAAGCAGCTCCTGAAATCAGTAAATATTACCGCCTTGCTTATATTATGAGATTCAACATATAGTAATGCTTCGAGTTGATTCGCCAGTAAAAATGGAATTGATATTTGGTGATTTATATGATAGTATAATTTTATATTTTGGGATCCAAACTGCGGACCCCACGCAAGAAGAGTCAGAAGTTTTAGATGCGTCAGTGTAAATGGCTAGCATTGGCTTCCAATATTGACTGATCAAATAATCCAGCTCCCTACCAGCGTCCACAGAATCCTCACTGATACCTGAATATAAGACCACATTAGGGGTGTAGATAATCGCATCAAATGTGGTTTCAAACAATGGGTTAGTTTTACACTGAAAACAAGGGAAAGGGAGACGAACATAATTAACAAAGCTATTAAATAAACAGGGGTGGTTTTTATGTGGCCAATATCCACCTGAAGAAATGTATTCTGACAGTCTATGTAACTTGGGTATTAGGGGATGTAAGGATAGTTGGGACGATTTATATAGATATCTGTCTGAGAGGTACTGTCTTCTTGGAAATAGAGGGGGGTCTACACACTCCAATTGTAGTGCATTTATCGGTGACGATCTCATGGCACCTACAATGAGGCGCATGCTTTTGGCCTTGATCTTATCCAACAAGCTTAATGCTGCCTTATTACATGGTTCCAAGAGGAAGCTTCCATAGTCAAGGTGGCTACGGATAATGGCGTTGTACATCAGCTTTTGACAATAGGGGTGGGCTCCCCACCAGGCGCCAGACACTGCTCTTAAGATATTAATATTTTTTTCACATTTATGGGAAATGTAGTTAATGTGTTCCACCCCAGATAACTTTGAATCCAGAACAAATCCTTAAAACTTAACTGTGTTATTTACAGGGAAATTTTGATGATCAAGAGAGATTAAACAATCAGGGAGGGATCTACGACGGCTGAAAATTACCACAGAGCTTTTGGGGACCGAGATTGATAGACCATGGTCAGTAAGCCAGATAGAGAGATAGGAAATTGCTGAGTTCAATCTGGACACAGCATCTGCCATATGATCCACTGCTACATAAAGAGCCAAATCATCTGTATATTGTAAGATGTTGCAGAAAGATGTGACTGAGAGATCCAAATCAGCTGTGTAGATACTGTAGAGGAGAGGACTTAAGACAGAGCCCTGTGGAAGGCCTCTCCAAGTAATTCTGGAAGAGAGGGTTGAATTTTGAACTCTAAGACTAATGGTTCTTGCAGACAGGGAATTGGAATTGAAATTTACGATCTTCTCTGGGACACTCAAATTGAGCAGTTTTTGCCTGAGCACAGGAAGAAGTACATTATCATATGCAGCTGCAATGTCCAAGAAAACGCCCATGCAATACTGATTTTTAGATAAAGCTATTCTAACGTCAGTAGTTAAAATGCTGAGACTATCCATTGTCCCCAGGCCCATGCGGAAGCCGAACTGAGTTTTTGACAGTAAGCCCTGGCTTTCCACCAGCCACTCTAAACGATTTTTTATTAAGTACTCTAATATTTTAGACATAGTACAAGAGAGCGCAATGGGGCGGTAGTTAGAGGGATCATCGCTACACTTACCTGGTTTCAAGATCGGTATTATGATTTGAGATTTCCACTCTTCCGGGGGGAAACCAGAGCAAAAAAAGTGGTTGAGTAAATGTAAAAAGAAGGTTTTGGTAGTGGTGCGGCTTTTGAAAATGAATGAGTAAGGGATGCCATCTACCCCAGGAGAAGAATCCTTAAGGGACCCCAAGACGATCGAAAGCTCGTCGTAAGTAAATCAAGAATCTAAAGGGTGTGAAGCCTGAGGACTGGAGGGAAAGAATTTTGAAGACTCATCAGCTGTGGGAGCTGTTGGGGGAGCCAATCTTTGCTCGAGTTTCTGTAACCATCGGGAGGGGTCATTCGACGTAATATTGCTGTAGGTTGTAGAGTACCTGAACCTTCTAATATATCTCCATACAAAAGATGCGGGGGTACGAGAGGCTAATCTTTCACAAAATCTGCGCCAGCCATCCTTTTTCTTTTGTGACAGGAGCCTAACTGTTTGAGCAGCTACCAAAGTAGTTCAAATAATTATTAGTTGACATATTATGCTAATATGCTCTTTCAGCCTCCCTTCTCATTTGGCAGGCAGCCGAGCAGGCCTGATCCCACCAAGGAGGAGAGGGGATGTTGTTCCTAGGGGCCCTTTTAACAGGTATTGCCTTGTCAGCAGAGTTCATAAGAGCTTGTTTAAACAGGGTGTAAACAGTCTCAATGTTGTCTGAGTTAGGCGCAGGCAGGAGAGAAACCTCTTGTTCAAGATAACTGGAGTATAATTCCCAATTGGCCTTTGAAAGGTTATATTTGAGAAGGGGGTTAAATGGTGGTGATTCCCTGTGGCTGGCTAGTGATGTGACGATTATGGGGTAGTGATCACTCTGTTGTGAGTCACTTGATATCTGCCAAGTCAGGCAAGAGGCAAGGGACGCTGAGCAAACAGTCAAATCTACAGCACTAGGGCCCCTTTGGGTTAGAGAGGGTCTACGGGTGGCAGAGCCATCATTTAAGATGCAAAGATTCAACGAATCTAGCATCTCTATGAATGGGGATGCTATAACATCACAATCTTGTGAACCCCAAGAAGTATGATGAATGTTGAAGTCACCCAGAATAACAAGAGGATAAGCTATAGAAGTTAAAATGTCATTCATCTCAGCTAAGGAAGAAATATCTGGATAGGGGATGTAAACAGAGAGAAAAGCTATGTTTGCCACTGTAATAGCACGCGTTCCAGATCCGACCATCCCAAAGTTCCATTTCATTTCCGCCTCTTGACTAACGTACGCGAAATAGTAATTTAAGGCAGCTGCCACATGCAAAGAAATAGGCCAAAATCTATAAATGTATATGGAACCTGAATTTGTCAATACTACTCGAAATTTTAAATAGCTTATCAGAACAAATAGTGCAAAAATATGTAACAAAGCAACCTCTTTATAAAGTTTATAAATCCATTTTCTTTAGCTAATTATTTTGACCAACTACAGTTATGTATTCAGTACACAAATACTTGCAACTTTCAATAGGCGAACTATCATTTTCATTAAAACCAACATTGTGGTTTAAGCGGGTGCTTTAAACTAAGTAAATACCTACATTTACTTAGTTTAAACCACCGGCTTAAACCTTTGTTACGATTTGAACAATTAAAAAAAAGACTAAACTTGTACATACAACCTCGCGTAAAACTAAATCAGTTCAGTTTGGGTCAGTTCTTTAGGAGTTTAAGAGCTGTGAAACAGCAGCCACGATCACAAACTTGAATGTTCTGGGTTTGGGGTGGATGACATCGCGTGACATCGTGGATAAGATACAAGAGCGTATGTTCGTGTTGCGAGACCACTTAATTGTTATAATTTAAGAACATTATTTCTGAATTATATACCTATTATCTAGATATTACCATATTATATAATTATTTATCACCAATATAATGGTGCGGAGCAGCACGGAAGAACTCGTGAACTTAGCTAATTTTACTTTTGTTTAAAGGTTCTTCAACTCGCCTCGATTCAATGATAACGGTGTGACCTATCATCGCCCTTTCCGCTCGTGTACTGAAGTTGATGATAAAAAAAATGATAATTGAAACTGAGTTTTAGTAAAAAAACGTGATAGGTACAGAATGAAAAGACTACGACTTGAGTTATAAATACCTAAGCAAGTTATTATATGAATATAAGTATAGGTAGGAAATTTAATATCTATTAACATATAAAACATAAAAAACATTATCTTTATTTAGCTTTATTATAATATACATTATTATTTCAAGTAATTAACCATCAAACATAAAATATACCTATCTATCAACTTTAAAAAAAATATAATTAAAAACATTGCTATTAAGAAATCATAAAATCTGAAAAAAAAGAACCTAAACACAACAAAAAGTTGTTATTTAATTAGCAGTCATTTGTATAAAATAATAAGTTTCTAAAAGCGTACTAAGAACAAACGCCATTGACTAAAGTACCTAAGTAATTATTTTTATAGATGGTAATTATTTATTTGAAACTCTATTATATTATAAATAAATATATTTATTCTACTATATTCGTAGTATACTATACTACAACATTCTAGGTAGACTAGACTCGGATATCTGTGATTTAGACCCATGGTAAGCATAGCATGGCATAGCTTCACTAGCTTGTGCTAAGGAATCTAGAATGCGGATAAACATAGGTACTAAGTTCCTTTTTTTGTAATACACATATAATTATATATAGCGTACACCATTTTGGTACTTTTTGGAGTATGAAATGCTGAGGATTAACACAAAGAGAGGATCCTCCAACCAGGCAAGGTAATCGTGCCTGGCGGGCCGCGACCCTTGTAATACACATAGATAGGGACACCCAGACAAGAACCTATTTGCTCAGCCCCTCTAGACAAGTGCCAACTCGTTGGCCGGTGTATTGTATAATAGAATGACGAATGTATAGGATATTTGACTGTCATATACGTCAAATCCCATACACTTGTCATTCTATTCTACAATAAGCCAGCCAACAATTTTAGAGGGGCTCAGCGGCACCCGAGGAGGGCCAGATCGAGAGAGATGGCCCTGTGTCAGCCGGGGTGCGAGGGATATGCCTGTCAACCTCACCTACGGCAACCAACAATGACCCACAGGCGCCGTGCGTTTTAGTCGGTTCGAGTCCCACATAACCTTTCCCACCGGCTTTTGCGGGGGTAGGGGGGGGAGGGTAAAAAAAGAGGGGCTAATCAGTCGAACGTTACATTATATTCCTTCTCTCATATCGAATCGGAAAGCGGAGTCCTAACTAAGGCCTGGCAGGCGATGGTCAACGTGCCGACCGGGGACACTGTAGGAGTAGAAGGATTTACTCTTAGTCCACTATTGTTCAAAGTGGTAATAGACGTTTAGTTGAAGAAATAACCCCTATAAATATATACAGTCAAGCCCAAAATTGTAGCGGCGTGTGAAAACGTGGAAGGAGGCGCTCGAGAACGACGACCTGAAGTTATATTTGGCAAAGACCTAGCACCTACACGGCTTTAAACTCCACAGATCGCACTACCGACATAATAGGATTAATAAGCGATTTATTCTTTTTACTTTGTTGGTGGTCCAGCGCACAGACCTACCTTGATACCTACCTATATGGGACAAGTGTTAAATTATCTGTGTCGCCCTTATTATGTATCGCATCAGTGCCAGTTTTCATATTTGTGACATCGCGGATAAAATGCAAGATAGTAGTCCTCGGTGGTGCGGTCACGTAGACCCAAGAAATGCTGGCTTGGGGTCGTAATGACATGCATGCCAATTGTCTCACTACTAGGAACGCCCAAGACCATACCACCGGACTCCGCGGCCGGGACTAATGGGAAGATTATGATGAGTAAGGTAGGTTCATGATGAATCATTGAATTTAATAAAAGTTATAATTTATTAGGTATCTGCCGAACCCTAAAATAATTAATGAGTTATATTCAAATTGAAAACTTAATTACTCTTCCACTAGTTTACGTGTTTAATTATATCAAAGGAAAACATCGCTGTTAAGCAATAAAAAAAACAAAAATAATAAAACAAGAACTGTTTAATAATTACCTGGATAAGCACTATGATCCATACTAATATTATAAACACGAAAGCAATTGTCCGTCTATCAGACTGTATGTTACGCTTTCACGCCCAAAACAATGAACAGATCTTGATGTACACAGGTAGATACGAGCTTTGGGAAAGGACATATGCTGTTTGGTCAGACCCTGAAGGCCAGCAGCGGCCGACCACTGCAACAACCATAGCGGACGATGGCCATCAGAGTTATAAGGAGGTACCGTTCGATACAATCTCCTTCGAGGCGGCGAGTCGCCTCGCCGGAACCCCATCATGGGATCTGAAGGTAAAAGCCATATCAGCGCTATAACCCGAGCCTGGAGATATCCGGGCCATGAGGTCCCTGCGCCACCGGGACATTGTGGAGGAGTGGAACGCCATGACAGCAGCGATAAGACCCCAAGACATGGAGGACTGCCTAGAGAGGCCTCACGGAGCCCTCTCGTACCGGCTGACGCAGGTGATCACTGGACACGGGTGCTACGGGAGTTACCTGCATCGGATGCAGAAGGAACCAAAGCCTGAATCTCATCACTGTGACACAGGTGAGGACATGGGATTGTACACTGACCAAATGCCCGGCGTGGGAGACGACGAGGTGGGTCCTTGTGACAGCCCTGGGATCGGGAGTCTCGCTTAGCACGTTGCTCGCAGTGATAGTTGGAAGCGCGAGCGCGTGAGCAGCCGCCGACTCCTGTGAGCAAATAATGCTCGAGAAGAAAGCGGGGGAACGGGCCCAAGAAGACTTAGGTCCCTTCCGTCCCGCATAACCTGCAATGCGCGTATGCGACTCTGGCGTCGAAAGTCATTAAATGACTTCCGTTCTCCATGAACGCTGGAGGCCTGGTGGTGACAGGTGGAGCCGCCTGTCACTCTAGCAGAAGCAGGCTGAAACTACTAGTGTGGGACTACAACTTCCCCTTCTATAGCCCTGGGTCAGCCTGGTCGCACGAGTTTATATTCCTTTCAAACTATGTTAAGATTTCTTCTGTTATATACCTACTTATCTCCTACAAATAATCTTTATAAATCATTGTAATACATTTCAAAGAAACTAAGTTATTCTAGATCGGGAGGATCCAGTTACAATCAATAGGTGGATATCAATCATTCTAGAAAGTCTCATCTGCTGCTTTGATACAAGTATATTATTTAGAACATTATTTAGTTAGATTCTGTTCACAGTGTACGTTCCTCCGGTGTACAAATAGATGGGAATGCAGCACACGTTAGCAGATGGGTCATGGTATGTGGAGCAACTTCAAACTCACAACGCGTTATCTGAGAAATCCCATCTGGATCGCTTCTTGCTTCGATCGGCCTGTGTTCGATGTCTGTTAAGGGATTTCTACTTGATCCAGGAAAGTTCATGTCTGTGGGGCAGCTTCTCTAAAAGCGGGACGAATCACGGAAGGGGTTGGTGGCGGGCTCTGCGCTCTCCAGATACTTACTCTGGTCGGAGAGGAATCGTCATCGGCGAGAGCAACGCATGTCCAGAAACTCTTTCGGCTTTTCAGCCTTTTTAGCACGTGACCGGTGATGGTGGCCGTGCATGGAGTGTCGCTGATCCAGTTCCAGTAAAATAATGTTTAAACTAGATAAAAGATACTTAAGAGTAATTTGTGACAAACAGCTGTGCAATTCCTTGCTAGAGATTTGCCTTGATAGAGATTACCATTGGTTGGACTGGGTGACGTCACAGCAGATCGCTGCAATGCGTCGAGCGCAGCGCTGCGACAGCCTTTATAGAGATTGCCATTGGTCGGAATGGGTGACGTCACAGCAGATCGACCAATGACAATCTCTATCAAGGCTGTCGCAGCGTTGCCCTCGACGCTGTATACTTAGAGATTTGCACAGCTGGACTGCGAAGTCATTCGACATCATACAAGACACGCATTGTAGTGTTGTGCGTGTGTTAGCTCTTGTCTGCGAAGACAAGAGCTAACACACGCACAACACTACAATGCGTACTAGGCACTAGGTGCAAAATTGAGGATTGGCTTCATATAATTATATGATTGGAGGATTTGAGCCCCTAGCACCCCGGGGTGCTACAATGAGACACCAAAAACACATACTGCGCATATAGAGTACAACTTATGACGTGACTGGAGTCAAGCAAGCCACATGCTAGTACCTATGTATATCTCCTACATTTTAAGTGCGTGTTTATATCAAGCTTATTTAATTGAGACGTAGTAGGTAACTACAGCAGTTCCAACTTACAACGTACCTACCTACTGGCCAATTAAATATTTGCATATTTTAATAATCGCCAACATAATAATAATTCGTAAATAGTTAATTGAAGTTTAAGTTTAAATAAAGAATACCGGTTTGGTTATTCTCATCTACATACCTACTTAGATTTTTTTAGGCAGCGGGCGTAGGGAGGCCATTTTGAGACACAAGAAATCAAACAATCTGTAGAACAGTGTGTTATTATCGGGTTGAAACACCTGTTTCAAAGTATTATCTTACCTTAAGTATGTCAATCTGGTTAGATAAACAGCACCTTGCCCTTTCCAAGGTTACCTACCTTCTTACACTTTATCGGGAAATGACTTGTGAATATTGTGATCTTAGTTAATCTTCGACAAAGTAAAAATCTTTAGATAAGTATTTGCGTTCATGTGTATCAGCTACTTGCGAAACATTTATGAACATCTATACAAATAAATAAAATTGATAACATTAAAATATAAAATAACACTTGGATATAATAAATCAGTCTGTTCGGATAATCTCCGGAATGACCGAACCTATTTTGGCGAGATTTTTACCGTAGATAGTTGTGTCATGCATGTCATATATTGAAGCATAACTTAAGCAACTTTTATTTTAGAAAATTTATAAAAGTCCCACGCAAAAAATTAAAACCCAGATCCGAAGTTCACACAGGCAAAGTCAGGGGCAAAAATAAGTAAATTTTTTTTATACCACTTAGGTGGCAGACAAGCACACGGCCCACCTGATGGAAAGTGGTTACCGTAGCCTATGGACGTGTGTAGCACCAGAGGAGCCACACTCGCGCTGCCGACCCTGTAAGCACAGACTTTTTGTGCCGTCAGTGTAGAAGATTTATTTACTGTACACCAATTACATTATTACATTACAATATGAGATACAAGTTTTGTGGTACGTACATATAAATGGCGACCTTATCGCTCTCCGGCAATTTCTTACAGGCAACCATGTAGATAAACAAATTGCTATCATCATCATCTGCTGAGCCTTTTCCCAACTCTTTTGGGTTCGGCTTTCCCGTCTAACTGTTGCGAACCTCTACAACTAATTGGCGATATCAAAGTTCTGTAGACGGACTTTTGGGAGCTGCAACGCCTCAAACTACTCGTAACGACTACCATCGATGTTCGTATAACATCTGAGACCGAGACGGCTTAACGTGCTTCCGGAGGCATCCAGACCAATCCAAACAGAAGTATTCTTGCATAAAAGTATTTGCCAGCCTCTGTGGCGTAGCGGTAGTGAACGCGACTGCTACGCAGGAGGCGCGGGTTCGATCCCCGCTCAGTGCAAATATTTGTATGCATGAATATGGGTATTTGCATTGGTCTGGGTGTTTCTATATGTATATAATATGTATGTATTTACAAAAAAAAAAAGTATTTAAGTATGTTTATCCGTATTCTAGATTCCATAACACAAGCTAGTTAAACCATGCTTACCATGGGTCTAGATAGCGTTGTGTAGAATGTTGTAGAATATTTATTATTATTATTTATTTATTATTTGCATTGAGCGGGAATCGAACCCGCACCCTCTACGTAGCCGTCACGTTCACTACCGCCACGCTACAGAGGCTGTATTTAGTTTATTCATTGGTATGGGCACAGATAACATAAGTATGGGGTTATACCAAAAACTAATTGACGGAAGAGGTTCTAGGTTCTAACGTCGAATTTTCTATTTGGTTTCGGAAGCCTAATCATAAGGAGAAGGTTTGGCCAGTGGCAACGGGTATAACTCGATTCTTGTTGACTTCCAAAGGGTCGCATGGTGTATGAAAAAGTAATTGAGGTAAGTCTTTTTTCCACCTACTTTCCTTTTGAAAGTTTTCACTCTACGCCTAGCTTGTAACGTTCGCTTCGTGATAAACTGTTAACTAACTAAGGGCGTGAGTACCTACCCGTTGAAACTTTTATCACAGAGTTCACTACCATGAATGTAGTATCCGGTGCAGAATCATATTTATTATTATTACACATGATTTCATGGTCAATATGTATTGATAAGTAGCGCATATTTTAGTTTCTCTTCTTGAATCGGAATTTAATGTTGAATTTGCACACATTTTTTATGTATATGTGCAACATTATGGCTCCTGAAATACCTACTGTCCAGACGCCGCGTCTTATTACGTTCGGTTCATTTCCTGATACGATATGTTCATATCATATTATCAATTATTCTTAGTACGTTTCTCATTTCCTGGTATTTTCGTATCGTTTTCTACCTAAGTTGATAACTATTGTCTAGTAATTGATAGGTATGTTGGCCTAGACACGCATGTCTTCCGTTCTGCTTCATTTATCCACAACTAATAACAATAGAAGATACTAGATCCCTACCTAACAATATCAATGAAAAACGATGATAAAGTACTTATTTTTTTTTAATCTGGCTACCAATTTCAATCAATCAATATTAGCCTATTGAAGTCCACTGCCGGATATATTCAACATTGTCATTGTAGTCCTAGGAGCTGCAGCAAATTCTATGGACAGCTGTAGGTATGCATCACATATGAATATGCACATAGCGATGAAGACCACAGAGTCCTACTCACGCGCCATTACACTAAAGAGATCCCGATGTCGAGCAATACGAGATTCCAATCCTGACAGAGCTAGCGAGCCTCTTTAATTCCATTTTAGTCATCCAGCAGGGTTTAACACCTAGGGTATGGACAGGAGTGCAGCGTTCCTGTTCTTGGAAAAAGGTGATAAGACCTTACCGAAGATTTACAGGCCCATCTCCTTGTAAATGTGGTTAAAACAAAGGTAATGTTTCAAAGAGCATATCGCACCGAGACCGATTGCCATCGAATGAACGTCACTCGCTAGCCATAAGGATTCAATTGGGTTGGGCAGCATTTAGCTAATTACGTCCGGTCCTCGCCTCTACCGCAGTGCCTGAAAACAAAGATCGGCAATGGAGTACACGAGAGTGGGGGAGACCGCGAGAAAGAAATTGAAGACCGGATGCTCACTGGTCATATGGATTGACGATCTGAAAAAAGTGACTGGGTGAGACAGACTAGATGCCGAAGGCGAAGGATAGGGAGCAATGGCGCACATTGGGAGTGGCCTATATCCAGCAGTGGACTGCAATCAGCTACTTGATTGATTGATGGTAGCAGCAGGATGCTGTCACAGCTTAATTGGAGCCTCTCAAGTCTCAACGATTCGTTTTTCGTATGAACTTGGACATAACCAACATTATTTGCATTTGCAATTAACATATCAAATAGAGATTGCTTGCCGTCGAAAGGTCAGTCAGTTGAAGTTATTTATGAATACAATTACGGTTCGTTAGAAACAAATTCGAGAAAAGCCACTAAAAGGTTTCAAACTCGCGTATGCCCTAATATAGGTACTTATCTACGTACCTACATATACGTAGCACTATTATAGGTATCTATGTTTTTTTTTTTTTTTTTTTTTTTAAATAGGACACGTCAATTGGACTTCGCCTTGCCTGATGGTAAGCTGAAGGCAAAATCCCAGAAAAGAGGGTCACCATTACTTACACATACCGTGTGACAATGGTGACACTCAGCTTGACGGCCTTATCATATGCTTTTTCACGCCCCGCTTAAAGGACCCGGGACTGTAGGAAGAAGGAAACACGTGAGCTGGTAATGAATTCCAGGCCTTAATGGTGCGACAGAGGAAAGAGTCTCCGAACCGCTTGGTTCTTGATCGGATGTTTTGCACCGTGTGCGGATGACATCTAAGACCTGCACGCGTTGTCCTGTGTAGGAAAGGGGAGGGTGGGACTAATTGGAAGAGCTCATCAGAACACTCCCCATGGTACAGACGGTAAAATACAGCCATGGACGCAACATCTCTACGCAGCTGTAAAGGTTCTAGGGTGTTCGTGATCTCGGGATTCCCAATGATGCGGATCGCACGTCGCTGCAACCTGTCGAGAGCATCTAGTAAGTACTTTGCTGAACCATCCCAGAGATGCGAGCAGTACTCCACACAGGAGCGAATTTGTGTCTTGTATAGAAGACACCGCTGCTCCGGCGTGAAAAATCGTCTCACTCTGTTCAGGACTCCGAGTTTTCGTGAGGCTGTTTTGATGATGCTTTCGATGTAGTTTTTGTTATTCAGGTTGCAGCGAACATCCATACCTAGGATATTGAGATTGTCCTGCAGCGGCAGTGGCGTGCTCTGAAGAGTGGGGAGGGGAAGGAAAGAAGATACTTTTGCTGTAAACGCACATGCCTGCGTCTTCTTGGCATTGAACTCAACCAGGTTCTCAGAGCCCCATTGAGAAATGTGATTCAGGACCCCGTCAAGCTCAGTGACAAGAAGCTGCCTTTTCTCTGCGATATCTGACTGCTTGGCCGCTGGATGTCCATGATAACTCCCATGTAAAGTGCTATCGTCTGCATAACAATGAACATTGCCGGTAGACAGCATGTCGTTGATATGCAGAAGAAAGAGAGTGGGTGATAAGACGGACCCCTGGGGCACGCCAGCATTAACCTGCAGAAACTCCGAAGCTCGTCCGTCACAAAGGACGCGAATACGGCGCCCCTGCAGGAAGCTAGCAACCCAGTTGCACAGCCCAGAAGGCAGACCAAAGGCAGGTAGCTTAGAAAGAAGCGATTTGTGCCAGACTCTATCGAAAGCTTTGGCGATGTCAAGACTAATTGCCAGTGACTCGCCGTGCTTGTCCATAGCCTCACCCCAAAGATGGGTAACGTATGCTAGAAGATCACCCGTTGACCGTTTCGGTCTGAAGCCATATTGCCGGTCATTAATTAAGGAGTGATCCTCTAGGTGCCGCATGAGCTGTTTGTTAATTATGTGCTCGAACACTTTGCACAGCACTGAGGTGACGGCTATGGGTCGATAGTTGGCTGGCTCCGAGCGATCCCCCTTCTTGGGAATCGGCTGAACATTCGCCTCTTTCCAAGGCAAAGGCACTGTACCCGAACTGTAGGATAGCCGGTACAGGCGCGTAAGCATTGGAGACAACTCCGCTGCACATTTTTTCAAAACTACCGCTGGAATACTATCCGGACCACTGGCTTTCCGGACATCGAGTGATTGCAGCACTGCACGGACATCGCGTTGCCTGATATGGATATCAGGCATCGCGTGGTCACTGTCGGGTAGTGTTGGTGGCTGGGTACCACAATCATCGATTCGGGAGTTGGCCGCAAAGAGATTAGCCAGCAGATTTGCCTTCTCTTGCGGCTCATGGGCCAGGGATCCATCAGGGTTACGCAGCGGAGGCAGCGAAGGCTGACAGAAGTTGGCTTGCACGGCTTTAGCCAGTCGCCAGTAGCCACGGCTTCCCGTGGGATGCATCACTAGCTCTTGACCAAGCCGCGCTATGCGCAGGGCATCCGCTCTGACATAGGCCCTTCTACAGACCTTTGTGGCTCTGTTGTACGCCGCCTTGAAGTGGCCCAGATTGGGATGGCGCGTGGCGCGCGCCCTTACCCAAGCGCGGTACGCAGACTGTTTTTGTTCAACAGCTTCCGCGCACTCGCGCCCGAACCAAGGGCGCACCCCGCGGTCACCGGTGACATCGGTGTATGAGATATAGTATTCCATACCCAGACCGATCTCACCGGCGATAGCAGTAGCACAATCCGATGGGTTCTTACCTTCAAAGCAGCGCTCAACCCACGGGATGGACGCAAAATAGTCACGAAGTCCATCCCAGTCCGCTGACGAGTAGTGCCAGAGACGCCGCTTCCCCCGCACTGGTCGTGGAGGCGCCATAATAGGCACCGTGGAACAGACCAGGCAGTGGTCAGAGTTGCCTAACGCGGCTCGCACCGATACACTGTACCGGTCCGGATCACTCGTCAGCAGAAGGTCTAGCAGAGAAGGTGCTTGGCCCGACCTTCTTGGTATCCTAGTGACCTCGTGCACCAATTGGGTCAGGCCGTGCGCCAGAGCAAATGCGTGGGCGGCTCTTCCCGCATGGTCTGTTTTGGAGGAGCCCAACCAGATCTCGTGGTGGGCGTTAAAATCCCCCAAAAATACCATTTCGGCATTCGGAAATCGCTCCTGCGCATCATCTGCCGCCTGACTCAGATATTCAAAGAGTCGAGTTGTCTCAGCATCTCCTGTATGGGAACGGTAGAGGCACACATAGATCTGACTCGTAGGGCCATGGTCTACGTGTACCCAAAGGACGGAGAAGGATGGGTCCTCTAGGCAGCGCAAACGGCGACAGCAAACATCCGCCCTAACAAACACGCACACCCCGGCTTTTGCACGAAAACTTTCCTCAAGAACATAGCCAGGGTAGAGCAAGTAGGTCGTGTCGTCAGGGCGGTGTATTTGCGTCTCCGTTAGAAAAAACATGGCAGGTTTCGCCGTCTCTAGGTGTTGGTGGACGGCGTTGAGGTTTGCATGGAGCCCACAGATGTTAGTGGACTCCACCTCAAATAGCAAGTTTTTGGGAGTGTGACGAGCCGCTGTGTTGCCTTTTTCTGTAAATTGCGCTGCCATGAGTTTGGGTGGGAGAAGGCGTGAAAAAAGAAGTGATTGCCGCCGCAGCACCGTGTGACAAAGCGCGGGATATTGGTTTTATCTATGAATGTGAGGCATGGCGAGAGCCGACGCGCCCAACGGAAGGGCCCCCGTACCCCCCCGAGTATGGTCGCCGGGCTCCCAAATCCGGTCACCAACCGGCACGACGAACCATATCGGGATTATGCGCGGCCTGGTGAGGCAGCCTCCCAAGGTGGTTAACCCCAGTTGGGCCCCTGTACTATACCGCGGGCGGCCAGCGGCACCACCGTTTCTACAGGTCTCCCTGTTCGGCGCATCGCCCCACGCCATCCCCACTAGACTACGCCAAGACCCACTGGTCCCACTAGTGCTGCGACAACCACCACCTCTGCCCGGCTATGCACATGCTGACCCCTGAACACAATCCAACCGAGATTGAATTGCTATGGAGGGTTTTTCGCAATAGTGCACGGTGGTACCTACCCGGTCGAAACTTGAGACAAATTTGTGCCACCAAGTTTCTACCACCAGTACATTCTGTATATTCTGTGCATATGTTTTAGATAACGAATATTTAGGTAAGTAACTGTTTAACATGAATCATTATTAAAACGATATCTAGATATAGGAATAGGTCACTTATTAATAGCCTGGATTAAAACTTTATTATCAAATTAAGCTGCCTGCATTATAAATAAGAAAATATATGTATTTTTATCAAACCATCCAAATTCTTCTATACATATATCCGTCTTACGGCGAAGGTTCTGTGGCTTAGTGATCAGAGTGCTCAACTGTAAGGGGAATTCCGCGTATTCAAATCCCGCTTGAACCGATTTTTTTCTATATTATCTTAATCGATTTGAATAATTAGCATACTAAATGCTTTAAAATTTCATTTCATAGTCCAATCATTTCGTAAAGATTGCTTTGGTATTAATATATCCCATTATAATTTTATACATTTTTTTTTATCAATGTTGATATTCTGGGTTAGAGTTAGTAGGTATAGAAGTATACGTATGCCTCAATACCTGCAATGATTTTTCGCATATTGAGGTTGGAGGACGCTAGGCAATCAAGGAGGCAACCAGGAACACCGCTAAGGATGGCTAAAGACGACTAGGATAGAATTCTTAAATCAATGAATTAGTTCATTGGAAATGTGAAAGTGCCTTTTACAATTTTGTGAATTGTAAAATTTGTAAAACACACCTTGCAATTTTGTAAATTTTGGAATTGGACCCTTCAATAGCGCTACTATCTTCCAGTAACTATAGTAGAGAACTGAAGGTTAATCGCGATGCAAATGAAACGATCCAGAAACAACGGAACTACCAGTATACGTCCGTGCAGATCAAAGAGCAATTTGTCAGTTAAGCTAGTGATTAGTTAATCAGGAACATGATAGACATCCTGTTACACTGACGTACCCACATTTCTGTACCGACAAACTTCTTACGCATAGCTAGTTTTAATATTTTTAGTAAGCACATAGGCACTTGTGCAGCTAGTTACTAATAAATTTCAAAAACACTTGATAGTAGGTAGAATAGGCAGTACCTAGGTAGGAACTTAGGAGATTATCCATTTTGGTCCAATATCAAAAGTGCAGACCAAACAAGACAAATTGGTACAATAACCTTTTGGAATTTATCCTTCTTAACATTTTAGTTATGCATCAAAGCTAAGGGATCATTGCCTTTTTTATTTATGTTTTCGGACCTAGGTACCTAAATAAAATCGAGTGCAATGGTCCCACAACATTGACGCTAAAATATTTTTTTCATTTCTCATACTGGGAAAGTTGTTTTGTTTTGATCTGATTATTAGGTGGAAAGTGCTGCTTCCATCCATAGAGAGGGAAAATCTCAAACAAATTACGTCCCACCTAAAGGCCGGAATGAATTTTAAAAATAGAACTGCTGTCAGATGTGAAGAGTATTATGTAAAAAAAAAATATTAAAAAAATGCTGCGGCTTTCTGCCCGTGTAAACTTAGCGCAAACTTTTTTGAAGGCGCAGCAATTAGGCGGTGAGTTCCATATTGAAAATTTAAAAAGTCGACATAAATTGGCGGGATATTATTATAGCTGTTATGTACCTGTGATGGAATTCAAAGGTAGGCTAACCTAATAATCTTTTAGATAAGATTTAGATAAAAACTGGTTTTATTTTCCTCATATTCGAAATGAAAAGTAGAGTGTTTAACACGGGCAAAAGAATCAATTCCTACTCGGATTATACAATCTACTACTTTATTCAAACATAACATACCTAGGTATATTCTTTCTTTAAACGTGTATGATATATTATACTGAAATTTAAAAGGTAGGTACCTACAGTCAAAGTAAATTAAAATACACAAGTAGATATCACCGTGTCACCCATTCTTTATTGTTTAAAAATTGCAACAATATTGCTATTTCAACATCTCCAGTAATACATAGCTTTCTAAGTACATTTACAATATTCATAAATGAGTCGCACACAATTGACGCAATTTTATACAAAAGTAATTCACTGACAGTAAGGAACGTTCTACTTAAACTATTTTAAAGCTATTATAACTTATACACTAGGAATAGTAAGTAGAAAATAGGTATAGGCATAGAATTAGGCGTTATAAAACTTATAAGTCTACGGGTATAGGTACCTACTTAATAGTAAGGTATACATATGTACTTAATTAGTGTCAAAAAACGTTCACTAGATTAATTACCTAAATATTTACATTTAGCTGTATTAAACAAAAATAATAAAACAACAAGTATTTAATAAATATACACTTTAAGTGTCAGGCTTTTCATAATATCGTAATAGAAATTACCAACATGTCTGATTAATCTTAATTTTGTTTCAAGGCATGTACTGGTTGCAATAAATAATAATTGCGTTGCGGACAGGATTGTAATAAAATTGCTAAAACTGTATTTACCTAAATAGATGTCATATCAAATTTGACTAACGATAAGTTGCCTACTAGAACAAAAGTTTATACTAGCTAAGTATCTCGAACATACCTATTCAGGTAAAGACTATTACAGTTTAACGAACAGAAAGCTGTTCGTTAAACTGTAATAGTATGTACTGACAAAACTATAGAAAATGATACCGTAAATTGGTACCACCTAGGTATATCTAGTGTAACTTTTTTACAACATCGGACAACAAATATCTAATGCTTAAAAGGCAGAAATAGGGACAAAGAAATTTATTTGACCAGCAAATAAATTCATTCTAAAGACAATTTTAATGATAACGTCATACATAATACGGCCGTTTGAAAACTGTGACTAGATCCGAGTTTTATGACAAAACATTTAACTATGGTAAAACAACATATTTTGTTAACATTACATATGTAATCTTCTACAATAATATAATCACAATCTTCACAATAAAATAAATGAGAGTTAGAAAAGAACATGTAGGACAGCTCAGTATTCCATATCCTTATCTTTACAAATTTAAATATCATTTATATATAGAAGGCCTTCTAATAAGGCAACCGCATACGGCTATTAGAGCGCAGTTATGTATAAGTTGTGAGAGAAGTGATTTTCTTTAATGATTGCTATGAAAAGAACCCGTAATTTAAAATGAGATTCAGCAGGTATTGCAGATTGGAATTTCATAGAATATTATTCAAGTTTTCAGTGTCATGAATTCAACTCACTGATAATTGCCAAACTCTTTTCTAAAAGCTAGGTGTGATTGCGACTTAGCTCACTTCTTCACATGTTCACACTTGCCTTATAGTAATTTAAAATCTGAACACAGCAAGGTGATAAAAAATACGTTTTAATAAGACCCGTACAATGAAGTAAAATCGAAAAAAGTTATCAAATGGTTTCCAAAAAATTAAAAATTCATTTATTTATGTTTACAATTATTTCGGTACCTATTAAATTAGTTAGAGGACAAACCGAGGTTCAATCTTATTAAACAATGAAACAAAAGACCTAAACAAAAGAAGGATACCGGCGTGATCAGCTGATAAAAACCGGTCACCGTGGCTTAACGAAAACTTTTAGCATCAAAGGACAGTGCTTGTTGTCTCATTTTATAGCAACAACTTGATATAACAAAAAAAACAGGATTTCAGTTGAACAATTAATACCGTTTATCAAAGTCTATTCAATCATATATAAGATAAACACGTTATACGCAAATCTTGTTGACTTCGTTTCTCAATGTCACTGATAGTGACGCAGACAAAAGGTTGGTTATTAGTAGGTACCTACAGTTTACTTCTAGTTTGTGATCTGGCATGTCTTCGGGAAGAAGATTGAGACACTGCCACTAAGGCCCATCTCAAGCTGTTGACATATGGATAGATACTAAACAGCTTGATATTTTTGTAGCAGTTAAAACTGAATCTAAAGTTGTAATGTTTTATAAATAAACTGTTTTCATATAGGACACGTCATTTGACTTAGCCTCGCCTGATAGTAAGCTGAAGGCAAAGTCTTCAACTACTCTACTCTATTCTACTATATGAAAGTCAGTTCGATGTACGATAAAGAGAACGCTCTAGAATACCGAAGGAGGCCTATCTTGGTTAAAATTTTACTTTTCTTCCCGATATGCCAAATAAAAAAGCGATTCTGTCCTTTCAGAGAAGTGCACCCAAATAGTATTTAAAGTAAGCACAAAATAAATTAAAAATTAAAGTGGATAGTAAAATATGGAGGGACGACTTTAAAAAGTTTAAACAAGGAGATAAAATCCACGCGATTGCGTATAAAAACTTATCGAGTGGATCACAGTTAGTATCATCAGATTGGGGCTAACTTCACTGTGAGCTGGTAGGTACACCTGCCGATAAACGAAAGAGAGTCTAGTCGGTCAAATGAATTAATAAAATATGGCAGAAATAAGAAAGCTGTGAAAGCCTCAGGTACAGTGAAAATAACCCATATACCTAATAGATGTAACCAGGATCATCGCCGAGATAAAGGTGGCTACCATTGGCAAAAGCCGCTCTTAACGAGTAAGCACAAGTCAACAAGACAATTTCATGAATCTCTTTTTGACGACAATGGGTATTCGTCAATTATATTATAAATTTTAATATTGACATCATTTAAGTCTTATCTTTATATCTACAATAGGTACATGATTATATTTATCACTTCACATCCACGCGCAGATACACAAAAGGATCATTCAAATAAATATTAAATTGTAAACTTATGTGTCAATTTTACTCCTAACTGTTATGATACAGTAGGTAGCTCATTGTCAAACTGTGATATATTGACTATTATATTTGACTTAAATGTATTGTATGCCTAGCCTATATTGTACCTACGTGCTATATGTCACGTATGTTTTTACAAATAGAACAAGTAAGTTTTATACAAGTTGTGTTTAGTACAAATTAAGTATAATTTACCGAGTATTCGATCATATCCATGTAGTGGGACTTGGGAAAAATATTCGAAAAAGGCATGGCATTTAATAGAACCTTTGACTGTTGATTTGAGTATTACAATTAAGCTTTTCACTTATTGGAACATAAAGAGATATGGCAAGCGCTCCTAAACCAAGGTGTTAAAAAACGTACATTAGAATTTTCAAAAATATATACCTACATAATGCAAACAGTAAAGGATGGAGAAGAAATAAGAATAGAAAGAGAGCTGTGTCAGGACGATCCAGTGTCTCCAAAGTTATTTACAGCAGCACTAGAAGAAGTTTAGGCAACTTGATTAGAAGAACAATGGCTTGTGAACCATTAGAAAGAATCTGTCACACCTGCGACTCGTCGATTAATAAGAAGCTGACAAATGAAGGACTACAATCGATCTTAAATGAATTTGATTTAAAAGACCGCAAGGTAAGGCTGACTATTAAGACACTGGAAGTAAAAACCTGTTTATGTAAATAAGAATATAAACGATTATGTCAATGAATACGTTAATTTGGGTCAAATAACATCTCCCATAGAAATATATGACCGCAAAGTAAGCAAATGCATGGAAACAGTTGCTATGCAATTACATGACCGTAATCCTACTTTCCCTATTAACTAGGTAAGTATAATATACCTATATAATATAAACAGCTAGCCCTTTATATAGGTACCTACCTCAATTAGCTGTTTATCCGTTTGCGGTAAAACTTTGCGGTAAAATTAATCAAGTTTGGACCCATAGGTGGCCGTGGTGGTGGCATCGGATTATAAAATCGACCGTGCGGAACCAAGACGTGTCAGATAATTCGCTTATCAATCTTTTATCTCTGTCAATAAATAAATACTTAAATATAGAAATGTCAATGACAATTTCCATAATGTAAAATCCTTCATCCGTCGTCCAAATGTTTTTCTATCGTATCATGCTTCCCATTCAGTACTACCAGTTCTGTTGTAGGTTTAACTTCCTTCGAGGTGTAAGCACTAGGGCCTATCAATGAGAGACAAACAGGCAAAAACATTAAGCCATTGAATAACCCAAAAATGATTACTAGAAGAAAAATTTTGAAAAATGATTGGAAAGTGTACGCTTTAGATATACTCAACAGAGATAAAGAGAGAAAAGTCGAGCCTCCTCCCAATAAGACCGCAGACCCAATTGATGTTACGGTTTTAAATGCTCTTGTGGTTCTAGTACCTTCTTTTATAGTTAAAAATGTATGACCAACATGCGCTGCGTAATCTACACATAAGCCGATTGCGAGTTCTAGCCCTATACAACAAGTAATATCTACAGTCATACCCCATTTCTGCATACAACCTAATACATTTATCAGTGTCAATAGAACACAAAGGAATATCCACAAACACATTTGCAAGTTTGTAATCAGGACAATCGTGCAAACCATTACACAAAGCAGTGCCAGCTCTATATTCCTTTCTACTTCGATCGCGATGATTTCATCTGTGACCCATGTTGCAAAAACCTTTGACCAGACACTTCGATAATCATCGCCACTCGTTATATTAACAGATTTGACTATATTTTTTACATGATTCATAGCAGGTATATATTCGTTTGGACCTGAAAATTTCTTAAACTTAAAAGCTATTGTGGATGCTACTATTTCTGTTGTTGGTTGCCCACATGAAAGTTGTTCCTTAAATTTAAAATTGGTTTGATACCTACCACCTACGGGACTAAATAGAAACCTTGATAAATAATTGTTGAACTCGGAATCACTTACTACAGTAGCATTTTTTAGTAGATCGCGATTAAAATTTTGCAAGACATATTTATGGAAAGAATCAACCCAATCAATGAAATCATTAACATACTCTTCTTCTTTCAATTCCTGCATCATATCATGTAATCGTATAAGTTCATGATTATAATCCATTTTACCTAGAAATACCATAGCTAGGTTTCCCTCATCAGGATAGTAATAGTCATGTGCTGTAATAAACTTGTGGAAATATGTATCGTCGGGGATAAACCATTTAGGATCAAATCTCTGTTCGAGATGAAAAATGCCTTCTATACTAAATATTGTAATGACGATTGTAAATACGATGATCACTACTTTAGCGGGAATAGTAAATACAACGTTTCTATAAAAGAGTGCCAAGAAATGCTGAAAAGTTGTTTCGTTTGTAACCAACTTGATTTCCTTTTTATGTTTATAACAAAATAGAATGCCATTTCTGTTATCTTCCATTCTTTGAATATCCAATGTGAACACGGCGACATAGAATGTGACAGAGAAGCAAAATATGAAGAATACTCCCATTGCACCATATATGCAAAAAGATTTTAGTGACGGCAATATTGTAATCGCACCAATGAGCAATGCAACTATATCAGTAAATGAAGTTATAACAATAGATACACCAGCATGCTTCAACATTAAACCTACTTTAACAGGTAGACTTGCTTGTGATGCTGATTCTGGTAAATTCTCCCAACAGGCCTTCATGACGAACATATCATCAATTCCAAGGCCCATTAAAAGAAATGGTAATGAAGAATGGACTGGGCCAAATGATATGCCCAAAATAGAACACCAGCCTATGGTAGAAATGTATGCTAATCCAACACACAATAAA
The DNA here is from genome assembly GCA_963662185.1 of Eilema griseolum. Classification (NCBI taxonomy): domain Eukaryota; kingdom Metazoa; phylum Arthropoda; class Insecta; order Lepidoptera; family Erebidae; genus Eilema; species Eilema griseolum. The sequence goes on along the minus strand of OY759238.1, from coordinate 10,144,664 downwards.
CCTACACTACCCAATGTTAGTTTGATTTGCAACCAGTTACACCGGGATAATGCAAATTGTATGTATATAAACATCAAAATAATACCTAAAAATAGTTTATCCAGATCGTCGAACATAACACTACCGCTAATGTCAGCAAAACTCCTACCAGCCTCATAAAATATTTGAGCTCCTTCTATATCAAGTGACATGGACTTCATTGCCTCTAAAAAGCTTAATTCCCACAAACCCAATGGAATAGTTAACCAGTCCTCTGTACCCACTAAATTACCCACTTCCTCATAGTCAGTGGCACTGATGTTAACCTGAGTGTACCATGTTAAAATGACTGATCCAGCAGATACTAATTGCCCATGCTCATCATATTGCTTTCCACCTAGGAGTTGTGTGTAATTGAACGGATGGCCCGTAACAGGGTTAACATTTACATTATTAATTTTTTCTATAATATCCTGCTTATTTAAATAATTTATATCATCTAAATTGTTATTCCACAGATCCAATATGTTGTACTGAAGGCAAGTATATTGAAAACTTTTCAAGAAATTACAGTAAAAGTCATCGTTAACCCAGAATAATGGGTCGGAAAAGTCACCAAGAGCATTTTCATTTGCATCAGTGTCGGTGTCATTAGTCTCTAAAACATCTAAGGATCTTCTATCTCTGCTTGAACCAAACAAATTAACATTAGGAACTTTAAAACACAAATCTGTTATTGAGTACACTTTATCTTGATAATTCACTTGTATAGAATTTACTTTACTAGTTAAATTGTGTATAGCGATTAACACTTCTGGATCTAGAACATTGTCCGCAGTTATAATTACTTTCTGAAGTCTGAAACCAGTACCAAACTTTTCTATATACCAGTTTGTATCATGAAAAAAGTCTGAATCCGGTGGCACCCATAAATTCATAGGATTCTTCTCTATGTGGAATTTTAAAAGTCCAACACAACTTAAGGCTACAAAGCATAGCGTAAATATAACTGTCTTCCATGGATGTCTTGCCACCAACACACCAAGTTTGAAAAAGATATCTTCAACTAGATGAACAGATTTTGAAGACAAGGACTCCCAAAGGTCTTGTGGAGTTTTAAATATATTGCTTTGAGCCATGTTGATGAAATAACACTAGTCACGTATGTCTCTAGTTCATTTTTAAATCATCTTTTATCGTAGTCACAAATGTCACTGATTCATTCCCGTCGTCAGATCATTCTTAAAATAGTCGTAAACAATGAATTTGTTTTATCGGAACGCGAGGGCAACTGCTCTCGACTCGGCGGTCGCAACACGACTGAGTAGTGAGTTATTTATGAACGGAACAGGAACATCGAATAGAGACGCAATTATTCAATTTTTCACTAGTTAACGGATAACCACTTCACAAGTACAAAATAGTAATTCGTTAACATTGAATATGTGCTCGTAAACGACTTCTTAAACTCAGTACTTACTATCACGGATAATTACTTATAAGGATAATCATTATCAAATAGATTACAGATAGATACAAAAGTATGTCAAATACAAAGTTACAAAGGTACGTACCGTAAACTTTTCGTCTGAGACCGTAAATTATTAATTCAAAAAATTTGTTTAAAAATCTCCATTGCCTAATATGAGCCTTGAGAAGCTGAGAATATGATGAAATGCTTCTTAGGTAGGCATTGAGCTGTATTAGACTATATAGATATATAGAATAAAATAAAGTTAACTCGACCACCTTGATATATTTTACATTATGTTACCTTGATACACTATAATATTGTTTAGGTTCAATATTGCATCAGTTATAATTCAATATACAAAAGACATAGTTCATAATCTTTGTAAGTAGATACTGCTCTTTAGCTTAAAAATAATGAAATAAATCAATTTCCTTGTCTGTTTCTATATAAAAGTAATAAGAACATACTCAAAACCCAAGATTAACATGTCAAAACACTCAATACAAACCAAAAGGTGAAGTGAATTCAGTGTTGCCAATGCCAAAGACCATGATCTGGATTCCCCACAAACTTGACTGAAAATCCCCAATGTGGGGGTTAAAAAAAACAATATTCCCCACACATTTATTTTTGTAAATTTCATTGTTGACTCAAATGTTTCCATCAACTGGATGAAAAGTGATATTTCCTTGAGATGTTAGTCGAGAAAATATAACCATACCTCTGCGGTCAGGACACTTCCCCTTAAATAGCTTCGCATACATGATGCGCAAAGTTGAATCACCAATGTGTACCGCATGCGGTACCATAGAGGATGTCCACCACATACTCATGGAATGTGTCCGGAGCGCAGCCGAAAGAGAAGTGCTGAAGTTCAATGTTGAAAATGTGGGCGAATACTTCATGGCTTTGTCACTTCCTCAATCGAAAAGCGCCAAAGCTATCTATAATATGTTCATGGCAGTAGTTAGAAATAGATGATAAGTTTTCTGTGTATTACCTATGAGGGTGACATTATCATTATGATAAAACCCTCTTTCTTCAATAAAGATCAAAAAAAAAAAATAATAACCATTATGGGGGAGACGTCAGTCTCAGGGGAATGAATAGTTTCACGAGATGTGAGTATATAATATATTTCAAAGATTGATTTACACTGATAATGTTTACGGGGTTACAATGCCTGAAAGTCAGTAACACTACGTCGAATAAGTACAGTAAGTATTGCTCCGGCGAGCTTAGGTAGGTACCAGCGAGACGTGTGCGTAAGCGCGGTCGCCGGCGGACTGCCCTTGCGGCCGTGTGTCGAACTAACCGCTTATGTGTCAGAGGGAGACGCATAGCGCGCGGGTAACCGTCCACGCGTGGCGCGTATAGAATGTCTAGGAACCTGGGTTGCTATATACTCCCCCTCCAGTTCTGGAGAACGCCCTCGCTCCTGGACTGGTGATTCAACCTTTTTTGTAGGACGTCCGCGATTCCTTTTTGGAATTACGGGTTTTGGTACAGTGCTGTACTCTCTACCTTGATAAAGGCTAAGATCCTGAGTATGATATTTACCTATGATTTGATTAGGCCTTTCCTGATTGCTATCGCCCTGTAATAAAACTGCACCTAAGGCGTAGTTACTTGCGTCTGTACGCAGAACAAAAGGACGACTGAAATCGGCTTGAACCAGTATGGGAGCTGTGGTCAGTAGACGCTTTAGCTCGGTAAATGCTTGGGTCTGTTCTGAGCCCCAAGACCATTCTTGGTTCTTTCTAGTCAAACGGGTTAATGGTTCGGCAATTTTTGAAAAACTCGGTATGAATTTTCTGAACCAAGAACAAGTTTGTAGGAAGGTTCTCAGGTGTTTAAGGTTACCTGGCTCCTTCATATCAGTTACAGCCTTCACCTTTTCTGGATCGGCCGATATACCTTGTTGAGTTATGACATGACCGAGGTATTTAACGCTAGCTCTGGCGAAGACACATTTCTCTCTATTCACATGGAGTTTGAAGTGGGCTAGACGTTTAAATACTATTTCGAGGTCTTGCAGGTGTTTTTGGTACCCCTGGGACATAATCAACAGATCATCTAAGTAGCATAGCATAGTTACCTCTTGAAGTGCAGAGCAGGACCGGAGACGATCAATAAGACGCTGGAACGTGGCCGGACCGTTGCGGACCTCAAAGGGCATCCTTTTGAACCTATAGGTCCCTAAAGAGCACACAAAAGCAGTTTTGTCTTTATCTGATTCCCTTACCTTTACTTGCCAGTAGGAAGATCGAAGATCCAACGTACTCATGTAGCAGTCCTGTTTCGTACTCTGTAGTAACTCGTCGATGCGTGGCATCGGGTATGTGTCAGCCTTAGTTATTGCATTCAAACGCCTATAGTCTACACAAAAACGGATACCACCATTAGATTTTGGCACCATAAGCGCCGGTGAACACCAAGCCGATTCACATTCTTCAATGATGTCGTCTTGTAGCATCTTCGCTATTTCAGCTTTTATCAGCTGTTTTTTTGAAGGGTTAAGGCGATAAGGGGGTACCGCTATTGGCGGATGGTCACCTGTATCAATGCGATGCTCTGCGTACGGTGTTGGACCTCCCCCTGCACTGAAGACGCGAGCGTGCCTGTTAATGATGTCAGCGAGCGCTTGACGCTCAGCTGGCGTGAGGTGAGTACCTTCATCATCCCGAAGTATTTCAGTCGAGGCGCAGGACACGTTAGGAGAGCTTGGTTCAAAACACAGCTTGTATTTTATTTGATTATTGTTGCTAAAGTACCAAGTTTCTTTATGAAAATTAATAACAACCCTGGCGGCAGTTATAAAATCTATACCTAATAATGTTTCATTATTAGTTGAGTTGGGAAAAATTAAAAATGGCATGGTGATAACTGAAGTCTTTAAAGTAACCTCTAATGTAGTCGTTAGTACATCCATTAATCGCACTATACCATCGGCGAGCTTTACTTCCCTTGTGGAAGGTAAGAGTGGATGTCCTTGACGTAGAAGGAGAGTATACAGCGAATGACCCGCAATGCAGTGTTTAGCAGCCGTATCTATCAATGCGGTTCCGTTAAAACCCAAAACTTGAATTTCGAAAATCGGGCGTAAATCGCGACCTATACGTCCGACAGGACGGTTACCGCACGATGAAGCATCTCCATTACAACATATAGAACTACCATAACAAACATTCTTAATTTCTAAAATTTGTGGGTTACAATACTTTCCCACTGTGCGTACATTTCTATCAATGTAGAGGTTATTAACCTTTTGGTTCACATCACTACTTTGATCTGATAATCTAGACTTATTACACTTTTGTTTTAAACGTATTTGTTTACTATCGTATTTTGAACAATTTCGCGAAACGGAACTTGAATCCAATTCGGAGCAACTACTATTATTATTACAAAACCGAAATGACTTGTTAACACATTTATCACAAGAAAAATTTGAATGAATACTTCGATCACATTTAGGTATACATACACACTTATGAATATTAGAATTATACGTACGAGAAGTATTATTAGCGTAAGAATTATTAAAATTATTCTTAGAGTCTGTAGGTATAACACGAGAATGAACACAATAAAATGAGTTATTTTGTTGTTTATCACAGACATCGGGTTTTTCACGCACGCGCACTTCCGTACAGCTATGAGATTGAGACTCACCTGAGTGTTGTTGTAACTTACGGCACTGGTCCCTAGTGTGTCCATATTTCTTACAGTAAACACAAACGGGTCGTTGATGCTTCGCAGTGCTGGCGGAGTCTTGACTCGGCGGCGGCGGCTGAGCGGGCGGCGGCGGCGGGCGCTGGGTTTCGTAAACGGCGGGAACGTTTCTAGCGGGCAGCGGAGCGCTGCGAGCCGGCGCCTGAGCCCCGCGGGTCGGTAGCGTGTTAGCGACGAGTTGTGTCTGTTGCGTAGATGTAGACAAGGGGCGCATCTTTGTTTGTATCTGGCGCTCACTTGTAGTAGGCATCGTGTGTTTATCATCAAATGAATCCTCTATGTTACGTGAAAGCCGAAGTAATTGACTAAAATTTGTGCAGTCTTCTCTTCGAAGCCTTTTTCTTATCCTAGAGTTGAGAAGGCCATACGTCATGTCTATCTGGGCAGATTCGGTTACGTCTCCCGTAGGTAAACGTGATAAAAGGGCGCGAATGCGTGCCACAAACACGTCTGTATTCTCCTCTTGTTGTGTTGTTGAAAAAATATCTCTATACAGGGTGTTACAGAAAGGTGTGGTCATATTTAAGGGTCGTTACACATGCCTGATAACCAGTCGATATGCACCGGCCAATGTACAAATAGTAATAAAGTGATGACATCGTTAGTCGTCTTACAAAATTGTTAAATTCGTTAAAATTTTCGATATTTAGCAAAAGCGGTAGGTCACAACACTATTGTATTTTGTTCTTTCGCGATAAGTTCAATTGAGTTCAATAACCTCTGCAAAATCTCTAATCTCAGCTGTGCGCCTGGTAGCCGGCCTACCAAGCGTAGGTATAGTTAGATACAGGTTACATCAGAGATATTTTGACTATCACTTACCGGGGCGTGTTCTCCTTACAGCGAAACGGTGATGTACCTGATCTGGTACAGTCATAAGAACGCACTAATTTATCACTTCACGATCGCGACACAAGGAGTTTAAACTATCACTTATGTAGGCCACAAAAACATAACGAGTACATGTACACATGAATGGAGTTTATGACGCCACAGTATGCGTGAAACTCCAAGGCATACCTACGTTTAAAAAATTATAGCAACGCGCAACGGCTCCTTGCTCGATGCCGTAACATGCTACCACGCACGCTTCGAAACATATCTGGGGTTACGCTACGTAAATCTCTGATATTCGGGCTTCCATATTCTCTCTGCTGTCACATGCTGTACTGTACACTTTTTCTTCACGTAACCTCAGAGAAAATAGTCGAGCGGAGTGAGATCCGGGGACCTCGCCGGGCAAGCGACTCTCACTTCACCGCCACGCCCAATCCTCTGATCAAAACGCATCTTTAAATACGCGCGAACTTCCCCCTTGAAATGAACGGGTTTCACTCCGATAACCGTTCCAGCTCGCCGGGTATCTACTCGTACTCGGGTCTACTTCAAAATGCTCGAGAATACGATCGTCTAAAGCAGTGGGCGTCGTAGAAGGTCGCCACGAAAACTTCCAGTGTGTTGAAGGCGGTTCACCATCTTCTTAAAACACTCCAAAGAGGGAAACCGCCGACGGTCACCCTCTAGTCTTCCGTCCACAAATATCTCACTGTACAGCCGACGAGCTTTTCGCAAGCTACCATCAGCTGCGCCAACACAAAGCATCATCTAATATTCGCTATTACTAAAAACCGACATTTTCACTGCACAACAGAACAACAACTAGTCTACAAATAAACATGTAAACAACCTACAGAAAAGAAGTCGGCACAAGTAGGTACATACGAATGTTGCCAACCATTAATCTATCTAATTCTAATTATCTAATTTAATACGTAGAATTTTGAAAAATCCACAGACCTTCCTTTCATTTTTAAGGTAAATATGACTGAAAAACCTGCAGTTAACTAATTAATGGTTAAATCAATCCCTTTGTTCAGAACAATATTCTATTTCTACTAAAAAGTACATTGCCTATGTACATTTTGCTATCTGTTCGCGCTAAAAATCTGAACTGAAAAGTAAATGATAGCTTCGTGCTCAGTGGTTAAGGTCGGCCTTTCTACTGAAAATCACAAGTTTTAATCATACCGAGAGGAGATAGAGCCAGAGTAGAAAGAGGAGAAAAAGTTGAGGAATCAGGAAATAAGTAATACATAAAATTGTCACGATATTTTTCTTTGCATATGACAAGACTTACCTACTCTGCGGGTGACAAGACGCAAAACAAACGAACCGGATTTCGTCTTCTATCTTTTAAAAAGCATAAACGCGTAAAAATACATTTTAATCTACTAATAAATTTACCACTTTTTCATTTGAAATCTACGCTGCTTCTACTATTTTTAACATGCCATCTACAGATTTTATAAAATCAGTTATGGCAACATTGATGCCTACTGTTTTACGCACTTTGGCGCCAAATATTATGTCCTTGGCGGCACCGATTGTCCGTGTCAAAAGCGCCGCCACGCATCGCGGTCTCATCAAAGGACTCCGCGGCCGAACGTATTACCTATGAAATTAGGGTAGAGGTACAGGTTTACGTCCATTTAAAAATTTTATTTTAATATTTAAATCTGGATTTTTCAATTATGACTTTGTGCTTCTTTCAAGTGCAGAAACCCCCTCGCATTGAGTTTGGGTTGGACAATGAATGGACTATCGCGCTCAAATTTAATAAAAACCAGAGTTATGTACTTACTCTGAAAAAAAAATCGCAGCTACTATTCAATCTACTCGTTGTCTGTTGTTATGTAAGAGACAACTTTTTCGACGCCGTGATTTTCGTATCATTCAATAACGGGTGGGCAAACAAACATACGACCCACTGACTGAACAACATTGTTATTAAAAAAGAGTATGTAATTCAGTAGAACTACATCCGATACTAAGAATGCAGAAAATAATAAAATTGTGACCATGGTCGAATACTAGTCAGTTCACCCTATTTAGGTATAGGAAAAAAATAACAAATGATTTTATCGTATCAATTATTTTAGGGTACCGTAAAATCTTGTTTCAAAAATTTTGAAGAAACGACTCTTACATTTTATGTTATCCTGGTATTTGAACATATTTTTGTTCACTTTACCATACCTTTTTATGCTTTAAGAAAGGTTTTGTATTAAATAAAAATTGGTACGGAACCAATCATAATAAAGGGCGTGGCGATTTGGAGTGAAAGAGAAGATATTTTAATTTTATGAAATAGTTTAGGGTACCGCAATGAATGTTACTTTAACGAACACTTATGAAGGACCTCTTAGAGTTATGTTATCCGGGTACGACATGATATACCTTAGTAAGTTCTGTGTGCATTTTTGTACACTGCCGTTATTTATGTTGTGCGCCATTGTGCGCATTATCATGACACCTGGTTTCCCAAACGTAACGAACAAACAAATCTCAAAAAAATCCGATAATAAATAACTACGTAACTCAAACTAAGGCAAACGTGTAACGATCACAGTGTTGCGGATGCTGCTTTTTTATACCACTTAGGTGGCAGACAAGCACATGGCCCACCTGATGAAAATTGGTTACCGTGGCCTATAAACGTATGTAACACCAGAGGGAACGCACTCGCGCTGCCGACCCTGTAATCACAGAGTTTCTGTGCCGTCAGTGTAGAAGACAAAGCAGGACATGCCTTTAGTTTTCTTACTGACAGCACGAATTCTCCAGTGAGCTCTAGCTACCCTAACACAACACGAAGTTATTATGGCCGCGGTATTCTGTTGGGCGGAGGTACTTCCCTAGTCGGACTGCTCAATTGGGCGGAAATACCGCCTTGTCCAACCTCCTGCTGGTCTCGAAGGACGAGAGCGTGCGGGGATGCGAGAGGAAAACAACCCTGTTTTCGAACCTGTTGCCATGTTAATTCCGTATGGAAAAGTACGATATCCTCATCTTACCCTGAAAAGGGGCGGCTCCTCAACCAGCCCTTTGAGGCTTTGTCTGCTCTCCACTGTGTCCTATGCTACTCAGGCACACATGAAGAGTCACCCAGCATCCCTTTACAGGGGCATTCCTGCCTCGGTCGGGATTTTGGGAGAGGAGGTGTGCTGCCGTCTTCACGCGCAGTTGCGCTGCGGAGATTCGCAACCAAGCATCTCTATTTATCGTGTACCTACCCAACAACTTGGAATTTTGTTCTATTTAACTTCTCATCAGGTGGGCCGTGTGCTTGTCTGCCACCGAAGTTGAATAAAAACCGAAAATTTATTTTTTGCATAACATTTCAATAAAATTGGGTACGGAACCAATTTTAATTAGTTTAATATTAAGGGGCGTGGCTGGAAATTCGATAGTCCACGACTCCTGGTATTGAATGTAGGTTAACCTTTACCTAAGGTATCTTTGAGACAAGTAAGTCTTACATTTAGCATGGATGATTTCAGGAACATAAAAATGTTTTATTATTGCTAAAAGTAAATTTTGTTTTATTTTAATACTATTTTAACAAGTTTAAGCTGTTTCAGAATTTCTTTGCCCGATATAAAAAAAAATTTGTTTAGGTACAAAGTAAGTAATATGATATTGAGACAGGGCCTATCAAATCCGATCGTTTGGTAAACCTACTCGGGTTCAAACCGTAGCCGTAGAGTTCATTTGTAACAGCGCGCTGCAGCTGCTGCAGCCCTGGTTAGTTTTTTAGTGTTGTGCGTTTGTCGACAATTTCCACTAGCTTACACATGGTCGATAAAAAAGAAAATTAATTATCTACGTGATACAAAGTAAATTGGTGTTTATACTCCCGCGGAAAATTTATTTATATCACACGTAATGCGTCCCTCGAATATGACCACACCTTTCTGTAACACGTTGTATATACGATGCGGTGGACGGCGGTCGCCGTATGCACTTATTAAGTTTTCTTTAGCTTGCCGCCATGTTGACACGGTATGTTTGATTCCTTGCCACCAAACAGCGGCTTCGTCCTTGAATAAGTATGCAAGGCCGCGTATAATGTTTGAGTCCGAAACTTGTGCACAGTCACTGTATGCTTCTATACCATCGATGAAAGCTTCTACCGATTCTTTCGGTGTGCCGGAGAACGTGACTTTGCAGCGAGCTAGGGTGCTTTGCCCTGAAAAAACAAATGACTCCGGAGTCGATGCGTTCGCGCGTGGTACCGAGGTAAGTAGCTCCCTGAGCGCTTCAGTCTGTGAACGTTGAAGGGCAGCTATTATGGACGTTACGTGCTGTAAAGAAAACGTAGCGTCGGTACATTGCGGAGGAGAGGACGCGTTGGCGCCATCTTGAAACGCAGACTCGGCGGGCGGCGGCGTGTTCGGTCGCGAGACAATCGTTGATGTGTTTTCGACATCGTCCCTGCGATTCAAACTAGCCGCTCTACTCCTGGTCACTGGCATGATCACTGATATAGTCACTAATTCACTGGTATTCGAGAAAAACGTTGGGCGCCATATATGGGGGAGACGTCAGTCTCAGGGGAATGAATAGTTTCACGAGATGTGAGTATATAATATATTTCAAAGATTGATTTACACTGATAATGTTTACGGGGTTACAATGCCTGAAAGTCAGTAACACTACGTCGAATACAGTAAGTATTGCTCCGGCGAGCTTAGGTAGGTACCAGCGAGACGTGTGCGTAAGCGCGGTCGCCGGCGGACTGCCCTTGCGGCCGTGTGTCGAACTAACCGCTTATGTGTCAGAGGGAGACGCATAGCGCGCGGGTAACCGTCCACGCGTGGCGCGTATAGAATGTCTAGGAACCTGGGTTGCTATACCATACCTTTTCAATTATTAACATTTTATAACGGCGATTGTACGGTTGTACTCAGTTTGATCAAAATTTGGCTTCACATATGTATATTATGACATTATGTTCTATTATGAATTTTATTAGGAAACAAATGATTATCTATCTGAAGTTAGTGTATACCTACTAAATGAGTGGCAGTTTATTGATCACATAGGAAATGCTTAGGTTAATAAAGTGATAGATCTTATAACCATCTCTTGGGGATATTTATTATGTACTTAGGTTACTGTAATGCATCTTTTCAAGAGACTTGAGCACCATTAACTAACGGACTGGTCCACGTCAGAGGACCTCTTTTTGGTCTCAATACCACTTGGCGATCCCAGTAGAACAGATTACCCACAAGGGGTGGTGTTCATCTCCACGGGGGGAAGAGATACGGTCAATTCTAAGACGAAGGTGTGAGGAAACCCTTGTAGGGGGATTGTAATATGTTTAGAGGATTATATTGCAATTTTGGAAACGCGAGGAGCCCACGTACAGGCTCACATGTACTGCAAACGTCTTTGGAGTGGATTCTGGTTTCCATTAAGCTAGAGTAGTGTAGTCATCTCAAGCGAATAAAATCGGGACCACGATAGTCCAAATAAGTTAAAGTTACAGTTATTATAGTGTAAGTTAAGTGAAGGGGGGAGGACCCAAGACGATGATCAAACGAAGGGACTGCTATCACATGAGAGTGATGTGATACATTTGTTAAATAAATCCCAGTTAGAAAAGTAGATTAATAGAGTGAGCAGGGCTAGTTTTGTGTGAATATATATGATATCACGTGACAGACTAAGCCAGTTCAGTAGAGTAATAATATGCACTTGTTATAGCCAAAGTAAGGAAGGCCAACTAATAGGGCAAACCGGGCTGTGTATTTGAGATAAGTAAGTAGTATGAACCTGATAAGCTAATTCAACTCCTACTATATTGAGTTAACTTAAAGAGTGAAATATACTAATAAATCATATAGCTAATTATAGACAAGATACTCAACCATGTTCTACGCCTAAGTTTGTAATAGGGTGTTCTCTCCGAGTGTTTGTGATACGGGACAGCTCGTATCACTTACCCATAGAGAGGATAGGCTCTTCACGCAGACGCCGCCTACAGCAATGTCTCCTTGTCTCAGTTATCATTTCAGATTTAACAAACCATGCATGCAAGGTGGATAAGAGGGCTGTGAGTTGCACATAGCAGCCACTGATGTTAAGGGCAATATGTGGAGACCTGATTGGGACCTTCAAAATAATCACTGATCACTATGACTTACAAGGATTCAACAACATGTTCATACGCGCACCGGACCGAAATCGTAGAGGACACAACATTAGACTGCAAAAATCTAGTTGGAATACAAACCCACTCAAGAACTTCTTGAGCAATAAAGTGGTTAACACATGGAATAGGCTACCTGAAAATATTGTGACAGCAGAAAACATTAACCAATTCAAAAATAGACTGGACAAACACATAAATCAACAAAATTATTGAGTAGTGAAAACAGTGTAGTAAACAATGAGATGCAGGCTGATATCAGTTGTTTCAACTGCTGGCCTGTTCCCCAATAATAATAATAATAATATAAGATATGAAAATCAAGATCAACCACATGTTAAGTCTCCTCAATCCGCTTTCTAGCCATTCTTGAGAGATTAAGGCAAATGATCTAGAACGTCCCCACAATCGCTCTCTTTATATGGACAAATCCACAGATGTTATCTGCAGATATAAATATTTTATCTGCATGTAAATACAGAATGGATGCGCAGGGGCAAACAAAAACACTTCATAACAAAAAACACGACTGCTCAGTCTGAAGCCTGTACATTATCGTATCTGTTTAGTGTGTGATGCTTTCAGGATGGCTATGTTTTTATACGTAGATATAATCTTACCGTAACAAATGCTTTAATAAATTTAAAAGCTGTAGGTAGAACTTTCACGAAAATTGAATGGGTTAAATGCATAGATATAAAAACTTGTAACCAAGCCAATAACCTTAAAAATAAACATATGCTGCAGTGTTGCCAATTTGACTACCTACTTAGTCGCTAGAAATGACGAGTTTCGCACAAGTCTTAGCGACCAAATAATAGTTATTAGTTATGACGACAAAAATTGTTTAGTGACCGAACCGAACTGGTGGCTTTTGGAAACAGTTCCAGGACAGTCAGACAGACAAAACAGTCCCCACAAACACACTGCCATTTATTTGTGTACCTAGAAATGAATTTTGTGACTTATTATAAATTAATTAAGTGACGATCAAGAATTGATTTCATATTCTAATTAAAATTATTTTTATGTTTTATTAAAATGCAATTGCATGTTGCATGTTTCTAGTATTTTTTCAACGAAATTAAAACAACGAAAGGTGATTGTTACAGTGATGGCAATTTAAATAATTGTATGTTGTTGCACTTTATTTAATTCACCGGCATCACCCGTGGCTGTGGAATACTTTGAAGCTCCGTGTTTATGCTCGTACTTTATTAATTTTCAATTAATGTAGTATACAGTCGCGTGGTTCCCGGCAGAGTAGAATTTGGACCACCCTATCTCTTCCCATGCGGTGTCGTACAAGGCGACAAAGGGATAGGGCTGTATAATATCAGACAGATATACAGCACAGATTCAGCCTCAGATACATGGTTTGAGTAAATAATAGTGCTCGGAAGACGGCAATAGGCTCACCCCCTATTACGTGTGATCCGAATTCAATGCTTGGTGAAATGTAGGTTTAATTCACCTCTGCCTAACCCTCGATGAAATAAAGGCCTGATTATATGTATGTATGTTAAATCATGTGTGGGAATTTGTTGCCTTCACTGAAATTAGTTTTATCAACTTTCTAGCGACTTGAGTTTCAGTCTATAATCATTTATAATCTTATAGGGACTCGAATTTCTAAGAGTGGGCAGCACTGATAAGCCACAAGCTGTCAATGCCAATGCTGTCATTACGTTATAAGTTTATTTACCTCGTGTAAATAATGTAAACAAGTCTAATTTTCTTATGTATACAGTTTATTAGAAGAAAAAGAAGAAGCAATCGTGCACGCAATTAACTACTTATGCATTAAGAATGTGGACCACAAAAACTTTTTTGACCAAAACAAAGCGCGGCAATATTTTGAAAGTAAGGTTATGTTTGATAGCTTTTGCTACGAAGTTCTTACTAAAAATTATTTTTTTACCTATATTTTGTTTCACAGATAGTTAGAGAACACTACCTTCGTGATGATTTGCTTTGTGGATCGGCAGCTTGTAACACATGCCCTCACAAAGATGACGAATTTGTTTTGGAAAGTAACCCGGAGTCAATTTGCGCCCTTTATGACTATCCTCATTACTTAGTCCTCGATACAAACGTCGTGTTACATCAAATAGATGTGTTGGAAGAGGACGCTTTGACCAATGTCATAATACTTCAAACAGTGTTAGAGGAAGTGAAACATCAGAACACTGCCGTTCTTCAAAGATTGTTGGAAATTGTCAATAATAAGAAGCGAAGGTTTTATTCATTTGTTAATGAAAACCATAAGTAAGTACACAGTTAATTTTTAATTATATTGCATGTGTTTATTTTCATACAAGTGCCAATCTCTTTCATACACAAAACTTGCACTTTGCAGTCCTACTTTCCTGCACCCCCTTTTATTGCTTTTTTTTGACTTTCATTTGGCCCGATGTTTCATTCGGTTTAGACGGGCACGACAGTTGCTTCTATAATAAGTGAAGAGGAAGGAAGAATTTCAGGCTTCCAAAAACATGCTTTGGATGCAACTGGGACAAGCACTGTGTGAATGATTGTCAGTATTCGAACAGTATTCGACTTTTGCTACAGTGCAGAATATTCATCCGCTGATTGGGCATCTGGAACAAAGGAGACAGATAGCAGATAGAAAAGTAGAAGAGAACATCTTGTAAAAATGCATTTCAAACTTTTCCTTTCCTGGCAGAGTAGAATTTGGGCTACCCCATTTCTTCCCATGCGGTGTTGTTTAAGACGATTAAGGAATCGGGCTATATACAACTTAGCCTCTGGCTCAGATGCATGGTTCAAGTTAACAATATTACCCGGAAGACAGCAAAATGCTCACCACCTATTACATGGGACCGAATATAATGATTTGTGAAATATGGGTGTTACTTTCACTTCTGGTTAACCGTCCAGGGTTAAAGGTGTGATTTTATGTATGTATGTATGTAAATTTCTTTCAGGGACACTTATATAGAGAGAAAACCTGGCGAGAAACAAAATGATCGCAATGACAGAGCTATCAGAGGAGCAACGGCTTGGTACGAGTCCCACTTGAGCATTAACAGTGTAGTGGGCCAGTTTCCTAAAATTGTGCTGCTTACTGATGATGAGAATAACAGGAAACTCGCACAAGAAAGTGGAATTGTTTGCTGTTCAGGTAAACATTTTTATTTTCACTAGCTACTACTGACTTTGCCCATACTGGCAAAAACTGGGAATTCATTTGAAAAAATGTCTCAATTGTCCCTACACGGCAGTAAAAGAGACTTTTATGTTGGAATTTTAAGCTTTGATAGATTTAGGCGTTTGTACAATATAGAGATTTTGGGTGCAAATCTTGGTTCAATACCAATAGGCCTACTTTTGTCAACTCATTTATAAAAGAAGTAATTTTGGTTAGCATTCTTTTCTATAAAAAAAAACTCAAGTTCCCCTACTTGGGATAATGCAATTAAACATATGTTGGGAAATGTGTGTTTTAAAAAAATTCTTGACTTTGATTTCCTTACTCAAATGAATAATAAAATAAACAATTTCCCTTTTCCAGTAAAAGACTACATTGAAAACGTAACTGGCTTTGTGGGCCTCACAGACAAGTTGTCTAAGAATGTTGCACCGGAGAGCTGTTCCAAGGATGCCTTATACCCAGCTCACTTAACACCATCTCAGATACATAGTGGTATCAGAAACAGTAAACTGTTCCAAGGGGCGTTCCATGCTTCACGGGATAACTTCTTGGAAGGCACAGCTAATGTCAATGGATATGAAAAACCTGTTAGTATTCTTTTATTTTATGTACATGCTTTTTATGACAAAATATTGAATACAATGGTCCTTTAAGCAAGGCGTGAAAAAGCATCTGATGATGCCAAGCTTAGTGCCACCATTTTAACATTACTTAGTGTTTTGTAATGGTGACCCTCTGTCCTGAGACTTTGCCTTCAGCTTACCATCAGGCGAGGTGAAGTCAACTTGGCGTGTCCTAGGCTAAAAAATAAAAAAGGAAACATGCACAGTCCATGATAATTGTAACTTGCTTACTCTTAAACGTTTTGAAGAATAATAAATAAATTATGCAATATATTAAGTTTTCTAGAATATATAAAATGACTTAACATCAATTGACACAATTATACTGACAAGTGATACATTTTAGTGCTAAGCAATTTTTATTATTGACTGTACATAAAAAAGACAGTAATCTATATCTTTATAGATACTAATATTATAAAGCTGCAGAGTTTGTTTGTTTGTTTGTTGCTACACTAGGAACGCGCTAATCTCTGGAACTACTGGTCCGATTTGAATGATTCTTTCAGTGTTGGGTAGTCTATTTATCGAGGAAGGCTATAGGCAATATTTTTTTTCAAAATTAGGGATCCGTAATAAAATTACTAGTAATTTGTAACACAACGTGTAAAATCGAAAACCTATTTTTGCGTGCGCTGCAAAAACTATTGACAATAGAACAAAATGATGTACTACGGGTTTGTAGATCCCATTAAGACCTACAAAATTGTCCGCGAGAACATATATCTAGCTATCATGGTTTAATCACAATAACCGATTTTGTGTTCAAAATAATTATTAAATTGTCTGAAGAAAAAAAAAACTACGTTAAATATGTATCGTTATATTAATCTTTATCGAAATTAAGCATTATGTTATCAAGAGTATTTATGTAGAAGTAAAATACTTTTTGTTTCATCTCAATCGGATATTTCGTTTAAAAGTTATCACGTGTGTAAGATGTTAAGAGTTGGTACCTATTAATGAGTTATGGGCCATAGAGTTTTTTATCAACATAAAATCCTGTAATAATCTTTTTCGAAATATATTTGTTGATGATTGTAAGTATAAGATTTTTGAAGAGTATAATAAATAGGTATATTTCTAAAATAACTCTGCTAAGGAATATATATAATATCTGATATGAAAACTGTTTAAATATTCAATAGTCTATTTATTGAGGGAGGCTATAATATAGGCAATATTTTATCTCGGTATTTCCAAGGAAACGAGAAAAACGCGGGTGAAACCGCGGGGCACGGCTAGTTTTTCATAAAAAAATATTTCTGGTTTACTGATAGATAGATAATATATCTGACAAAGAAACAGTGAACCAGAAATATATTTTTTTTACACCAGATTTTTTTGAATTATATATTCAAATCATATGGCACCATGAACTATTATCTAATATTTAGGTACACAAAGTAACTTATAACATTTTTATCACAACAGATTTTACTACAAGGACACATTGGCATAAACAGAGCGGTGGATGGTGATATCGTCGCCGTAGAAATATACCCTGAAGAGGAATGGAGAAAACCTAGTGACATAGTTTTAGAGGACAAAGCTGATGACCCCGGTGACCTTTTAGAGGAAGAAGGAGTATTGCTCAATAGCGCCAAACCAACTGACAAGGGTGATGATGATATAACTCCTACTGGAAAAGTTGTTGGTATTATCAGAAGGAGATGGCGCCAATATTGTGGGATTCTGAAGCCTAGCAAGTTTCCAGGTAAAACAGATTCAGTTATAAATTTAACTATTTAAATTTTAAACTATCGCGGTGTGAATTCATGATTATACAATGGTTTGGGAATTTGTTGCAGCACCAGTTGTCACGACTTATCTATCGATGGTATAAATTCATAATTATACAACGGTTTGGGACTTGTTGCAGCACCAGTTGTCATGACTTATCTATCGATGGTGTAAATTCATAATTATACAACGGTTTGGGACTTGTTGCAGCACCAGTTGTCACGACTTATCTATCGATGGTGTAAATTCATAATTATACAACGGTTTGGGACTTGTTGCAGCACCAGTTGTCACGACTTATCTATCGATGGTGTAAATTCATAATTATACAACGGTTTGGGACTTGTTGCAGTACCAGTTGTCACGACTTATCTATCGATGGTGTAAATTCATAATTATACAACGGTTTGGGACTTTGTTGCAGCATCCGTTGTCACGACTTCACTGTCGCAACGATCCAAAACATCAGAAATAATAAGTTCCATGATTTAATAGCGAAAAGTCCCGATCCGTTCTATAATGATCAATTCAGGTAGATACAGATACATTTTCATGATACAACCATTTAAGCTACATAACATAAACTCACGCCTATATCCCTGAAAGGGGTAGGCAGAGGTGCTAGCACCCACATTTAGCCAGTTTATGTTTAGGTCCTAACGTAATAGGTGGTGAGCCTATTGCCATTAACCGGGCACTTATAAACCTGCGGTAAATACACATATAACTTCGAAAAGCATCGAAAAGTCATTGATGTGTGCCATGGTAAAACCTGGGATTGAACCGGAGACCTCGTCTCAACAGTTCATTACCCATACCACTAGGCTACCGCGGGATCTAAAAATGCCGTTCATGACACTTTCATGGAAAATACCGTATGTCTCTACGTTATGCGAAAGCTTGAACAGTTATTTTCATACTAAACATTTTGGATGTGTCCCAAGACACCTTAAAAAAATCATACTCATTGTTTAATCTTAAGGATGGTAATTCTTATGTTTTTACTTTTTATTTTGCCAGGAGCGACACGTCACCTCTTCACTCCGGCGGAGAAATGCATACCGCATGTGCGCATAGAGACACGTCAAAGTGATGTGTTGGCAACACAACGGATACTAGTCGCACTCGACTCCTGGCCTAGGAACAGCCGGTATCCGCTGGGACACTTTGTACGAGCGCTTGGGCCTATAGGTACCTCTTTATATCATCCTCCAAATACTTTATATTATTCTAACTATTATTTATTACAAATGCAAAATTTTGGTTAGTAGAAGCTTACATAGAAGCTTACATAAACCCACCTGCCAACCCTAGAATATGTGTAACTTCTAAAGGTGCCTCTCTACCTTTACTGCTGACTACATACCCATATGACGTCAAAGGTTGGACCCTATCACAAAAATATCCGACTTGCTTGTGATGTTTAATCCATCTATCGATAGATGATGTTACCTAATCTGGATCATTTAGGGGTCAAGACAAATTTATCGATGGCTTTTCATATTCAGCTTCTATCTATCGCTTTCTTACCCCTCGTATTCACCAAAAAATATGGTGGACTTGTTGGATATAAAACTTACTGAAGACTTGTAGAAGGCTAGTCAAAACATAATACTTGTTTTATACATGTATTGAGACTGTCTCAGATACTTTTTCGTTCACATTGTTTGTATAACCAACAAATTGTGAACAAGTTTAAAATAAAATGCGTTCACACTGAAGTTTGTGACATATTGCAACTTGTCAAATACATGTTTTATACTTAGGTGAAAACGAGGAATAACGCTTTGAAACATCCATATACAGAGTGAGATACACAGCAGATAGCGTACGTATGAGAAAGATGAACGATGAACAAGAACACGCCCAATGAGAAAGGCCGTCGATCAATGTGCCTTAATTCTTAGTCGTCAAATTATCCATGACGATTGAGCAAGTCTAGCGGCACTTTAAGAAAGGATTTTTAAATACTTGTTATATTCCTTGGTTGTTATAATAGTTTTGATAATTACAGGTGATAAGGCTGCTGAAAATGAAGTGATATTATTAGAACATGACGTTCCTCACGCTCGGTTCAGCGAGGCAGTGCTCTCGTGTCTGCCGCCTGACGATTGGACTATACCTGAAGAGGTAAGTGACACCTTTTTAGGCACGTTGGGCAGTTTTCATAAATCATTGAACTCGCGTTATCTTCACATCAAGTCTGATAGAATGCGATAGTTCTAGAAATCTAACCTCTCGTTTACACATAAGTACGTGGGGCGCACTATAAGTTTCCGGAATGAATATGAAAAAATACTATTAAAAGTACAAAATTAATTTATTGTTTTTCAAAATAATCTCCCTTGGCGTCTATGCACTTTTTCATTCGATCAAACCAGTTTTGAAAACTTTTGTGCCACTCCTCTGTGGTGACCTCTGAAACGTGTTTTTCATACTCCTCGACAGCCTCTTCTGGTGATGAAAATCGTTGACCGAGTAATTGGTTCTTAATTTTTGGGAACAGATAAAAGTCACAAGGTGCCAGGTCGGGACTGTATGCAGGATGACTCATGAGTTCTACATTTTTCGCCTTCAAAAAGTCGTTTGTCTGTCTGGCCGTGTGAGAACTAGCATTGTCGTGGTGCAGGATGATACGGCGTTTACGGTTATTTTTACGGAGTTCGTCAATAACTTCCGGCAAACAAATGGTCGTGTACCAGTCACTATTCACAGTACGACGATTTTCTAAAGCAACAGTAGCCACGTGTCCAGTTTTATTAAAAAAAGAAGCAATCATCCGCTTAGATGCACTTTTCACGCGCGCCACTTTGGTTGGTTTCGGCTCATCTTGAAAGACCCATACGCTCGATTGCTGCTTTGTTTTGGGATCGTAGCAATAAATCCATGTTTCGTCACCTGTTACTATGTCCCACACCAAATTTGACGCACCTTCGTTGAATCTGGTAAGCATGGCACTGCACCAAGTGACGCGGTCCGTTTTTTGATCCTCGGTCAAGTTATGTGGGATCCACCGCGAGCACAGCTTTCTCACACCCAAATGTTTGTGTAGGATTGATTGTATTTGACTCATGCCTATTTCTAAGGATGCGCGAATTTCATGGTAGGTCACATGCCTGTCTGTTTCAATCATACGGCGCACAGCATCGATGTTTTTGTTGGTCACAGCGGTGGACGGCCGACCATCGCGAGATTCGTCACTGAGATTGATACGACCACGCTTGAATTCTGCAAACCAGCTATAAACAGTCGTCTTGCATGGAGCTTCATCGCCAAAAGCTGTTTCAAGCCGAGTGATGCTCTGTTGAGCCGTCAAATTACACTTAAAATCGTAGAAAATCATACTACGAAAATTTTCCCGAGTTAAATCCATGTTGATGCAGACACACAATTTTTTAAATGGCGCCACAAGGTAAAAACAAAAGACAGTCAGATGAAACGAACTGTATTCTACAGCCAAAGAGTTCTATTTTCAAATGTTGTAATAAATTTTTAAATATTGTTTATGTAAGTGGCCAGTTCCGGAAACTTTTAGTGTAACCTATGTATAAAACATAAATTTGACAAGTTGCAATATGTCACAGGCTACAGTGTGAACGCAAATGTGTTTTATACTTGTTTACAACTTGTCGGCTGTACATCCTATGTGAACGACAAAGTATCAGAGATACATGTATAAAACAAGGATTGTGTTAATAAACTTATAAAACCCCGACGCAAAAACGACGGGGTATTATAAGTTTGACGTGTTTGTGTGTGTGTGTGTGTGTGTGTGTGTGTGTCTGTTTCGTAGCTCTTGAACGGATGAACCGATTTGAATTTTTTTTTTATTTGAAAGGTATATTAGTCGGGAGTGTTCTTAGCTATGTTTGAAAAAAATCGGTCCAAGATGGCCGCCGCTACAAAATGACGGAGTACATATTTTTCTCAACGCCCTCAATATGGGTATCAAATGAAAGGGCTTGACTAGTAGATCAGTTTAAAAAGTGTAAACAAAAATTAAATTAAATTTTGAAAAACCCCGTCACAAAAAACAACCCTCAGAAAGTCGAAAATAATGAAATGGTGTTAAAAGCACATTGCTAAGTGCATATCCGCTGTCTCCTAAAATTATTCCTTGTAGCACACCAGTATTTAGTCTCTGCTTAATAGAACTGCTGTTGTAAATCAAACTATCGTGTGTGCTCCCAGGCCATCGAGCTACTAAATCATAAAACTCCAAATTTGGCGCCGTGACTGCCTCAACATTAATAGAAAAGTACCCCTTTCTATTTCTATATACTTCTGAAGTTATTCCCCCAGAGCTTTTTATTTTAATGTGGGTACAATCTATGCACCCAATTACTCCAGGAAAATGAGCTAATTCATAAAATTTTTGCCTGTAACAAAAATAACATTTAAGTAATGCTTTCATGAAAACTTAATAAATGTGGTAAATAGGTACCAATTGACATAATAGTATTTTAATTAAAAGAAGTGCTTACTTCACTATATTTATCTCTTCTGCTGTAGAGGGGAATTTTACAAAATCTTTCAGTTTGTTTGCTAACAACATAGAGACTTGGGCAATGATCTTTGAGACTGACTGCTGACAGATATTCATGACATCTCCATCCATTTTCTGAAATATGGACAATCACATACCTAATTGATGTAATTTTAGTTATGATAATATGTATTAATAGTTTGTTAATAAAGAATAGGTACATAGGTCTACAGTAGGTACCTACATATTTTATGAATTCCCTAGTTCCCAAACTAGTGTGAACAGTAGGTATATTAGGGACATGTGCTTATTAGGTAGACAGACCTACCTACTTAAAATCGCACACTATAGGTACCTACTCTAATGAAAATACAATATTTGTTTAAATACCATGCAATGTACTTTAGGTACATATTAACCTGAAAACTGCTTGTAGCGAAGTAACGTAATGTTAGCAGTAACATTATTTCCGGTGCAAATGGTAATCCTCTTTTTGTTCGCTTCCTTAGATCGGGTGCCAACAAGGGCAATATAACACTTTTTACAGATTCAGGTGTAAATCTATAACGTGCATGGAATTCTTTAACAGAATATTTTGTAAAGGGGTCCGAATTATCACGCAAGTACCGCCTGGGTCCTATTTCTCTGTACCTAAGTCCACAAATTCAAGAAAGTCTACTAGCTCAGACATTGCGGTTTGATAAACAGTCCGACTCCACCGCAAATTCACAGGTGTAAATATAAATATAACCTCAAACGTAAATGTCACAATCAATACTTAACAAGTTAAGTAAGGGATTTGGTTCACTTAACTTTAAGTGTCATTAAGGGATTTTAATGAATCATTAATTAGTGTCAACTTTTTTTAATGTTTACTAAGGACCAACTTAAGTAACCGTTAAAGGTCTCTGAGTGCGGCTGTTAGCCCTATAACTTTGATATACTTAGTAATACATATTTTCATGTAAGTCTTGTCATGTTGGGGGACCCTAACTAGTAGAGCACTACGTCATATTAGCGGAACGATCCAAGGTCTCCCGACAATGATACAGGAGTGCCACATTTATTATAACTTATCTCTCATAACTCACAACACATAAAATAAATAAATAAAAATAAATATTCTACAACATTCCACACAACGCTGCTTAGACCCATGGTAAGCATAGCTTAACTAGCTAGTGTTATGGAATCTAGAATGCGGATAAACAAACTTAGATACTTTTTTTTTTGTAAATATACCTACATATTAAACATAATTCATCTACCTCATATTCACGTAATATATTTTTGTCAAAATTTTTTGGCGCGTGGTTCCCGGCAGAGTAGAATTTGGACCACCCCATCTCTTCCCATGCGGTGTCGTACAAAGCGACTTAGCGATAGGGCCCAAACTCAGCCTCAGATGCATGCCTTGGAGTCAACAATAGTGCCCGGAAGACAGCAATAGGCTCACCACTTATTACGCGGAACCGAATTCAATGATTGGTGAAATGTGGGTGTTAATTCACTTCTGCCTAACCTTCCGGGGATAAAGGTGTGATTATATCTATGTATGTATGTAAAATTATTTGCTACAGGAAATAAAGAAGAGAGTGGACTTGCGCTCCGAATGCATTTGCTCCGTTGATCCCCCCGGTTGTACGGACATTGACGACGCTTTGCACGCAAAATCTATACCGGGTAAGACGGTCGACGGTTTGAAGAAGTACGAAGTGGGTGTCCATATTGCTGACGTCACGCACTTCGTGAGGCCCGATACTGCGATTGATAAGGAAGCCAAGAATAGATCTACGACTGTGTATCTCGTGGATAGAAGGATTGACATGGTTCCAGGTTTGTTTTGCTTGTTTTATCTACTTTTTTTACGTGCAGAAAATATCCACGAAGAACTCCCGCCGGAGCCGGTGGGAGAGGACTCGGACTCAAACCAACTAAAACGCACGACGCCTGAAGGTCGTAGTTGGTTGCTGAAGGTGAGGTTGACAGGCATATCCCTAGCAACCCGGCCGACCGAGGGCCACCTCGCTCGATCTGGCTCTCGTCGGGTGCGGGATCACAGATTCCCCAGCTCGTCCCCGGAATCGGGGAGACGCGCAACGCATGCCTGCCCAGGCCTGCGCTCATTCATCGACCTCCGACGCCCGAGTCGCCTTCGTACGCAGGCAGCTTGGCTTGCGATCCTTTGTCGCTCCCGCCCCGGTTTGCTTCTGCTAGGGTGACAAGTGGCTCAAACCTTCACCACCATGCCTGCGGTTTTATCTACTTTTAGAATAAGTTACTTTAGTGTAGTGCCTACTTTATTCATCACCCCATGAGCAATCTCAGCTGAATCTAAAGCGTACACTTTGAAACAAACTTAGCGTCCGCTCTTCAATTTGTTCTCGTCTGTCGTCGTACGGAACCCTTATAGGATCACTTCGTAGTCCGTCTATCTATCTGTCAAGACCTTTTTCTCAAGAACGCTGATATCAAGTTGAAATTCATATCACATACTCAGCTCTGTAACATCTTGAAACTGAGCTAAAATCAAACTTCTACTTTTTTCCGACGTTTTTTCCGTGCAGAACTCCCCACGGATCCCATAGCCTTGTACAGAGCCGCCCCGATCGTCGGTCTAGGTGGACCCCATACGCCAAAGTGACTGCTTTATTGGCTTTCAAATTATTGACGTCATCGACATTGAAATTGAGATACGACATTTGCAGTGTATTTAGAAAGAAAACTGCGGGTTCAAGTCGTGCCCTGAATGTTGATATTTTCCATGCAAAGAAAGTTATATTTCTTTATTGTAACTCTAACACCATCTGTTTGTTCCAGACTTGCTCAGTTCCAACCTATGTTCGTTGAGAGGCGGAGAGGAGAGGTTGGCCTTCTCATGCGTTTGGGTTATAGACGAAAATGCCAATGTATTGCACACTAAATTTCATAAAAGTGTTATCAAGGTAAGTTATTCATATTGCAACTAACGGCTTGGGTTCCGTCTTCATCCGGGAATGAATTCGTAAAAAAAAGCGAAAAAAATAAAAACCAAAAATATTTGTTAAGAGATAGGCGGACTAGTTTAACAAATATATAGATAGAGATAGAGCTTTTTTAGCTAAGTCTCAGGTTTTTATTAGCTTTTTATTTATTTTATTGCGAGCAAAATCCCTACGGCTACCCCCACTACCGGAGCCGGTGAGGAAGGTTATCTTGGACTTAAACCCACTAAAACCCACGCCGACTGTGTGGGCCGCAGGTTGCCGGAGGTGAGATTATCTGAGACATAGTTTCAACCGGCCGGGTTGCGCGGAACATCCCTCGCACTCCGGCCGGTTCGCAGGCTGGCTAACAACTTGAAGTCGAGATCAGCTTAAATCTCCTCATATAGATTTTACTTATGCAACGTTCTTGAGAAAATCTGCCCTATGACTTTCCAAACCCGTGAGACAAACCTGCGCCAATCAGTGCTCTGTCTGTTAATCAGTATATGCCTGTAAAATCTTAGTACTCATCTAGCTCTTACATATATTTATTTTTGTATTTCTTATAGGATTTTTGCCATACACCACATACACACATTTTAGCCATACACTTATTGTACCCATACACATACATACTATGAATTAGAGGATTTCAGTGTGTGGATGGTACAAATGTAAATTTATCTTCACAGTCAGCCGCAGCCATGACATATGAAGAAGCTCAAATAGCAATAGACGATAAATCACGCCACGACGCGATAGTATCGTCTCTGCGGATACTGAACGCGCTCGCCAAGAAACTGAAGAAAAAACGTATAGACAACGGGGCGTTGGTGCTCGCTTCACCTGAAATACGTTTCCAGGTAATTCTTCGTAGTTTGTTCGGCGTTATCGTGTCTAAAATGCGATTATTAAAAAGTTAGCCAACATTAAATATTTGTTTACTTGAACACTAGGTGGACTCCGAGACCCACGATCCAATAGAAGTTCAAGCGAAGAAGATAATGGACACTAACTCGATGGTAGAAGAGTTCATGTTGCTCGCCAACATTAGCGTGGCCGAGAAGCTAGCCGCAGAGTTCCCACAGTGTGCGTTGCTGAGGAGACATCCCGCGCCGCCCCCGGCTAACTTCACTATCTTCCTTAAGGCGGCCAAGCAACAGGTAGGCCAGGTTTTCGTGTAGAAATCCTCTGGGGAATTTCTCTTCATACAGTTCTCCTAATAGAAGAATTTAAAGATTGGAATCGTAGAAGTCCATTACTAAAGTACGCGACGGCCAGCGAGGTGGTTTTATCGGACTAACTCGAACCGACTTAAAGCGCTTGCTATCGAGGGCCTCATATGCTGGGGTTATAACGAGGTCAAATTGAACCTTTACCCACGCACCCCGAGGCAAATAGTACACCTGTAAACTTGTTATTAATAATATTACATTATCGCGTCACAGCGTTTACCGCTTGAGGAGTCGGCCTTACGATCGAGAGATATAGTAATTTAGCATAGCTGGAGGGGTTAGGGAGAGTACTTAGCAATTTCGGTTATTAATAATGACTACTGTTTACTTTTGACGCTGACTGTACCTATCTATGGTTGGTCTATCTAACTGGCGTTGAGCTAAAATAAAAAGCGACCATTTCTTTAACCAATCAGGGTCTGGAGATAGACGTATCAACAAACAAGTCCTTCGCCAAGTCGTTAGACGAAGCTGTCATCCCCGGCCGTCCGTTCTTCAACACGTTACTGCGCATCATGGCGACCCGGTGTATGCAGCAAGCGGTGTATTTCATCAGCGGGAACAAGACTCAAGAGGAGTACTACCATTATGGGCTTGCCTGTCCCATTTACACTCATTTTACTTCGCCTATACGACGGTAAGTGACGTCGTGTTTCGGTACTGTTTGATATTTTGCTAAAGCTGCATTGACAAGATATATGCTTACCTCAGGTCATACTTATGGATAGATTAGCTGATGCCCGCGGATTAGCTCAGTTCAATGTTGGCTATCGTTTTTTTTTTTTGCGATATTTCTGGTTCTACTTAGCCGATTGTAATCAACGGTAAGTTTTAATTCTGCTTAATCAGAATCAGAAACTTCCTAGCGAAAATAAGAGTCATTTACGGAAATTCGTTCAATAGTTTTTATGTCTATCGCAAACAAACAGAGAATTTTTAAAATAATAATTGGCGGGATAAATATATCATTAGCCAAGTTTTATTTTCAGTAACAATTTCTTATGCTAACTACATTCTACCGAAGAATACATACATATGTTCACGCCTTTCAATCCATGAAGAGGGTACCGGAGGGTAATGTATGGTTGACGAAAACCATGAATTTCGGTCACACGCAATAGGAGGCGAGCCTTCTTCTTCTTCGAGTCAATGACCAGGTCATCCAAAACTTGGCTTCCAAAAGTTGTTCTATAGAGGTCATTGGTAGTGCAGGCGAATGGGCACATCGAGAAGGAAAGCAAATGTGAAATGGAGCAGGATTGGGCTCCGCAGTCGCAGAACCTGCGACCGGTCGATAAAGCCATCTCCAGTGGCAAACTTGAAAGTCTTGACCAATACTGTATCTACATAATGTAAATATGCAGTAATCGCTGAAAATAATTAAAATATACATATTTATATATATATGTAGGACACGGCGGTATTTCCACCCAATTGAGCAGTCCGACTGGGTAAGTACCTCCGCCCTACAGAATACCGCGGTCATAATAACCTCGTGTGTTCCCAGCGGTGAGTAGGGTAGCCAGAGCTCACTGAAGATTTTGTGCTGCCAGTGGGAAGACTAAAGGCTTGTCCTGCTTTGTTTTCTACACCGACGGCACAGAAACTCTGTGCTTACAGGGTCGGCAGCGCGAGTGTGTCTCCTCTGGTGTTACACACGTCCATAAGTCACGGTAACCACCTTAGTGCCACCTAAGTGGAAAAAAAATAAAAATATAAGTCGGTCTGTTCACAAGTCATCTCCTCCCTCAGCTACGCCGACGTGATAGTCCACCGGCTGCTGGCGGCGTGCACGGGCAGTGACGTCACGCACGCGTCGCTCCTCGACACCAGGGACGCGGCCGCCGCCTGCGACAACCTCAACTACAGGCACCGCCAGGCGCAGTACGCGGGCCGCGCCTCCGTCGCGCTCAACACACATGTATGTATGGGCCACTGTCCTCTACCTTCCTCCTTGTCCTTCCTATTTGCAGGCCTCCCATGAACTCTTAAAATAGGTTAATATTGAACGGCTGGCATACCGTACCGTACCAACTGCATATGTAATTTTGTGATTCTATTATATTATATGAGAAAGTTAAACGACTCAGGTGGGATTTGAAAGTCTTAAGTGCTCGAAATTCTCCTTTCCGTCGTCGTCCATCCATATCACCGTCGCCCCATGGTGGTTGTACAGAAGATTTAGAGCACTCAAGGCGTGACTGGGGTAACTCAGTGATCAGAGCATTTTCCCTGTAAGTGATTGGTCGCGGGCTCAAGTCGCGCTTGAGATGTTTCAATTTTTTAACGGATTTCCACAAAGGAGGAGGTTCTCAATTCAATTAATACTTAAAAAAAAAAATTATGTATGTACACCGATTACTCTAATATTTTCCTATTGATTTTTTATTCGAAAGATATACATTGTTAAGTACCCAAAGGTGTCTCGGGTCCGATTTTAATGGAAACAATAACATATATCATCATATTTTGATTAACCAATATTTTTTCTTCATGTTTCAGATACTATTCAAACATCGCATAGAAATAGAGAAAGCTGTGGTTCTGGCTGTGAAACGAAACGCATTACAAGTTCTTATACCTAAGTACGGGCTCGAAGGACCATTGTACTTGCCGTCTGACAAGTTTACTTACAATGAAGAGGCAAGTACCTTTTGTATTCAACTAGCTGCTGCCCGCTGCCCGCGGGGAATCTGATCCCGTCCGCTATCCAAAGGAACCTATTCCAGGGATTTATAATATCCTATGTTATTGTAGACTATAATCTGTCACTGTACAAAGCCAGACCCATTCAGCAGTACAGGTACAAGGATATTTTACAGTCTGGAATAACATAATATAGACTACTTTATATCTCTGGAATAAGTTCCCAAAGATGGCGGAAACGGAACCACAATTCGGGTGGAGTCCCGGGTGACTCCCCTGGTGTTGCACACGTCCATAGGCCACGGTAACCACCATCTATCAGGTGGGCCCTGTGCTTGTCTGCTACCTAAGAGGTATAAAAAACTTTTTTTATAATATTAGTGAGTTAGTTACAATTATTTTAAAGCTTCCTTGACAATGGAGACTATATTCAGTGCACAAAACAATTTAAATTTTGATTTACCATGCGTTTACAAATGGACATACCAGTAAGACATACTAGTGGAACCACAGGGATTTTCCCCTGTAGTCCCACCACACAAAGCTTAGTGGTTAAGGAGTCGGCCTTATGATCGATAGGTCCTGGGTTCGAATATTGGCCATTACACTACCAACGTGAACCCACTCCTAACACAAGCAATTGAGATTAGTTGGGGTTAGAGGGAATATTAGTAATTGCAATTGCTAATATTCTTCAATATGAAAGTTTCAGTGGGACCACGGTTAACCAATTTACCCCTGGTCCCACCAGTGTGACCCATTAGTGAGACCATTGTTAATTCAATATGTTAGACCCATTATACGTTTTTCCCTAAATAATCCCCGTAGAACTACCGGTGTGTCGTGCTGGTAGGATCAGGAGTAAACGCTTAATTACCTGTAGTCCCACTATATTATTTACTACGAGAAAAAATAATTCCTCGTGGTGTCACTAGTGAGTCAAACTGATAGGACCATGGGTAAACGCTCGACTGACCTACCGACCCCCAGTTTTGTTACCAATTTCAACTATAATTTTTATTGTATTATCTATAGGAAAACGTGCAGTTGTGCGAAGGCGTATATTTGCGTACTTTCGATGAGCTGACTGTTCGACTCACTTTGGACAGTAGCAATCTGCAACACAGGAAACTAGTCTTCCAACTAGTTGAGCCATTCGTACCCGACTTTAGCTACGTACCCGAAGATAAACAAAGTATGGACGTAGAAGAAGGGTCCAACGAAAATATGGATACCAAGAAGAGAAAAGAAGAGGCAGTAGGTAAGAGTAGCAAAAAGAAATCTAAAAGGAAGTAAATAAAGTTTTATTTCGAATGTAGAGTATTTTTATTTTAGTAGATTTTTTTTTCTTTTCTAGTTTTAGATTTTAGTAGATTTTTTTGAGGAACCGTGGTAGCCTAGTGCTATGGGTAATGAACTGCTGAGACGACGTCTCGGGTTCCATCCCAGGTTTACCATGGCACACACCAATGACTTTTTTATGCTTTTCGAAGTTATGTGTGTATTTATCGCAGGTTTATAAGTGTCAGGTTAATGGCAATAGGCTCGCCACCTATTACATTGGGACCTAAACATAAACTGGCCAAATGTGGGTGCTACCAACTCTCCCTACCCCTTCGAGGATATAGGCGTGAGTTTATGTTATGTTAGATATATTTTTTATACGAGCGAAAAATTCCCACGGATGCCTCCCCGTCAGAGAAAACACATAGCGCCTGTGGGGTCATTGTTGGTTGCCGAAGGTGAGGTTGACAAGCATATCCCTCGCACCCCGGCTGACCCAGGGTCATTTCTCTCGATTTAGCCCTCCTTGGGTGCGGAGACCACAGGGTCCCCAACTCGTCCCCAGAAACGGGGAGATGCGCAACGCATGCCTGCCCAGGCCTGCGCTAATTCATCAACCTCCGACGCCCGAGTTGCCTTCGTACGCGGGCAGCTTGGCTTGCGATCCTTTATCGCTCCCGCTGCCGTTCCCGGCCCGGTTTTAGTAGATATTGAGGTATCGTAACTGACAAACTATATGACGTACTTTAGCTACGCAGTACTGTTTTCTTAGGTCTTTTCGGCGGGTTCCGAGCTTGCCATCGAGGGGTCCTGGGGTTGAATCTTGGCTATTATATTACCGATGTAAACATACTCCAAACACAAGCCATTTAACTAAGTCGGCTTGGTGCGACGGATATGCCTCAGATAATCTCACCTCCGGCAACATTCGGCCCACAGAGACGGCGTGCGTTTTAGTCGGTTCAAGTCTGACATAACCTCCCCCACTGGCTTCGGTGGTGGGGGTATTCGTGGGAATTTTGCGCACATTAACAAAAAAGGCATTTAACTAAGTTGGGGGGTTTAGAACAAGTAGTAGTAATTTCGGTTATTAATATTCTTTTTAATAAAAATGCCGACTGCTGTCTAAAAGAATGAAATAAGTTTGGCCCCCATTTGCCAATCATAAACCGAAAGAAAACTAATAGGTACCGCCTGATATCAAACTTGTTACGATCTTGTAGACAGCAGTTAGGATTTATATTTTTTAATAATTAATTTTTTTTAACATTCTAGTTATGATATGACATGTATATATTTTTGTAATCTCCTTCAAATTCCCTTCATTTTGATATCAATCAATCAACTAGCCAATCGTAGTCCATTGCTGGACATAGGCCTCTCCTAATGTGCGCCATTTTATCCGATCCTCTGCCTTCTACTCTATAAATTGTAATGATTTTTTTTGACAACCCGCATTTTTAGCACTAAGAATCCACCGTATAGTTTTTGTTGATATTTTATATTACATATGACACTCAGGAGATCAATACCTTTCAAATTCCCGATTCATCGAAATCGGGGAACAAAGAAAACGACATACAAACATGCATACATACATGAGCGCGTAACACATTACCCTCACTGGTGCAGTCGGGTAAAAGTCATCACTCCCTTCCCGGCCATATAATATTTCAATCCATCACTCCGTTACATTCATGCTGACGTGACACAGATAATTTTTAATTTGCCGCCAAATCGTAAACAAATGACAAATGCATAAAATACATAACACAATAATATTGGCAAAGAGTTCCATTTTCAAAATTTGAACTTATTTTTTTATTATTTCGTTTGCAAGTGGCCAGTAAAACTTTTAGTGTCGCCCTCGTATCGATTGAAAGATCCTGGATCGAACATTCATTCGGGCTTTTACATATTATAAATAATATATTGTACTTTCTTTAACAACAATAATTTTATTGAATATACACAATCACAGTTTGACATATCACTCGATAACAATTTTCATAACATTCATAAAAGGTACTTCATATAGTTATATTATATAATATTAGCCTAGTACATACAGATGAACGCCCATTTTATAACGATGTAATATCAATTATTTTCTTTTCTTTCTTTAATTTTCTTTATCCCCTATCCAAGAAGTAAGAATAAAGTCGCACCTTCGAAAAATTAAATAAGCACCTAAAATTCGTTAAACCAGCCCCAGATACAACAATATTTGAACACTTGTGAGTTACGGGCATTGGGATATTTTATAAAGTATGATCAGATCACACTTTAGCAGATTGCTAATCGGTTTTGGATTTTTGACGTCTTTATTATTATCAAAGTTTGCAGTGCATTACCCGCTCAATTTTTCTCAGTTCCAAGATGGACTGAAGCAATGAAAGACTTACTAACTTCATTGAGTTTCTTGAAGGAAAGGCATGTAAACGGTATCCTGTAAGGAAAAGATTCTGTATCTGAAGGAACTCTGTTCTAAAATATGACCGTGTCTGGCGACTTTATTAAACTGACTGTCCAATATTCCATTAGGTAAATCTAATGGTTCCAATTTTGCACGTGTAAGATTTTCTCAATCAAATTATCCACGAGATAGACAGAAATAAAATAAGCAAGACCTGGAGACAGAATATAAATTTACCACCAATTCTGTTCAAATCAACTGCATAACGTGAGCTACAAACAAATTGCAATTTTTTTATTCACAGGTTTTACGCTGATTTGATTGACTCTTATTCAGTTCGTCAATCAGAATCACCTATCGTTTCTCTTATCAAATATATATCTTCGTCGTCACAGTACTGTTTAAGTGAGTAAGTAGTCTATTGCCGGTGACAAGTTTAAAGTCCCACTTGTCAACTAAGTACGATTTTGTAGACTCGGTCCAGGGGACCATCAGTCTCTCACTGCATGGCTATTACCATTCAGAAGATATTCTTCACCTAATTGTATGTTATTCGTCTACGCATTGGCGGTGGACTAGCAGCCGTCGTCGGCGGTGGTCGGAGCATGTACGAATCTTCCTCCATTTCTTCGTTATCTTGATCATTTTCAAAATCGGTGACTGTTTCGGATGTAGTGACAATCCTGGGTATGGTGCCTGCTGCTATGTGCGCCTGGGCTGTAATCTTGGCTATTTCCTGGTCAATTTTCCCTACTAGTTGTTCGATTGCGGTCGGCCATCGTGACGCTGGGATAGTATGCGAGGGCACCAAACGCGCGTCTGCCATTACGGCAAGTCTGACTGTATCTGCGTACTGGATGACGGTTAACGACATGCCTGAAAATGAACAAGAAGTATTGAGTTTCTGTTTAAAAAAACTGCGGGTGCAAGAATTTAGCCTTGAAAAGCAAAGTACGCGTTGAGCAACAGCCGCAGCAGGGGGAGGGTAGTCCAACGTACTTATGTTAGCTTGTGACGGTCTCCAATAGACGACAGCATCAACGGTGTCGCCCCACAGCGTGCAGCGCGGGGCCGAGCGCGGCGGCTCGTCGATCTCGGCGTACGACAGCGCGTAGCGGCGCGACAGCACGTTGAGCAGCAGCCGCAGCAGCGGCGACGGCAGCGCGCGCGTCACTGCGCCGCAGCGCGCCTGCGCGTACGCGCCGCCCGCCAGCGCCGCCTGTCGTGCGCATGCGCGGGACACGCACGCGCTAACGCGACGTGGGCTCGCTCCTAGAGCTAGCGGCAGGCACACCATGCCTGCAGACGATACGGTAGACGATCCATATAGATATTAATCCAAAAATCTAAGTTCTATAAAAGTTTTTAAAAAACGCAGTTAGTATGCTACGTTTATCTTGAACGGGATTTGAACCCAATTCGGGGCAATTCTAAAGTGGATACTATGATTAGCTACAGCTGCTAGTTGACCCAGGGTCAGCCGGGGCACGAGGGAACTATCTTATGGGGTCACTCTACATGCTGGTATGAAATTCGAGACGACTTGAGATTAATAAAAATATTTTTTAACCATTTTCTGGTATTGCTTACCTCCAGTTTGAGACTTCTTATAACTCTTTCCTTGTCCTTCCGCGAACGTGAATAAGAAATCGTCAGGTGCAGCCCTTGCTGTAGCTAACACGTAGTTCGGTGGTTCTGTATGAGAGTGTTCGAAGAAAGCCCTCATCGCCTCTGTAGCCGCGTACAGTGTGATGTCAGTTGACGACACAGCGAGCGCTCGGGCAGCTCGCTCTATACCTGCACGCTGTACTGGACGAGACCACGCTGCCACCTGAGTGAAGCACATAATTATATCAGATGCTTTTGTTGTTTAGATTACTTGGATCTTTGTTGTAACAAAGACGATCGATTCCATCTATGCTTATTCCAAAAAAAAGAGAGCATGCCACTTCTCTTAACCAGGATTCTCTACAATGAGACCATCACATGGTTAGACCAAAGTTAAATAATTATCATTTCTACCTTTCGTCCACATAACGATACAGTCTGCAGCAGATGTCTCTTTCCGTCATCAGCGCCCACGGTTTCCGTCCAAAGTCTAGCCGGCGCTCTATACACCTCAATCAGCCCTCTCGTCGCTTCACCTATTGCCGCCACGCACAGGTGCCCCAATTCCGCATATTGCCATGTCATTGTGTTAGGATGTCGAGCGTGTCCATATGTGCGTATTTCATTTAATGCAATAAGTTCATTTCGAACGCGTATTGGTAACTTTATGAAGACTCGCAGTGAAGATAGTGTAGCTCCAAATAATAATCGTGGCCATTTTCGTGGATCCACTGTTACAAGTGGCGACAGCGCTATCTGCAATTTCATTCATCATTGTTATTTTAGTTCATTCTACAAATGCTTACCTAAGCCAAGAAATTTAGTTGGTACCTGGGTAGGATATCACGAAGTTTACATGAAAATACAACATTAATAAGAAAACATTCTACTTACTCAGGGTAAGCGCGGGGAGCGTGGGAATTGCCTTATTGCGCCACCTTACATGACATGAGACCCGAGACAGTGTGCTGTATTAGTAGGTTGGAGGACTTTGTTTTTATTACGGTAATCCCCGAGGATACCATCACTTTTGTTTAACGTGCGGAAATCCCCTAGGATACTACCCCACCGGAGCCGGTGGGGAATGTTATGTCGGAAACGGACCGACTAAAACCGCACGGCCGCCTCAGGACATCAGTTGCTGGGGGTGAAGTAGCCTTTGGCATATAGGATACCACCCCCGCCAGGAACCGGGTGGGTTATGCCTACCTCATATTTTAAAATATATAATTTAAAAATTACCTTGGGCAGTGTTAAGTTTCTTCTATTACATTCACGTTGTAAGGCATTTATGAAACTAAATGCCGTTACTGATGCTTCCGAAGTTTCCCCTCTTCCATTAGACTTTTTACTAAGTTCCCTCAAGGCACTCACAGTTGATATCAATACTAATCCAGCTACGTGAAAAGATCCTGGTAACGTTTTCAAAGCTCTAGGACTTTCTACCGGGTCATATTCTGATACAAATTCGTTCCATGCATTGGATATATTCTCATTTAACTTTCCCCAAAGTTCTGGAATAGCGGACGGTTTTGGAAACAGTTTTGTCAGAGGACTTTGTTGTGTATACTCTGTCTGTGTCGTTATTCTATCACTAGGATTCAACTGCTCCATGAGTAAGAAATCACCAATGTTCAGAGATTTCTTTCCTGTTAGCAACATGTGGTGTACGCGTACTAGCACGTAGTACTTTGGTTCGGTTGAGATGCAGGGAATGACTATGTACTGCCATGGTGGCTGGTCGATTGGCAAATATTTTGAGACTATCTCACTGACATATTCCTGCAAATTATGTTAAATACAGTAATGTAGGTAATGAATATCATCGCACTACTTGAGTAGACTATAAGACTCATGACATGCTCAAAACACCAAGCGGAAATAATTTTGGATAATGGACGGAAACGTCTACCTTATTCAATTGTACAATTGTATGTAGATTCCGAATAATCGTGTAGTCTAAGGTCGATGTAAATGCACTTAAATACAACTTAGATGCTTCTGGTTTCGCAAGAAGTGAATATTTTACCTGAATATTGTTTTCGCCCACTGGTCGTCCACGATACACTGCATTAGCTACTATAACGTGATTTTCAATCTTATAAGTGATATTGGCGTTCCATGCGTAGTTGCCCCACGAAGACACTAATTGATGTCTGATCCTGGGGAACATGAGGTCGCCATTTTTGTCACGTTTATTGATAATATGCTCTGACAAATGGTACTTCAGGACTTCTGGGTCAAATGTGCCTGAAACATAAAACAGACAATGTGACATACTTCGAATGGATAACGTTTAGTATAATTAAAATTTACTTTTGCATGATGTAGGTACTTAGAGTAATAAAGGGGACACGAATTTTCCACAATCTCTCTACATTGTCTCAAGACTATCTATGCATCACCCTAAGGTTGACTAGTAGAAAATGCCTGTGGCATAAAGTCCGCCGTTGTGCAATCTTTATATATTTGTGCAAAAAGTTTAGGTAAATAAAATAAATAAATAAATAAATGAACTGCGTTCAGTGCGTATCGGATTGTTACGGTCGTTTAACAACTTCAACAAACAGAAGATCTATAAATACAAATAAATCAATATCCAGAAAATATAATGGCGCCTAAACATACCTTTTACAGATAGCAATACATTAATAATCCCTTGATTCCTGTGTGTGTCTAGTAGTGAACGTACTGTGTCTGTTTGAATAAAATCAAAATCTGGATATCTGCTGGATAACAGTTTCAGCCATAGGTATCTGCTTGCTCTCACCACTGTAAATATATTTATTTTCGTTACTACCAAGTACGGGAGCTCATTTATTGTGACATGCATTACAAAACAAGCAGGCGAAAAAGGTGACAATATCAATTATCAATTTGATTTTACTTCAAATTCAAAGGATTTTGTCACAATTTGGTTTAAAAATACTATGATATAATTACTGCGAATGTTTCTGTACTCACCAACATATGATACAGCCAATACAGGCAGTGTAGATGCCGCAACACAAAATGCACAGTATGTGTAGAGCTCGTTAGCAATGCGCGAGCGCAAGTTCTGTTGCTCTAAGTTCATCGCGTGAGTTCATATACCTGCAAAAAATGGTTTTTCGTTGAAACTAATATTGTTTTTTTTATACAACTTAGGTGGCAGACATGCACACGGCCCACCTGATGCAAGTGTTTTACCGTGAGCAATGAACGCGTGCAACACCAGGGGAGTTACACCCGTGCTGCCGACCTTGGGAGCTCGAGACTTCTTCGTCTTATGACTTCGGTGTGATGTGCCATACCTAAATAAATATTATGAATCAAGATTTGAGTCAGCTGCTGATAATAATCAGAGCATCCTATTTATAAATAGTTAATTAGAATGTTTATATTACGAATATGCGTGTTTGAGTTGTGTTTAAGTCAAGGTACGATTTCTTTTAGGTCAATGATTTGTACTTATAAATAAAGAAGTGATAACATCACTGCATTTGTCTGTTTACCTGATTTATGTCATGAACTTATTTACATCTTAATTAAAAAAGACACAGTCCGAAGGGCCTTATATCCACGACTAAGGCGGTGATTCCCGCTCCGGCTCGTTCCTGGGGCAAAGGATGGCCATTGCGATTCAACGAGGCAACGCGGCCAGCATCATGAGCACCTTTGCGCTAGGAACGATACGGGGTGGGTTGTTCAATGCGACATGGTCGCGAGTCAATTTTGTGTATTAACGTTTTGATACTGACCAAATTGTATAATAATTATTATTGTATGATAAATAAATAAAAATATTAAAAAAGTAGGTAGGTAACGGTACGATGCCTGTCACGCCTCTTTCTCATTGTGGTAGGGAGTTAAATTTTTCCACTTGTTCCGATCCTGCAATACATCTCCCACTTCTTTTCATAAACGTTAACCTTTGACATGGACGTTCCTTAAAACTTCTTCTTCTAACTAGCCCTGTTGGCTAGAACCCATTACGGTTCACGCAGCAGTGTTTAATGCCGTACATCGAGCAATACTTGAGCATTGCTACGAGGGCTGCTACTTATGTATGCGGAATAGAAAAAATAAACAAATGTATATGGCTCAATATGCTTTTATTGTTTTTCAAAGTATTCTCCACTATGATCGATGCACTTTTGCATTCGATAAAACCAATTTTTAAAACACTTTTTCCACTCTGAGGTATCTCCAAAACGTGCTGTTTGAACGCGTCTACGGCATCTTCACGGGTCGAAAATCGTTGACCACGTAATTTATTCTTTACATTTGGGAATAAATAGAAATCATTGGGAGCCAAATCAGAGCTGTACGGTGGATGACCCCCATTAATTGTATTTTTTGACCATCCAAAAATGTAGTTGTTTCCTGAGATGTATGACAGCTGGCATTGTCATGGTGAAGTATGATTCTGCGTCGCTGGTTGTTTTTGCGTATTTCTTCAAATACTTCTGGCAAACAAATGGTCGTGTACCACTCCGAATTAACCGTTCTGCGATTCTCCAGTGGTATTGTAGCCACATGGCCATTAATACCAAAAAAGCAGGCCACCATTTGCTTTACAGTGCTTTTTGCACGAGCCACTTTCGTAGGGTTTGGCTCATTTTGAAACACCCAAACTGTTGATTGTTGTTTAGTTTCGGGATCGTACGCGTAGATCCAGGATTCGTCACCTGTGTAGATATTATACTTAAACAGATTTTGAGTCGCCTCCGTTGAATTTTTTCAAGGTTTTCTTGCACCATTCGACGCGAGCATCTTGATCCTCAGTTAAGTTGTGCGGGATCCAACGCGAACAATTTTTTTTTACAGACAAATGTTCATGTAATATCCTATGAATGCTCGTTATACATATGCCCAGAATGGCCTCTATCTCGCGACACGTAACATGGCGGTCTTGCATTATTAGTTTTCGCACAGCTTCAATATTTTGTGGCACAACCACCGATTTCGGGCGACCTTCTTTAACTTCGTCCGTGAGCTTACTCCGCCCGCGATTAAACTCACTAAACCAGTGATACACAGTCGTTTTTGATGGAGCTTCACCACCAAAAGTCGAAGTTAATTGATCTACGCACAGTTGTTGCGTTAAACCACGTCGAAAATCGTAATAAATCATAGCACGAATATTTTCACGAGTGAGTTCCATTTTTTCAGCGATATGACATTTTAAACCCAACAAAAACAAAACACTAACGTATATAAGAAAAAAATATTAGCGACCAGTATTTAAAAAAAGAACGAATATGTGCATGGAGGTCAGACGTTGCGTTTAAAATTATTGGAATCCCAGATTCCGCATACATAAGTAGCAGCCTATGTATTATTTTGTGAATTCAGGCGAAACGATAAAATGCAACCGTCATTATGAAAATACCGGTTCTTACTCCATCGCAATTATTTGCGATACATTTCAGTACGGTACTAAAATACCTAGCTTCCAAAAAATACTCTAAAATCTATACCATTCGGCTGCTAATGCTGCTACGTTAGGTGTAGGTTTCGATTATTTTTAACTAGCGATCCGCCCCGGCTTCGCACGGGTGCAATCCTGAAACTAAATACACTACAGTACCGCAATTTTGAAATCTGTAACATCTTCGAAAATTTTCTTATGCTGTAAAAGGCCATACCTATAGATCTATATTAAATCAACAATGTGTTTGTATTTAAAGTATTTTTTTTTTGGATAAGGATTAATGCTGTATTGGTTAAAATCAGTTCGAAAATTAGCCATTATTTTTCGTAAAAGTAAATGACATAAAAATGTTATTGTGGGATATCTATAAGCGATAGACATCTACCATCGCAGAATTTTCTGTAGACCTTTTCAATGTATTGTACATATTACTTAGTACATTATTTTGATAAATCTTGTAAGATTCAGCCTGCGTTTTCAATGTAAGCAAAAAAGATTTACTACATCACATTAGAAACCTCAAAAATAACAGTATTTCTCTACTATTTAATGGATGTTATTATTTATAAATAAACCTTCCTCTTCAATCACTCTATCTATTAAAAAACTTCCATCAAAATCTGTTGCGTAGTTTTAAAGATTTATGTATAGGTATAGGGATATAGGGACAGAGAAAGCGACTTTGTTTTATGCTATGTAGTGATTAATCAACCTGACAGACGAAAGATGGGAGGACCGGGATGGCCTAACGACATGAAGTTTCATTTGGTATTTATTTTATTTACACTAATAGGTAGGTAGCTACTGCATATTATGATGCGCGGATTGATTAATCTAACTACATACGTCATTGAATTATTTATTTCATTTATCTCGTGGTAAGGGTTCGGCTTATGATTAGAAAAATGAAAACCTTCGACGGCTTTGTTCTTAACTTAAATGGATAAGTGTTAATAATCTTTTTTAAACTTACCCTCTCCAAAGATATCTAATTTATAGTATCTAGATAGGTAAACATACTATCTAGATAATTATCATTGATATTTAACACATTTTTTGTCATAATCAAGTATAGGTCCCAATATTACTCCCAGTGGCACTCCTAGGTCGAATAATAAATGACTGACGAATATTATTAATTGTAACTTGCTCTATTTAAAAA
This sequence comes from Eilema griseolum, assembly GCA_963662185.1. Lineage (NCBI taxonomy): Eukaryota > Metazoa > Arthropoda > Insecta > Lepidoptera > Erebidae > Eilema > Eilema griseolum. Next base: position 10,103,719 of record OY759238.1, on the reverse strand, counting down.
CACTGCACGAAAATAATATTTTGTCCATTTCCAATAGATAGATAATTCACTATATATCGGTAAGTCATCAAATATTAAGTAGGTACAACCAGCAGCCTTTGATACGAAGTAGTCACTAAAAATATATTTCCAAACATTTTAGGGTCATCAAAGTATTTATGTAAATGGCCATACACTCATAGGTACCCAATATTTATTACCATTATCAATAAACCCGCTTATGGGAACAATTATAGCAGGTATTACAATTTTCGTTTGAACAAAATAATCTGAGTTAGGATGTAACTCCACTTTAATAAACTCACTGTAAACAATCGTTTTAAAATTTAAATTCTGTCAAGAAGTCAACCGCACAGCTTGTAGATAACTGAGAAATAACACCGGTATCACCACATTCACTTTCACTTGCCTCACATAGTGAAAGGTTATTTTCATTCATAAGACCTCAAAAATAATAATATAAAATTGCTTTTGACTTGACTAGCATGTTTATTTAAATTACTTTCGTAAACGTTATGAGTACTTATGTTATCAAGTGCGCTTAATGGTCTAATGCCATTCTTTTGTTATGCTTTAGATTTTAGTACCCAAGTATTTTATTCGAGTGTTAGCGTAACATGTGTAGTGAAATTTTTATTATATTTGTGCATGCGATGTCTTAAATTGTTATTCTGCTTCCAATAAGTATCTACGTAGATATTACTTATCAGTGTGTAATTAAAAGAACAGTCGATGGCCAAATGATCTCTAATCTCTGATAGTTATCATTTAAGGTTTACTGTTAGTAGCTTGTTATTATTTATAACATTGTACCGTTTGTTAATGTTAGATCAATTTGGTTAAGATATGGAAAAAGTGGAATCGTTTCAGGCGGGATTCGAATCCGCGATCTTTTCCTTGCAGGGGGAACGGCGACTGTGGGAGTCATCTACAATTTGGATGGTTTCGGGTGAAGGTTCAGTGGCTTAGTTGTAAGAGCGTTCTCCCTGTAAGGGAAATCCCACCCGAACCGATAATTTTTTTTCTATATCTTAATAAATTTGAATAGTTAGCATACTAAATGCTTTAAAATTTCATTCAATTATATCAATTTAGTTTTCGGATCTACACATTATGTACATTTAAATAGAATCCTAGAAAAATTCTACTTCGTAGATCTTCCGAATTTAACCAGTGCAAATGACTTGTACCTGACCCTACTTATAATGCTGGTTAATGAGAAAAATAGTCTATAATTACAATAAGAACAAAGACATCTTTAAGTACGTCGTATCTTCTAACATTATATATAAGTAGTAGGTAGGTAGCTACTTGTGTTTTAACATTATTAGTTTCTTTGTAATTCCATTTAGGTTTTAATGATTTAGTATTTTTAAACTCTTATTTCGTGTTAAATTTTTCTTCTCTATTCCGTTAGTATCTATTTTGTCTTTTCCTGAGGACATAAATGTAGTTAGAAATCATACTATGACGGCTTCAATAGATAGATACAGTCCTATCTATCGAACAAGGGCTGGTAGTAGATCTAAATGACCTTTGATCACAGATACGTCATAAATGTTTTCATAACAATCAACAAGTCAATCTGCAGTTTTAATATTAATAATGTAGTTACGCTCAATATCCGCTACAGTAATATAAACATTTGTTGAAAGCGAGCGGACTTAGAGTGGTCTTGACTCTTCTCTATCTCCTGTGACCCTATTGCACGCGATAATGTATCTATCAACTTTGGTCTTATCCTTCATAATACGGCATGCATATAACTAATTACCACTATGGATCAGCAAGTAGGTCTACTGATAAGAACTACTGGACATCAGGTCCTGATTAAGGTAGAAAGGTACATCAAGAGGAAGAAAACAAAAATAGGGATGAATTAAAATTAGTTAATATTTGAGAAATAAAAAAAATCTACAGAACATTTAAGGTTGGTAATAAATTGATCTAACATAAACACTATATAGTATTTTGTTTACTGTTAAATAATGATAAAGTTGATACTGCATAGTCGCAACTGATTTCACTATTTGAAACATTAACCCAATGACTTTTGACAGGACACTGATAACCTTTTATTCAAACTTTGAGACCTTTATATTTTGACTAATTCGAATTATGTTATCCGAAAAGTACAAATAAGTGTAATACTTAAATGCAGAAACTAAATAAGAAAGCTAAAATCTCAGTATCTGAATTACTACTACTAAAATAACTAGGTACATGAATTTTAGTACCAACCTTTAAAAGTTAAGTCATCAAGTGAAGTCGCCAGTAAACCATGAAACGAAATGTTGATGTTCAGAAATTCTAGCTCGCCTGGCGTGAACGTAGTGGTGCGGCGCAGGCGCGAGGCGGCGAGTGACTCCCAATTCGAGTTTCGAAGTCGCGGTTTTCGCTTGCATCACATCACAATACTCGCTTCGCGTCGACGAGACAAGACGTGATTCCCGCGCTTATCGAATACTCGTCCAAGGTCCAAATGTGAACTAACAATATTCCGCTATTCAATAGGTAGGTACCTACTCATTGTAATTCTATTCAATTATCAAAGCGAGGTGATAGTGTCGAGAGTTATCACCGTATTAAATACATTAGTCTTAAGCAGTGGTAGCAGATTAGTTAATACTAACGAGTTTATAGAAATCTACAAGCTACCTTCACCTTGCATTTTTATTTTCGTGACTTCAGTAAGCAGTTGTTAGGTGATAAAAACCATGAAGAGCTTCATGATAAAAACCAGGCTTAAGCTACCTACTAAATTTGATTAAAATGCATTCAACCCCTATTGCAAATATGCACACACTCACACGCACCTCTTCAAAACCTTATAATTTTGTAGGTAGTACCTAAACTACGTTGATACAACCTAAACAAATTCTCTAAATTCAATATTAATCAATAACGGGTCGATTGTATCGTAGTTTCGTAGTGTTAAGGTCTACTAGGAGTGTCTGTGTGTAAACCTTACATTTTTTTCAGTCTGTTTTGCGCTTCGGTGTCTGACGCATTCGTTAGTATGGTTACCGAATATTTTACTCCTTTAAATTTAATATAAAATAATAGAGATTAATAACTAATCTGGCATAATCATGATAGATTTAGGTTACGTCGACACCGCAACGAAATCATCAGCAACCGCTCTTTTCTAACATGAAGTGTTAATTACGTATTACGTTTACTGGTAAAGGTGTTGAATACATTCACAAAGACTGTTGATTCGTGGTTACATCAAGTCACATCCATTGAAGTTTAAACTTTGAATTAAATCCTGTGCTAAAGTCGTTGGCGGAATCGGAATCGCCAGAGAAAAAATAAATGAAAAGGTGACCTGGCAAAAATTGCGTAAAGTGATAAGGCTGCCCGTTGTACTGCTCGTCTTCTTAATTACTGTATCATGAGTATTGTAATTGGCGTACGATACAATATTGAATAAACCAAATACAAATAAATAAATATATTAGCAACCAGACCTGTCTCTGAATGGTGTCATAGTTTTGGTCATGATCTCAGATAGACAATGTCTTTTTGCCGTCACCACCGGCAGAGGGAATGAATCTGAAAGCCTTGTTACTGCGTTTGGTACGAGGTAAATAAAGTCTCCAAGTTTTCAATAAACCTCTCCTAAGGTCTACAAAATTCATATCAACTAGGTCTGATATGAATTTTAGGTACTAATGAATTTTATCATTCCGAACATAAATAAATTTGGAACGCTTTTCCGATTTTATAAAAATTCTAACCATGAATAGTGATTTTTGCAAAAGTCAAGTGCTATCGTTCAAAATTATTCAGTACCTAAATAAGGTGAAGTCATCAAGTTGATACCTATATATTGAAAGTGTTATCGGCGGATCGAATCTATACACTTGAAATACAACTTAGCTTACATTTTAACACATTGGCATATATAGCCGTAAGGTCTACTGAAGCTTTCTTAGCCCATCCTATCATTAATATCATTATTTCAAACTACCCTACTTTTGTAAATCAGTTTCCTAATATTTCTATAGCAAGCAATCCAGCCCAACAGTTACGTACTTCTTGTTATAGATCGTCAGTCGTCGTTCATCGTCATGCCCTTGTATATGTCAGTGGAAGATTGCATATTACAGGTTTAGGGGCAGAAAATCTGGAAAATTTTCTTTAGGTATTATATTTGTTGATAGTTTATGTTAAACCTAGTTATTCTTACACTTTATATTATTTCGAGATCGTTGATGTTTTGCAGGTACATTACGTTCCATTCATTTGTTGGGTTTAAATAAGCCGAAACCGATAAAATCATTATTCTATCTAATACAGTTGCTCATGTTGTAAACTAGTTATGCCCTCTGTTTTAACTGTCGTATTCGGCTATATTCCATCGTGTCATATCATCGAAAGCTCTCTACTTTCATATCCCTCGGCTCCCAGTCTGTATATAACCTTTAATCATCCCAAAGATTTTTTTTAAAGAATATTAATAACGAATTTACTAATATTTCCTCTAGTGGTGGAGTCGGTTCATGTCGGTTATGTAATAGCCAGGATTCGAACCCGGGACCTTTCGATCCAATAAGCCACTGACGCTATTGCAAAAAGAATGTTGTATAGATGACCTTGGTAGTTATAAGAATAGGTGGGTACCTGCTTAGTATTTATTAGGAACAATGAAAATACTAAAAGAAAATTAAAATTATTTATTGAAACAATTTCAATCTTTTAAATTAAATAAACTTTACTAAAGCTAGTGGGCTTAAACTTACACAGTTAACGTAGGAAAGCGCAATATAATGAATAGATACAAGTAGCCATAAGTAGACAATGGATTAAACGATTCTCTTCTCTGTTACAGCACATCAGTAAGTAGTCATTGTTCTAGGTATCAATATAGGACACTTATAGTTAGGCTCTCGCACAAGATTAATCATTTTCACTAAATTTTAACATTAAATTACATTAACATTTACTTGACAAATGCATTAAACATCTGGATATTGAAATGCCTTAAAGCGAATGATCTTTGTACCTATTTGATACCTACTCGGTCTAAGTAACATGTACATAGCAAATAAATTATCGTAAACCATCGAGAAAGTTTTATTTTTGATTACGTCACTTATGATTTAAGTATTAATACTCAGTGATTAACAATAGGGAAGATATCATGTAGGTATGTATAAATTAATTATAGGGTCTTACAGCCACTCTTATCACATATAACACCTTTATTACTAGTTTGTCTACCATAGAAAATCTAAGATAATAACTTTATAGCCTGTATACAAATTTTTAAATGAAATCTACAAAATTAGTTCCCGTTGAAGGTAATCCACTAACTGTATAATAAAGGAGGTCAGTATTCGTTATTACAATAATAAAATAAAATGCACCAAGCATCGCGTTAAGAAATAGAACTATTTCACGTCAAACAAAAAATAAATCTAGTAAAAGATCATCTTTAAAGACGAGAGTATGGATTACAATTTGGCATCGTTCAACTAAACGTTAGCTCAAGTCTTAGCTTCACGGTCAGTGGAAATAAATGCGAACAAGCGTTACTCTAGCCACACGCTCCGCTCTAGTACAGCTGTAGTACATCCCTAGTACAGCTCTAGTAAAGCCTTAGTACAGCCCTAGGGCAGCCTCAGTATAGCTCACTCACACCAGCACTCCCGCCGGCAGGCTTCAAACATTCAACCCTTGGCATTTGAGGTTATTCGACTTTTCTTAAGCATTTGATACATATTACATTGTCTAATGCCTGCCTCGCATTCAACTTTAGAAACAGATTCAAAATAAATCATACATTCATATAGCGCTCGTTTTGACATGTTTAGTGGAAATGAATTTTTGTTCGATAGACCTCCTTGGTATACCGCTGACCTTTTTGGGTGAAACGTTGCAGTTTATAGAGGAAGGAAGTGATTTGTAGCCTCCGTCAGAACTGTAGTCCGTGTCGGTGGACTGTCCGAGGCTCGGGCTGTGTCGGTTGACGCTCTCTTTGCTACTGATCCTGCCGTTGTAGAGGTCGCCGTACGACGTGTGGTGTTTGATGAGCGGAGTCTCTTCTATGACCACGTTCTTCGCGATCGTTCTTTCAGTATTCGTATATGTTTGATTCTGGAAATTTTCTATAGAGCGAGATCTGTTGGTGTAGAGAGATTTTCGGTCAGCTTTTTCTCCTACAGACGAATCTCTCTTGATGTATCTTCGGGTGGGGTCGTTGTTAGCGAGTGCTTGTAAGTACCGGGTCCCGACACGACTGTTAGTTTTGAGGTGTACTGCGTCTCGTTTGTCTGTCTGTCCGCTATCATCCCCATTTAACTGTCCGTTCACTTTTCTCACACCGCACTGGCATTTATTCACAGTCCCGTTGGTAACAGGTCTCTTAGTCTTTTGTGCTTCACTGTAAGACGGCAGCTTCCTCACGCCAGCTTGTTCATTCCAACTGCGGAAATATTTATCATTGTATTAGAGAAATAATATTTAGATAGATACTTTATAACGAGGACCATATTTAAATTGGACACAATCTATAACAGGTAGTATTTATGTCATTGCAGTAAATACTTAGCGTATGCAGCGAATGAAATATGAGACAAATAATACAACATTGAGACAATAGCAACGTGCTACATTGGAACATTCGATCTGCATTATGAGAAACCTCACCTTTATATTCTGCAGGGGCAGCGTGTAACACAGAGATGAATTTCATAATCAAAGTAAATTAAAATTCGGTGTTATGTCAATTCGGAACACAAGACTACTGTTAAATAACACAAAACAGATACTGTTCAACTATCTGCCTTAACCAAGCCAATTGATCAAACCAATACGTGCCAAATAGTGCCGTGCGGTGTTCAAACAAACTCATTGACTTTTCATGCTTAGGCACTTCTTGAGTCAATACTAGCACCAATAACTCACTATCACAAATATTCGACCTGCATTGACTGACAGCAATCTGCATACATACCACTGACGTGTTATCGTGTATCGTGTACCTATTACATAGCTTTACTTGGAGTGAAATACTCTGACTGACTGCTTTTAAAACTTCCATAGGTAATAATCGGTGTTCTAAATTAAATGTGTCACATTATATAGGAATTACAACTATGAATAATTCGAAGGCAGTATGTATGTAGATGCTTTATGAGCTCAAGCATTCTAATTTAGAGTCCTAAACCACGTGATTCGGTAGCGACTAGGTCGTTAATTGCATTACGTAATTTAGATTTTAAAATGGTTAGTTTGCTTGAGCTACAAGCTAATAAAACGCTTAGGCACTTTACATATTTACAAATTTTGGTCAATTTTGTTTACCGCATCTACGATCATGCAAAGTTTGAAGTGACGCGGTCACTTGACGTATCTGTAGCAGTATTCATCGATGTCCCTATCAGAGACCAGAAACACGGTATCGATGCCGTCGTTCTGGTACAAGAGATGCAGTAAGCACAACACATTGACGGAACACAAGAGGCAAACAGCGAGCAAGCAGTCGATCCACGCTACCTGATCCGACGGACGAACCCTCGTACCCAAGTGGAAACTGCCGCGTCCAATATCCAACATTTTGTGAATTTTCAATGAAAATCCAATCGGAATTTAAAGCAGCATGTGAGGAAATTAGAACAAAATGAAAATTTGAAATGACCTGATGAGAACGTGAAAATTATAAATGATACATAGATGACTCGTCAAGGTTTCAATATATTAAAGCGAATGGATCGTGATGATAACAAAACGGTGAGTAAATTAGATGAAAATGCCAGTGAAATATGGGGATAGTTTTAAAGTGACTGTGCACATAGATGTTGGTGCAAAAGTCATTTTGTTATTTATGTAATCTTTGAAAATGATGATCCATTTGGATTTGTTGAAATCTGATATTAAAGTCTGACTTTTAGATGCAGTATTTTGTATAAGTGATCGGCATTGACCTTTATACTGTGATATGTATGAAGGGACGGCAGGTGGTATGTACATTAAGATGATAGATGAGTGCAGTGTACATAAAATGGATTTGATTGTAGCGAAGATAAACCTAAAACAATAAATAATAGAGTATAAAATAAAAGAGGAATAACATAGTTACTGGAAGGGGTATAAGATGTGAAGCAATAGTGTTAAGTGCGTTTGTGTGAAGGATAATGTGTTAATGTTTTGTACGGCAGTTTTACCTCACTAATCCGGAATTATCAGAACTCGTTAGCGCCGTGCTCATCGGCGGCCGCAACTGGAAAGAAAATATTGTCTTTAAGTATATTTTTATTATATAATTTCGTATCTATAGATGATTTTTCAGTTATGAATAAAAAATATATAGCTTTTTGCTGACCATTATTTTTTGTAGTCAGTAAAATTGCTCTTGGTTACCTAATAAGAAAATTGATTTCAGTTTATGTAATATTCGCCACTATACTTTCACTTCTCTTTTTCTAATTATTTATTTAAATAATTTTGTCAGTTAATATAAACCTGTTTGTGTAAGTTTCAACCTGATAGCAGTTACATGGGTAAATTGGCGTCAGTGTTAGGGTTACTATTTTCGTCAAATCAACTGCTACTTTTTTTTATCTTGCGAAAAATCCCCCTGGATACCCCCCACCAGAGCCAGTGGGAGAGGTTATGTAGGACTCGAACCGACTAAAACGCACGCCGTCTGAGGGTCGTAAGTTGCCGGAGGCGAGATTGCCGAAGGCATATTCCTCGCACCCCGGCCGAAATCAACTGCTTCTTAATTTTTACGACTAGTATTTTAAAAAAATAAATAAAACCCCTATTTAGTAAACAATGGCAATAATAGAAAATATGATGATTACGTGTGATGCAGTGCCAATTTTAGATACTTATAGATTTTACGTAGGTAACCTTTAAGTATATATTTGTCGAGAAGAAGCGTATGAATGAGAGCTCGGCTTTGATTATCGGTAGGTAGGTATAGATATTTAACATCAAACGGTTTTAATTTATTATTCAATGAAGTATTAAACGCTTGCGTGTAGTTGACATACCCGTTCGGTCTGCGTGGCGACGTTGCAGGTGTCGTCCTGGCGCGGCTCGTGGCTCTCCGCCATGCGCAACATCTGCTGCTGCAACACGCGCACGAGGCGGTCGCGCTCCTCTAGCTGACTCTGCAATGTTATGTACCGGTGGTAGTATTACTTACTTATCAAATCAGAATCTTACTATGATTAAGACCATTATGAGTTCGTAGTTTACGTCGATTGATAAAGACCGTCACCCCAGGATGAGATTGGGCTACGGTTGAAAACGAGCGCTGCAAATTGTACCCAATCTGTAGCATTTAGCTGAACTGTAGCCATTTAGACACAAACTCCACTCCGGCCGACATTTATGTAAATGACACACCTATTTATGTAAGTGTTAGGTTGTTATATGTATTGTTTGTTGTTGTTTTACTTATCAATAATTATGTATGTTTTATATTTCTTTTTGTGGGTGATAATTCGTATTTAGTATTTATTTGTTTGTGTGTGTGTGTGTGTTTAATAAACGCATTTTCTTTTTTTCTTTCTTTCAGATAAGAACCGAGGCGTTACTTGTTACCTCAGTGATTATCTATCGTAATCGGTAGATAAAGAAATGCTAACAAGGTTAATTTCAATAAAACTGAAATAATCGGCTTCTTTAAGATTATAAAATTGCTACCTTAGGCCTTAGACAATGTTAATTCGTTCCGGAGTGAATCTGCGGCTACATTCATCATCGGTCTGGCGTTAACGAGCAATGGGACCGGTCAAAATATGCAACTTGTCTACGCATTTTTATAGTAGTGGTTCGAAGATTCGATTCGATTCATAGAATCGAGTGATTTTAACATTGTCTAGGAATTTTGTGTTCGTTATCCGTGGATCACGTGACATGTCCACAATGTCACTTCCATACTTTATAGAACGTTCCATTGACGATATAACTAATGGAATGTAACTTTGCCTAGGGGCCTGATTTGCTTTTAGTTACAATAAATGAAAAGATATCTAGTATGGACTTTTTAAAAGTTTTTACGCCTGTAGACGGTAAATGACAATTGCAACCAAATAAAAGTGTCACTATTATTTAATAAAAACGTTTTTATTTGAGGGTTTTGCATGACGTGTTAAGCCATTCATATTTTCGGAGACAAAGCCGGATACCATAGATGGAGTGGAGCTATGTGCATCTTAATAACTCCTTCGCTATTTATTGGTCGGAAAATCACGTCGTAGTACATAAAACCTTCTGACGTGCAGATAAATGTTAAAAAAAACCATATTATGTATTCGCAAGTAAATAGCATAATCTACAAACAATGACAGATTGTAACCCCGACACACTTCCCATTGCATTTTATAACTCATTGCAGTCGATTCACATAGCTTTCGCGTCTTCATTAACGTCAAATGAATTTATTTAATTGGGTGACGTGATAAACTTATAATTTATTATACGAGTATTATTTATTAATAGCCTTTGTTTATTGAATGATGGCTATTAATGGTTGCATCAGTCTATAAAAGTCAATAATAGTTTTGTTCAACCGCAGGAAAGAAAGTAGAAAGATCATAAATAAAGAAACTTTCATTTTCTTCTTTTTTCTGCTCGCAAAAACAATTCTAATTGTAAAAGTAAAATATAGAACTGTGCCGTTTTATTGGTCGTTATAGCCATCAACTGTAACTTGTGAGTAATATGAATCTTTTTTCCATTTTCTAATGATAATTTTAAGTATACCGATTGTTAAATTAAGTTCAGTAGAAACTCAAAATACTGTATTTGTTATTACGATGAATAAAATTCCAGACAGAACCTATAGGATTATAATAGGTATCGGGACTTCTCGCGAATTATATGTTGGAACTTACTATTTCTGCCGACGTTTCGGATGCGTTGCAGCACCCGTGGTCACGACTTGACTAGTCTTCGAGAGTCGAGATGTATGCGGGGAACATTTTTTGAACGTCGCGTCGGCAGAAATAGTAAGTTCCAAGATATAATTCGCGAGAAGTCCTGATACCTAGTATAATTATGAATTCACACCGCGAAAGTTTAAAAATAACAGAACCTATAGGAGTTCAACCCTTCTGGTAATTACGTTAAGAATAGAATCAAATTAACCAATGTACCTATGGGATTGAAATACGTTTACGACTGTTATAAACGTAATAAACGTCAAAATACGCCAATCTCTTGCATTGAATTCTCTCTTACAATACACCGGCCAACGAATTACCATTTGTCTTCAGTGTGGGTAAAGAATCCGAAAAATGTCCTCGAAGTATTTAATGAGAGGACGGAGTGAACAAGTGGACGTAGGGGTGATAACTTTGCACTGTAGTATACTTACTTGCAGGTAGAGTATCTGTCGTCGCATCTCAGCGCAAGCGTCGGGGTGCAGCGGCGAGGCGGGGGGGCGCCGCCCGTTGCCGCGCGCGGGGCTCTCCGCGCACGCCGCCAGCAACGGGTCGAGAGTTTCGCTCTGTACATAATACATTTCTGTTTATCTACTAGTCGTTTCCAGAAAACACATTAATCTCTGTTTCCTATCTTAAGTTTTGGGGAATTAGTTGAAGAAATTTGTTGGAAGACTTATAACTCCATTCGGTTGGGTAAAACTCATACTTATTAAACAAATGAACTAGTCTAACGAACTGACTAATTTGTTTCAATTTCGATTTTAAATCTTTAAAATGGGTTTGTAAACAGAAAAATATTAATAAATGAGTTTTTACCTAAATAAAACATAATATAAAGACAAATCAAGATTTAGTAAAATAATCGTTTAGTAAAATACCTAACCGAATGGGTTTATCAGTAGATTTATAAAACTAGTAGTTCTGTGAACAGTAGGCACTAACTTGCGAGGAATCAACAAGATCCGTTAATAAATAACGCGACAGTAAACTTCCCCCTTTTCTATCAAATTTTCTTTTCTATCAATAAAAAATTATAGACAAAAGTTATGCTTTAATTCAAAGAACGTGTGCCAAGTTTGTTGACAATAAGTTAAGAAATGCGCCCTCGTAGACAGCAACTGACAAACAGACAGATATGGACAAAAGCAAAATCGGCCATTTTGTACAATCGTAGGCTCTCGCTCGCTCGGTCAATTAATATGGCTGTGCAAATCCAAGTAATCTACGAGCTTAGGCTCGGCAAATTTAGATCTAAGATTTATATAGTACCTACTGTCCAATCATATATAAAATACCTATCACAATAAACGATTACGCAACCTTGTAATTTACGTAATAAAATACGAAATAATTTAATAGGTACGTGGTTAAATTGCGAAAGTCTGTACACTATTATTATAGTTATTGTTACTTACTAACCATGGATAATATTGACACGATTTATTAAATCACTTTTATTAATAAACATTTTAAAGGTTTTCCGGCGAAAGGTGCAGTGAAGGTTTAAGGTTCAGCTGGAAGTTGTAAGGTGAAACATTCCGTAGTGAAAATCTGTCTAAAAGTATTTAATTGTAGGAGCTTTATGTGGCCTTGCGGTATAAGAATCATAATTACTTTTCTAAAATTATTTATTATTCTTAGTTGTGATCGTGGATTGCGGATATGCCATGTATAGTCTCAATATGGTGCAACAGGCATAAAAAATAATCATTTACTTAAATTATTTTCGAGGCGGAAGAGCAACCAATTAATGTAGGGCGGATGAGGAATTTTGTGTTTGAGGCAAAACTCGCAGTGCCAATGCGAAATAAACTGATATGAATTTTACTAAAAAAAGAACACAAATAGATACAAACTACCCGCAAAATTTACAGACAGGTAATGAATTATTATTTTAATTGCTTAGTTATTATTATACTAACTACAATACGTACACAATTGTCTTATGTAATATAATTTATTTGAATTTGGTAATACTGTCAAATTATAAAACTAAATTTAGCTACGTACACAAGACTACTACCCTACTACGTTAGTGGTGGATAACTGAGTAGATGACGTATGTTAAGGAGGTGTTCTTTGGTCTAACAGAAATTAAAAATGTAAATGTACTACATGCAACTTAGATCCACACAAATAATTTAATATGTAGGTACCTATTTAATGTTAATATTTTTAGTTAAAACTTTTTTACAATTTGCGACATGGGAATATAGCCTGTTTCTTGGACAATTTGTATTGAAGTCACTATGATTCGGTTGTAAAAATAACCTAGGTGTACCACTGCACGCAGCAAAATTTAAATAGTCTACTAGGGAGGCTGTGTAGACCCGTCACTGCACTAGCCAGACCCCTACTAACCGTGCTACTAGGACCAAAAAAATCTTGTCATATCTCAGTATGCTGAATTTGTTATTTACAATAATTTACCTTAGCTACTTATAATAATTAACCGCGGTAGCCATTTATGGGTAATGGACAGCTGAGACGAGGTCTCGGTTCGATCCCAGGTTTTACCATGGCACACTCCAATGACTTTTCGATGCTTTTCGAAGTTATGTGTGTATTTTAGAAGTGAAGTTAAGTGCCCGGTTAATGGCAATAGGCTCGCCACCTATTACATTGGGGCTAAACATAAACTGGCGAAATGTGGGTGCTAGCACCTCTGCCTACCCCTTCGGGGATATAGGCGTGAGCTTATGTTATGTTAACCACAGCTTTTGTCCGCACAGTAGCTAGTTATTATTTCAGTATCAAAATAATCGGGATATTTTTAGGTTTTAGGTTTAGGTCCTCCGTGATCATGGTGCTTGCAACAGCGCCGAAATGTCGGAAACTCGGAACAGTGCAACATGGTAAATATCCCGATTATTTTGATACTGATGTGAGTGACCATGATACTTTAAATAGTTGTTATTTATTTGAAGTTCCTTACAGAATTCTTTAAATTCCACCTAATTCGGTTTTATATTAAGAACTTTTCCCCACCATCTCGACCGGCTAACGAGTTAAGGCATTAGATAAAAATCAAATTGTTTTAGAAGGAGGTCGAGTTTTGTATAACCTCGTACTAATGTGGTATCTCCACATTTGCCAGATTTTGTTATTTGTTTAATAGTAACAGTATGAAATGGTACATAATCAATCACAAGAGTTAATATGTGCAATTTCTTAACTGACATTCCGTTGTTATTTCTAGAGGCAAATAACAAGGGACTTTTTGAGATTAAGGAAGAATAGCATGGTTAAGATTGTCATGTATTGTGTGCATTACGATATTAATCAAGCCTTTTTACACCCGGCAAACTATTACCCATACCGCAATAGATAGATAGATAGATTATATTTAGTACAGTAGGATGAGTAAAACCCAACCCCTCTACACAACTGGCAATTCGTCGGCCGGCGTATTCAAAGTCGAAGTCAAACATAATTTATTCTGCATAGTCTATGGCCGATTTAGCCATTAAATTGTAGAATAGAATGTCAATTGTAAAGGATTTGACGTATATAACAGTAGTTAACCTAGGGGAAAGTCAAGTATTTCTAGATTGAGTCTACGATTCGACAAGGTGACCGATTTTGCACCTGTCCGTATCTATGTTTGTCAGTTCCGGTCTACGAGGGCGCATTTCTTATTATCAAGAAACTTGGACACGTTCTTTGAATTAAAGTACAACTTTTGTCTAGAGACTACTACTTTTAGATTTCTCATTAAATTATCCTTTTTTCTACACTAGCAACACCAAACTACGCTTTAGTGTCGCCTCCAACTGCGGGTAGTTGGAGGCGACACTAAAGCGTTTTTTTAAGTTGACATAACGAAAATTGTGTATGGGAGTGAAAAAAGCAGTTTTCGGTGGTGGTGGTAACCATGTAGTTTGCTTACATACATAGTTTGTTTAACATTTTATTTAAAATAATTATGAATTTTCAAAAGGTTCTTATATCTGTACCAAACAACAGTGCAGTGTAAAAAAACAAATAAATACATGTGGAAATTATTTGCTTAGTATGTTACTTGAAGCAACCTCTAATACCATCACTTTATAGAACAAATCGTGCCTACTGCGTGATTTGAAACAAGAGGCTTCAGTGTGATTTGACTTGTGAGCTAGGTAAAGAGAAGGGGAACTAATTGCACATAATTTAAATACACACATAATGTTTGAGTTTGACCTTAACATTAGTATACGGAAGTTATCGTATTGAATGCGTGAAAAGTTAGCAAACTCAGAAACACATTCAGCTACTTAGGAGTACGATGCGTGAGCAGTAGCGAAGTGCATGCAGTTCTAACCAGTATTACCCATATTTGCTAGTATTTGTCGTCAGCAGTAACTTCACCGACCATCAAAACTTTAATTTTATATAATGTAAATATATAAAATTTCACTTTAATACTTATGAAAGAAACTAATGCCTGCTGTGATAGCGACTTTTGAAACGGTATGTTACAAATTTACAATAATCAAATAGGTAGGTAGGTACTTCTAAAAATATCAGCATTAAGAGTGGGTTCTGCCAAAATATTATTGAACACTTTACGCTAAGGGGATACCTAGATAGTAGGTAGGTATCTAGGTATCCCCTTAGTTTAATGCAGTAAGCCTTAATGAGCCTGTAGGTACTATGATTTTTATTAATATGATCGTACGAATTACTGTTATTGGAATATTTACCATGCTTGTACGCAGCACAGTACAGACCTACTACAAATATAAATATTCCACTACATTCTACACAACGCTAGACCCATAGTAAGCATAGCTTAACTAGCTTGTGTTATGGGATCTAGAATGCGGATAAACATACTTAGATAAGTACTTTTTTTTTTGTAAATACATACATATGATACATAGAAACACCCACATACTACAGCACATGTATTAGTGCTAAAACTCTGTAATAAATATGTATAAACATACGCAAAATCCTGATAGTGGTAAAATAATAATAAGTAGTAGTCTATTATACTTAAAGCTCCCAAATAAATTTTAGCAGAACCTGCTTCAAGCGTTAATCACTGCAAAATATTAATATCCTAGTTATACCCACGATCCCAGTAAGGGTTATACAAGTACATCAAATGTGTACGTTTATTCTCAATGTAGTATTGACAGTGAGCGATATGATGGTCGGTTAAGTCTATGCAGGGCAGTATTGCGTGGATAGGTTACTTACACTCATCGAATGATGCTCCTCCCCGGGCTGCGTGCGGCAAACAAGGCGATGCAACCAAATAAACATACATGTTACGACACGCCAAAATAAAATGTGCCAAGACATAAGCATATTAAATTGAATTCTAAACACTGTCCAATGATTTGGCACGATAGGATGAAGAGAATAAAGTTAAGTCATATTTGTGTAAAGATAAATTCGTCAACGTTCAGTGGACAGTGGTCAGAGAATTACAAACAGAAAAAAAAACATCGATAGTTACTAACGCAAAAAATGAAAGGTTGCAATATAAATTATAAATGTAAATGAAATTGCATTTCTAAATTCATTACAGCCACAGTGACAGAATGCTGTTTATATTCTTAAGAAATTTTATGACTCTAAGTTGTTATTAGATTTTCATCTTAGGTACCTGTGCAACTCAAACTCAAGTAACTGTTAGTGTAGGACGGGAAATAAAGATGTTAGTGTAGAACATAATCAAAAGGAATCATCTAGCATACTCGTAATATATGAATTATGCCTATGCTATTATTCAAACACTAAACGTGCATGTACATCTATGTTGCTGAGTTCAATGATGCGATTGATGATAAACATATTTCGTGGAAACAATGACTGACGTACAATCTGTAGGCTACAAATTTGAATTCATCCAGGTGAAATACTGCCAACTAGCTCCCAACACAAACAATTACCTAAATGGAGGGGTTGGCATGATTTAAAAGACACGTTAGTAGTGTATAGTTTTGAACGGAAATGAAATCTAAATTTCAAGCTAAATTAAAATCCCAAATAGGTATCTACTTTCAAGATACGTTCAAAAAAGTGACTAAGTTGATTATGTATTAAGTTGAAGAATTAATACTTTCATTATATCTACTAAGATTTTATAGAAATCTTTAATTTAACTTGGTCAGTGCAAATTGTTAACTTTCTTCAAAATGAGATTGTAACACCTTTTATAAAAAGTTCGTTATTTTTAGATGTGTTCACAATTGCATTGTCGTAGGTAAATTGTATTCATTGAAAGTAAAATCAGATTAATTTCGCGATCATTACTGGCTCACGATTACAATTTACGTAAATCAATCGGACACAAACAGATACGTGTGCAGTGGAACAAATCATTGGAATTACTAGACACAGTTTCATTTGAAACACGATAGCATTACACGCACGCAGTCTTTGAAGTGCAAATATGAAATTCGAATGGTTCCAATGGGGTATTTTCCTGTAGTTAAAATAAGTTATTTACCTGAGCTTATTAAATTAAAAATAGTACAAAAGCGGTAAAAGTTGGGTCTGTTCTTATTTTATCGTTTTTATTTATTTTTAAAAATCCATTGAACCTATAATAGGAAATGATTTGACTATTAAATATTATGACGTCACAATAAATTATTTCATACAAGTTTACTTGCAACTTACCGTTTTAGTAAAAAGTAACTAATTTGACTAGTCAGTCAAATACCCAATTGCTATTTAAAAATGATATTATTGGCGTATTGTTGTACAATTTAAATTGACAACTAGGTACTTAAGTCACAAGTGTGTCAAAAAAAAAAGGCGTGAAATTGTCCCTTCTATAATTTTGTGTTCAAATTGTATGCCTAGCAAGTGGGACATATCTAACTGTCATCTGTCTGAGTAACTGGTAAAAAATATAATGATATCCGTGGTTATAATCATAGACATAAAAAAGATTGTAGATATTTGGTCATAATGTTAGTAGGCAAATATGAAGACTTGATTGATAGCTTAAGGAACTAGGTTAACACGGGATTAACCCGTGGCCAGATATTTTAATTTGCATGAACCTGCGGTATATTTGACAACGTATTTACTGGTAAAATATTGAATTCTCAGTCAAACAAATTGTTAGAAATGCAATTTCAAAATTCTACAATAGGCACAATTAAAGCCAAAACAAACGAAATATCGTATGAATAAGTATTAAAACAGGCTTAAATTATTTGACATACTTACAGTTTTTATTTTCTTAAATAACCTACGTATAAATGCCTCCTTCCTCGAGGCGAAGAAAATGAAGGATTGTATAGTAGGCTGAATATTCGATTAAACTGACCTCCTGTAAGACCCGCTTGAGTTGCAGCAGCAGTGTCTTAATGTCGACCACATCTTGCAGCAGAGTCGCGGGCGCGGGCGCCGGCGACGCACTCCCGTCGCTGATGCCCGCGTCCGACGGGGTCTGCGTCCGCGAGCGTTGAAGAAGACGCGCCGTGCGAACTGGCAAACTGGCCCTGAGAAAAAATATTAATGCTTGATTATATCTTCGTGGAATTTTACTTATGTAGGTTAATTGAAATGTGTCTGGTAGTAATGTAAGTCTAGAATGAAATATTTTATAGTGATTTAACAAAATGTTATAGTGGTAAAATCGGACCCCAGACTCCAATGTGAAAACTTCGGAAATGCCTTAAGCGTGGGATTAAGACTAGGATGAAGTAGAAGTGAGTTAACAAGAGGGCACAAGTCAAACTAGGCAAGCCGGGGTACCTATACCTGCTGATGAACTATCGGGGCTCTGGTATAGATTTTCCTCTAGGGCTTGGTCTGACGATAGTCAATGTTGTGCAAACCAAGATAATCCAAATTGTTTAAGAGAACAATAGTGTGTATGTCGAAACCCCAGATTATAAGATATATGATGGTGAATAGGTACCTATGTAATTATAACATTCTACAAGATACCTATCTTAATATATCCGAATGACGTAGTGATAGAGCGTTCGATTACTATTTTGGAATCGCAAATGCGATTACCGATCAGGGTAAATATTTGTTTCATATTTCGCTGGGTGTTTCTATGTTATGTATGTATTCATGAAAAATGAATATAAGTAGGTTTATCCACATTCCAGAAGTCATATTACAAGCTATCATAGCTATGTTAACTTCACTATTAGTATTGCCAACCTATATAAAATAACCTTTACGGCGAGTTAAGTGTAAATTTCAAAATACTCTAAATTAAAAAAAGATATTCTTAAAACCAATGGTTTTTTATTTGTTATAAAACACTGTCCAATAACTGACTTGATTATTGTATGATAACAGTTTACCAGGATATGTTAATATACTGATTGCCACATTTCTCCAATAAATGGCATAATTTCTTGTAGTTTCGTAGATCTATGCGATGTTTGCTGATTGTAATTCAAAATATCCCACGAGTACAGTAATCTTGAAAACATTTAGTCCTCGACGACATTCTATTGTAATCTGATTTAGAATATAACCAAGAAGTAGATCAAAAATTAGTAATATTGTAATGGTTTCCTGATGGCCTGTCGTCATGACGATGGGCGTGACAGCGGCCCACCTTACAAATTAATTAGCAAAATAGGGCAAGCGACTGTACATTTGTTTTGTCACATTCCTACCTGTTATTATAGACAACTACCTGTTATTACAGACGGTATTTGTGGTGATTATCGAGTTTAACGTTTAGGAAATTAGGTTCACTTCTAATGTCTATTTAGTTAGAACTAGTCACGGAATAAATGTTAATGCTAAGTTTAAAAATATTTAATAAGTTTTTCATTTCTAATTCTGTAAGGTATAGGTAATCCCCTAGGTTCCCTCAATAATATACCACTAATATAAAAGCCACACTATCGATAGTCAATTACATCGATAGCATGATGAGTGATTGAAGTATTACGGTACGGTATCCCACATAAGAAGGTACGAGTATATTCTCTAGTGTCTTTCAAACAAATAAAATATCTCTTAGTCGCTAAAAATTCAAGCTCTTCAGTGTAATTAGCTGTTTTAAAATTATTTTATGTTTTACATATTGTTAAGTACATTTCATATTACGCTATGAAGATGTTCAGTTTTAGTGATGATGTAAGCATTGTAAGTGAATTAATACTTAAATGTTCATTATAATATACGACTACAACTAATATGTACTAGTGTTTATGGAATTCAGACAGTTTCTACGTGAAATTGATACCGTAGTTTGTTAAAGTCTCCTTTCCAGATAAACTGTCAGACAAAGTTGAGAGTTGGAGGGCAAACTAATAGATAATGCAAATGGTAGTTGAAACTACACAACGCACAATATGCATTACAGAAATGACGTTAGTTTACTTGGGTTAGAAACCAATAACATCCGGTTACGAAATTCTAACCAATGGAGCGTGCAAGAAAGGCACTGAACAAAAATGAAATAATTGATTTCAGTAAACTTCCTTCATTACAAATCTGTATGAATTAATTTTATTAGTTACTTGTGTGCATGCGTGGTACTTTATTAAATAACATTTACCACAAATAAGGATAACCCTGAGTCGACCTAATAATGATTCACTAATGAACAGAAGTACGTACTTCAAATCTTGCCTCTTAGTTGGCCTTGCAGTTTAACTTAGGTCTACTTGGCCTCACAGTTCACACGAAACAATACATTCAGTACATAATGTGGACGAGGTTATTTTGTAAATATATCGCTATTTCCCCGTAAATATTGCGTTATTATAATGTAAGCATACTCTCTTTTTTTCACTGTTCTGTAGAAACTTGTAAACATAGCACTCGGCCATATGAAACCACTTGATATAGTAAGATAACACTTAACAGATACGGTATCAACACGATTTCCATTTTATTATAAGATATAATATGTTAACAAAAACAAAATACTTTCGTACTTCATAATAGAAACGTCACTTTCTCTTTAAAACTAGAAATTTTGCACACTGAACACACGCAATTTGAACGTTTTCTTAAATATTTTAAGAGCCACCTGTACTGTTTGGCCCTCTGGCTGCGAAGGCTGGGTCCCGGGCTAGAAGAGCGAACAGTTGCAGGCTCAGCAACGTGTAGGTCGGTCTTCTTCCGCCGGGCACCCATGTCGTGGTGCTGGGCGGCACTGGACGCGCCGGGTGCCGTGGACGTGGCCGATACTGACCGCATGTTGCGGAGACTTTCACAGCGCGCACGCACGCGGACAACTGAAGTTCGCGCGCGGTCCGCGCTATCGGCGCCGCCACCGCCGCTGACGCCGCACCAGCTCGCCCGGAAAAATCAGATCTCGTAGCGTCGACCCTATCCATTCAAGCCGAACGGATCATAACCATCACGCAGTTTTCTTTTTGTCACACTCTATTTGTAACCGTGCACTGTTAAACTTGGTGGTTTACAGACCATGACACGCACTATCCAGGTCTATATATTATTGTTAATTTAAAACTGTCGGTGTCAACTCAAAGATTGATAGATAAATGAGTGAGAACACTGACACTTATATTTGCAACAGGGGCATGTCAGATGACGCATCGAGGTGTGTCGGAAACAGAGAAGACTGAATAAACGCTTCTAATGTCTGAGCCATGAAGCCGTCACAGCGTACGTCACGGTGTATGAACACGCACCGGCACTAAGAGCACTTTCTTCAGCACGTGATTATGTTTGTGTCAATATACAGGTGAACTCCATTATAAACAGATCACATTTTATAGCACATAACAAGGAACAACACTATTCACCACAACTTCATACAGGACGGTGGAACAATTGGATGGAGGTAGGTTAATTGACTGATCTTATAGGTCAGTGTCAATGTCTCGACTGGTTTGTTTGTTTTGCACAGGGTCGCCGGTCCAGATACCGACTGCCAGTAAGTAGGGGAGTTCTGCGCATGCGTGGGTCCGTTCAATAATCACAACGGTTCAGCTGATATTCTATGTGACGCTTGTACCTACAGACTTCCCTCCGCTTCCTCGTATAGTTATATTCAAAATAAAATTTGAAAGGTCTAATGAGATTTATTTGTAAAGAAACAGGAATAAACAGATATAAGATATTTTGTTTTATCGATGATGTTAACAGACTCACGTTATTGTTAACAAAACGTGTCTATAATAAGTAGGTGCATGTTATATGACCGGAGACTGGAGGCGGTCTCAGTAAAGCAGTTAGTGTCGGTCACGGCTTGGGTTGGTGACGGTGGCGGCCAACCGAAACACAATTGTCTAAAACTACGTGACTTACCATACCACTAAATTCGTACAATAGTTAGAAACAACAGCTACTTGAATGAAAGTGGATGCTTTATTCATAGTTTTTGTGCTGGAAAGGGTATTAATGACATTATATAAGGTTTTAATGCACCTACATATGTAGGTACTACTTATTGTTTTGAGCATCATCCTAATGGCGATAATCCAATTATTGCATCCAGTCTCCCTAGACAAGTGGCAATTGTACAATAGAATGACAAATGTATGAGATTTGACGTATATGACAGTCGTAAACGTATGTCATAAACCTCAAATCTCATAGGTAGGTACATTCGTCATTCTATTCTACAATAGGCCGATCAAAAAATTGCTACTTGTTTAGAGGAGTTGTCCAGTTTGCACTTTGGCAGCCGGGTTTCGCTTGTTGCTTTTAATTGATATTTATGCCGGCTTTTCCGAAGGCGATCCTTCCGCGAAGAAAGCCTTCTTTAGAACTAGAAACTTCTGATTTATTTAGCAGGTAGGTATACACATTGGCAGGTGAATTTGACTTTAGCCCCAAAGACGTTGCGTAGAGTCTAGCACGCCCTAAGATACCTACTAGTTATTGTAAAATACTAATAATACAGATAGGTATAAAATTCATTAGCATTGCATCAACATTATTTCATGATATTTCAATTACAGCTGTAAATAGTAGTTATTGATGCAATCGTGAATATTTTCTTGTCCGAGTTTTAAGCGCATAACATATGCAAATATAGTAATAACGTAATACTGAGGGAGCTATGTAACACGAAATGTCTGATTATGCGTGAAAAGCGTTCGTTTTATGAAAATTAGATGTATTTCACCCCGCTGAATGTAAGTTTGTGAATACTTTGCTGACTTTATGCTATATGTGTTCCGTCCGAGATGTATTGTATCATTGCTTGTGCAATAGTCTATTGTGTGGCATGCGTGAGTATTCGTCAATTAAGGTGAACTAGCCATCGAATGGAGTCTTAAATTTTATCGTTAGCTATGTAATACTACTAGGTAGGTACATATCATTGTTGAATTTTTATTTTATGTTTTCATATATTAATGTGTGTATGAGTCCCTACTAAAATCTTTGGAGTCCATGACAACCTCGCCTGCAAGTCAGCACACGTGCTGATTGACGCTTGATGCTCTGATGCAGGCATCTCTCTCAGGAGGCCAGACGACAACCGTTCCCGTAAAAGTTTAATTCAGTGTTAGTTAAATACTTATTAATAAGAGTAACACATTCTACAGAACGCCAACGCAAGATCAATAATCTTAACTAAGCATGACTTAAGTAGCTTATGTTATGGCTCAGACAACATAACATATGCGGCAAGCTATACCTAAGTCCAAGATT